>CM070539.1:37380063-38000353 GCA_036346415.1 Raddia guianensis
CTGAGACATGATGCCGATTGAGAGTTGGAGGAGTTGGTTGTACGCTGACTGCTGAGGGCTCTGGAAATTCCGATTCGAGAGCCGTGCGCGAGTAGGAGAGCGTGAGAGTGACGGCGAATGGTGCGCTATTTATAGCCGTGGTAAAAACTAGGGTTTTACCGCGTTTTTCGGCGTTATAGTTTCGGCCCATATTGTCTGCTGGGCTGGCACGTGTTCTCCAAATGGGCCGGGAGTCAGAAGTTACAGGGGTAAAATGTGAAATATTCTGGTATGGTAAATCTGATTTTGACTTGAAAGTTCGGCTAATGAAATACTCATTGCCAAACTTAGGGGCATATGTTGACACCCAAATTTGGCAGAAAATCGGATATTCGGAAAAGGCTAAATGTGTTAAGATTATTGGGCCAAATCGGAAATGGGCTTCGTAGATAAAGAAGAAGAGCATATCGAAGAAGCCGATGGAAACAAGACTTCGGAAGAAATACGGTTTGATCGGAAGAGCCATACGGAAAAATAGGTCGTATCGGTATCAGCTTTGTAATAGTATAAATAGGACCTTAGGCCTCGAGAATAGATAGACAATACTCAATACACCAAATACTTTCTCGAATCCGATCGACCTCGTCAAAAGGCTTCAACTCGCAGGTAGAGCTATCTCGATGGGATAATCGATTCTTTCCTGTAACCCGTATGCATGGCTGCATCATGTTGATCTCATGTATACAAACCATGTTAGACTGTCTCGGGATTTACCGATCTTTAACATGTTTTTACATATTGCACTATCTCGATTCAATCGATCTGTAATGTGTGTTTATCCTGTAATACCGACTGTTAAATATTTCATATGCTTTCTCCTGAATCCGATGTATGCAACTGCCTCATTTAATCGATCTTGTGTATGCCTTGTTTAGGACCTTGCATGTGTAAGTGTTTACCGATCTGTATTACCTCTTATTAGTTTTAGACCTTTGCATCGATTTCTTGGTTTATATTGAGATTTAGATCTGAATACTGTCTTGGCTTGACCAATCTATTCAATCTATTTCTTGGTTTAATTTGATATATTGATATTAAGGTTTATTGCTAATGTTATAACAAACATACTAAAAAGAACTAAAGGATTTAAGCTTGAGTGTTCACTTAAATTTATTCGCTCTATCAGGCTTTAAGCTGATAGATCTGGTAATCGGGATTTAGCAAGCCGATTACAAATAACCTGATCTAGCTATTTAAAAGCCGATTAGGCTTGTATTACTGACGATTTTCTCCTTGTCGATTCACAGGTCAAATCGACTGGCACGCTTGGTTTGAGTCGCGACACAATCACTGGATTGACACTTCTGCACGTGTGTTCACAGAAACACTCGTTTTTGTGTCAACAGGGAGATAGAGTTACATGGTAGTACGTGATTCATGGTACCTAATGTTGTTATGCCGTTACATGTCATGCATGTGTTGATCTCCTAATTACATGGAGATAGATTATATCGTCGGGAACTTCCTTGGAGCTCAAGGCGCGTGTAACCCGAGTGGTCTCTGTCCTTGATTGGCCGACTTGGATCGCACCCCATCTGCTCCCTTATGGGCCTTCTAGAGGATACCCGGGGCCCATGTAGTCCACAGGTGCTGGGCGCTGAGCTGAGTCGTCTGAAGCGGGCTTGTTTTGGCGATCAGATTCCGGAGGGGCTGAAGCTGGCGTTTGGGTGCTGCGCTTGCCTGGCATGGCACTCAAGATAGGTTTCCTACAAGTATTTGAAGATTTTTCAAGACACTGGGTTCTTTACAAACCATGAAGAGATGGAGTTGTGAGGGGATACCTTCGTGACGGAATAAACTTCGTTCCAATACGAATGGTCGGATAACACGGGCTAGAGCTTGAAGGCCTTTTCGCCCCTGTTGCGGCCTCTAGGCTAGCGATTTGGGAAAACGGAGGGCTCGGTGAACGCCTGGCGAGAGCCAGACTGGGCTCTGGCGCAAAGAGACGGTGGCTTAGGAGCGGGATGTTGTCGTCATCTTCATCTTCTTCCGAGTCCCTCAGGACTACCTCCTCGCCTTTCTTGGCCGGAGGATCACCAGCTGAGTCCTCTGTAGGACACTTGCCGGTGCCTCCTTGTGGCTGGGGGCTTCGGGGACAGGATAGGGGGAGAAAAATGCAGCACGCCCCTGTGTAAGGATTGAATCAGACTAATTGTATTGACATTTCCTAAGACCACGGCAAAGGTTGAAGGGAATCTTCCGCTTACCGTTGGAGGAGGATTTGACAGGCGATATGCGCTCGGGCAATCTTTGTTCCCTATCTCCGAGCCCAGAGCGAAGAGCTCGCCCACTCGGCTAATCAACTCCTTATGGGTAATTTGATCTTCGTTTCCCGAGTGGCGTCTTGAAGCCCCGAGTACTCATACCCGAGGTGCACCCTCTCCTTGATGGGTTGGACACGGCGGACGGTGTAGTTCAAAACTACACCGATGCCGGTCAGTCCGGCAGATTTCAATCTACCCAGGAGG
The DNA here is from genome assembly GCA_036346415.1 of Raddia guianensis. NCBI lineage: Eukaryota > Viridiplantae > Streptophyta > Magnoliopsida > Poales > Poaceae > Raddia > Raddia guianensis. The sequence continues at coordinate 37,382,571 of CM070539.1, forward strand.
ATGAGAAGTTCTTTGACTTGTCTTCCTGCACTCTTGGCGAGGAGAGAGGACCTAGAGGGACGGATCGTGGGGCACTCTCCAGAAAATGAGGGAACGATTGGGGGAAGGTTGGCACAGTAGAACCATTAGAGGGAGATCAAATAAAATTTCTTGGCCCCTTCCCGCAGCTAGAATCCTGCGCCGCCTAAGGCTCTGGGAGAATTTTTGTTGGGGAAGGGCTTGAGGAGGTAAAGGTATCTAAAGAGGTCGAAATGGGGGCGATCCCGAGATAAGCCTCGCAGATGTGAATAAAGATCGCGATTTGAAAAATCGAATTGGGGTTAAGGTGAGTAACCTCGATCCCATAGAAATGCAATAACCCTCGGAAGAAGGAAGAGAAGGGAAGGCCGAAGCCGTGGAGGAAGAAGGACTCGAAGACCACCACCTCGTCGGAGCGACGGGTGGGGGAGGACTCACCGGCAGCAGCACGCCATGAGATGAACTCTTCCAAGGGGACCACGCCGATGGAGACAAGCTTGTGTAGCCTCCGGTCGGTCGTGATGGACTTCATCCACTCCTTGCAGCCCTTGGTCATCTTCAGGGTGACGGGAGATAGGGGAGCCATTGCGAATCGGCGACGGTGGCGGTGGAGGACGCAATGGAGAAGAACCCTAGCGACGGAGTTCGCTGGGGAGGACAAAAAGACTGGTGCGAAAAATGAGAGGGGAGAACTAACTTCGTTTCCCTGTCCTAATATATTGTAACGGGCTGCGTTGTGCATTATGGGCCGAGCTTTTGTCTACCGCTAGATTTTTCAACGGATGAGAAGACTCGGGTAACCACTCGGGTGGCCGAGTGATTTTTCCCGAGAGGTTCGCCTATGCGCTGGATGATGGCCTAGGAGCGCGCAGTTCTAACTACTCGGATGAAGAGAAAGGCGAATAGGAATTCGTTGATTATTGATTAAAGACCAGAAGATCAATACAAGAGACTTCACAGAACATCCAAAAGACTTTTCATTAATGGCTCTTAGGCCGGATTGCATATTTTACGCGGCGCAGCACAGTGAGCTAGGGCTCGTTGCTGGCTCGCGGAGAAGCAAAAGAAGAAAAAGAAAAAGGGACTACTCCGATGGCCCCTTTACATCGAGAATGGAGAAGACGAGGGCATCCTTCGGAGGAGTGCGCACTGGGAAGAGTCGCGGATGGCCGTTGATTAGAACCCTGATGGCTCTCTGGGCAGTCCTCTCCGCATAGTCCCTTCGCCACCGTTGCCATTAGGTGGAGTGGCTTCAGCGGTGGTGATGTGCTCCTCGGGGCAGGCGGCTTCCCAGGGGTCCATTGCTCTTCCTTAGTCGGCCAATAAACACCGATTTTATACGTCAACATATTCCGGAAATCCGACATTTCGGACGGAAAATCAAGGTTTATGCTAACATTTTATTTATTCTAAACATTTTATTTATTCGAATAAAGTTCCACAAGTTTTGGTGAGTTGTGGGTCTACAGGTACAAAATGGGAAAAAACCAGAGCCAGACTGGGCAAAATGCTAGGCCGGCCGACCTGGCCACGTCACCAATCCGGCTCTGTTTTCTCTCAGGTGGCATAAAAGCACAAAATGAGGACATCTAGACCATCCACTGCCGTCGGTTTGATCGAATGGACACGGTTGCTTCACAAATGAGTATAGGATTCTCTTGGATTCCTTTCTTGCGCAAGTCCATTTGATCCATCGGCTTAAGGGGTTAATCTACACAATCAAGGGAGTATCCTAGAAGAAATCCACGGCCGAGAGGTGAAGGAGGTGGGTCGGCCGACCCACCCTAGGCCGGCCGACCCACTCTTGAGCCCCCTTGGATTCCCCTTTGGAGGAGGGTTGCTTGACAGGTGTCCCTACACGTGGAGCACCCCGGTTGGCTGCGGAACAGTATAAAAGGACCCCTCACCTCACTTGTAACACAACACACAACACAATCCACATTTTCATTCCACTTATTAGAGTAGCTCTTAGTTAGTAGAAGTTGGGAGTTACAGTCAAGTCACAATGAAACTCGGAGTTTCGGAAGTGTCTTTGGGAATTCGGGTAATAGCTCTTGTACCCTTTCCTAATTGTTTCAATTAGTGAGATTACTTCATTCATTGCTTATGTGTTGAACTTTATTTGAGCTGAGTATATCTACATAAATGAGTTGTGTGGATTTGCCCTACCGGTAGCTTGTGTTCGTCTGGAATCAGTTTAGGTTCTCACTCATATATTGTTAGAGCCAAGAATTGAACCTAGATCATCTTCTTTTTGGTACTGAGGAAGATTGATTAGAAATAGTAGCAGCGCGTCTTTATCGAGACTAGGACTAACTTCGGTTTACACAGGCCCACGTATATATGGTAGGTGGTAGGTGGTGACAGCCCTATCCATCCGTAGATACTAAGTATCTGGTGCGTAACCCACAGCGTCCGGCTTTGGACCAGTAGAGCCCAATCGGAACGATCATAACCATTCGGGATTCCAATTCAGGATAGCGGGTGGTAGTGAATGTCCGAGCTCCGACGACGAATATCAAGTGAACCACTGTTAGAACACCCCAAGCTCGCTCAGCAAACTGAATCACACGATTTTGTGAACTTAATACACTTGTCTCATTGTCCTCCCAACTGTCTATCTAGCTAGAGTATATTTCTCTTTATTTGTGTGAATATTTATCGTGTGTGTGAGTGTTCCCGGTCTTTTCATTTATCCTCACCCCCGTTACCTAGACTGGCTGGTATTTTAAATAAGTAAGATATAGAGGTTTATCTCTTTAAACCCTCGTTCCCTGTGGATTCGATAACTCTAGGAATACTCCTGGTGAAAACTACAAGCGATATCCGTCCGCTTGCGGATTAAATTCTTTGAGAGTAAGTATCGCCAACAAGTTTTCTGGCGCCGTTGTCGGGGGAACGCAGCGGTTTTCTCAAAAAGAGATAAAAAAAAATTCTAAAACCTACATCTAAATTATCTAATTTACCAGCCTTGTTTAACGGGAATTACCCTGCTCCGTCTTTTTCTGTGGAACTAGCAGAGCGGTGGATGACCGGTTTGATCTCCCGAAAAACTTTCGACAAAATCCGGAGTCACTGGTGCGAAATACAAGACCTCGAGTCCTACCTCCACAAATCCGTGTCTCTAAGTTATCAAACCTTACGAGCAACCCTTTCCTCATCACGGAGACACCTTCATCATCGATGACTACCGAGAAGACCATTCTTGAATTCTCAGCCCCGTCAAGCACCAATGTCCCCACTGGACCTACCACCAATGTGGGTGAAAATGGTTTCGAGCTGAAACCAGCTCTCATCAACATGGTTCAGGCGAGGCCCTTTTGTGGCAAGCAAACGGAGGATGCCAATGCACATCTGCAGCATTTCCTTGAGATCTGCAGTACCTTCACCATCAAGGGTGCAACTCCTGACGCTATCCGGCTACGCCTATTTCTGTTCTCATTGGTCGGGAAGGTAAAACAATGATTTTATGCCAACAAAGATGCAGTCTAAACTTGGGAGAAGAGCTCCAATGCCTTCCTCACCATGTATTTTCCTCTAGGCAAATGCCCTGCGGAACAAGATTTCCGCATTCCAGCAAAACACTGATGAATCCATTTCGGATGCCTGGGAGCGACTACAAGAATATATACTGGCTTGCCCCCACCACGGGATGCAAGACTGATTTAGCATTCAGAGCTTCTATTATGGGCTGAATCAGACGCTCGAGAGCACCTCGATCTTTATACGGAGGAGCTTTCTTTTCACTCAGTGTGAGTGCTGCCCGCACAACTCATTGAGAAGATGGTCTCAAGCCAGGGCTGGAACGATGAACGTTCTCAACCGCGCACTTGAGGAGTCCACCAGATTGACGATATGGACATGCTCGCGGCTAAGATGGACTTATGAATGAAGAAGCTGGGAGCGCCGAATCAAACCGTCCAGGCGCTCGAATCTCGCATGACTTGCGAGGTTTGCGGGAGCCTTGGACACTCTGGAGACAACTGCACTGAGACCCAACCGGAGGAAGCAAACTTCATCAACAATGGGTTCCGACCTCAATCCAACTATACTTTGGGTTGGAATTCGAGGCCGAGCTTCTTCACCGACAACTGTCTTCAAGGAGGTAATAATGGCAATTTTAATCGCAATAAATCCCCTCTAGATGATGCAATTGCTCAACAAAAAGTGAATGATAGCATTAGTAGGAAATTTCTTGCTAATGATAAAATTCTGGAGAGCATCAATGCACAACTAGAAGGATTTGCAACTGCCATGAAAAGTCAAGTGAGCTTCAATAAATGTTAGAAACTCAAACTGCTTAGCTGGCTGCTTCAATCCTTACATTTGCTTCGGGAATGCTCCCGGGACAGCCGGAGGCTCCCCTGAAAGAAAATGTTAATGCGGTCGCAACCCGATCAGGTAAAACTACCCGAGACCCGCCGCAAACAAACATTGCTGGGAAGGAAGATGATATCTCCGACGAAGAAGAGGAGAAAGGTGAGAACGATGAAGAGCCAAGAGAGGAGCTGCCGAAGACGACGAGAAGTGAAGCGCGGACCAAGCCAAGTCCCGCTGAATTCACCGAGATGCAACTGCTACCCTTCCCACGTCGCCAACGCAAGTCAACTGCGAACGCATAGTTTGGCAAGTTCGTTGAGGTAATCAAGCAATTATATGTCAACATACCATTGCTAGATGCGATGCAGGTACCGACATATGCCAAATACCTAAAGGACATCCTCAACAACAAGCATCCGTTGCTAACGTCTGAGGTCATTAAATTGACTGAGGAGTGCAGTGCGGCGATTTTGAACACTCTCCCTGAGAAGAAGAAGAAGAAGGATCCTGGCTACCCGACCATCTCATGCTCCATAGTTGTACAACACTTTGAGCGTGCTCTGTGCGACCTCGGAGCCAGCGTTAGCATCATGCCCAAGGTAATTTATGAAAGATTGAATCATTCTACCTTGTCACCTACTGGCATGACCCTGCAGCTGGCGGATCAATCAATTCGCCACCCAATTGGAGTCACGGAGGACATACCGGTGAAAATTTGAAATTTCCTGGTACCCGTGGACTTCGTGGTGCTGGACATGGAAGTAGACACCAAGACGCCCCTCATTCTTGGGAGGCCATTCTTGAGCACGGCAAATGCGGCAATCGATGTTGGTGCAGGAGAAATTCAGCTCAACATTGACGGCCGAGATAAAACATTCAACTTCAGGCCAAGAGCTGAACAATGTTCACAGGTACGCACATTTTATGGCAAGAATCCAAAACATGTGCGAGAGGAAACAAGGGCTATACCAAGACCTCAGGTGGATAGCCTTATTGCTACGATGAGGAGAACTCTTCAATTATTGAACGAGCCATTGCGTCGTCCATATTGGAAGGAGAATAAGGGGAAATCCAAGCTCCGTCGGAAGAAACATGAGGTTGAGAAATCGGAGCCGCAAGGGAAGATCAACGCCACTCAAAAACCTCAGATCAAACATGTGTGGCGTAAGAAAGAAATTCAACCGGCCCCAGCAACTTCGGCTGCGGAACCAATTCAAGACAACCGAAGGTTGAATGCGGTCCGACTCGTCGACCACGGAAACAAAAATTCGAGCCTTCACCGGGAGGTAAACTAGAAGTTTATCTTGCATGCATATTTATTTTTCGTGCATTTTCCACTGCATATTTAATTTTTACCATGCATTTATCATGCCTATAAAAATACAAAAATATGAAAAAAAAATAATTTGGTGAAAAGTGGGGCCGGCCGACCCCACCTAGGCTGGCCGACCCACTTATTCCTGCCAACCACCCCCAAGTCGGTGGGTCTTGTCACCACTCTCCACCATTCATTTTCCACTACACCCACCACTCTATCCATATAGACACTAGGTAGGATAATTTTTCTTCATTAATCATGCATTTGTCTCATGTTTATCACTAATCATGCATTAAGAAAATCTATAAATACTGGAGTGACCTGTAGGATGAGATCGCATCCTTGCGGTGATTGCATGATCACGCCTGCAGCTCTCCTCTGCACTGCATATTTGCTTTCAACTGCACGCGTACTATCAACTAAAAATTGAGCAAAAATAATTTTTGTGGAGGCAAAGAACTGCTAATTGTGACGACTAACTTTGGACGACTAACCCGTAAATACTTTCGTATATCCTTCGGGTATTTGTTTGTCCTAACACTTGCAGGAAAAATGTCGTCATGGTATGGTAAGTTTGGTCGCACCATCGCTAAGGGAGCGAAGGGTGTTCACAAACGATTTAGCTCGTCCAGCTCGGATCGGACTCATACTCCGACCGAGGTAGTGGAGAGCCAGTCTGGGATTCAATGTCTGTGGATTAACGATTTTCGGGGTACCACAACAAATATTCTGAAGCCCCAAGGATGAGGATTTTGTTGTTGGAAGAGCAAATTGTGCTCTATATCGACCGAGAGCGGCAAGTCTTCGAAGCGCTGAGGCATCGGTCTTTTCAGCACACACGGACTTACGACCTGATGCTGCTGATCAAGACCGGCCTTCTAGACGAGTTCAACGAAGCCTTCCGAACCGTCGGATGGGAAAATTCCACGCCCATCGTCGAAAAAGGTTCACGCCTTCTAACCCTTGAATTTCTTAGTACTTTACGCATTTTTGATGGAGGGAATAGATACTATTTTAGATTCATTAATGAAGAATTTGAATGCTCATTACAGAACCTAACTAGATATCTAGGCTTTTCCATCTTGTGTAGAGTTACTCCTGATAGGTTAGCTGGCTTTGATCGCGATGAATTCTGGGAGTCTATTTCTGGCAAAGGGTATAATAACACTAGCAAACCCCGCATGAACGATGTTCACAACCCCACACTTAGGTTCATGCATAGGTGGTTAGCAATGGTAGTTAATTTGAGGCTAGACATGCGCACTGTGCGCCTTGATGAGCTATAGTACCTGTTTGCAATGGTCAATAAAAAGCTTGTCAATCCAACCGCAAATATGGTAGCTCACTGGGTAGAGGTAATTAACCAGGGGGATATTCACTGCATGTCCCTAATCACCCGCATTGCGGAGCGTATGGGATTGTTAGAACATAGTGAATTGGCCTTTCTAGACACACAATTCCAAACAATAGGAAAGGACCATTTCATCCAAGGCCACATCCTTCGGGTTGATGAGTCGGACGCTCATTTCATGAGATTTCCGGGCACCACCACTGAGATCCGTTTGCCTAATCCAATGCTCGGAATCTACAAAGCCCGAACGCTGACCATCGATTTTAGAGCCTTAGAGCCCTATAGGCATAGTGTCTCGGCCTGTGACACTTGTGCTGCTTGGCATCAATAGCCGAGAGCGACTGAGTCGATGAGCCTCACTACGATCGATGGGCGTGGGCAATGCGACCCCTCAGCACTCCGATCATAGTGCGGGTTGGGAACAATGGAACCCGTCCACCTTTGCTCCACAAGAGTACGGAGGTTGGGGCACGCACAACTATGAGGCTGGTAGCTCACGGCAGTATGATGCCGGATGGACCCACTCACCTCGTGAACAAGGACCCGAGATAGGACGGGGAGGACTGTCGTCGGCCCGCTACCCTTCCTACTTCGAGCCCTTCGCACAGGACGTCCATGCCTTAGGACAAGAATGGATACCTTAGTTGACGACATGGGCCACGTGCACCAAACGTTGGCCCATCACACTAGGTACCACGAGGACATCACCTGTGACCTTAAGAGCCAACACCACCGCAACACAAGCCACGAACGATGCCCTTGTGGCATGGTTTCAGCACATTGGTTTTGACCCTCTGGCTCAATAGGTGTGTACTGCTCTCTGTCGCTGCCTGCTGTGCCCACCCTGCTTACTGTCATGCCGTGCCTTGCTAGTACCCAGCCAGATTAATTCCCAGTAGTTCTTTCCTAATCTACCTTGCCGAAAATCCCAAATTACCTTTCCCCATTTGTGAATAATTTTAGCTCTGTGCTTAGTTAATGGTATGCCCTTAAAAAAATAAAAAAAATTCAAAACTATAAAAATTTGCAAAATATAAAAATATCAAAAATATTTCCCTTTGAATAAAATTTATAAATGTTAATTTTACCTAGAAAGGATATGATGAACATTGCTCTATTATTGTGATATAAATGCTGAGTATACAATTTAATACTCTCATTTTAAGTTTGACAATTATTGGTATGAGTAGTCATTCTGCTTAATCTTGCTCATCGAGTGTTGACATTATTGAACTACTTCTAAGTTGTTGAGGGATATGATATAACGGAGATAAGGACCTAGTTACTTATGCCCCTACTAAGGCATAGTCTCGGAATTTATTTTGAAAAGAGAAAATTATCTTGAGTTCCTCATTAGACTTCTTCATCCTACCAAAGCTAAAAATGCCAAATAAATTAAAAGCCTTCACTTAGCCACTTTGGTTGTGTTGAGTTTTGTCAAAAGTAAATCCTTAGGAATTAGTGCTCTTCAAAGCTGGTCATTTCCTTTCGCGTACCCCTTGATTGCTAGCCTCTCGTATCTGGTAATGCTAAATTCCACATTTAGGATACGAGCATACATCTCGCCAGATATTCCTCCCTATAAAAAAAATAAGCCAAGTTCTTTTTCGTGAGTCCACCATATATCTACCTATTTGGTCTCCCAAAAAGACTTCCAAAATAATAAAGGATTTATTCCTCAAAATTATAGAAAAATTGAGGTAGACAAACAAATGAAAAGAAAAGATGAAGAGAGAACCATCATCTCCTTCTATCTTCATTCAAAAAAAAATGCCTCTCTGTCGACAGGTGACTAACTGGGGGGTCACCGCCGGCAATGAATTTGTACGAGGGGACGCTAATCAAGAACTAAGCCAGATGGGTAACACAAGACAGGGTTATACAGATTCAGGCCCTCAACGGAGGAGGTAATACCCTACTTCCTGTGTTCTGGGATTATATGGTGGATCAAGATGCGAGATGCAAGATGAACTATGCGTATCTATGTCTATGCCGATGACTTCTACCCCCTCCCTTTATATAGTGCAGGGGGAGATAAAGTTACAGGATATCTCGGGATCCCTAGTAACTAATTCTGTTATGCAGTTACATGGAATGCATGTGTCGATCCGCTAATTACATGGAGATAATCTTCGGGAACTTCCTTGCGGCTCAAGCTGTACGTAGCCCGAGTGGTCTTTATCTTCAACTGGGTGACTCGGGTCGCCCCCTGTCTGCTCCTTTATGGGCCTTCTAGAGGATACCAGGGGCCCATATATTCCACAGTAGCCCCCGAGTGCTTTATGATCGAGTCAGATGCCGGCCGACTGGTCTCACCAATACCTCCCGTAATCTGAAAAGAGATTGTAAAGAACTCAAGAAATCTTAAGCTTTTATGTCGAAACAATGCCTGGGTTGGCAATACCAAACTCCAGCCCACTCGGCCCATTGGGCACATCACCACAACAGATGATTTCGGCTACTTGACACCCACTCCTGCGATGCAGGGGCAACGATTGGTCCATCATGGGGCGCGTCTTAAGCCACGTCTCCACAACTTCTGTCTTGCAGCATGTTGTAGTTTAACGTTGCGAGGGATATCGACATCAGGCTCCTAGCCTTAACTTGTAAGAGCTAGCACTTGGCCCAGCATGGGGCACACCTTTCAGTCGGGTGGTACCTGTCCCAACCGGAGGAAGGATCAGCATAGGCCCCTCGAGGCGTACCGACTGGATGCAATTTTGCCGAGAGGTATTTGTACCCGGGGAGCGGTGTACAACAGGCGACCTTATAGAAGGCATACCTCAAGAAATTGAACCCAAGTTTCATCAACACCCAACCTCGAGCATCACGGTGGCTAGTGACCCAACATGGGGTATCACGGTGAAAGCGTTTTTAATTTTAGCTCTGCCGGTCATATGCCCTCCGAGGGTGTCGAGGCCGAATTAGGCTCGATTTTAACACATTGCCACCGCTAGCGGCGTGTTAAGAAAGCCTGTTAAGGGGGTTGCCCTTTGCAGTGTTGGCCCAAGCCCAATTAAGGGGAAGGCGAAGCGTTTTCGCGCCCTTTTCTCACACAGCCGAAGGGACGCGTGTCTCGGTCGGAGACCGTTTTCGCACCCACTTCCGTTCCACCGCCATGATGGTTTTACTGTGTTTGAAACGGATTCCAAGGCGCGACCCTTGAATTTCTTCGTGTATAAAAGAAACCCCAGGGGCGTAATATCGCTTCACCACCAGCCTTTAGTTTGTTGAGTTTTCTTTTTCCTCGGCGACTCCCAAGAATCTCCACCCCACCCCGCCTAGAGAGCAATGGCAAACATCACGGAGATGATCCTGGGATGGATCGATGCGGCCCTTGCAAGGGAGGAAGAAGAAGTCGCCGCCAGGGCCGCCGCCCAAGCTCGCGAAGATGAGCTCTGGCGGCAGTTCGCTCAGATGAGGGCGGAGGTCTCCGCGGAAGAATCCCTTAGGGTTCTGATCGGCGGGTTCCGCAACTCTTCAAGGCGCCTCCTCTGAAGGGCGCACTAGTTGCAGCCCTCCTCGCGCCTGAGGGGTACAAGCCGAGGCCCTCCCGCGGGTTTTTTTTTCTTTTTTGTTCCTCCGCGAGCCAGCGACGAGCCCTAGCTCGATGTGCTGTGCCGCGGAAAATATGTAATCAGGCCTAAGAGCCCTTTCAATGAAGATCCTTTAGATATACATAATCTTTTGCGTCTTTGCTTCAGTTCTGAATCTGCAATGCCACTTTTCCTTGACTTGATCTTGAATCAGCAACATCGCCTCATCCGAGTAGCTAGGCTCGTCCACACCTAGGCGGGCAGTAGGCGCTCGCGCAGACCTCCCTGAGGGAACCACTCGGCAGGCCGAGTGATTATTGGGCCCCTTGCGGAAAGGCCGCATCCAGCGCTAGACTAAGGCCCGGCCCAGAATGCGAAACTATGCCCGTTGCGATAAATTAGGAACAGGGGAACGAAAGTAGTTCACCTGGCTCACTTTTCGCGCCAGTCAGTTAGCTTCTCCAGCACACTCCGCCACTAGGGTTCTTCCCCACCGCCACCTCCGCCGCCACCCGTCTCCAATCGCAATGGCTCCACCTTCCCCCACCGTCACTGAGGCAGCTGAGAGGGCGAAGAAATGGATGAAGTCCATCAAGACGAAGCGGAGGCTACAGAAGCTGGTCTCCCTTGGCGTGCTCCCCTCAGAAGGGTTCGTGTCTTGGCGCCGGCTGCATCGAATCTGCCCCACCCCTCGTCCGGACGAGGTAGTGGTCTTTGAGTCGTTCTTCCTCCGCGGCTTCGGCCTTCCTTGTTCTTCCTTCTTCCGGGGTTTGCTCCATTTTTACGGGATTGAGGTTTCACATTTGAACCCCAATTCCATTTTCCATATCGCGATTTTTGTCCATGTCTGCGAGGCCTACTTGGGGATCGCTCCTCACTTCGACCTCTTCAGATTCCTCTTCCTTCTCAAACCCTACCCCAGCAAGGACAATCCCAAGGCAGAAAGGCGCGGAATCGATTCTTGGGAAGGGGTTAAAAGTTTTACTTGATCTTAGCTTTAAAACCTCCAATAAGGGTGGCTTTTCGGAGTGGTTCTATTGTGCCAACTCTCCTCCGGCCCTCCCTTCCTTTTCCGGCGAGTGCCCCACAGTCCGTCCCTCTTGGACTTCCCTCCTCGTCGATGACGAGTTGAGCCAGGTGAAGGAACTTCTTGTTATTCTCCGCAGGGCCAAGTCTGCTGGGTTGACCGGAGTCGGGGTAGTATGGAACTATACCCAACGCCGTATCCAGCCCATCAAGGAGAGGGTCCATCCCGCCTTCGAGTACTCGGGGACCCAAGACACCACTCGGGAGACCCACGAAAACCTTACGCAGAAGGAGGTCATCAGCCAAGTGGTTGAACTTTTTGCTCCGGGCACGGAGGTAACTCCAGTGGATTGCCCGGCTCCGTATAGTTTGGGATACTTGCCTCCAGCGGTAAGGAGGAAACCCTTCTCAACTCAATCGCAATTTGTCACTTGTAGAGTCAGAGTTAATATGATGCGATATGTCGCAGGGGCGTGAAGCCTTCTTCTCCGCTCCACCAGTCCCGGAGGCTCCGCTCCCCAAGGGGGCACCTCGCAAGCGTCCTGCTGAAGGCTCAACGAGTGCTCCTCCGGCCAAAAAGGGTAGGGCGGATGCTCCAAAGGACTCGGATGAAGAGGATGAGGACGACGACACCACCCCACTTCTTTTCCGCCGCCGTCGCCCAGCGGCGAAGTCACCACCAGCCCAGGCCGCGCAGCCGCAGAGTCGCCCGCCACGTTAATCTGCTGGCCCAAAGGCCGCGTCCGGGGCGAAAGAGACGCCAAGCTCGGGTCCGAGTGGTTCGGACATGAAATTCAAGATGAAATCGTCCGTCCACAGGTATTCTTTAAGAACGCGGGATTTCATAATTTGTAGAGATGCATATCTTGAAAGAACTCCCAATGCTTGCGTAAAACGGTGGATAGCGATGTGGCGAGCTCGACCTTCCGGAGGCTCGGCTCGCCCGCTTCTCCTCGTCCGGACTCAGCCCTTTGCCACAAGCCGTCAATCCTCGCCGGCGAAGGGGAAGATCCCCGCTCCGGCTCCAGAAAGCTCAGAGCCCGAAGTCGAGGAGATCCCTCGCCCCTCCGCCAAAGCTCCCACTCCACCCTTCCGACTGAAATGGTGGAAAGAGATGGAGGGCTACGAGGTCGACGATGGGCAGGAAGCCGAAGAATGGGAAGTGTTGGAACAAGTGACCGCCATCCAAGCCGAGATGTACAAGGTAACTTCTTTTCTGCGAATCCTCGCTCTGCGCGGGGGGGATCCCACTAACGACCCTCCATCCTTCACGCAGCGCATGAAGGAGAGGTCGAAGCAGAAGACCCGTTGCATGGAGAAAACGATGGGTGAGTTAAAAACGCGCGACGAGTTCGACAACGCGCTGTATGCCGCCAAGCGACAATTCCGTGGCCAGATTGAAGAGCTCCACCACGAAGTCACTGAGCTTCGATTCCGCCACGTGGAGGAGTCCAACACGAACCAAGGTATAAACCCCAACCCGTGCTAAATCTCTCAGGAGGATGTTTCGTAGGTGATGGTTTCCAATGTTTGCTGTCGAGTGCAGCTCTGGAGGCGGGGCAGAAGGTTCTGGAGGCGAGGCAGAAGGCTCTAGAAGAGGAAGTCCGCCAAGCCAACGCTCGAGCCGAGGGTTCGGCTAAAGAGTTGGAAGGTAACCTTTCTCAACTGGTTCTCCCTGGCTCAACCTCATCGACACCCGACTGATATTTGCTGTCGAGTGCAGCTCTGGAGGCGGGGCAGAAGGCTCTGGAGGCGGGGCAGAAGGCTCTAGAAGAGGAAGTCCGCCAAGCCAACGCTCGAGCCGAGGGGTCGGCTAAAGAGTTGGAAGGTAACCTTTCTCAACTGGCTCTCCCTGGCTCAACCTCATTGACATCCGACTGATATCTCATCCGACTGGTTGTGCAGAGCTTCGCCGCCGGACCTCGACGGGGATTGCCCCAATAATTGAATGCCTCTATCCGGATCAAGAGCCGCCAAATGATCCCGACCTCCTGGTGGCTCATCTTGAAGCCATTCCCGAGCGGATCAAGGTCTTTACTCGGGGGGCCGCAATAACGTGCACCAGCCAAGGCCTCGCCGTCGCGAAGTCAAACTATCCTCGCCTGGACTGCGGGGCCGTTAAGGATGGGTTTGCTTGCTCGGAGGAGAAGGCCGTAGCTCTGTTAGAGGAGGTTCGTCCGACTGCTGTCCAAATAGTGGATCAGTTGGACACAGAATCGTTCGTAATAAAACTTGGTTGATCCCGATCAAGATGGTGATCAAACTTATCCGAATAGTATGTTTTATCCTTTTTCATGAGACGCATTGGTCGACTGGTCCAGCCCCCGAGTGCTAGGAAGCAGCACTTGGCTTTCTTCCTATGCACCCGCGAAGTAGCTAAACTGTGTCGAAAGGATAAAAACGCGCCATTACTCAAGAATTCTCATAGTACTCGAATGCGATCAGCACATGTAGAGAGAAAACAACTTTATTAAAAAGGATAGGGTGCGGTTGACTCCGCACACTATTTAGTGTAGCCCCCGACTTACTGCTTGGTCGTTTACGGCCAAGTAGCAAGTCAAAAGAAAGGAACTAATTACAAGTCGCTTGAATACGTAATTCTAAGAATAGAAACAGCGAGTCGCTTTCGATGTTCCAGGTGTTAGGCACGTCAGATCCGTCTTCACGTTGCAGCCGGTAAGCCCCCGGGTGGGTGACCTCAGCGATCAAGTAGGGGCCTTCCCATAGTGGGGAGAGTTTATGCTCGTGCTTCTGATTCCTGCGGAGGACCAGATCTCCCTTGGAGAACGCACGGCCCCGTATGTTGCGCTGATGATAGCGACGCAGGCCCTGTTGGTACTTGGTCGATTGGAGCATTGCTGCTTCCCTGGCTTCCTCGAGTCGGTCGAGGTCTTCGTACCTTGCTTCATCCGTCTGATTGTCGTTGTAGCCGGCAACCCAAAGGGACCGGAGCTTCAATTCAGTCGGGAGAACTGCCTCTGAGCCATAAACTAGAAAAAAGGGGGTCTGCCCGGTTGCCCGACTTGGAGTCGTTCTGAGCCCCCAGAGCACCGAGGGCAACTCCTTCACCCAGCGCGTTGCGTATGGCTTTAGGCGATCGAAGATTCGGGCTTTGAGCCCTTGTAGCACCAATCCGTTGGCGCGTTCAACCTGTCCGTTGCTCCTTGGGTGGGCCACCGAGGCATAGCAGATTTTGATGCCTAGCTCCTCGCCCCAATCTTGAAATTCGCTACTCTTGAGTTGGACGCCATTGTCGGTTATGATGCGATTGGGCACGCCGAAGCGCACAACGATATCCCGGAAGAAATCGCGTGCCTTGGCCGATAATGGCCTGGCTTGGCAGCCCGATCCACTTGGTAAACTTGTCAATGGCGACGAAGAGATGAGTGAATCCGCCTTGCGCTCGCTTGAGGGGGCCCACCATGTCCAGATTCCAAACGGCGAAGGGCCAGGAGATCGGAATCGTCTGTAAATCTTGCGCCGGCATGTGGATTTGCCGGGCAAAAAACTAACACCCGTCACATCTGCGTACTGAATTTTCCGCATCCGTGACCGCGGTTGGCCAGAAAAATCATTGCCGATAGGCTTTGCCTACCAGGGTGCTTGCTGCTGCGTGATGCCCGCACTCTCCCGAGTGGATTTCACTGAGTAGATCCCTGCCTTCTTGCTCAGATATGCAACGCCTTAGTACCCCGGAGCTGCTTTTTCTGAAAAGCTCGTCCCCGACTACCTTGTAGCTTTTACTTCGGCGTGTGATGCACTCGGCCAGGCTTCGATCTTCAGGCAGCTCATCACGAAGGAAATAATCTAAGTAAGGTTGAGTCCACCCGGGAATGATTGATAGTACCTCTGCGTCGGGTTCTTGCTGCTTCCTTTGATCTTCCCCCGGTGCGGATGGACATTTGATTGACGGTGCGCGTAGCTCTTGGGCGAAAACACCACTCGGGACCTAGGCCCGAGTGGATCCCATCCGTGCTAGCTCGTCGGCCGCTTCGTTGTCGCGGCGGAGCACGTGAGTAAGCTCCAGTCTGTCGAACTTATCTTCCAGTTTGCGTACCTCCTGACAGTAAGCCGCCATATTGTCGCCGATACAAGACCACTCTTTCTGGACTTGGTTGACCACGAGTTGAGAGTCGCCGCGTACCATTAACCGCTTAACGCCGAGCGATATGGCAACGCGGAGCCCGTGGATGAGTGCCTCGTACTCAGCGGCGTTGTTGCTGACGGCAAACAATATCTCGGAGGGCGTGGCGTAGCTTCTTTCGGTCGGCGATATGAGCAAAATTCCAGCCCAAGGCCTGAGCATGAGGAACCATCGAAGTACATTGTCCGAGACTCGAGATTCTCCTTTCTTCTTTGGGGTTTGGGCTTCATTCACTCGCAACGAAGTGCCTTAACGCTGGGATTTAATGGCTAGTCGAGGCTTGAACTTTATTTCAAAGGCTCCAAGCTCAACTGCCCACTTGGCAATCCTCCCAGTGGCCTCCCGATTGTGAAGTATATCTCCGAGCGGGAAAGAAGTGACCACCGAAATTTCATGCTCTTGAAAATAATGCTTGAGCTTCCGCGATGTGAGTAACACAGCATACAGAAGCTTTTGAACTTGCGGGTACCTTATTTTTGACTCGCCCAATACTTCGCTTACGAAGTAGACCGGACGCTGTACCTTTTGAAGGGAGCCCTCTTCGTCTCGCTCCACAACCAGGGCGCTGCTGATGACGTGGGTCGTTGCGCCAATGTAGAGTAAGAGGGGCTCCTGTGGCATTGGAGGGACCAACACGGGCGGAGTGGTAAGGAACCTCTTTAGATCTTCAAAGGCTTGCTGTGCTTCTGCTGTCCACTGAAAATCGTCTTGTCGGCGTAAGAGCTTAAAGAAAGGCATGCCTCGCTCCCCAAGTCGGGAAACGAATCGGCTGAGTGCCACGATACATCCAGTGAGCTTCTGGACGTCCTTCTGGTTGGCCGGAGGCTTCATCTTAAGGATGGCACCGACCTTCTCTGGATTTGCTTCTATCCCCCGATTGGAGATGATGAATCCGAGTAGTTTGCCAGACGGAACCCCAAAAACACACTTCTCAGGATTCAGCTTCATCCGAAACACTCTCAGGCTCTCGAATGTCTCGGTCAGATCTGTTATGAGATCCTATCTGGACTTGGTTTTTATGACGACGTCGTCGACATATGCCTCCACGTTGCGTCCGAGTTGAGTGTGAAAACACCACCGTATCGTCGGCGCCGATAAGTCGCGCCGGCGTTTTCAACCGAATGGCATTGTGATATAGCAAAAAGCACCAAAGGCGTAATAAGCGGCGTTTTGATGCAATCCTCTTCCTTGACCGATCGATGATAGCCCGAGTAGGCGCCCGAAAACTCAGGAGCTCGCACCCGGCGGTGGAGTCCACCACTTGGTCGATGCGGGGGAGTCCAACAGGATCCTTGGGACACGCCTTGTTGAGGTCGGTGTAGTCGACACACATGCGCCATGTCTTGTTTTTCTTCTGGACCAGGACCGGATTAGCGAGCCAATCAGGGTGATACACCTCTTTGATGAACCGGCGGCCAGCAATTTGGTGATCTCCTCCTTATGGCGTCCTTCCGATCCGGGCGAATCTTGGCGTTGCAGCGGGCCGCCTTTTCGTCGGCGTGGAGGGAGTGCTCGATCACCTCCCTCGGAACACGGGCATGTCGAAGGTTTCAGCGAACACATCCGGTTGGCCGGAGGATGCGATGTGGCGCGTCTTCCTATTCTTTGTCGAGCCTGTCCCAATCACGGCCGTTTGGTCGGATCGAGCGGGGTCAACAGGATCTTCTTTGTTTCTTGGTTTGCTTGGATGGAGGTTTTGGCCTGCTTCTTGGCGGGACATCCCTTCCTCTGAAGGTTTGCGACCTCGGTCGGATCTTCTCCATCTCGGCGGATGAGTCAATACTGCGCCATTTCGCAGCTCTCGCTGTCGCAGAGCAGGGACTGTTTAACGTCACCAGGGAGGGTGATTACACCGTTGGGACCTAGCATTTTTAAGATGAGGTAAGTGTAGTTGGGAACCGCCATGAATTTGGCAATCCCCGGCCTTCCCAAGATGGCATGATATGCCGTCTCGAAATCGGCCACTTCGAAGCTCAGACTCTCGGTCCGATAGTTATCCTTGGTTCCGAACGTGACCGGCAAAGAGATCTGTCCGAGTGGTACTGCGGACGTCCCGGGATTACCCGTGGAGCGGAGATGATCCTGCCGTAGCTTCGAGCGGGAATATTATTTTGGTCAAGGTCTTGACGAAAAGGGCGTTGATCCGCTCCGCCATCGACCGGGACCCTTTTCACTTGCTTCCTTGCACGATCGGATCGGCACGATGGGTACCTCGGGGAAGGCGTCGGTCCGGGTGGTCGATCGGTCGAAGGTGATGGGCACCACGGACCAGCGCAAGTACTTTGGTGTCGCAGCGTGATAGCATTGATCTCCGAGTGGTAGCTTTTGCTTCGCTTGACTCAGACGCATCGAGCCCCAAAGATGTAGTTGATCTCGCTCGGCGTCTTGGTAGTCTCCATCGGGTTTCTTGTCTTGACCGCCTTAGCCGACCGGTTTATTTGTCGGCGAACTCGCAGAATGAGGCAATCCTTGGCGGAGTGCTTTCCTTTGGGATGAAAGGGACATACCGAATCCATCACTTTCTTGTAATCGTTGTCGTTGGGGGGCTTAGGCCGATTGCGCTCCATGTTAGCGACCATCTCGTCCCCCTTCCGCTTCTTATCTTTGGGCTTGCCTTGCTTGTCGTGAGGCTTCTTCTTGGGGCCTCCATCGTTGCCACCGCGATGGTTTGCGATGGCTTCCTCGCCTTCGGCCTCCTGGTCCGCCATCGTGAACATGGCTTCGAGATTACGCGGGGGGTCCCGGGTCATCTGCCTGATCAGCTCCTCGGACTGGCATCCGGCGAAGAAGGCGTCGATGACCGTTTGCTCCGAAACGTCCCGGATCTCGTTCTTCTTCTTGGTGAAGCGCTTGATGAACTCGCGAAGAGTCTCATTCTTGCGCTGGTGTAGCTGTCCAATCTCCCATCTCCCCGCGGGCCTTTCATAGGTCCCTTGGAAATTGGCAATGAACTACTCCTGGAGGTCGTCCCAAGACTCGATAGAGTTCTCCAGGAGTCCCGTTAGCCAAGTCTGGGCGGTTGGGGTCAAAGCGACCGGCAAGTAATTTGCCATGACGTTCTGATCTCCTCCTGCCGCGCTGACTGCTAAGGCGTAAACCTGCAGCTAGTTCTTTGGATCCCTCTCGCCATCGAACTTGTCGATGCCTTTAAGGTTGAAACCATCCGGCCAAACCACTCGGCGAAGGTCCGGGGTGAAAGCCCGAATCCCCTCCAGTGGGCGTGGCCGCCTCATGCTGAGGATCTCTCGCGACGCGGCGCGAGCCTTGACGCTGCTCCTGGCGGCGGTCGTGCCGGCTGGCGGTGCTCTCGGCTTGGTCATCGTCGCGGCGACTTTGACGGCCCCGAGAGTTCCTTCGCCGGATCGCGCTCCCGCCGTTTGGCATCGATATCTTGGCGAAGATCATGGGCGGCGATCGGGAGCCGCTTTGCCGAGGCGCGAGCCCGGTTCGATTCTGAGTAGATCATTGCGTGCGAAGTGGTCGGGCGGGCATTGCCTCGTTACGTTGTATGGCGGCCATCTCGACCATGGTCGTGGCTCGGCGAGGGTGCGGGCGAGGGGCCGCCTTCAGGAAGTTGTGGTGCGATAGTCTCAAGAAGAGTCTTTGATGCGATGACATTAGCCTCGGGAGTATTGTAGACCTCGATCCTCGGCTTCACCGCGAAGCTCATTACGACATCGCGACGCGAGCTTGGGTTGTCAGACGCGATCTTGTTTTCCACGGACGAGGATCCGGAATCGCACCGGCGTCGGTTTCTTCGTACGCGACGATCGGAGAGACGGAGTGGTGATCATCCGCACCTAGGACAAAAACCTCTCGGTAGTTTCGAATTTCAGCGCTCCCGTCGGACTCTGAGTCGGAGGCGGAGAGGCTGACTTGCTCGCTCTGTCCGATGGGTTGGCCACTATTGATGACACCCACGAACATAGATGAATTTGATCCGAGTGAATCTGGTGTGCTCGCCGACTGGTTATCTCCTATCCGAAAAACCGAGGAACCCGGTGCGAGAGTCACGACGGAATTCTCAAGTCCGGAGGGAAATCCAGTCGAGGCAGAAGGGTTGTTGGGCGAAATAGAATTCACGCCCGAGCGGTCGAGCCCGCCGAGTTCTTTTTCGTCGATCTCCAGGGGAGGCGCGAAAGCGAACAGCGAGGGGGTCAATCCGTAGAAGGCGCTTGCTAGATTCTCCAAGCCGTAAGGCAATGGGTCACATTGATCGCGTGCGCCCCCTTGCGAAGGAATCTCTCCGAGGGGGGAGAGGTGCAGATTGCCGATGCCGTCGGCGATGAAGTCCAGGCTGCCGAAGCGAAGAGATTCTCCTAGCCTCATGGCGACGTACGGCGATCTTGAAAAAGCCATCTAACTTGAGAGATGATCTTGACGCTTCCCTACGGCGCAAGCTAACCGCCGACAGTGACTAAGCTGGGGTCACCGCCGCAATGAATTTGTACGAGGGGACGATAATCAAGAACTAAGCCAGATGGGTAACACAAGACAGGGTTATACAGGTTCAGGCCCTCAACGGAGGAGGTAATACCCTACTTCCTATGTTCTGGGATTATATGGTGGATCAAGATGCGAGATGCAAGATGAACTATGCGTATCTATGTCTATGCCGATGACTTCTACCCCCTCCCTTTATATAGTGTAGGGGGAGATAAAGTTACAGGATATCTCGGGATCCCTGGTAACTAATTCTGTTATGCAGTTACATGGAATGCATGTGTCGATCCGCTAATTACATGGAGATAGATTATATCTTCGGGAACTTCCTTGCGGCTCAAGCCGTACGTAGCCCGAGTGGTCTTTATCTTCAACCGGGTGACTCGGGTCGCCCCCTGTCTGCTCCTTTATGGGCCTTCTAGAGGATACCCGGGGCCCATATGTTCCACACTCTCAAAATTCTAGATTGACGAATGATCTCAAATCAAATAAAGAAGTCAAGTAGACCTTTTCATAAACACATGATCCGATGGGGCGGACTCATTAGTACCCTTCATCACTTGCACTTGTATTTCTTCATTCCTTTGGCGTGAGTTCATTCTCTCCCTCATCCCTGGACGTCATTATTCTAATGACCAGATTGTGAAGTAGTACAAAATTCTCTAGGATCTGTTTTTGACTTTACAAAATTATACAACCTAAGTAGGCCTCATTTCCATACCTATGAGCTTCACATAAACCTTAGAATAGGAGGAAAGAAGGCCATTAACAAAAAGGCCTGGGTGAGGATCAAATACCACCGTGAGATCTGAGAGTAACAATGAGGAACAAACATTTTGAAAAGAAAAACCCCGAGACATAGCTTGAAAAGGGCTGAGTCGACAAAGTTCTATCAAAGTTATTCCATCTTTCAACCACTAAAAGAAAAGGGGAGATTTTGAAAACCTCGTGTTGATGAAAGTTGGGATACACTTGTACGAGTTTTTGTCAACATATAATGTGGTACAACTTTGTATGCTTAGTATTTATTGAATAATGATATTGATGTAATTCTGATCCACCGGGTTCTCATTTGAGCTCTTTGCTCGAGGACGAGCAAAAGTTCAAGTTGGGGGGGTGTGTTGAAGTCAAATAAACACCGATTTTATACGTTAACATATTCCGAAAATTCGGCATTTCCGAGGGAAAATCAAGGTTTATACTAGCATTTTATTTATTCTAATAAAGTTCCACAAGTTTTGGTGAGTTGTGGGTCTACAGGTGCAAAATGGGAAAAACCAGAGCCAGACTGGGCAAAATGCTAGACCGGCCGACCCACCTAGGCCGGCTGACCTGGCCACATCACCAATCCGGCTCTGTTTTCTCCCTAGTGGCATAAAAGCACAAAATGAGGACATCTAGACCATCCGCTGCCGTCGGTTTAATCGAATGGACACGGTTGCTTCACAAATGAGCATAGGATTCCCTTGGATTCCTTTCTTGCGCAAGTCCATTTGATCCACCGGCATAAGGGGTTAATCTATACCATCAAGGGAGCATCCTAGAAGAAATCCACGACCGAGAGGTGAAGGAGGTGGGTCGGCCGACCAACCCTAGGCCAGCCGGACCACTCTTGAGCCCCCTTGGATTCCCCTTTGGAGGACGGTTTCTTGACATGTGTCCCTACACGTGGAGCACCCCGGTTGGCTGCAGAACACTATAAAAGGACTCCTACACCTCACTTGTAACACAACACACAGCACATTCCACATTTTCATTCCACTTATTAGAGTAGCTCTTAGTTAGTAGAAGTTGGGAGTTAGAGTCAAGTCGGGCTGAAGCTCGGAGTTCCGGAAGTGTCTTCGGGAATTCGGGTAATAGCTCTTGTACCCTTTCCTAATTGTTTCAATTAGTGAGATTACTTCATTCATTGCTTATGTGTTGAACTTTATTTGAGCTGAGTATATCTACATAAATGAGTTGTGTAGATTTGCCTTATCGGTAGTTTGTATTCGTCTGGAATCAGTTTAGGTTCTCAGTCATATACTGTTAGAGCCAGGATTTGGACCAGTAGCGTCCGGCTTTGGACCAGTTTAGGTTCTCACTCAACCCACAGCGTTCGGCTTTGGACCAGTAGAGCCCAATCGGAACGATCATAACCATTCGGGATTCCAATTCAGGATAGCGGGTGGTAGTGAGTGTCCGAGCTCCGACGACGAATATCAAGTGAACCACTGTTAGAATACCCTAAGATCGCTCAGTAAACTGAATCACACGATTTTGTGAACTTAATACACTTGTCTCGTTGTCCTCCCAACTGTCTATCTAGCTAGAGTAGCTTTCTCTTTATTTGTGTGAATATTTATCGTGTGTGTGAGTGTTCCCGGTCTTTTCATTTATCCTAACCCCCGTTACCTAGACTGGCTGGTATTTTAAATAATTAAGATATAGAGGTTTATCTCTTTAAACCGTCGTTCCCTGTGGATTCGATAACTCTAGGAATACTCCTGGTGAAAACTACAAGCGATATCCGTCCGCTTGCGGATTAATTTCTTTGAGCGTAAGTATCGCCAACACCTTCCCTTAGTGGGCTTGGGCCAAAATAAGCAAAGGGCGATCCCCTTAACTGGCTTTCTTAACATGCCGCTAACGGTGGCAATATGTTAACATCGAGCCTAATTCCGCCTTGGTAGACCCTGGAGGGCATATGACCGGAAGCGCCAAAATTAAAATACTTCACGGCATACCCCATGTCGGGTCACTAGCCAGCTTTGCATGTTCATGGTTGGGTGTTGGTGAGGTTTGGGTACAGTTTCGGAGGTATGCCTTTCTTAAGGTTGCCAGTTGTATACCGCTACTCGGATGCAAATACCTCTCGGCAAAACTGTATCCAATCGGTACGCCCTTAGGGGTCGACAGCTGATCCTTTCTATGGATAGGACAGGTACAACTCGGCTGAAAGGTGTGCCCCATGTTGGGCCGAGTGCTGATTCTTACAAGTTAAAGCCAGGCATTTGATGCTGCAATTCTTTCAAACGGATAATTTAGAGCATGCTGCTAGACGGAAGTTGTAATTGCGTGGCTTAAGACATTCCCCATGCTGGGTCGATTGCTATCCTCGCAATTTTAAGGGTAGGTGCCAAGAAGCCGAATCCATCTGTTGAGGTGACGTGCCCAATGGGCCGAAAAAAGCTACGGTTTTGGTTCTTTACAATCTCTTTTCAGATTACAGGAAGCATTGATGAAACCAGTCGGCCGGACATCTGACTCGATCGTAAAGCACTCGGGGGCTACTGTGGACTACATGGGCCTCGGGTATCCTCTAGAAGGCCCATGCGGGAGCAGATGGGGGACGACCCAAGTCGGTTGATTGAGGATAGAAACCACTTGGGTTACGTGTGCCTTGAGCTCCAAGGAAGTTCCCGAGGATATAGCCAAGCTCCATGTAATTTGGAGATCATACCTGCATATTGTACATCGACATAACCGAATTAGGTACCCTGCATTACGTACCACCATGTATTTCTATGTCCCCTGCACTATGTAAAGGGAGGAGGTACGGGGCCATAGGCACAATGCAATCATAATATATGCGGTATCATACAATCATCCACAGCATTCTATGTGATCATCATCTACAATCATAATCCCAGAGCACAGGAGGTAGGGTATTACCTCCGACTTGAGGGCCTGAACCTATATAAATCTCGTTCTTGTGCTACCATCTGGTTTGGATCTTGAGCGTGCCCCCGTACAAATTCATTGCCGACGGTGACCCCTGATCAACTACCCGTCGACACTAATGCATTTTTTGTCTGAACACTTCCAGTATCTTTGCGTCCGATCACAGCGCCGCTCAGCTAAGGTCGTAGGCATCCAGAGGTGGTAATAAGCCAGCGGAGCCCACGGTGGCACAAGGTGCTCAGGTCGTAAAAGCACCGCACTAGAATGCGCCCTCTAACCACCCCTCCTCGCCCGACACGGGAGCTGGACGCCCACACTTACCAGCAAAGTACCATAAGGATACAAGTACTCACGGTGACTGCGCAAAACAGAAACCGGGGTATACCCCACAGAGGCACAAACAACTCACAGAACTTCCTTTCCAAAAAAATGCAGGGACCATACCTGGTATAACCCCCGGCCAGCTAGCGTACAGAGAACACTGCCCGCCAGCTGGTCTTTACAAAAAACACAGAGGACTTACAGTTTTTAGGGATAAAACTTGCAGAGCTGCTCTTTGTTTCAGGAATTGAAGAGCTCATGCCTATCCTCCATCGCCAACCTAGCCAACCTCGGACGAGAGACTGAGACCACCTGAAAAGGGCCCTCCCACTAGGGCGACAGCTTGTTGCGACCTACTTGCATCTGAACTTTTCGTAGGACGAGGTCACCTGCTGCCAGTGTCCTCTCCTGAATCCGGGTAGCGTGGTACCTTCTGAGGCTTTGCTGGTACCGGGTAGCACGTAGAGTCGCGCAGTCATGGACCTCCTCTAGGAAGTTATCCTCTTCTTGCCACCGGGTTCCTCATCTTCTTCTTCGAACGACGCCGTGCGCAATCAGCCCAAAGATAGCTCAGATGGAGAACTACTTCCGCACCATAAACCAACAAGAAGGGTGTCTCTCCGCCGCTCGGTGGGAGTGGTCTTTACCACCAGACTGACAGAGGACGCCCTCCTAACGCTTCCCGCGTTTGGTGAGCCAGTCAAACGCCCTTGTCTTGAGGCCCTTAGGACCTATGCATTGGCGCGCTCGGCCTGGCCATTGCTTCGGGGCTGGGCAAACGACGCAAAACATACCTTGGTGCCCATCTCCTAACAAAAATCTTGGAACGCAGCACTGGCAAACTGGGTGCCAATGTCGGTTATGATGCGGTTCGCCACCTCGAAACGCACGAAGATTCCGCGCAAAAACTTGATGGTAGCCGACGCGGTGATGGCGCGGACCGCATCAACTTTGATCTACTTGGTGAACTTGTCGACGGCGACGAACAAATGAGTGTAACCCCTTGTGGCCCACGGGAACAAATCCTGGATATCCAGCCCCTAGACCGCGAATGGCCAAGAGAGCGGGATGGTTTGCAACGCTTGGGCTGGTCGATGGATCTACATGGCAAAGAACTGGCATGCCTCGCATCTCCTCACTAGCTTGCAGGCATCCTGGAGGACAGTAGGCCAATAGAACCCCTGATGGTACACTTTACCGACTAGGGTGCGATTGGTCATATGGTTCCCGCACTCGCCTCCATGGATATTGGAGAGCAGGCTGCTCCCCTCTTCCCGAGTGACGCACTTCAGAAGAATTCCGTTTCCACCCCCGTGATATAGGCTCCCACCTACAAGGGTGTACTGGTTGGCCTTCCGAGCAATCTTCTCGGCTGATGCATCATCGTCGGGGACCACTTGGTCTCGCAGGAAGGATCGGACCGGATCCATCCACCGTCCCTCCTAGCTGAGTGTGGCGACCACTCGACGTTTGCCTGGGTATTCTGACTGGCCTGGCATTTCCACCAGTGCTTCCTTGGAAGCGACACCACCCTCCTTCCCTGAAACAGAAGCTGTAGCGGTCGTACCATCGTCTCCGCCTGATTTGGGAGCTGTAACGGATGGTTGTGGAAATCATTCTCCAAAGACCCTGACCAAAGCTGGTGCTCACGACGAAGCGAGTTGTGACAGTCCATCCTCCAGATGAATGTCACGCGCTCGGAATGTGGATGTACTCCAACCCATTGAAGCGGTGTTCCAATCTTCTGACTACAGCGATGTACGCCGCCATCGTGGGGTCAGCACACTGGAAGCCCTTCTGGGCCTCACTGATGATCGGCAGAGAGTCGCCCTTGACATACAGGCACTGAATGCTCAACGAGGCGGCCGCACGCAACCCCGTGAGCAAGCCTTCATATTCTGCAATGTTACTGGTGGCTTTGAAATCAAGAACCACCATGTGCTGGAGGATGTCCCCCGTCAGGGAAACCAAAACCACCCCAGCCCCCGAGCTTTTAAGTCGGAACGAACCATCGAAGAAAAGCGTCTAGGCGGGAGGCTCGGGCTCCATTTCGACCTCTGAGGGAACCGGCGACCACTCTGCAATGAAACCCACCAATGCCAGTCTCTTGATGGCAGCCCGTGGAACAAAATGCAAACCAAATTCCCCTAGCTCCACCGCCCACTTGGCCACTCGGCCTTGACCCTCCCGATTGTGAAGAATCACCCGGAGGGGAAACGACGTGACGACCGTGATGCCCCTTCCTTGAAAATAATGCTGCAACTTATGGGATGCCACCAGCACGGCGTACAGCATCTTCTTGGCCTTGGGATATATGGTTTCTGAGTCCTGCAACACCTTGTTGACGTAGTAGACCGGACGTTGGACGCCTTCCCTTTCTGCCACCAACACTGCACTTACCACCGCCGGAGTGGCCGCCGCATACAAGAGGAGCGACTCACTAGGCTTAGGGGCGACCAGCACTGGGGGCGAAGATAGGTACTTCTTTAGCTCCTCGAAGGCATGTTGTGCTTCCTTGGTCCACTCGAAATTGTTGGTCCTCTTCAGTAACTTGAATAACGGGAGGCCCTTCTTTCCCAGGCGGGCTATGAATCGCCTGAGGGAAGAGAGGTATACCGTAATGCATTGCACATGCTTCAGACGAGTGGGCGGCTGCATGCGCTAGATGGCCGCTATCTTATCAAGATTAGCCTCGATGCCTCGGATGGACACGAGAAACCCTAACAAGTTCCCTAAGGGCACGCCAAATACACACTTCTTAGGATTGAACTTGAAACTATACTTGCGAAGGTTGCCGAAGGTTTCCTCCAGATTGCCGAGTAGTCCATCGCTCTTCTTGGTCTTTAGCACCAGATCATCAACGTACACCTACAAACTCCTCTCGATCTGAGGCCGGAAAGAGATATGCATGGCCCGCTGATAGGTGGGACATGCATTCTTCAACCCAAAAGCCATTCTACTATAACAGTACACGCCCATGTGGGTTACAAAAGCAGTTTTTTCTTCATCCTCCTCCACCATACTAATCTGGTGATACCCTGAATATGCGTCAACAAAGCTTAAAAGCTCCCACCCTGCAATGGAGTCTACAAGAAAATCTATGCGCCGCAGAGGGTAAGGATCCTTCGCGCAAGCCTTGTTGAGGTCGGTTAAATCGACACACATCCGCCACCTCCCATTGGACTTCTTCATGAGGACGGGGTTGGCAAGCCACTCGGGATGAGTGAACTCCCTCATGTTCCCCGCCCCCAGCAGCTTGTCTACATCTTTTCAGATGGCCTCTTGGTGCTCTGGTGCTCGCCTCTGGACCTTCTGCCGGACTGGGTGCACTCACGGGGGCACCGCCAACCGATGCTCGATCACATCCCTGAGGACCTCGGTCATGTCGGACGGCTGCCATGCAAACACGTCCGAGTTATCCTGGAGAAAGGCGACGAGCGTGCTTTCCTATTTGGCACCGAGCTCAGCGTCCACCTTGACAGTCTTTGCCGGGACGTCCTCGTTTAGGGAGACCACCTTGACCTCACCAGACAAACTGGGCATGGCACGGGTCTTCACCCGAAGAGCCCTAGGGTCGGTGGTGCCAGACGGTTACGTGGAGACGGCCCAGGCCAAGTTCAGGGCCATCTTGTCATAGCGCTGGGACTCCAGCCTATCCACCTTGAAGATGATGGGACTTTGCGACCCTGTCATCTTCACCACCATGTAAGCATAGTGGGTAACCGCCATGAACTTTGTCAACACTGGTTCGCCAAGCAAGGCGTTGTACGGGAGGTCGAAGTTTGCCACCTCAAAGTCGACCACCTCCGTACAGTAGTTCTCCTCCCCGAAGGTGACGGGAAGGCGGATCCTCCCCAGGGGATCGACTCTGCCCTCGGGGTGACACCATAGAATGGGAGGGCCGAAAGCAGCTCCCGCTCCTGGATCTGCAGCGCCTGAAACGCCTTACCGGACAGGAGGTTGACGGAACTCCCCCCGTCCACCAGCACTTGCCCAATCTTCACATTCCTAATCATGGGCGAGACCACGATAGGGAGGTACCCCAGGCCCGCAGTGCTCTCGGGGTGGTCGGCTTGATTGAAGGTGATCGGCTCCTCTAACCACCTTAGCAGCCTACTCGTCCCCGGACTCGGGACAGTGGTACACATCTCCCTCCTCGGTAGCTTGTACTGGCGATTGGAGGTGTAGGTGGTGGAACCATCGTGTATGTAAGCCACCGTATGCTCCGCCCGCTGGAAAGCCAGCAGAGCGGGCGCTTCGTCTTCGTTGCTGGGGGACGGCGCTCTTTGAGCCGCTTCTCCACCAGCTTCGACATGACCTGGCAATCCAGCAAGTCGTGCGTATTGGACTTGTGGATGGGGCAATACGCCATGCCCTCTCTACCTCCTTGGCGGTTCTCCCGCCAATCGCAGCCGCCCTTGTGCTGCTCAGGTTGGTCATCCCGTCGCTCGCTTCCTTCTTGTTGCGCTCGGCGGCAAAGACCTAACCAGCCTCGAGCGCCTTGCGCTTTTTCTTCTTCTTCGGGTCCCTAGGGTCAGAACCCTTAGAGGTCCCGGCCTCTCTTCCGCACTGCCGACACACGCCTTGGCTCCGGCCACGTGCTCACAAGCCTTCGCCGGTGGCCATCTTCTCCAGCATATTCCGATCCTTGACGCCCCTCCGGAAGGCGATGATGACCGCATAGTGGGAGATATGGTGTTGCGGCAATGGCTGAAAAGCCGGATGAACTCTCGCAACAACTCCCCCTTCTTCTGTTCCAGGGAGTGGAGATCGTCCTCCACCCCTGGCTGGTCGTAGTAGCTCTAAAAATTGGTGACAAACTGTTAACACAGCTCCTCCCACGAGCCTATCGATGCTCACGGAAGGTTTAACAGCCAAGAACGGGCGAAACCCATCAAGACAGTGGGAAGGTAATTGACCATGACCTTCACGGAGCCACCGGCAGCCTGCACCACTGTGGTGTAGATCTGCAGGAACTCCTCCGGGTTGGTCACGCCGTCATACTTCTCGACGGACGCCGAGCGGAACTTCTCCGACCATGTCACACGGTGCAGCCGGGCGGTGAATGCCCGACAGCCGATGCCGTAAGGTGGCTGACGGCGGTTACCATGATTCCGTCGGGACTCAAAGGATGCGGAATCCCCTTCGTCTTTGTCGGAATGGCACCCGCCACCGACACTCGCCGGCTCCACCTAATCCCGCACCTGGGCGCGGCGAGGCTGCAACTCGTCACGCAGATCGCCGCCACTCTTCCAGATGAGTCCAAAGGTCTTTTGGGCGCCCCTCCTCCATAGGAGACGCCTGCGACGGTACTCGGGTTGGTGCATGGCCCTCTGCATGAGCGGAGTCTGCTCGCTGAACCAGTTTTCCCTTGCCCCGACCACCAAGACAAGAGCGAGCTTGATGCGAGCGGCTTGATGCCTGCTTGTGCTCTGCACGCGACTTCGAACAGGTCACTCCACCGGAAGCGCCCGACCGCCCAGAGACCTCGACCCAGTGATTAGCTACGTCCACAAGACACGCGATGTCCCGCAACCACGACTTGGCGGGGGAATCCGCAGCCAACTCCATCGGAGTGTGCTCCAACAACATGCGTATAGCATGCAGGTCCTGGGACAAGGAGGCCTCCTCCAGGGCCGGCCAGTCGTCGAACTGGAGGCGCATCCGTCGCCGGAAGAGCAATCTCCTAAGGGCGTGACAAAGACGCATCATCCTATTGCCAGCTAAGCGGCTTCCGGCGAGGGTCACAAGCTTCTCTCACTGAACTGTGCTCCGACATCCTTGCTCCTTGAAGGGATGAGGGTGATCTTAAAAAAGAAGTGACGACCGGAGAAGCTTAGGAACAAATTGACTACTACCCTCCGACCTGGCGCGCCACTGTTGGCATACTTCAGCTGACAGGTTTTTCGGGACCTAATTTAGTTGTTCGGCAGTGGGGGTGTGCGTAGCCGGCTTACTCCTCTCCTCTCTCTTTTGCGCAAGAACACAAGAACAAACACTAAGTTTTACCCAGGTTCAGGCCCCCTGATCGGGTAATAGCCCTAATCCAGCTCAAGTTCTTTGCAACGTATGAACTGGCTAGTCTCAAGAAGTTTGATCTCGGGATCGATCTGAGAACCCCTTTACAGATGCACCCCTAGCCCTTATATACCCGGGCTGGCATGGGTCGCAACGTGCTACACAGTGCACATTAAATGATCATAGCATTGTAACCATCATTCCTCCGGTGCTAGTCCTCGCCGCCATCTCTCCGGCCCCTGCTTCTGACAACAGGACTGCTTGGATAGGACAGAGCAGCCCGCCTGCCCCGAGCGTCTTTTTGTCACACCGTAGTAGACATGAACGGGGGACGGCTACGGAGACGGCCATAGCGTAGCTGACATCGGCGGGGGCAATCATACTGTCAGAGTCCCGCCCACTCCATCAGAATGGTTCCGTTGTGTTGAATGCTCCAAATTTGGTATATCTCGGAGAAATCCTTAGCAATGAAGCTTCCTTACACCTTCGTCATGTATCCCTGACAGTGGGGCCCATGTACCCGCTACAGCCCCTGTGCGCTCGCCCAACGCCTGCCTACACGCCGAACGCCACTTGTCCTGGCCGCCCGGCGCCTGGGGCCTGATCGCCCGTCTGAGCATGTCCTGGCCGCCTAGGGCCTGGGGCCTGGTCGCCTGCCTGCACGCCAGACCGCCAGGTGGCCTGAACAAACGGCTTGAACTTCACTTTATATGAAACCAGACCTTGATCTGTTTGGGCCCGATATTGTTAAGTATGGGCACTCCCTAATTGGACTTTGGTCCCACTTGGCAGCGAAGCGGGGGCACACCCCGGTGTAGAATACACCGACAGTGCGTGCGAGTGAGAGAGAGAGAGAGAGAGAGAGAGAGAGACAAGCGCGGGAGGGAGAATAGGAGAGGGAGAACGTCAATTTTTCAAAATTCAAATCAAGTTTGAATTTGGTCCAAAATATGGGATTGTCGGGGATAAAATCACGGCCCATTGCCATGGCCCACTCCCTGACGGTCCAGTCGAACAGCCTACCAGGGCCTAGCTCCCTGGAAGGTTCTATCAGGCCCATGTGCATCCTGCCGAACAGCTTTCTGGCTGGCACGGTGCGTATGGCCTAGGATTCCTGTTTGAGTCTGACTCGAACAAGAGTTCTACACGGCTACGTGAAGACTCGGACGTGGTTTCCCGAAGTGGAATAGGAGTCGTGATCCCCAAGACTTGGAGTATACCTTATCTACCTCGGGATATATTTGGCATGTATCGAGTTCGTTACGTACTCGTGGTCAGCCCGGCCCGATAATCCCTCGGTAGGTCGGTTTGTTCTGCACTATATAAACAAGGCCCCTACGGCGTGTTGAGGGGTCAAGCCATCATCTGACTTCGAGTTTACGCATTAGCATCTCGTAGACACCTGATCTTCGCTTGTACACACATAATCTCACCGGGACATGTTCGTCTCGCCGAGCCACCTCTTGTAATCTCCTCTGATATATAAGAAAGGCTGGACGTAGGGCTATTATCTCTCCCGAGAGGTCTGAACCAGGATAAAAACCCCTGTCTCCTGTTCGTGGTTGTTCGTGGTTGTTCGGCGTGTCTCCTATCTCAATCTTCAAGAACCTTAGCGACTTGAGATCGTTATCTCAACCGTCGACAGTTGGCGCCGTCCGTGGGGATCTCGCAGATCGAACATGTCGAACTCTATCAGCGACCAGGAGATTCTTCCTGAAGACTACGACTCAGAAGGGCAGGATGTCTCTTCCCCTGTCAGATCGGATCGATCCCTTCGATCTTGATCGCCTTCCAGATCTGGTTCCCAGCTCCGTGCTCGGGGGCTGGATCACTTCGCGCCGGGCAGCTCTTCGTCCGAGGCCCGCGTCTAGTCCCCGCGACGAGCTCCGTGCTCGGGGGCTAGATCACTTCGCGCCGGGTAGCTCTTCGCCTGGGGCGCGCGTCTGGTCCCAGCAATGAGCTCCGTGCTCGGGGACTGGATCAAAATTCCTTCCAGATCCGGGTCGTTACTTTGGCGGTGGATGTCGGAGAGAGTCGACAAAGACTTGGAACATCGACCACCGTAATTTCCTCGTGTAGGTCTTTCGTTTCCTAGCTTCGCGCTTTTTCTCAAATTTCACGTCTTAGTTCGTCCAAGTCTCTCGGGCTGCCATGTAAAGTTCAACCCATTGAGCGGTGAATGCTCGCGGCCCCCTGCGGTCCTCCTCACCACTCGTCTTCTCAGACTACTTTCTCTCTGGTAACACTTGATGGCTGCCCGGTCTTGCGAACTCTTGGCTCCGCGATCTTCAGGGTTTCCCTGCCCGTATCTAGTTTCAACGAGTTCCTAAACTCAGAGTTGCGTAACACGGCTTCCAGCCTTGCGGCTAAGTCTGCTCTCGTAAGCCCTCCGCAGCAGAGGCACTTACCGCTCACGGCACAACCACTTGGCAAAGTCTGCTCTCGTAAGCCCTCCGCGGCAGAGGCACTTTCCTTGTTCGGTTACCTTCGGAATCGCTTAACTTACGTTAACGAGCAATTCCAGGAACGAGTCGATCAGGATACGGGTGTCGCTCTTACTCTCTACGCACGTGCTTGAAGTCGCAAGTTCAGGTCTTCATGCATCGTCCGTACGGAGGGCTAGGGTGTCGCTCTTTCTCTTGTGCACCTGTTCGAGTTCGCAAACTCAGGTTCTCAAGCAGCTGCACAATGGGGGCTGGGAGTTAGGCTAAGCGTTCTACCGGTTTTCTTAAAACTTTCTAGTGCTGTTCGCCTTGCTCTTGGTTTCCTGTTCGTCCTTGTCTTTTGCTGCACTTTTTTGCAGGAAAAGCTGCTCGGTCAGACTCTCGCTCTGATTCAAGCGCTGCTCGGCGGTCTTGAGTTGCTCGGCCAGCTCCTCGGAGGATTGCCTCTCCTCGGTCAGTTGGGACTCGAGCTGAATTTTGGCGACCCTGGTACGTTTTCAATTTTCCAGTTCCTTTCCTTAGCGTTGGTTTTCCAAAACCTCGTTGGTCTTTCGCTCCCGTAGCACTCCCAGCGGCGAAAGCATGTCTTTATCTGGCGGACGACCTGCGGCTCGGTTAACCAAGCGGTGCACCACCGATGGAGTTCGCCCACCGTAGTCGATTCTCATCCATAGCGGGCATACCCACCGTAGTCGATTCTCATCCATAGCGGGCACTCTGGCGCTGGTTCCGCACCCGCCGAGGTGACACCAACGCTGCACGGGTCCATGCCTGGATAAGATTTCGCCTCGCATGTTTTGCCTGCGGCTAAGGTCCCGATCGCCTTCCCTGGTTAGCGGTCTTAGCCACAGCGAGGCTGCACTTACCCGCACACGTCTTTTTTATCCATGCTACGTCCTTCTTGGCACGGTAATCCAGAGCAATGCACCACCAACAGAGTCTTGCCCACCGTAAGCCGATTCTCATCGCAACGGGCACTCCTGGCGTCGGTTCCGCATTCGCCGAGGTGACACTAATGCTATCGGAGGACGTACCCGGAAAAAATTATGTCTTGTGCGGGTAGGTCGTCCTTGTCGTGTTTTTTCAAAACTCGCTTTGCTCTTCTTAGAGCCTTTTCTTGCTCTCTTTTTCCCTTTGCTGGCTCGTTTCTTATTTGTCTTCTGCAGGAAATACAGGAACGGGGAACATCAGACTCCGGTGATGGTCGCGGCGAGGTTCCAGGCTTCCCCACCAAAACCGATGTCTGCATCCCTCTCTTCCCGGGTTCGCTCCGCGCATACTCGGAGACTGATTCACTTCACCCGCGTATGATTTCTTGCCTTTGCCCGGCACTGACCTTCACAGTTCGGCTAAGTCAAGGTAGTGCGCCACCAACGGAGTCCTGCCCACCGTAAGCCGATTCTCATCGCAACGGGCATGCCCACCGTAAGCCGATTCTCATCGCAACGGGCACTCCAAGTGTCGGTTCTGCACTTGCTAAGACAACACTTACACTGTCGCAAGGAATACGTCATGGGTAAAGCGTTGATTTCATACGTTCTTTTGCGCCTCTGACTGCATCGGGTTGTGATTCACCTCGCACCGGGCAGCTCTTCGTCCGGAGAGCGCATCTGGTTCCCGCGACGAGCTCCGTGCTCGGGGGCTGGATCAACCTCGCATCGGGCAGCTCTTCGCCCGGAGCGCAGGCTCCTACCGGGTACGTCTTCGCCTGGTCGTACTTTCTGGTTCCTTTAACGAGCTCCGTGCTCGGGGACTAGATCTCATTATCTGGTTCCTTCGACGAGCTCTACGCTCTGGGACTGGGTCACTTTTCCTATTCGTATGCATTGTCTGCTCTTAGCACACGATCTGCGTCTGGAGGCACATCACCTTCGCTCCTGAGCGCGACATTCGCTCGAGAGCGCAATCTCTATTTTCTCGGGCAAACTCTAGCCTGAGATGTGGTTCCCCTATCTTTCCTAGGCATCTGAATGCCTGGATGCAGCAGCACGAGTCCGTCTCGCGACTTGCTATGATCATTCTCCCGGAAGATCTGATCTTACCGGACGCGGTGGTACGCTCTTCACTACCAAGAATCCAATCCCTCCTTGATGACGTTCAGCCTCAAGGAGATGATTCACCTCACTTCTTCCGATTTCTGTATCGAGGGCTGGGTACTCTGCTCGGACAGATGTCGTTCCCTGTTCGACGCGACAGAGTTGCTCGGCGCCGGGCGGGTTTGTTCGGTCCCGAACAAGACTTGTTCGGTTGAACCGTAACCTGTTCGGTCGCCTGTTGCACGTCTTTGTAGCAGGAAAAATACCCTCTTCGTGACTTGGAGTCTCAAGAGGATGACCCCACTCTAGTGAGTCCTTCCACTTGAGTCTCGGGGGCTAGCTGTCGGGGATAAAATCACGGCCCATTGCCATGGCCCACTCCACGACGGTCGGTCGAACGACCTACGGGGCCCGGCTCACTGGAAGGTTCTATCGAGCCCATGTGCATCTGCCGAGCGACTTCTGGGCGGCAGCATGCGTAATGGCCTAGGATTTCTGTTTGAGTCCGACTTGAACAAGAGTTCTACACGGCTACGTGAAGACCCGAACGTGGTTTCCCGGATTGGAATAGGAGTCGTGATCCCCAAGACTTGGAGTATACCTTATCTACCTCGGGATATATTTGGCATGTATCGAGTTCGTTACGTAATCGTGGTCAGGCCGGCACAATAATCCCTCGGTAGGTCGGTTTGCTCTGCACTATATAAACAAGGCCCCTACGGCGTGTTGAGGGGTCAAGCCATCATCTGACTTCGAGTTTACGCATTAGCATCTCGTAGACACCTGATCTTCGCTTGTACACACATAATCTCTCCAGGACATGTTCGTCTCGCCGAGCCACCTCTTGTAATCTCCTCGATATATAAGAAAGAAATTTGGGCGAGGGCTATTATCTCTCGAAGGCCCGAACCGGGATAAAAACTCACATCTCCTGTTCGTAGTTGTTCGTGGTTGTTCGGCGTGTCTCCTATCTCAATCTTCAAGAACCTTAGCGACTTGAGATCGTTATCTCAACCGTCGACAGGGATGTTACAAAAGTTCCACAGCTTAATATAGACAATCACTTAACATGGTCTCGGTGGGGCAGGAACACAGCAGTAACAGTGTCATGAAATGATGCATGCCATTATTTAGCAAAGTACATAAGGTTCCACCCTTGGAAGGTACCGATAAGTATAAAACTAAGGTCTTTGGGAAAAATACGATGGTAGATTTTATATTCATGAGTGAGATATTCTAAGCAATAGTTTTATCTGAAATATTTTATTCATGAATTAGAGTATCGAATTAACTTAAAATAATCAGAGGTGTCGGTAGTTGTTGTCTAATTCAACTTAAGGTCCTAAGTTAAGGTATTTAGTCATTTGAGTCCCTCAATTAATTATCAAAGGTTAAATAAAATTTGAAGGTGGTATTTTATATTTTCCTCAAGCCCAGAACGTCACATAATATTTTATAGAATTTTTCTATTTTTATTACTTAAATTAATATTTTCAATAATCAGGGAAAACTATTTTGGATTGTTGCAAAATAGGAAAATGACATCTTTATGTTCACGTTAATAATTTCATGTTAAGCAAAACAATACAATTCATGGAAATAATTTTGAAACCAAAGTGGTAAGAAATACGAATGAGGTCGCTCCCTGTTGTCCGCCCATGATCGTGTATACAACTATCATGGTTTACACTATGTAAAGGTTGCACACTTTACTTATAAGAGGTGATATTCTACGAATCACCTGAAGGAAATGATCACCACGGTCTTTTCCAAACATCCTACTAATTTAGGCATTTCTGCTATTGTTTCCATTGTAATGCCCCTCGTGCACCAACGGAACCAGTTGCGACCGTCCACTATTTCGTCTAAAATGTCCAAACTAGAAGTATGAAGGGTTTTAAATGGGGCTTGCCCATAAAAGCAATTGAGGACGCACTATTATACTTATCTCAACTATATCAAGGAACTGATTCTTAGGGATCATGATCGATGGTTTCAACACTAGCCTAGGTTTTAAACACCACCTTGCAACCATCCATCCTAATTAGGTTTTGTAAAAGCACTTTTTTCCCGAAAGCACCAACTATCATTTAAACTCATTTAGGGCATGTATAATGCTACACTTCAGCTGTCTATAAACTATCTATAAGAGGTGCTAGCTCATTAATTTGCTGACATGGATGAGAGAGAAAAGAGTGAAAGGAGCGAGCCATCGCCTTCACTACTAGGGAAAAAGCTTTCTCAAGCGGTTCAAAAAAAAGATCAAACTTCTACAAGCGGTTTAATGCCTCAAAACAGTCTCAAGCCAGAAAATGACCTCTAGAAGCGGTTGGGGGCACGATCCGCTTCTAAAGACCTAAAATCCTAAGCGGTTTGTGTCCCTAACCGCTGCTATACCTCTACAAGCGGTTGGGAATACGAACCGCTTAGGATGCTTAGCTTTACAAGTGGTTTAATAGCCCCAACTGCTTCTAGAGGCTCATTTTTCGAATAGATAAAAGGAAAGCTCCCCCCATTCTATCAGATAATGCATGTGGGTGGGTTGGCTAGCTGGGTGAGGTCCTAGGTTCAAATCCCACCTCCCCCAATATTTATTTGCCTTTTTACACTCTATTACAAGCCGTTCTCTGAACCGCTTGTGATGCTCCGCGAGGCATCAGTCGCGGTTGCTTACAAGGGGGCTTACCAACCGTTTGGGAAGCCTTTTTCCTAGTAGTGCTTTGTTAGCGCGGCGCTTAGCGCCGATTTCTTCTTTGAAAGCATGCGGTCTGATACACTTGCGGTCTGAGGCTAAAGATGCAGCTTGCATGTCTAATTTATATTTCATTTTTTTTGTTATATCTGTTGAATAATATCTCCGATTAACGAATTGATTTAAAAAATGGGTTTCTGATATTTTTTCGAACAAAACTAGACCACACTTGACATATAAATTTCAAAAAATTTAAAAACAAATTTGATTTTTTTATAATCTATTGTTTGTTTTAAATTTTTAAAATTTTCATTTAAATTTATAGTCACTCTATCACCACAGTTTTAAACTTCATCCAACTTATAAATGATCGTGCAAACAAGTATAGAGATAACCCATTGTATGCACTATCTATAAAGCTTTCTGTAGGTGACATGTCAATGCTTTAGAGACAACAGTTGTCTCTAGCATTGTACATGCCCTACAAGATCGATGACAACATCAACTGCCTTTTGAAACACACAATTTAATAAAGCATTTCATAATGACATGTAACCATGACCATAATGTGATCAACACTAAGCATATCTAATGTGGAACAAACCCAATGGAGGTGGCATTGTTTAGCAAGAATGATATTAGAGCAGCAATGAACATTTGATATAAATATTGAGCTACTCAATTAGAACTTTCAGTTTTTAATATAACATGTAAGATGTAAATTCTAATAAAAGCATTTTATGAACATATATAGATAACAATAACACTTGCCTTGATAAGAGCTGCGAGGTTATAATTCCAGCCTGGCACCAATAGCTATGGCGTCAACTTAACTCGTTTCCAACATGTGGAAAACGATTAAAAAATATACAGGTCAATAATTGAAGAAAATAAAACAGTGATGGGAAGTTATAGAATAGTACTCCTTCCGTTCTTTCTTATTTGACGCCTTTGACTTTTGCACACATCTTTTACCATTCAACTTATTTAAAAACAATGTAATTATCATTTATTTTGTTGTGATTTGTTTTATCAATAAAGTTACTTTAAGTATGATTTTTTTTGCATGTTTGCATTAAATGTTTTAATAAAACGAATGGTCAAAGCCATGTCCAAAAGTAAAAGACGTCAAATAAAAAAACAGAGATAGTAATATATATTTTTCAGATCATTTGAAAATTTGATTAATTGATTTTTAACTAATACACTAACACACATGAAAATTGACGGCGTGTTCTCCGCTCAACCACTGCGGATCACACCCCTGGTCAGATTTTTAGTCTGCTAGCCAACTCGATCAAGCTCGATTCGATTTGAGCGTCGGGCACAATAAGGAGCGACTCGCCATTTACCCAGGTTCGGACCCCCTCGCGGGTAATAGTACTACTCCTGCTGAGCCTTATCTCTTTTCTGATTGTGGTTGAATGGGAATGTGTTTACAGAGTGTTTCGAATGCACGAATGCTCCTCTTCCCCTTCTCCCTCTCTCTCCTCTCCTTTTATACAAGCTTTGGGCTGGCGGAGAGAGCCGAGGGGTAAGCGTCTGGCGCTCTCGGACAATCGACAAGACACGACAGAAGAGGCAGCGTCTGCTGCCCCGCGCCCGCGCCGCCGCCTCGCGTGCCGCCAAGTGGCCTCTAACCCGCCTGATCACACCGGTGAGTCTGCGGGTGGGGCCCTACCGCTCCTCCTCGACACGGGCGGCCTCCTCAAGCAAACCTTCTCTCTGCGGTCAATTCTTCTGCGCCACGGTGGCGGCCTTTCGGACACTGCAAGGGTCATCAGAAGGTAATCATTTCTTCCATTGTCTATCCGCGTGATGTCTCATTAAATGCCCTCGTCGCCCGCGATGGGGAGCCTTCGTCCAAGACTCATACGCAATGCTCCCTGCCGCTGGCCCCTTGGCTTGGGGCCCTCGCCTCGCCGGAGGGGCTCGCCCGAGCACCCGCCTTTGCACGTGGGAACCCTCTTGGCCTTCGAGGGCTCGCCCAGCGCCTGGGCCTTGCTCGCCCTTGTGGCGTGGGGCCCTCCCAGCCATCTGAGGGGCTCGCCCTGTGGCTGGGGCCTTGCTCGCCCGCTTTGACGCGTGGGGCCCTCTCGGCCTTTCTAGGGCTCTTTGTACCCGGTATTTATTACATCGACAAGTAGCCCGGGTCCACCATGATCTGTGAACCGTCAGCAGATACTTTCCGTTTCTTGTGTGGCGGAGGCGAATCGTGGGGGCCCACCACTGCTGGCGACCATCGCTGATTCTCCACCGCACACGATTTTCCTTGGGAACTCGCCGCTTTCGCGGAAACCAAAAACGCGGGGCAATGATGCGCGCAGCGCGTGAAGTGGAATCAAACCGTCGCCTTCGCTTCACGCCTATAAATACTTCTCTCGGCGCGCGTAATCCTTCCGCGACGCTAAGTCTTCAAGTTGCCCATGCCTTCTTATTTGCTACCACGCCTCCGCTAATCGCCACCAAGCCTTTCGCCCGCGCCATCGTCAAATTTTCCATGGCTCCCCAGCGCAGTGTAGGCCGCTGACGCCGCACCACCTTCGGAGCTGTTACACTGCTTCCACCGTCGATGAGGATCGGTGGCGCGGCTTGAGTCTTCGTGCCACCGACCGCCGCCCGGTTCAGCGGCACCATCATGCCGAGTCCTCGCGGGGAGATCGTGACCTTCTCTTATGGCGTCTTTGGCGGGCCTTGTCCCGCCGTACTCGAATTCTTCTTGGGGTGCTCGCCTTCTCACGGGATCGGCGGCGCACCTTCCCCCCAACTCGATCATGGCCCTGGTCATCTTCGCCCACCTCTGCGAGATGTTCGTGGGGACGATGCCAAACCTCCCGCTCTGGCGTCGACTCTTCATCCTGCACACGGGCTCGCGCTCGAGCGCGGTTGGGAGCTGCTACTTCGCGCTCCGCGACGCCGCCGCCTTTTTTGTCTTGTAAATGTTGCCTATCAATGCAAACAAACTTTTGCCCTTTTGTTGTGAGTCTCACTTGAACTACGCACAACTTTAACTTGCGGAATTGAATTGGGGCACCTGGTCGCCAAAGGTTTTAGATGAGCGTTACGCAAGTGGTGGCTGTTTCCTTAGGCATCTGGTTACTTCAACCCTTATGGCCTCTCGCAACCCGACTTAAACATTACGTGGCGGCGCTTAGCTTAGGAAGTGGTCTAGTCATTTGGTGCGCCGTTGGCGCATTGCCTGAACCGAGCCGACACACCGAGCTAGAACCCGCCTTCCGTCGCCGCCTCGCACCGGCGTAAGTTATAAGCGTTTGCCTTTGCAACTAAGGGGCATCGACCATAAGTACTTTCGCTACCGGTTTTCAGCGAATGTTTTCTAATGAGACCTTTCTAAGGCTAAGCCACCGATCGCCAAAAGCTTTAGAGCGAGCTTTACTGTTGAAAGTGGCGCTTTTTCCTCGAGCATCTGGTTACTTCAACCCTTATGGCCTCTTTTGAACCGACCCTAGACATCGCGTGGCGAGAACTTAGCTTAGGAAGTGGTCTAGTCGCCGGTGCATTGTTGGCGCATTGCCTGACCGAGCCGACACACCGGGCTAGAACCCGCCTTCCGTCGCTTCGCCTCGCCCAACCATGAGTCGTGGCGTTAAATCCTTACAACTAAGGGCCATCGCCTTAAGTACTTTTTTCGCTACCGACTTTCAATGAATGCTTTCTAACAGACTTGAGGCGAAAAAAGAAACAGATGCCCACAAGGAGACAGAACTTATCTCTTATTGAAGATGGCTTTGTACAACGCAGCCCCCGAGGCGAGCGGTGAAGGAAGAAGACCTCGCCGCTCGGCTCCAAGGGAAGGCCAAAAAAGCTCTTGGACTGCTACCTCACGGTAGAACTTCCTCGGTACTCGGCGTTTCAAGTGTTCGCCAATTCGCGACCGTCCTCGAATGCGAGCCTGACTGAGCCTGGGCGGGAGACTGAGACCACCTTGAAGGGGCCCTCCCACAGGGGAGACAGTTTGTTGCGCCCCGCCTGCGCTTGGATTTTGCGCAGAACGAGGTCGCCCACTGCCAGTGTTCTCACACACACCCGCCTTGCTTGATAACGGCGAAGCGCCTGCTGATACTTGGCGGCCCGGATCGCCGCCCTGTCTCGGATCTCCTCCAGGAGATTTACTTCATCCTGACGCCGGTCAGGGTCTTGGTCTTCGCTGAACGCCGCCACTCTTGGGAGCCGGCGAGCTCGACGGGAATACCGCCTCGAGCCATACACGGGAAGAAGGGGTCTCGCCGGTGGCTCTGTTGGGAGTTGTCCGCGGCGCCCATAATCTGGTGGGAACTTCTTCCGCCCGCGCGCTTGCGCGCTTCTCAGCGGTCGAGCGCCCTTGTCTTGAGCCCTTTGAGTACTTCGCGTTCGCCGCTCCACTTGCCCATTGCTCTTGGATGAGCAGCGGAGGCAAAGCACAACAGTACCCAACTCTTCGCACCGATCTTGAAATCAGCGCTTTTGA
Organism: Raddia guianensis; assembly: GCA_036346415.1. Taxonomy (NCBI): domain Eukaryota; kingdom Viridiplantae; phylum Streptophyta; class Magnoliopsida; order Poales; family Poaceae; genus Raddia; species Raddia guianensis. The sequence continues at coordinate 37,424,369 of CM070539.1, forward strand.
GGCGGCGCCGTTGTCGATGATGATTACATTGGCGACACGAACCGGACGAAGATGCTCTTCATAAACTTGATAGCCGCTGCGGATGTGATCGCGGAACCGGCGAGCTTCAACCCACTTAGTGAACTTATCGATGGCGGCGAGCAGATGAGTATATCCTCCGGTTGCCGCGAGAGCAGGCCTGAATATCGGCCCCGGACCATGAACGGCCAGAGAGCGGAATGGTTTGCGGCGCTGGGCGGTCGGTGGATCTCGCTTAGCATGAAATTGGCACGCCGCATCTCCTCACCGGCTCGAAGGCATCACGGAAGGCGGTAGGCCAATAGAAACCGTGGCGAGCTTTCCCAACCAACGCCGGCTCCTGAATGGCTTCGCACATGCCTCCATGGATCTCGAGAGAATTTCACTCCCGCTTCCCGAGTGGCGCTTCAAGAGAACTCCATTTGAGCCACAGCGTCTGGTCCCCACCTACGGGCGTGGCGCTTGGCCTTGCGCGCTATCTTCTCACCGACGCGTCATCGTCGGGATCACTCCATCCCGCGGTAGGCTAGGATCGGATCCATCCACCGACCTTCCCGGACGAGTGTGACGGCGTTACGTACATTGTCGCCGGCGTACTCCGCTGGCTGGCGTTTCGCCTCAGCAGTTCTTCGCCTCCTCCCTCTAACCGGGAGCTGCGGTAGGATCGGTGGCGTCTCCTCGGAAGGTGGGGCTGCGTCGGAAAGCGTCGTCCCCGCCGTAATTGGGGCTGCGGCGGACGAGCTGCGTAAGTCTTTCTTCAAAGACCCGGCGGAGCAGGTGCCCTCGGCGAGGCAATGCTGGGGCGATTCATCCGCCATGTAGTTGTCGCGGCGAGGATGTGCACGAAGCCCAAACCCTCAAAGTGCCGCCCAACGGCGCACCTCCGCCTGTAGGCCGCCATAGCGGGATCGGCGGGAGAAATCCTTCCTCGCTGGTTGATGACCAGAGAAAGTCGCTTTACTTGTAGCCCGGATGCCAAGGGTCGGCCACCACGAGCCCGTGGCGATCCTTCATACTCGCGGCGTTGTTGGTGGCGCGAAGTCTACACCACCAGTGCGGATGACATCGCCGGTGGGAGACACCAGACGGCCGCCCATTGACCCCTCCGGCCGGAATGAGCCGTCGAAGAAGAGAGTCCACGGCGAGGAGGTGGGGTATCTTCGGCCAGGTCCGCCGAGTCCACTCGTTGATGAACTCCGCGAGCTTGCCCTTTGATGGCCATTCGGGAGCGAATTTGAGATCGAATCTGCGGCTCCATGGCCCATTTGGCGATGCGACCCGTCGCCTCGCGGTTGAAGAGGATCTCCGCGAGGATACTTGGTCAACACCGTGACTTCTCGCCTACGGAAGTAGTGGCGTAACTTTCGGGATGCCGTCGGACGGCGTAGAGCATCTTCTGGTCTTTGTGAATACCATGTTTGGCGTCGTGGAGGACCTTCCGGCGTAGTAAATGGGCGCTGAACGCCGTCTCTTTCCGCCACCAGCACCTGCTACCGATCACTGGGGTTTGCCGCGACGTAGAGGATCAGCGGCTCGCCGGATCAGGGGCGACTAGCACGGGCGGGAGGTAAGATACTTCTTGAGACCGTCGAGCGCCTCCTGCGCCTCCGCCGTCCACTCGGCTGGTTGGTCTTCTTTAGGAGCTTGAGCGGTGGGAGACTTTTATCCCCAGGCGAGCTATAAGCGGCCCGGGGAGGTCAAGCGACCCACCAAGCTTTGCATCTCCGCGAAGTCGCGTCGGGGCTTCATGTTCTCGATCGCTGCGATCTTGTCGAGGTTCGCCTCAATCCCCTCACGGGAGACGAGGAATCGGCGGTTGCCCGACGGAACGGCGAACACGCATTTCTCGGATTAAGCTTGATGCAAGACTTCCTCGGGTTGGTGAAGGTTTCTTCCGGTCGCCGATCAACTCCTCGCCTTCTTGGACTTCACCACGGATCATCGACATACACCTCCGAGTTACGCCCTATTTGGGAGCGGTGGCGATATGCATGGCTGGCTGATAGGTTGGGCTGCATTCTTCGATCAACGCCATCCTTGTATAGCGATGAGCGCCCATGGGCGTAACGAAAGCGATCTTGTCTTCATCTTCTTCGCCATGCTAATCTGGTGGTACCGAGTACGCATCCGAAGCTTCTGTTGCCGCACCCCGCAGTTGAGTCGGCGATGAGATCGATCGCGGGCGCGGTATGGATCCTTTGGGCACGCCTTGTTGAGGTCGGTGAAGTCCACGCACATCCTCCAACGCCTGTTGATTTCTTGACGAGGCGGGGTTCGCGAGCCACAGGATGGGCGACGCTGCGGACGACCCGCCCCTTAAGAGCTTGTCCACCTCTGGCGGATAACTTCTGGCGCTCCACCGATTGCTTCGGACCTTACGCATGACCGTCGCGGCGGAACGTCGCCAATTGTGCTCAATCACCTCACAGGGACCCCACCATGTCGGACGGTTGCCACGCAAACACGTCTGCGTTAAGCTGGAGGAAGGAGGCGAAGCGCCTTCCTATTTGGCGCGAGAAAGCGCCCACCCGAACGGTTCGCGGGTCGACTTCGCTCAAGGAGACCGCCTTAACCTCCGCAGACGAATCGGGAGGCACGGGTCTTCGCCGGAGGAGCTCCCGAGTCGAAACCTCGGCCTTCAGGCACCGTCGCCCGCCAGCGCGCTGGCGTCCTTGTCGCAGCGGGCGCCTCCGGCGATCCACTTTCAAAACGATGGGGCGGTGGCCGGGATCTTCACCACCATATGCGCATAGTGGCACACCGCCATGAAGCCGGTCGGCGCCGGCCGACCTAGTATGGCGTTGTAGGAGGTCGAAGTCCGCCACCTCGAACTCGAGCATCTCGGTGCGGAAGTTGTCGAACCTCCGAAGGTTCTGGGAGGCGATGCACCCGGTGAGACGGACTCGGCCCGGCGCGATGTCAAGAATGGGGCGTTAGGCGAAGCTCCAGCTGCTGGATCTGGGCGCTTGGCGCCTCCGGCGGACGGGAGGTTGAGGAACTCCTCCGTCTACCAAAGACCGCCCTAGCTTTACATTCCGGACCGTGGGTGCAACCACGATCGGGAGATGCCGGGCGGTGATGCTTGGTTGGGTGATCGGCTTTGTTGAACGCGATAGGTCTGCTCGAACAACGCCGGTGCCTCATCGACCCAAAGCCGGCACGGCGCACACCTCCTCATCGCACGCTTAAAGCTAGCGTGGGGCGGATAGGTGGCGAACGCCCGTGGATGGCGGCAACCTCGCGCTCACCGCTGAAAACCAAAGAAGCCGTCTCCTTGCCCTTGCCGCTCGCCGGACGCTGCTGCTGCTGCTGCTCATGGACTCGCTTGTCCACCATCTTGCGGCGACATGGCAATCCGCCAAGTCGTGGGAGTTGTTGCGGTGAATGGGACGATGGGGCCTTCCGTCCCACTCACGCAGGCGATGATCTCGCCCTTCGTCGCGGCAGCGAGGGGCGTCGCGGCCACAGCGTCGCCGTAGCCGCCGCCTCGGCCGCCCTACGGGGACCGTACCCGCCCCCGCGACCTCCTCCTCTTTTACGCCCGCGCGCCCATTGCGCTTGGTGGCGCTTGTCGTCGTCGTCGTCGTCGCCGCGCTTTCGGCGGCCATGACTTGCCCGGTCTCGCCGCATTTGCGCTTCTTCTTGTCCTTGCCGCGGGGTTCCTCGAGGTTCAGCCTCGCCGCCCGCGGTAGCCCCGCCAGCAAGGCCGGGCGGAATCTGACCTCGGCTGAAGGCGCACTTGTGCGCCAAGGTGAAGAGCTCCTCCGTCGTCTTGATCTTGCGGGTGGCCATCTTCTCTTTGACCTTGGGGTCTCGGGCGCCTCTCCTGAATGCCGTGACCACGGCATCGATGGAGATGTCAGGGATGGTGTTGCGGACCTGACTGAAGCGCCGAATATAGTCGCGCAGCGACTCTCCCTTCTTCTGCTCCACGTTGTGGAGGTCGTCTTCTACCCCGGGCTGCTCGAAGGTGCCCTGGAAGTTGGTGACGAAGAGCTCGAGAGCTCCTCCATGACCCCACGGACTCCGGGGCATGTTCATGAGTCCTGGCGGGCTCGCCGGTGAGGACAGCGGAAAGTAGTTCGCGAACCTTCCCGACCCTCCAGTCGGCTGCATCACCGTCGTATAGATCTGCAAAAACTCATCAGGGTTGGTGGAGCCGTCGTACTTTTCGATGGGGGCCGGACGAAACCGTTCCGCCCTTTGACGCGCGTGACTCCTTAGAAAAAGCGCGACACCGGCGTCGGGAGCCTCCTGCTCTGAGCAGCGTCCTCGCCCGCCGCCCCGTCGCCTGGCGGCCAAGAAGCGCCACCCTCGGCTGGGGGGCAGCCTGCGGGAACCCTCTTCTTGGTCCCAGCGACGGGCGGCGGCAATGTGATCGCGCTTCGGTCGCGGCTCCTGCGGAGCTTGTCACGCAGGTCTTCTCCATGCAGCAAGTGGCGGTCCTCCAGATGGGACCGGAGATCGCGGCCACCTGCACGCCTGCCCGGCCGAGCCCCCGTAGGGGTCGCCTGGCTCTTGTCGTCTTGGCCCCGCCCCTCCTCACCAGGAGATCTGCGAGAGGAGTGCGAGGGCAACAAAGAACGGGAGGACGCGGAAACGCCGGTTCCCCCGCCCCCCGAAACTTGCACCACCGCCGCGGCGGCGTCAGCGACGAGCCAAGGCAGCCAACCACGGCGCCCGGAGAGTCGAGTCACCGGAACGGTGGGTTTTCAGCAAGGCCACGGCGCGTGGAGGTTACTGTCTTTGAGTGCACTCCTCCAAGGCCAGGCGCCGCCTAGCTTGGCCGAGGCGGCTGCTTTCCGCCAGGGCTCCAACCCTAGGCGGGCGGCCACCGCCCGGGTGATCCACCGCCATCGCCGCGGCCGACTCCGTGGCCACGGCTCTAGCGGTCGCTTCCTGCTCCATCGCCCATTCGCTGCTCGCCATCGCCTCTGAAGAAGGGTCGAAGAGCTTGAACCGATGCTAGCGCCCCTACAGCGCGCCATCGACGGCGTGTTCTCCGCTCAACCACTGCGGATCACACCTGGTCGATTTTTAGTCGCTAGCCAACTCGATCAAGCTCGATTCGATTTGGCGTCGGGCACAACAAGGAGCGACTTCGCCGATTTACCGAGTTTGAACCCCTCGCGGGTAATAGTCCTACTCTGCTGAGCCTTAGCTCTTTTCGATTGTGGTTGAATGGGAATGTGTTTCTGAGTGTTTGAATGCACGAATGCTCCTCTTCCCTTCTCTCTCTCTCCTCTCCTTTTATACAAGCTTTGGGGTTGGCGAGAGAGCCGAGGGGTAAGCGATGCAGTGCTCTCGGTACTTGACAAGACACGAGAAGAGAGGAAACGCGTGCCGCTTTGCGCCAGCACAAGGCTGCGCCGCCCTCGCGTGCCGCAAGTGGCCTCTAACCCGCCACATCCTGCGGTGAGTCTGCGGGTGGGGCCTACCTGCTCCTCGACACGGCGGCCTCCTCAAGTAAACCTTCTCTCTGGTCAATTCTTACTGCGCCCACGTGGATGGCCTTTCGGACTGCAAGGGTCCTCAGAAGGTAATCATTTCTTCCATTGTCTATCCGCGCGTGATGTCTCATTAAATCGCCTCGTCCTCAGCGATGAGGGGCCTTCGTCCAAGACTCATACGCAATGCTCCCTGCTGCTGCGGGCCCCCCTGGCCTTGGGCCCTCGCTTTGTCTCGAGAGGGGCTCGCCGCGCACCCTTTGGGCGTGGGGCCCTCGCCCGCCTTGAGAGGGGCTCGCCACGCACTCCGCTTTGGCGCGTGGGGCCTCTTGGCCTCTGAGAGGCTCGCCACGCATGTTGAGGCCTTGCTCGCTCGCTTTGACGCGTAGGGGCCCCTTGGCCTTCGAGGGGCTCGCCACGCATGGCTGGGCCTTGCTCACCCGCCGACGCGTGGGGCCCTCCTGGCCATCTGAGGGGCTCGCCCACGCGCTGGGGCCTTGCTCGCCCGCCTGACGCGTGGGGTCCTCTCGGCCTTCCTAGGGCTCTTTGTACCCCGGTATTTATTACACCGACAAAAATAACTACAAATATCATGCCTTAAAAATAATACTAGAAAACTCAATAATTTCATAAAACTAAGAAATTTATTGGGAAGTTAGGTTATGCTAGTACAAGCCTACAGAAATTTATCTGGGGTCGTTCAGATTTAAAATGAATTTTGAAAGGGATTATGGACGAATAAAATGGATATGCACAAAAATAAATTTCGTGCTGGTGAAGCTAGCTAGCACCAGGCGGCCAATTGCTCGGGCCCAACACCCAAGTGGCAGCGATGTTGGAAGAAAACAGAAGAGAGGACAGGCATGGGTTTTACAGAGGCAGAAAACATTAAAGGAGCAATGGAGCAATGTGCATGGACGGCATTACGGCAAACACCTCGGGCAGCGTCTTCACCGGCCAAAGGCAGCGCTGTGCGCTGATGGCTAGCGCTATGGGCTGGAGCTGTGGCGCACTGCTCCCGAAACGCGACGGTGGTGATGGTTCGGCTGGCGATGGGCAACGGCGCATGCAGATGCAAATGCAGCAGCGGTATGCGGCAAAAGGAAACGACCGGAGCGGTGCTCCGGCGCAACGACGGCGCTCCAGAGACGGGGAAAGGGGAACTTACCCCCTAGCCGCAGCGCTACGCTGACGCTCTAGGGCAGACGAGGGAGAAAGATTACCAATGAAACAAAGAGGAAACACAAAGAATTTTCCGGCGTATTCGATGTCCTATTTCGGCGATCAATTGTAGGAGTTACACTAGGCGAAACCTGACGATCCAAGACAAAATGGAATCATAAGAGGATTTGATGGGTGGTGTTTAAAGTGTTTAGACAGAGGCGACTTAGGAAAGCCAAATTGAGAGAGAGAGAGAGAGAAGAGGTTTTGGCTCGATTTCTGTAATCGATGCAGGAGAAAAACAAAGGGGTACCGTAGAGAAGAGGACCAAGTTTAGAAGGAGAAACTATCGTTGTCAGTGCTTTTTTTTTTTCCATAAGGGGCAAACCCCGATTTCCATTACCATGATAACGGAAACAAAACACAGTATCTGTTTTACAACCCACATTACTGCAAAGTTTCTGACAAAAAGACAAAAGACACCCGCATCCTCTTACATCAGATGGGAACGTAGCAACAAAGACACATATAGTTCTACAAACCGAATATAGCAAACAGCAACTACAAAAGTTTCATAACTTCTAGAATTAAAATTGAGAGCCTCTCCAGATCCAGATGCCCTCCCCATGCCTCTTTGCTAGCAGCATCTCATGTTTCAGGAAGATAGTTCAGGCATCTGAATTTTAACCCTTTTCCTTCAAGCATCAGCACCCATCCTGGCGATGCTACTCATGCCCCCTCCCTGATCAGCTTGCTCCAATCCTGCAATAAAAGAGCTGAGTCGATGGGAACACTCCCTAGTATTTTCTTTCATCCACTACAGGAAAACGAAGTGTTTTCGTCGGCGGATATTAATTTCGTCGGTTTATAAAAACCGACGAAAAAAAGGTTGTAATTTCGTCGGTTTTGAAAATAAGGTCATAATTTCGTCGGTTTTTTTAAACCGACGAAAAAAAGGTTGTAATTTCGTCGGTTTGCCCGACGAAATAAAGGGCCACGTTTAACCCCACCCTGCCCGGTTACCTCGCAGTCTCGCACCCATTTTTGACCTAGCTCCCCCACCCCGCTCTGCTCCCCCACCCCCCGCGCCGCCGCCGCCTGGCTCCACCGCGCCGCTCGCCGCCCTTAACCACGCGCCGCCCGCCGCCCTGCTCCCCCATATCATCTCCCCTCTCCCCCATTCTCCTCCTACACCTCCTCCCCGACGCAGACCAGCCAGAGCCGCCCCAGCCGACGGGAGGACGTAGGCGGCCCCCCTCCCCGCCGCGGCAGCGCGAGCCGGCGATTTTGATCCGCGGATCTCCCCGGGCGGCGGCCGCCACGATGATGACCAGCAGCTCCCCTCCGCCGCCCTCGCTCCCCGCCGGGGTACCGCCTCCTCTCAGTCTACCTCTAGATCTGGGGTGAATGCCCTTCTGTTCCGGGTGCTTCTGGATCCTTCTGTTCGGGAGGAACTCTACGCGGCGGTGTTTTGTCGATTCTCTTCTTCCAAGTTGAAATGCGTGGCTGCGATTGCAGTGCGTGGATCTCGTAGCCAGGGCTTTCGCTGATTCAACACATTTACTAATTCTTCACAGATGCTGACGTGATGTTACTTTTAAGTTCTAACATTTTTTTTTATTGCAAATGCGTTTTGCTTGCTACACCAGAGAGTATTAACGAATTTGATGCTTGCTTCTGTTGCGCCCTGATATGTGTTGGCTAGTACAACTGAATTGCAACCGTAATCACTAACCACTGGGCATTGTGCCAGCAGTAACTGAGCTTATTGCTGCTCAATTTCTGTGGCTAGATTATGATGATCGGACCAAACTCCTCAGGAACAATGGTAAGTAGTTGCCATAAGATGTTAATGAAACATGATATTTTCATTAGTTTCCATTCTCTTGTATATGCACTGAGTATATTCTCTGTGCTTTATCAGGTGCTTTCTCATTCAGATTATCTGGAAATTCAACAAATGTTTATGCCATATTGCCATTGTCATATTTTATACTTGTTTTGCATATGGGGTGCATCCATGAGACCCCATTTGCATTAATGGTGCACTATTTGTATTATTATGCCCAGTATGTACCTATTTTGAGTTTTGATAAATAATTATTTGTGTATGATGCAAATTTCAGTGCCATGATTTTAGTGTTCAAGTGTTCTTGCAGGTGCATTGGCATCAAAATTGTAAATCTAGACTCTAGAATAGTTCTATACGTTGCTTAATTGTCGTCCTTCATATTCTGGAAAAAACTGGAAGCAAGTTAAATTGATTGGAGTTCTGCCTGTTATTGTAGATGCTACGTATTATTCAAAATTCTTTTGTAGTTTCTGCTTGAGCAGTTTTTCTTTTAAGCAAAATAACTGTTTGTTTTGTCTGTATTTTTTGTTTACTTGTTAATGAGCACTGTCCATAAGAGCTACATCAGAATTCGGATGAATTTTTGAAGTTCTGTGCACAATACCTATGACTAGAAATTGGAAGGTTTGTGAGTACCTGTGCATAATAAGGTTAAATTTAAAGAAACATTGGCGGTGGGCGCATGCATTGTATTGTCATGGGCCTATTGCATCTTTTGTGCTAATCAACTATTATTATTGTTTACAATGCAGAACTGGGATGTTGCACTGGAGGAGCTCAATCGATTGAAGGAAATTATCGATTCAAAGGTTCAACTTAATGCATCATGGAATCCCTTCCTGTTAATGTGCTTTATATAACTTAATTTTTTTAATTTTTTCTTTGATGATCTTTTCGGCAGAATTTTTCATCACCTCTAAATCAGCTCCAGAATAGGATATGGCTGATGCATTGGAGTCTCTTTATCTTTTTTAACCATGAAAATGGCAGAAACGGAATTATTGATCTGTTCTTCCAAGATAGGTTTGCCATTTAAATTCTATAAGAATGATTTAGTTCTCCCGCCCTATTTTGTTACAGTTTATAGTAAGTTTGTGTAATAGTTGAATGAGAAATGTTGTGATAATATGAATATCTATGAATTTTCTGTGATTTTCTGTGATTTTTTGTGATTTTTTGTAAATTTTGTGGAAGGACTTATGTATTAATTATATGTATGTATATACTCTTATGCATCTTGTGGTGGATGGTCATGTGATGTTGGGTACAAGTTTGTGATGATATGAATATCTATGATTTTTCTGGATTTTCTATGATTTTTAAATGAATTTATATAGAACCCTGTATTTTTTTTTTGTAAAAAAAAATTGTAATTTCGTCGGCCTAAACCGACGAAATTAACGGTTTCGGCCGACGAAATTAATAGCCACGTCATCCAGAGCAAACCGTGCGCTGTTATTTTTTTTGCTGACGTGGCGTGTAATTTCGTCGGCCCAGACCGACGAAATTAAGCGCCACGTTAGCATTTCGTCGTCGACGCGGTGCGTCGGTTTTTTAATTTCGTCGGCCTCCAAAACCGACGAAAATACTGTAATTTCGTTGGCAACCAACGAAAAGGCATTTAATTTCGTCTAGCATATTTCGTCGGCTTAATTTCGTCGGCAAACCGACGAAAATACGTTAATTTCGTCGGTTTTCGTCTAATTTCGTCGGTTTTTGGCCGACGAAATTACTACGCTTTCCTGTAGTGATCTCATCCTTCAGAAAGCCAGACCAATACATTATGAGAGAACACATCAAATGTAAAATAGGAAGAGGAGATCTAATTTTGGTCCCATCAAAACAAGATCGTTGTCAGTGCTATTGAAGAGTTACTGAATGGTGAGGAATCAAAGGGGTCGTTTGCATCGATTTCAAAAGGAAAATTGACACCACGTGTCATGGGGAGATGGGGTGGATCGGTTCGACAGAAAATGCCCAACAGAGGAAAGAACAGATAAGGGAAGATGACAGCTGATCAAACATCCGATCAAAACTTCAAAATCGGATACTGTTTTAGTAAATGCAATCCAATGTTTCATTGAGCAGAGTGAAACATTTCAGACATAAATATTTTAGTAAGTACAAATCAATGTTTCACTAAGCAAATGCTTCATTAGAGAAAACATAAATGTTTTGACATTTATTAAAAAAAAATGTTTTACTATGTAGAACCAAATGTTGTAGTAGACATAAAAAAATGTTTAAGTAGAACAAAACACAAATGTTTCAGGTGGTAGAGCCAAATGTTTCAACAGGTATAACCAAATGATTCAACATCCATTAAACAATGATTTAACTGATATAACCAAATGTTGTGGTGACATAAACAAATATTTCAGTAGGGCGAAAGACTGAAATGTTTTAGTAGAACAAAACAGAAATATTTCAGTAGGGAACAAAAATGTTTCAGCAGGTAGAACCAAATGTTTCAGCAGGTAAAACCAAATGCTTTTGTAGGTAGAACCAAACATTTCAGTAGAAAAGGTTGTAAATGTTTCAGCAAGTAAAACCAAATGTTTCAACATACGAAACCCAATGTTATACCAAATCAAAACCCATGTTTCGAACATACCAAGATCATGTTCCAATTCAAACATGCCCCTTTTCTTCAACTTCTAGCCGCTTTCCCATCTCCCCCAACCATTTTACACCATCCATTCTCCTTATTGACGGTTGAACGGTTGTTGTGCCCTCCAGCCTGACGAGCATCAGCACCAACGATGTTGATGAGGTTGGGTAGCCTCCCCACATGGCACATGTGTTAGCAACTCCGGCAAGCTGAGAGTGGAGGGCATCAAAAGTTCAAAGCAAGCTTAGCATGAGGGAGAAGTCTTGAGAAGGAGCAGTGAGGTGCTTATATCTGGATGTCATGGATAAAGCAAAAGGAGAGGGGAGAGAAAGAGAGATGGGGGAGAAGAGTCCTCAGATTTGGAGTGGCTCCTCTGAGCAAGGGGCATTACAGGAATCCGACGTAAGCCGACGTAAATAGCTCAAAAGCAGACCTAAATAGCTATTTACGTCGGCAAGCCGACATATAAAAAGCGACGTAAATAGGATTATTTATGTCGGCGGCCAACGTAAATAACTAAAGCACCAGTTGGCATTACCGCCCCGACGGCAATGTATTTATGTCGGCCAAGGCCGACGTAAATAAGGGGCCCATGGCAATGACCCTAGCCGATGACCATTATTTATGTCAACCACGAGGCCAATGTAAATAAGGGCTACCTCAGATTTGGAGTGGCTCCTCTAAGCAAGGGGCATTACAGGAATCCGACGTAAGCCGACGTAAATAGCTCAAAAGCAGACCTAAATAGCTATTTACGTCGGCAAGCCGACTTATAAAAAGCGACGTAAATAGGATTATTTATGTCGGCGGCTAACGTAAATAGCCCTTATTTACATTGGCCTCGTGGTTGACGTAAATAATGGTCATCGGCTAGGGTCATTGCCATGGGCCCCTTATTTACGTCGACCTTGGCCAACGTAAATACATTGCCGTCGGGGCGGTAATGCCAATTGGTGCTTTAGTTATTTACGTTGGCCTAGCCGACGTAAATACCGGATAGTGTGGCGACTCATACTCCAAGTATTTATGTCGGCCAGGCTTGGCCGACGTAAATACTGTGACATTGCTGGTTGGCAAAATCGACATCCATTATTTACCAGCTTAAGTGTGAACAATTTTGGGTCATAATTGCAAGCAGAGGCAATGTTCAATTCAAGAGGCCTCAAGCTCAAGAAATGTTTTTTTCAAAAAAAAGCACAAGCAATATAATTACATATAAAATGTTTTACTCACAATATAAATACATAGCCGGGAAACCTATTGTTCAGGAATCAGGGGCACCTCAAAAAGTAGATATGATTCAAGAAAGATAAAAATAAGAAATACTAAAAATTTGTGATGTGATTATGAAATCATCCCTATCAAACCTACAACTGAAATAGCAAGCTACAATTATTTCACTCAGTGGGTACAATGCAAGCCAGGTCTAGAATTATGGAGGGATCAATCTATGGTAATTCAGCGATTAGCTTTTGAAATTCAAAGATGACCCAATCAACTTTTGCTGCAACTGCTTCTCTCATCTAGACATCAGCATAACAAGTGAACAAATCTGCTCCACCAAGTTGGCGAGCCTGCAAATGGAACATGTAAAATAAGTGTAGCTAAACACAATTATGCTCATTTTTATCTGTATAGAACACTTCGTGGTATTAAAAAGCTAAATCACTAAGTCAACATCTCAGTGAGGTTATCATTCCAAAAAAATCACTAAAATATTGGCCAAATAAGTCATATGGAAACACTCATAGCATGAAACCTTTGTGTTTTAACAGGCAATTAAGCAACACAATTCATTTGGGGACGGTGGAGGGAGTCTTGAGGTCCTCGTTGTCTCTGTAGACTTGCACCAAAGCTATAGCCATGTATGCAAAGAAACCCATCATCCCTGGAACAAGCTGCATGAAGACAAACGGTCATTCAGGTTCTGTGTTCACAGGGGAACAATTTTCTGACGAGGAATATGAGTAATTTTAGAAAGATTTAGGGTAATATCCCATTGTTATATATTAACACACTTAACAGGGGAAATAATTGTGTGTATCTAACAAGGAAACATATGAACCGCTAACTAAATGAGATATGTATTATAGCGAAGAATTGTGCTTTTACCTCAAAATTCATAATGCTATTTTGGAAGTGATCTCAAAATGCCGACAATCCAAATATAAAAGCGGGAATCACATGCCTTGAACATGAAAGAGTTATTGCAGTACCACCCAATGTTTTCTCCAATGTATTCTTCAAATCCTCACATTGTATGCCAATTCAGGCATTTGTGCATATGCAGGAATAGTTAATGAGACAACCAAAACGCGAGGGGCACAAGAAGATTTAGAGAAAACGACAAAATAAACCAAGTTTGAGGCACAACCCTAGAAAGATACATGGCCGGAGGCCCGAAATAGAAGTGACGGAACACTGAACAACTCCCGCCAGATTTAGGACATCATCTTTTTTTTGTAGAATCCCACTTATTCTAATATAATTTGCACATCAATTTGGATCCATTGGAAAGCTCTTGTCGTAGGGTTATCTGTGCATACCAAGAATGCACAAATCAGACTTCATATGACCAAGTTATGGTCATTGAAAGTTCAACTGCTACTGATTGCTGAACTGGGCTTATGGACAACAAATTGGGCTTGATCTTTGCTTGGGCCTTAAGCAACATGAGTGATTGATCCTGAGAACGTCGTAGAGGTAAAGAGACCCCTTTCTTGAGTATGTATTCATGTAGTGGAGGCGGCCATGTTGGAGGTTGAACTTGTGGTAACAACTGCGCAATACCTTGACGACATACGTGTTGCTGACTAGTTCATATGTCCTTGCTATGGTGGTGATTGAAGAGCCCATGCAGTCGTAGATGTCGTAGTATTTGAAGATCTATTAGTAGGGGTGAAAACGGGTTGGTTACGGTCGGGTAGTGACTCATATCGTATCCTATCCAAATTTATTTTTTCGGATATCGGGTCGGATACGGTAAGATCAAAATCAGGTTGGATACGGTTACAGTTACGGGTTTTGACAGTCAGGTAGAAAAAGGATATCAGATACCATACGGACGGGTAGAAATCGGTTATCGGATACTTAATCAGGTTATATGTAAATTAAGTCCAACTTACATAATTCAAAACAAAATCTCATATAGCACATAGTCTCAACATAATACACTGGTTCATCAACATTGTGTCCAACTAACATAACTCAAAACAAAGCTTCAACATATCACATAGTCTCAATGTAATAAATTTGTTCACGAACATTAAGTCTAACTAACATAATTCAAACATATCACATATTATCAACATAATAAATTTGTTCACCAACAGCGAGGGGTGGCACTGGATGGCGCGGACGGCAAGGGACGGCGCGGACGGCGAGGGATCGTGCGAGCGATGGCGAGGGCAGCACAGGGGCGGGCGATAGCGAGGGGCAGCGAGGGAAGAGGTGGTTGGCGGCTGGGCGTTGGGAGTGGAAGGAATGGAGATGTAGCCTCTTGGGTTTCTATTGAGCTAAATGTCTAATGGGCTACATAATGGATGGATGTGAGGCTAACATGATATCGGGTACCCGAAAGTTTAAAATAACTGAATACACAAATCCATACCGAATCCGTCGGGTAGCTCTCATATCATATCTAGTTCGAACTCGCTCAGAAAATTCAGGTATTACCCGATCCCGACCCGATACCCTAGGGTTAAAAAATACCTCAACCCATTTTGTAACCGGTTTCTATTGGGTCAGGTACCCGTCGGGTAGTACACGACCTGTTTTCACCCCTATGTAGTAGTGAATGCCGTGAAGTGTCGCTAGCTTGTTGTAGATGTTGAGATTGAAGACAGAGTTGTTGATGTATATCTCATCAATGAAAAACCTGGCGACGACCATGCTAAGAAAGAAGTTGGTGCTAAATTTAACGATGACTATATTGATGTAATACTCATCAGATTTTTTACAAACATGGTCACATCATATGGGTTATCACGCTCTGAAGACAAAATTGGCGAAAACATGATATCTTAAAATTGCACTACTTGTGAGTTTATGGCAGGCTAGATGCAGATATTAATATAAAATGAAAGTTTTAGGTTTTTTTAATCCGATACGAAATCCTTACCATTTTTTTGAAGAAGGGGCAGGAGGACTGCCGACCTTTTCCATTTAAGCGGGAGAAAAAAAAAAGCCCGCAAGCGTGGGGTACAACCATAGTGCAACGCTGCGACCCTAGCAAAAGTCAGGACACCACCAGCCACTGCCAGGACTGAACACACGCCTAGAGAGGGAACGCAGTGCTGCCGTTGCCACCTTGGCCGAAGGCCTTACAGGAAAAGGAAAAGAGAAATACAGGGGGCGGAAGAAGAACAACGCAAGTCACAACAAGCCACCTCGCACAAAAGTGACAAAAAACATGGGCCGAGACCACCAGCGACAACAACGTGGCTAACCAGAGGAAACACCAAGCCTAGAACCAACAATTTGCAGAGGTGATGCCTTCAACAAGGTAGCGACGCTAACGCCCCGCCGTCGCAATGGAGTTTTCACTCAGTGAGCTTCAGGAGCGGGATGTCCATCACGACGATGACTCTAGGAAGGGGAACGACGCCAAAACATCACCATCGTCGACCCTAGTGAGGAGCCAAGGCAAGGCTTTCGCCTGACACATCAACTCCGGAAGCCAAACTGCAAGTTGTCCACGCTCGGGAACACCAAGGGAGCGGAGCCCCCAGCCCAGGGGCAAACGTCGCTAGCGACCTCCGAGTGTAGCCGGAGGAGACACCTACGCCACCCACCTCCGAGCCAGCCTGAACAAGCCCTTAAGGTGCCCGACGTGCCAGGAAGGAGCTGTCACAACCCTGGCTTCGCCGGGATCTACCCATGATCCATTGCTAGTCCCATCGATCAATGCTAGCAACTCATGAGCGACTTGGGTCGAGCATCACAACACAATCATCATAACTAAGAAAATATTATAACGATGCAAAAGTAATGGTACCACAACTACTTATTACAATAGTTTTCATAAACCATATATAATATTCAGAGTAGCGGAAATCCAAATGATATGCAAGAATAAATATGTCGATGCTCTCTAATCCAACCCTTGAGACGATAGCTAATGTTCAGCAAAGTCCGGCACATAATCCTCCTGATCCTGCGGGCAAACCGGAACCGAGTCTCCTCCTGAACAAATATATCCGTGGTTTGTATAATGAGTACACGGCTACCCAGCAAGAGTCCTTATACATGATGCAAGGATAATAACAAGAACAGGATGGTTGATTTGCATAAACACCTACTCTAGTCAATATTAATTAAAGTGTTGTGAAAACATTTGTTGAACAATTAATAAAGGTGAATAGATTCCCAACATAACAAACAGAGCTCGGCTTCGAAAGCCCCTCTGCAAAACTGCACAAGCGTCGAATACTCAAACCAAAACCATCCCATCCGGTTATTATTTAACACATGAGACTACTATGTACAACCTATCTCCCCTCCCATAACCGTGGGAACGACTATCATGATAGTTTTAACTCTGCAGAGTGTAGCACACTTTACCCATAAGCCGAGTGGTACTTTTGCATCTTAGCTCTTCCTTAGGAGCCTAGACCAAGTAATAATACAAGGCGATTCATTAGTTCCTTCTGTTAACACCGATGCCCCCTCTAAGATTTAGACACTCGGGTCCCCCTCTTGAGCCAACGGACCGTAGTCCGATCTTTTCAAAGTAAAGTGTGTTAATAGTTTTCCCTAACTACTAAGCCAGGACTGGCACATGTTAGCCGACATGCTAATGCTAGCACTTATGGTTGCGCTTGTGTGGTTTGGCTGGATTGGCACATGTCAAGAGTCCTTAGAACAAGGTGACTACCTCCACAACAATCCTCAATCCACAAAACCACCCGACTTGCCATCTTTAGTCAACACACGCCACGTATGTTTTAGTTGATTAATTTATTAAAGTAACTCAGCACCTCCAATCATACCAAGTCACAAGAGTAATTAAATGATGAACCTAATCAACTACCAACCCACGAGCACTAGCAACTATGCACAAGGATAGGCTAGGAAAATAACTAAGGCAGCAATAAACAGGTTAAATTCACAGGGTCAATGACGCAGTGTGAATATAATAGGTTTCTACCCTTCCCATCATTTTATGCACGAGAAAGAAATAAAAACAATAAACGGATGAGTTTTGTAAATTGGGAGAGCAAAATGCAACTATCTTGCCTTGGTAGTACTCTGGGTCTTGGAATCCTCCTCCGTTCGGCTCCTGGAAATCTCCTGAGCAACGAGAATACAGACGATCTACACGTATATGCATATATGCAAGAAACAGAAAAACAATCAACAGAACATATAGCTCGATAAAATATATAAAATTCTAGGCTATTAATGGAAAATAATGGCTCTGGAATCACCTAATTTGGAGTTCGGATGCTCCCGGAACAATTCCTGAAAGTTTGGGATAAATCAGAAATTCCAGAAAAAAATAAACCGGTTTAACCGGCCCAAACCGGACCGAACCGGCGGTTTCTGCGGTTTTCCAGCGACGGCGGCGCAGCACGGGATGGGGCGGACACGTGGCAGTGGCTGGTTGGCGGCGCGGGCGTGGGGTGACGGCACGGCGATGCGTGGCGAGCATCGGTGCGGCGGGTGCGAGGCGACGGCGCACTAGGCAACGATGCGTGGCGATAAACGCGCGTAGCGCGCGTCGAGGCTGGCGCTGGCGGGACAGCGCGGAGGCGCGCCAGGTGACGGTGGGGTTGGCGGCGCTGACTCGGGCGGCGGCGGCGCAGCGGATGGGCGGACCGGCGGCGATGTCGGCGGCGGTGGCGGCTCCAAATTCCGGCGAACTTCGGCGATCCGTATCTCCCTCGTTTCTTGGCCAAATTGGACGATCCATATATCCATCTTGACCGTCTCGACGAGATCTACAACATGGCACCATCTAATCTTGAGTTTGGTCAAGGCACAGAGAGGGATCTGTAGAAAAGGATTTCGGTGGGGAGGATTTTTTACGGCTAGGGTTTGGGACTTGAGGGATTTCGTGATGAGGACTTGGGACAGGGATCTTGGGGGGTTTATATACTGCCAAGGACGACCAGGGCTGGGCCTTGGGCTAAGAGGTGTTGGGTTAGGACTCGAATTCTAATCCGATTATAATTCAGATAGACTGCGGGCTTGTTTATCAAGAAAACAGAGTTTTCTTTGCTGGATTGGGCTAAAATTTGGAGGGTAATTTGGATTAGGCTTCAAAAAGGTCCCCTCCAAATTTGAGCACTAGATTCCGTCGTTCGCTTATTATTTTATTGGTTTGACGAGCTCCCGATAAAACGGCAAAACTTCAAAGAATCACGAGCTAGTTTTGGAATTTGGACATGAAATTTGGAGGGTTGCTTGATGATGGCTTCAAAGAAGACTGGAATTTTTCCAGAATTTTCCTAAAGGGTTTACTAGGGTTTTACCTTTAAACCTAGTTAAAAGCAATTTAAACTAGGGTTTTGTATATAATAATTCCCTTTTATTTGTTTTTAATGTTTTTGAAAATACAAGTGACATACGACTAAATAGAGGATGTCACAGGAGCACTGAGCTTTCGTCGCCGAAGACCTCCGTAGCGATGCAGGAACCACTACCAACCCGCACCACAGTCTCACGAACCTAACAAGCCAGCAACGTCATGGGATCGCCTCCCACGAGCAAGCCGGAAACACCCATCGGCTGCCGAGGCTACCCAAAACATCGCCTCCCAAGAGAGGGAGGGAGGCGAGGGGGCGACGAGGCCAGACGCCACCACTTCGGCAGGGAAGGGGGCCAGAAGAGGAGACAGCGAGGACATAACGGGCGCTCCCCAACCGGATCGTTGAACCACCCCCAGACGACGAAGAAAGAGACCGGGGGAGGGTCGGGGGCACACGGCCCGAGCCACCACTCTTCAGAAGAAGGGAGAGCTAGTGGGGCAGGGGCGGAGCAGTGGTCGCTGGGAGGACAAGGTGAGAACCTAGAGGATACGGGCAGGTAGAGGAAGACCCGAAGCCGGCGGTGTGGCAGGGCCAAGCCGACTGGTCCCCCGCCAGCGCGGATTCCACAGAGGAAAGTGGGGAAGGACGCCCGCGGTCGATAGCCACCGACGACGGCGCCGAAAATGCCAGCCGTCGGACCAGGCCGGCGACTGGGCCACCGAGCAGCGAAGAAGACGCGCCGGCCCGCAGCAGCCACGACTGAGAGGTTGGAGAACGCGGAAGGGAAAGAGCATCGGCGGCGGCGCAACCCACGGCGAGGCGGGCCGCCTCCACAGTAGCCAGGGCGCGCCACCGCGCGTCTGGCCGAGATTAGACCACGGTGGCCGCTATAACTGGAGATGGCCAGCTCACCGGAGGGACGGGTCGCGAGGGAGAGGACCCCAGCCCAGCCGTCGCACCATCTCGGAGAACTCGCCCCGCCGCCACCACGCCGCCGGAGACGGCCACCGCCACAACACCGCCGGATCTGGCCGGGCGCCGCCCAAAACGTCGGAGAGAGGGGGAGCACCCGGGGGAACAAAGGAGGGAGGTGGAGAGGAGAAGGGGGAGGAGTAGGGGAAGGGGCCGCAGCGGTGGCGGCGCTAGGGTTTGGAAGGGAGGTGGGTTGGGGGATGGGAGGTCGCCCCCGAGCCGCCCAATCAGAGCGACGCGAGGGCCTGATCAGCCACTGAAATCCTTATCATCACTACCGTCTCTACAACATGGATCATCCCGTTTAGTGGCTTATCAAGGTCTTAAGCCAAAAATGAGACAAACAGTGATATTATCACGGCCAGTTCGTGAATATGGGCCATTCCGATTTGTTATATCTTTGATCATTCCGTGTCGTGAGTTATCATTTTTGTTTATTCACCGTGAATTTAAAAATTAACAGTAAAGCCAGTTCAGAACTGACAGAGATGGGATGTTCTATTAGTAGTGGGAGTGTCGTGAGATAGAGGGGATAGAGAGCTGGGGGAGAGAGAGAAGTGAAAAAGCTTGGTGAGATAGAGAGAGCTGCTTCATGGTAAAGTGTGCGGGGGTGGTTAGTATACGATCTTGATGCAAGCTCCAACCGCACTGCACGCGTATGAAGGAACAGAGGAGTGGAAATTTATTTACCTTTTCTAAATGAAACACATCGATCCATCGATGAATCTGACAGCTACACACAACAATATCGCCTCATCGATCGTATTCGTAACTACTTTCTTATTGACCTAAATTAGCTTTTGGCCTTTACTCAACCACACATAATTACATAAACCCCCGCACGGATGAATATATATGTGTCCATGCCTGCACCCTGCGCCCAACATGGCTAATTACTGCGATAACGAGGCATACCAATCTCGATCTGCCCCGACCCTAACATCTAACCTTACATCACAATGAGCATTCAGCTTCAGCTAGCTCCCATCCATCAGCTCAGCGACAGCTACGTACACAGGCGTCCGCAGTAATCGCTGTGCCTGTGCATGCGTTTCCCCCTGCAGCTCTGCTATAAATAGAGCTCGAAAGGTTAACGCTACCTTCTCATCCAAAGCTCAGGAACACATCTCCACAATCTAGGCATGGCTTCCATGTATCTGTGCCTGCTTGGTGTTGTCCTAGCCACTCTGATCCTACTTGTTTCCCAAGATGTAGCTGCTGCAAGAGATCAGTTCACCGATCATGCCAATGGTTCGTATCTCCCTTTGTTCAGAATGATCCATGTCCCTGCTAAGAATTAAGACATAAGAGAGGGCCGCTAGCAAATGATCGTCTTTTTTTATTTTTGTGTTGATCTACGTCATGACTACAATGTGTGCTTCACATGTACGGTATTCCTCTATATACTTAAGATATCGTAATATTTGAAATAACTCATATAAAACCTTCCTTGCTAACTATTCCATCCATTTATAGTAAAAAAGCCTACGTGATAAATTAGTACATAGTATCACTATACATGGGCTTTTGTATGCACATTTGTTACTTTGACTATTTTCTAGGAAAAGTAGTATTAATGGAAAATATGTAGTTATTCAGAATTAATTATAAGTTGAAGCTTTCCTGCCTTCCATCCACATTAAGTTTTACAAGAAATGAGCTCTTGCATCTATCTTATACTTATATATGCAGAAGCTAATGAAAAGAACATGAAGCCTATGGGAGGTGATGGCCCCATAGATGAGAAGTTGGGACATGGTTACTACGGTAACGGTGGCGGCTATGGTGGTGGGTACGGTGGTGGAGGATACGGTGGAGGATACGGTGGTGGATATGGTGGTTATGTACCTGGGCATGGATGGTATGGTGGTGGATATGGCTACCCAGGCTATGGTGGTGGATACGGCGGAGGCTACGGTGGTGGCGGAGGCTATGGCGGATATGGTGGTGGTGGCTATATCGGAGGTGGATACTATGGTGGTGGAGGTGGAGGATGGCACTAATCAAGAGGGTGAATAATATGTTTATATGTTTCAAATAAGATACACGTGGTGAGCTGTGCATGAATAACTAAATTTTTATGTTCCCTTTTGTATGTCTATTATTCCTATACCATAATACTGTAACTTGATGTGTATGATGCATGAAATGAATAAAAACACATCTAATTTTACCAATTGAGGCGCAAACGTTCCAATTAAGGATGCGTAACGGGATGCTACTCATGCGGATAACAATAGATGGTGAGGTGATGGGCATGAACATGGCGAATCGCAGGTGCTCGATGACATCCATACATCACAAAGCATATCATGAAGCACAACACCATAGCTGGGTTACAAGGTCAGTCTAGACCTGACACGACGATTAGCGTAGAAGTGGTAGAAGTCATACAATTGGCCGGAGGTCGCTACTGAAGATTCAGTTTCTAAACTATGGAAGAAGAAAGATCTAGAGGTAACAGACAAAAATAAAAATTCCCCAAATCGTGTCTCTATTCTTCTCATCTTCTCCCTCCTGTTGTTCCACAAAATCCCCAAATCAAACAAGATGGTATCAGAGCATGGTGAGTCGGTGAAGCAAATATGTTCTTGATCTCCTTCGTAAAGCAGGAATGATGGGATGACGTCTTGCTGCCACTCACATGGAGCAAAATCATAGCTTGGTGAGTAATAGTGGAACTATCAAAGGATGGTTGGTAAGCTCATATACTTGTCTCATACCCGTCCAGACATTGCATTTGCGGTGAGTGTCATGAGTCAGTATATGCATGATCCAAGGTCATCCCATATGGATGCAGTAAATAGAATTCTTCGTCATTTGAAGGGATGTACTGGGTAATGCATTCTTTATACTCACTAGAATAATCTCCATGTGCAATGTTACATAGATGTGGATTGGGCTAGCTAACTAGATGATCGATGATCGACATCTGAGTATTGTGCTTTTGTTGTTGGCCGTCACTTGGTCTCATGGCGAAGAAAGAAAAAAACCGTTGTGTCCAAGTCTACCGTCGAAGCAAAATTCCAAGCTATGGTTCATGGTGTGTGTGAAAATTTGTAGCTAAATTTCTGCTATATTACAGAGTTGAGATTTTTTAAGGACATGCCATTGATGTTATATTGTGATAATAAAACTGCCGCAAATATTGCAAATAACCTCGTATAACATGATTGAAAAAACATGTGGAGATTGATTGTCACTTTATCAACGAGATGGTGGATAAGGGGTAATATGTATGTCACATGCGAGTTTGGTAAGTCAAGTAGCTGATATATTGACTAAATGACTTCCATAGAGGTTATGTTCTATATTTCATAGCAAGATGGGACTTTATGACGTATTTACCCCATCTTGCAGCGGAGTGTTGGTGTGTGTTATATAAATATATAGTTCCACATGGTGTAAAGTGAAAAATGTATTTGTATGGTGTATAAATTATGAAAGAAGAAAGATCTAGAGGTTAAAGAGAGAGAAAATTCCCCAGACCTATAGTCTCTCTTCTTCTCATCTTTTCCCTCCTATTCTTCCACAAAATCTATGAATCAAACAAGACTTTGAACCACGGAGGCGCCTATTGCCGAAGCGAGACATCGGGAGGCCCTAAAGAAGTTGTGGGCATGGCGACAGCAGTGACCTGGATCTAGGTTGTGGGAGGGGCCTGCAAAAGTGAGGGCTTTGATTCTTGTCATCACTACTAGAGAAATGGCCTAATTTACCGGCACATCAGTACCGATTGGATTGAAACCGGTAGTGCACCAGTACCGGTTCGTAGCGACAGTAGCAATTCTAGACTTTAGTACTGGTTGGAGGTAACAGTATAGATATCTTTTGCAATCGGGTACAGGCCAGCTGGCACACGGACTCATCAGTACCGGTTCGTAATACGAACCCGTACTAATATGAGCTCATCAGTACCAGTTCTTATTACGAACCGGTACTAAAAGCCTGTTCCGGCAAACTTCAAAAGAAATGCATATCATACTCTAATTAATATGTGTGGGTGGGTGGGAGGGTTAGATGGGTTATTGGAAAGTCATGTAGTGGCATGAGATCGTAGGCTCGAGTTTTGGGTTTCTTATATTTTTTAGATATTTTTTTTAGATATTTTAGTGGTTTTTAGTCCCGGTTCTGGCCTGTGAGTTGTGACAAGGGTGAGGGTGGCCATGGCACAGACTACCCCATCTCAACAAGCGGGTCTTCCACTTCCAGGAGTTAATTGCTGTAGTGCCTCACCACTTCCACTTCTTCAAGCGGCGCCTTCGCTTGGGCCTGCAACCATGGCTACAGGTTTTTGATAATGTGAGCTGCCGTGCCTTGACTTCGATTGGAGCTTTGGCTCTTTGCCACCGTACGTCTTGGCTCCCAACCTAGAGCTCCAACGAGAGCCATCGGGCTGATCGGCCGATGGCTGTGCTGTGCGCCTATGGCTCCTTGCGTTGGTAAACCTGCAGTTTGGCAGGACGGATGGCCGCTGTAATTTCATGAATAAATTTAAGAGTTTACAGGCAGCGAAGAGCAAGCGGGTTTGGTGGAGGCTGTCACCCGCGGCGACTCCAGGATGGTCGGAGTGACGAGCGCCTCATGTTGCGCGGTGGTCGGCGGAGGAGGTGTTCGCGGCACGGCAAGCGGAGCCGGAGGCGACGGGTCAAGCCTCGCTAAGGGCTTATTTCGGAGCAAAGGGGAGTAAAACCCGGTGAAAAAAATCCCCTAGGGGAATTTTTCGTCATTTCATTTCCCTGTGCTAGCTTCCCTTCTTCCCCTTTTGTCCCCATTCTTCCCCGTTCTCCACGTATTCTTCCAAAGAAACAATGCCCCCCATTCTCTCTTGCCGGTGTCACCTACGGCCGAGGCGGCGCCGCCACCCTCCTCTCGCTGGCGATGCCGCCCTCCTCCCGCCGGCGTCACCTACGGCCCATGCGGCTCCTCCCTTCTCCTTTCGCCGGCAATGCGGACACCGAGGAGGGGGGCGGGCGGCGGAGGAGAGGGGAGAGGCCGAGGCGGGGTATAGTGGGCGGAGGAGGCGGATGGGCGGCGGTGGGGACGAGGCGGAGGGGAGGCGGCTGGGACGGAGGCGGACGGGAGGCGGCGACGGCGTGGAGGCCGAAGGGACGGAGGCGGCGGCAGCCTTGAGTGCGGAGGCGGCGACGGCAAGGAGACGGCAACGACGCGTATGCGGAGGGGCGGAGGCGGCGACGGCAAGGAGACGGCAACGATGCGTATGCGGAGGGGCGGAGGCGGCAACGACGTGTATGCGGAGGGGGCGAAGGCTGCGACAGCTGGGAGGCGGAGGCGAGTAGGGAGTGAAGGAGCTGGCGGCGGTTTGTGGAGGCGAGCGAGTCGAGAGGGAGACGACGGGAAAAAATCCACGAGTCGGGAGACAGGCGTGGTTTCCCTGGGGAAAGGGAGGGGAACGGGCCACGAAATCCCCGCCCCACGGACATCCAAACGCAGCAAAGAAAAAACCCGGGCAATTTTTCCCCCGCGGATCGAATCCCTGGAAATGGGCCGGGATCCCGGCCGGGATACGGGCTCCCAAACTAGCCCTAAAGGAAAAGTGTTATTAATGACTTCGATTGGAGCTTTGCCACCGTACATCTCGGCTCCCAAGCTAGCGCTCCAACGAGAGCCGCCGGGCTGATCGGCCGATGGCTGTGCTGTGCGCCTATGGCTCCTTGCGTTGGTAAACCTGCAGCATGGCAGGACGGATGGCCGCTGTAATTTCATGAATAAATTTCAGAGTTTACAGGCAGCGAAGAGCAAGCGGGTTTGGTGGAGTCTGTCACCCGCGGCGACTCCAGGATGGTCGGAGTGACGAGCGCCTCATGTTGCGCGGTGGTCGGCGGAGGAGGTGCTCGCGGCACGGCAAGCGGGGCCGGAGGCGACTGGGTCAAGCCTCGCTACAGGAAAAGTGTTATTAATGACGTCTCAGATGCGTCACCATAAATAAAAAATCGTCGCTACATTACTTTTGTGAAAACTTTATGTCAAAGATGTCCCATAATAGCGAAACATCATTTTTCGTCGCATATAACAACTGCTCATCTATGACGAAACACATTTTTTACGGCGAATCGTCATGTATGTCACGTCAAAGATGTCTCATAATAGCGAAACATCATTTTTCGTCGTATATGACAACTGCTCATCTATGACAAAACGCAGTTTTTGCGTTGGTGAAGAGTTCACTTCACGGCAATAATTTTTCGTCATTAAACGAATGAGAGGCGTTAGAGATAAGCACCCATCCCTCATAAAACACACATTAAACCAGCCGGTGCCTTCTTTTTTTGCGACAAATTTCTTCGTATATGGATGCCACGTTACCCTACAATTTTGTCAAAATATATATACTTTAGTGTTACGTCATCCTCCTAGGTGGCGGAAACTGGTCATATGTGCCATGTCAACGTCCAAGGTGGTTAGTGATGTGTCATGCCTCCTAGGATGATGTGGCAACCTAGGAGGTGGGTGACTTTTTATATCATCCGTGTTATCGTCCAAGGTGGTTGATGACATGTGCCACATCATAGGATGGTGTGGCGTTTAGATTTAGTTTTCCATTTATATAGACCTAAAACCAAAATGAGCCCACTAGGCAACCCAATCCATTTTGTGGACTCGTAAATGTTTACCCAATGAAATATTTAGACCTAGTATTACATCACAAATACAGATTACAGTTGACGGCGTGCTCTCCGCTCAACCACTGCGGATCACACCCCTATCAGATTTCTATCCTGCTAGCCGATCCGGTCGAGCTTAGTTCGATTTGAGCGTGGGACGCAGCAAGGAGCAACGCACGGGGTTTACCCAGGTTCGGACCCCCTCGCGGGTAACAGTCCTACTCCTGCCGAGCCTTAACTCTTTTCCGTGTTGTGGTTGTATGAGATGTGGTTACAGAATGTTTCGAACCCCCCCTCTCGCTTCTCTCTCCTCCTTCTTATACAAGCCTTGAACGGGCGGAGAGAGCCGAGGGGGTAGGCAGTACAGTACGCTTAGTACACTAACAAGACGCGAGGGACAGGACAGGAGAGACGAAAACGTGCTGCTACTCCGCCGCAAGGCGCCGCCCATGCGCGCTTCGCAAGTGGCCTCCGCCCCGCAGGAGCACACCAGTGAGACTGCGGGTGGGACCCAGCTCTGCCCCTTCTGACGCGGGCGTCCAACTCGCAGACTGCAAACTCTCTCTCTGCAGGTCAATTCCTCTGCGCCACAGTGACAGTTGATCAAAGCTACAAAGGTCACTCTGGCGGTAATCATCTCTTCTTCTGTCTATCCGCGCGTACGTAGTGTCGCATTGAATGCGCTCGTCCTTCGCAGCAGGGGAATCCTTCGCCCAGAAGACTCCTTCCGGGACGCTCTCTGCCACGGGTGCCCCGTTTGACAATGAGGGGCCTCAGAGGGGGCTCGCCCACACGCTGGGGTCTGGTCGCCCGCCCGACACGAGGGGCCCGCCGAACACGCCGAGGGGCTCGCCCACACGCTGGGACTTGGTCGCCGCCGACGTGTGGGGCCCTCGCCCGGCGTCCGAGGGGCTCGCCACGCTTGGGGTCTGTCGCCCGCCGACACGTGGGGCCCCTTGAACACACCGAGGGGCTCGCCCACACGCTGGGGCCTAGTCGCCCGCTCGATGTGTGGGGCCCTCGCCGGCGCTCGAGGGCTCACCCAAGCGCTGGGTCAGTCGCCACCGACGCGTGGGGCCCTGAACACGACGAGGGGCTCGCCCACGCTGGGCTCTGGTCGCCCGCTTTGGCGTGTGGGGCCCTCGCCGACGCTACGAGGGCTTCGCCACGCTGGGGTCAGTCGCTCGCCGACGCGTGGGCCCCATGAACACGCTGTGAGGGGCTCGCCCACCTGTTGGGGCTGGTCGCCACTTTGACGTGTGGGGCCTCGCCCGGCGCCTGAGGGGCTCCCCATGCTGGGTCAGTCGCCGCTCGACGCGCTGGGGCCCGCCAACACGCCGAGGGCTCGCCACACACTGGGGCACGGTCGCCCGCTGGCGACGTGGGGCCCTCGCCCGGCGCCCTGAGGGGCTCGCCCACGCGCTGGGGTCTAGTCGCCCGCCTGACCCGTGGGGCCCGCCTGCTTTCCTAGCCTTTCTTAGGACTCTTCATACCCCAGTATTTATTACACCGACAGTAGCCCCCGGGTCCACCATGATACGCGAACCGTCGTGCTGACACTCCACCGTCTCTTGTGCGGCGGGAGATGAATCGTGAGGGGCCCACCTCCTGCGGCGGCCGTACGTCTGATTCTCCACCTGTGCACGATCTTCCTTAGGGAACCGTACCGCTTTTTCGTGAAAAACCGAAGCGCGCGGGGCAATGATGGCGCCGCGCGCGCGAGTGGGGACGGAATCCAAACCGTCGTGCTCGCGCCCCTTGCCTATAAATGCTTCGTCCCTTGGCGCCGCGACGAATCTTTCCGCGCGACGAAGTGCTTTGAGCTGCCTCCTGCTTTCCTTTGTCACCGCCACCAAGCTTCTTCGCTCCTTAGCTTTCGCCACCGCACTTCCGCCAACTTCCAGTGGCCCCCAAGCGCAGCAAGGGTCGGCGTGGGGACGCTGCTCCTGCAGCGCCGGCAGCTGGTCCAGCTTTGCCTGCCTCCGCCGCCGACGAGGATATGGTGGCGCGGCTCCGAGTGTTTGTGCCGCCAGCCTCCGCCCAGTTCCGTGCTGGGACCATTTCGCCAAGCCCCCGCGACGGGGAGATCATCACCTTCACCTGGGCGGTGCTGGCGGGTCTTGTTCCGCCGTATTCTGAATTCTTCTTGGGGGTGCTCGCCTTCTACGAGATCCAAGCGGCACATCTTCCGCCCAACTCCATCGTGATGCTGGCCATCTTCGCCCACCTCTGCGAAATGTTCGTGGGGACGATGCCAAGCCTCCCGCTCTGGCGCCGGCTCTTCACCCTGCACTCGAGCTCGCGCCCGCCTTGCAGCGGGGAGTCTGCTACTTCACGCCGCGATGCCGCCTTTCATCCCGCCGGCCAAATCCAGCTGGAAGGGTAGGCGCGACAATGGTCAGACGCGGAGGATTCCAGCGGCTGGAACGATCTTGTCTTCCCTGAGGGCCCTGCAGAATCCCTCGCCAGCTGGGGGTCCCTTCCCGACGACTCAGCGGAAATGGACGCGATCTTTGGGCGCTGCATTGCCATTGAAGCTCCGCCACAACGGGCTCACCGGAACCCATGTGACGGCGGATTTTCTGCGGCGCCACCTCTGCCCGCTTCGCATGAGGGCGCGCCCCGCCTGGCAATATTACGGCGACGACGATGGAATCGGCGTCGCCTTTGGAGGTGAGCGTCATTTCATTCTTTTGGGTCTTCTCGACTTCGTGGAACATCCTTCCTCTTTTTTGGTTGCTTGCTAGCTTGCGGCTTCTTCTTTTTGCCCAGCTGCAGGGAACGTGCCGGATGACGTGATCCGGCAGTGGCTGGTGGGACTATTGTTCGTGCCAGCCGGCGACATTTCTCCGCCGGCGAGCATCCTCCCCCTCTGCGACTGGCCTCCACGGGAGCGCAACATGTTCTTGCGCGTGCTGCCTCCCATGGAGGTTTCTGGTCCCACAGTCCAGGTGGCCCGGGGACCCTTGCAAATCCGTGACCCTCTGCCAACGGTCGCCGAAGCTCCTACGGGCGCCGCCCCTCCTGTCATAGCGGCCGACTCCGACCGCGCTCTTGGGAAGCGCCGCCTCGTCCTCTCCTCAGACGATGACGACGAGGAGGGAGAGGAGAGCCCAAAGAGGCTCCGCCCTTCAAGTCCTGAGCCGCCTCCTTCGGCTGCTGCTGACACCGCCGCTCCGCCGCCGGGCGAGAGCGCGGCGATTCTTCTGGAACCGGCGCCTCTGGCCGCTTTTTCGCGCCTGCCCCCCTGTGCGGCACTGCCGTCCGTTGGCGCCCTGTGAGCACTTCTCGTCATGCGCGGCTCCTCTTGGGCGGCACCTCCTGCATCGGGCGCTTGTTTCAACGGCGGCGGCGCGGCGCTCACGCCCTCCGCTGCCTCCAACGGGAGGAGGAGGTGGCGCCGCGACCGTGACCAGGCGGCTTGACGCTGCCCCCCTCTTCCTTCGCTTTTGAGGGGCGCCGCTTCAGGTAACTTTCACTGCACTCACGTACATTTCGTGTTAGGACTAGCATGCTAGACATTTTTTCGCATACCTAAACCCTTCTGGTTTTTCTTTGCGTGATAGAGCAGACGCTGGGGCCTCAAGCTCCATTCCGCGTGATCCGCCAGCCCCCAGCCTGCCCGCGGCCCCTTCGACGGAGATGGCTCCTCCAGATGTGGGGAGCACGCCGGCGCCGAGGCTGGAGGAACTTCCGGCCACTGCCACAGCCGGCACCGACGCCATCTCCGCCATCGCTGCTGACGTTGGGCGCTCCTTCGAAGCGCTTCGCGCTCTCGCCCACATCTGGGCGTCGCGGGAAGGCGCCCTGGCTTCGACGGAGCGGGCTGTCTCCGAGCTGCGGCGGGCCCTCGACCGGGAGACCACGGGCGGAGACGGCGACCAGAGAGCTGCGGCAGCCAGCACACCGCGCTCGGCCACCAAAGACGCCGAAGATTTTCGACGGCGACTCGAAGCGCCCGGGTCTCGCCGACATGCTGCGAACCGCCTACCGCGACTTCCGGGATGTCTTGTACCCCCTGGGGGTTACCTTGTACGCCCCGCTGGAGGAAACGGCGGCGCAGTATGCTGGCGCAGTGGGTCGCGCCGCCGAAGCCCTGGGCGACCTGCCGGTGGTGATGCGGAGGCGGGCGATTGAAGATGGTCGCCACGGCGCCTTCAAAGCTGTGCGGTTCGTCTTGGGCAACTGCCTTGCCCAGAACACCGCGTTCAACCTCGACGCCGCCACCGGGGAATCTTCGCACCAGCTGAACCCGATCGAGCAATCTCGGGTCGAGGTTGCCGCCGGCCGCGTATCCATGATGGGCGGCGCGGCTCCCGCAGGAGACGATAATGACGAGGAGTAGCTGAACTCTCTTGCTTGTCTCGTCTCGTATATAAAACATGTCAATGCAAACTTTTGCTTTTCTGCTATGAGTCTCGATTAAACTTTTGCGCAAATTCTTACTTGCGAAAAGAACTGGGGCACCCGAACGCCAAAAGCTTTAGACAGAGCGCTCTATTGAAAGTGAGCGCTTTTTCCTTAGCCATCTGGTTACTTCAACCCTTATGGCCTCTCGGCAAACCGACCTTGATCGCGCGTGGCGAGAGCTTAGCTTCGAAGTGGTCTAGTCGCGGTGCCGTCGTTGGCGCTGTTGCCTAGACCGAAAGCGTATACACCAAAGCTAGAACCCGCCTTCCGTCCGCCTCGCCTCGCCTTAGCCGCAAGTTCAGCGTTAGCCCTTGCAACTAAGGGCCATCAGCCTTAAGTACTTTTTCGCTACCAGCTTTCAACAGAATGCTTTCTAACAAACTTTTCGAGGCTAAGCAACCGATATCAAAAGTTTTAGGCGAACGCTCGCTGAAAGTGCGCGCTCTTTCCTTAGGCATCCGTTACTTCAACCCTTATGGCCTCTCGGCAAACCGACCTTAAACGTTGTGTGGCGAGAGCTTAGCTTCGAAAGTGGTCTAGTCATTTGGTACTGCGTTGGCGCGTTGCTCAGACCGAAAGCAGACACACCAAAGTTAGAACCCGCCTCCGTCCGCCTCGCCTCGCCCGACCGCAAGTTCAAGCGTTGCTCCCTTGCAACTAATAATATCGATATAAGTACTTTTTTCGCTACGACTTTCAATGTATGCTTTCTACAGACTTTTGAAGTTTAAAAGAACGGATGCCCTGAGAGAGACAGAACTTATCTTTATTTTGCCGACGGCTTTGTACATCGCAGCCCCCGAGGCGAGCGGGGAAGGAGGAAGACTTCGCCGCTCGGCTCCCGAGGGAGGCCAAAAAAAGCTCCTGGCACAACTACCTACGGGTAGAACTTTCTCAGCTGCTCGACGTTTCAAGTGTTCGCCAATTCGCGACCATCCTCGAATGCGAGCTTGACTGAGCCTGGGCTGGAGACTGAGACCACCTTGAAGGGGCCCTCCCAGAGGGGAGACAGCTTGTTGCGGCCTGCCTGCGCCTGAATTCTACGCAGAACGAGGTCGCCCACTGCCAGTGTTCTCTCAGACACCCGCCTTGCTTGATAACGGCGCAATGCCTGCTAATACCTGGCGGCTCGGATCGCCGCCCTGTCTCTGATCTCCTCCAGGAGATTTACTTCATCCTGACGCCGGTCAGGGTCTTCGCCTTCGCTGAACGCCGCCACCCTTGGGGAGCCGAAGGTGAGCTCCGATGGGAGCATTGCTTCAGAGCCATACACCAGGGAGAAAGTGGTCTCGCCGGTGGCTCTGTTGGGAGTTGTCCGCAGCGCCCACAACACAGTGGGGGCTTCTTCTGCCCAGCGCTTGCCACGCTTCTCCAGGCGGTTGAACGCCCTTGTCTTGAGTCCTCTGAGCACCTCCGTGTTGGCCCGCTCTACTTGCCCATTGCTCTTCGGATGTGCAACGGAGGCGAAGCATAGCTTGGTGCCCAGCTCTTCGCACCAATCCTGAAAATCGGCACTCTTGAACTGAGCGCCGTTGTCGGTGATGATTCTACAGGCGACGCCGAACCGGACGAAGATGCTTTTCATAAATTTTATGGCCGCAGCAAACGTGATCGCCGGAACTGGTAAGGCTTCAACCCACTTGGTGAACTTGTCGACGGCGCATTTAACAGATCGTGTAGCCCCGATGCCGCTCATGAACGGGCTCAGATGTCGGCCCCTGCATCGCGAACGCCAGAGAGCGGAATAGTTTGCGGCGCTGGGCTGGTCGGTGGATCTCGCTTAGCATGAAATCGACACGCCGCATCTCCTCACCGGCTCGAAGGCATCCCGAGGGTCAGAGGCGATAGAAGCCGTGGTGGAAGACCTTTCCGACCAACGCCCGGCTCCCTGAATGGCTCCCGCACATGCCTCCATGGATCTCAGAGAGGATTGCACTCCCCGCTTCCCGAGTGACGACTTCAAGAGAACTCATTTGCGCCACGGGCGTCTGGTCCCCACCTACCGTATGTAGCGCTTGGCCTTGCGCGCTATCTTCTCAGCCGACGTGTCATCGTCGGGGATCACTCCGTCCCGCAGGTAGGCTAGGATCTGATCCATCCACTGACCTTCCCGGACGAGCGTGACGACGTTAGAATTGTCGCCGACGTACTCTGCCTGGCCTGGCATTTCCGCCTCAACCGCCTAGGCAGTTCTTCCGCATCCTCCCTCCAACCGGGGAGCTGCTGCGGGGACATCGACGTCTCCTCCAGAGGCGGGAGCTGCGTCGAGCATCATGCCGTCCCCACCAGAATCGGGGGCTACGACAGACGGCCGCATGAGTCTTTCTTCAAAGACCCCGGCCGGAACAGGTGCCCTCGACGAGGCAATCTGGGATAGCTCATCCGCCATATAGTTGTCGCGACGAGGGATGTGCGCGAAGCCCAAACCCTCGAAAGCCTAAACTTGCAGCCGCCGGATGCCCAGGGTCGAAGCCACCCTGAGCTCGGTGAGCAGCCCTTCGTACTCCGCGACGTTGTTGGTAGCGCGGAACTCCAGCACTACCAGGTGCCGGACGACGTCGCCGGTGGGAGACACCAGAACGACACCAGCCCCAACACCCTCCAGCCGGAACGAGGCGTCGAAGAAGAGAGTCCACGGCGAGGGTGCTGGGGTGCCTTCAGCTTCTACGTCCGCCGGAATCCACTCGTTCACAAACTCCGCCAGAGCTTGCCCTTTTATGGCCGTTCGGGGAGCGAACTTGAGGTCGAACTCCGCCAGCTCCATGGCCCATTTGGCGATGCGGCCCGTCGCCTCGCGGTTGAAGAGGATCTCCCTCAAGGGGTACTTGGTCAGCACTGTGATTTCTCGCCCCTGGAAGTAGTGACGCTGCCTCCAGGACGCCGTCAGCACGGCGTAGAGCATCTTCTGATGTTGCGAATACCTCGTTTCAGCGTCGTGGAGGACCTTGCAGACGTAGTAGATGGGGCGCTGAACACCTTCCCTTTCCGCCGCCAGCACCGCGCTGATCACTTGAGGGTTCGCCGCGACATAAAGGATCAGCGGCTCGCCCGGATCTGGGGCGACCAGCACGGGCGGGGAAGTGAGGTACTTCTTCAGCCCGTCGAACGCCTCCTGCGCCTCCGCCGTCCACTCGAACTGGTTGGTCTTCTTCAGGAGCCTGAGTAGAGGAAGACTTTTGTCCCCCAAGCGAGCTATAAAGCGGCCCAGGGAAGTCAGACAGCCCACCAAGCACCGTGATCTGCCAAGTCGCCGGGGCTTCATGTTCTCGATCGCCGCGATCTTGTCAGGGTTCGCCTCAATCCCCCTCTGGGAGACGAGGAAGCCCAGCAGCTTGCCCGACGGAACGGCGAAGACACACTTCTCAGGATTGAGCTTAATGCAGTACTTCCTCAGGTTGGCGAAGGTTTCTTCCAGGTCGCCGATCAACTCCTCCGCCTTCTTGGACTTCACCACCAGGTTGTCGACGTACACCTCCAAGTTCCGCCCTATTTGGGGCGGTGAGCGATGCATGGCCCTCCGGTAGGTTGGGCTGCATTCTTCAATCCAAACGCCATCCTCGTAGCGATGAGACGCCCATAGGCGTCACAAAGGTCGTCTTGTCTTCATCTTCTTCCGCCATGCTAACTGGTGGTACCCGAGTACGATCCGAAGCACTGTTGCCGCACCGCCGTGGAGTCGACGATGAGATCGATCGCGGGCAACGGTACGGATCCTTCGGCACGCATACGTTGAGGACGGTGAAGTCGACGACATGCTCCACCGCCGCTGATTTCTTGACGAGGACGAGGTTCGCGAGCCACAGGATGGGCGACGCCCGAACGACCCCGCCCGCAAAGCTTGTCCACCTCTGGCGGATGACGGCTGGCGCTCCACCGATCGCTTCGGACCTTCTGATAACGGTGGCGCGACCGGGAACGTTACCAACTTATGCTCAATCACCTCACAGGGACCCGGTCATGTCGGACGGTTGCCAAGCAAACACGTCTGCGTTAGGATCGAGGAAGGAGACAGCGTGGCTTCCAATTTGGCGCCGAGAGGCGCCCACCGAACGGTTCGCCGCGTGTCGACTCACTCAGGAGATCGCCTTGACCTCCGCGACGAACCGGGAGGCACGGATCTTCGCCGGAGGAGCTCCCAGAGTCGAACCTTCGGCCTTCTGGGCGCCGACCGCCCCCACCAAAGTGAGAGCATCCTTGTCGCAGTGGAGCGCCTCCGGGCGGTCCACTTTCACGACGATGGGGCCAGCTGGCCCCGGAATCTTCACCACCATGTACGATAGTGGCGGGTCGCCATGAACTTGGTCGCGCCGGCCGACCCAAGATGGCGTTATACGGAGATCGAAGTCGCCACCTCGAACTCGAGCATCTCCGCGGAAGTTGTCGAACCTCGAAAGTCACCGGAGGCCGACGCGCCAAGAGGGACGGACTCGGCCCCGGCGCGATGTCAAGAACGGAGCGCGGTCGAAGTTCTGCGCCTTTGGATCTGGGCGCCGTGGCGCTTCGGGCGGATAGGAGGTTGAGAGCTTCCTCCGCCCACCAAAGACCTACCGAAGCTTGATATTCCGGACCGTGGGTGCAACCACGATCGAGATGACCCGCCGGCGGTATCGGGCGGGTGATCGGCTCGATGAATGTGATCGGCTGCTCCGACCACACTAGCTGCCTTGCTGACCCAATGCCGGGCACGGCGGCGCACACCTCCCTCATCGCACACTTAAAACTAGCGTGGGACGGATAGGTGGCCGATCCGCTGTGGATAACGACGACCGACTACCGCTGAAAACCAAGCCGCCGCTTGCCTTGCCCGTGTTGCCGCCGGACGCCGCCGCTGCGCCGTGGACGCGCTTGTCCACCAGTTTGCTGACGACATGGCAGTCAGCCAAGTCGTGGGAATTGTTGCGGTGGATGGGACAGTAAGTCCCTCCGTTCCACTCGCGGGGACGGCGGTCTCGCCCCTCGTCGCGACCGCGGGGGCCGCCGTGGCCACGGCGATCGCCATGGCCGCTCCTGCGAGGGCCGCTCCTGCCACCGCCGCCGCGACCTCCTCCTTTCTTATGCCCGCCGAGCTCATCGGCGGCGGCATTGCCGTCGTCGTCGTCGTCGTCGCGCTCGGCGGCCAGGACCTGCCCGGTCTCGACCGCCTTGCGCTTCTTCTTGTCTTTGCCGCCGGGATTCTTCGAGGTCCCGGCCTCGCCGCCCGCAACGGCCCCTGCCCTTGCAGCCGGGCGGAAGCGAGCCTCCGCCTGAAGGGCGCACTTGTGGGCCAGAGTGAAGAGTTCTTCCGTCGTCTTGATCTTGCGGGTGGCCATCTTCTCCTTGACCTTGGGGTCTCGGGCGCCTCTCCTGAAGGCCGTGACAACGGCGTCGATGGAGATGTCAGGAATGGTGTTGCGAACCTGACTAAAACACCGGATGTAGTCGCGCAGCGACTCCGCCTTCTTCTGCTCCACATTGTGGAGATCGTCTTCAACTCCGGGCTGCTCGAACGTGCCCTGGAAGTTGGTGATGAAGAGCTCAGAGAGCTCCTTCCACGACCCCACGGACTCCGGGGGTAGGTTCATGAGCCACGAGCGGGCTCCGCCGGTGAGGACTGCAGGGAAGTAGTTCGCCAGAACCTTCCCCGACCCTCCAGTCGGCTGCATCACCGTAGTGTAGATCTGTAAAAACTCATCAGGGTTGGTGGAACCATCGTACTTCTCGATGGCGGCAGGCCGGAACCTCTCCGGCCACTGTACGCGGCGCAGCTCCATCGAAAAAGCGCGGCAGCCGACTTCTGGAGCCTCCTGCTCCTGGATGCGCACTCCGTCCCGCTGTCCGGACGGCTCCGAAGAGGCGCCACCTTCCCTGGCGGAGGCAGCATCGCGGGAACCCTCCTGGTCCCCACGGGCGGCAGCTTCGGCGCGGTCGCGCACCCGGTCGTGCTGCCTGCGGAGCTTGTCGCGCAGGTCCTCTCCATGTCGCAGATGGCGGTCCTCCAAGTGGGACCAGAGATCCCGCCGCTCAGACGCCGCTCGCCGAACCCGTAGGAGTCGCTCGCTCTGTAAATCGACCCCTCCCTCACGCCAGGAGATCCGTGGGAGGGAAGCGAAGAAGCCAAAGAGCGGGAGGAAGCGGAAACACCGGTTCCCGCGTCCCCCGCGACTTGCACTACCGCCGCGGCGGCATCCACGTTGCGGGCCAAGCTGACCAGCCACGGCGCCGCCGGGGAGTCCGGAGTCACCGGAACCGGCGGGTTGTCCAGCAGGGTCCTGGACACATGGAGGTTTTGTGCTGGAGTGCACTCCTCCAAGGCCAGGCGCCGCCTAATAAGCCGACGGTTGTCGCCCGGCCGATCCATCGCCATTGCCGCGATCGACGCCGCTGCAGCGCTCTAGCGCCACTTCTCGTCCATCGCGATCGCGATCCGCCATCATCGCTCAAGAGAGGTCAAGAACTCGAATCGGTTAGCGCCTCTACCGGGCGCGCCACTAACGGCGTGCTCTCCGCTCAACCATCGCGGATCACACCCCTATCGATTTCTATCCCGCTAGCCGATCCGGTCGAGCTCGATTCGATTTGAGCGTGGGGCAAAGAAGGAGCAACGCGACGGGTTTACCGAGTTCGGACCCCTCGCGGTAATGGCCCTACTCTCGCCGAGCCTTAGCTCTTGTCCGTGTTGTGGTTGTATGAGATGTGGTTCTGAGAATGTTTGAACCCCCTCTCGCTTCTCTCTCCTCCCTTCTTATACAAGCCTTGAACGGGCGGAGAGAGCCGAGGGGGTAGGCAGGACAGTACGCTTAGTACACTGACAAGACGCGAGGGACAGGATAGGAGAGATGAAAACGTCTTTGCTACACCGCCAAGGCGCCATCTTGGCGCTTTGCAAGTGGCCTTCGCCCCGCAAGAGCACACCAGTGAGACTGCGGGTGGGACCACCGCTTCTTCCGACGCAGGCGCCCAACTCAAGATCGCAAACTCTCTTTCTTTGGTCAATTCCTCTGCGCCACAAAGGATGCTTAATCAAAGCTACAGAGGTCACTGTGGCGGTAATCATCTCTTCTTCTGTCTATCCGCGCGTAGTGTCGCATTGAATGCGCTCGTCCTTCGCAGCAGAGGAAGCCTTCGCCCAGAAGACTCCTTCCGGGACGCTCTCTGCCACGGGGGCCCCGCTTGACAGTGAGGGGCCTCAGAGGGGGCTCGTCCACGCCTGCTTTCCTATCCTTCCTTAGGACTCTTCATACCCCAGTATTTATTACATCGACAACAGTAACACATTATATTCCATTATTTTATAGCAACACATATGTAAACCGGGCTACCGGACCAAGGTCTGAGCACACGCACGGTTTAGTTTTAGAACTGGGCAAACCAGGCCGACCTAGTTCTAATATGGCCCATTTCACCCAGCTGGTGATGCATGTTGGCCTGGTTTTTCGAAAACGTATAAAAAAGTTGAAAACAATACAAAGAATTTGAAAATGACGATGAAAAAGCACGGTAATAAGGAAAAATTGGTGGTATATTTGAAATGCATTAAATGATTGGAAAGTTTTTTTTATTTCGGATATGGATGGCAGCCTCATTAAAAACTTTGTAAAGCAAAAACTCTTAGTTGGGAAAACTTTGGTAAAGAAAAAAGAGTATAAACTAAAGGTCTGCAATACATATGCAAATGTTTTAAGGGTCTTGTTCGTTATGCTTTGCGTGATTCTCAGTTGATCAACGTTCCTCTTCTTGTATAATGCAGCATGCCTCTTCAGGGGTCTTCTGCCTGAGTCTATCAACATCAGTAACACCTTCTGACAAGTTCGTACATCTTGCTCCTATCCTCGCACCTTGTGCATCATGCAACACGTCGAAGTCATTCCACACGTCGCCTAACCGGCGCGCCGTTTTGAATAGCTGCAATTCCAGAATAAAGTAGCAAATAACATGATCGGAAAAATACAAAAATAAATATTTGATATGAAAATATTCTTTGCGAAATATTTTAAACTTTGCCTAAACTTGCAAGGGACAATTACATCCTTAGCTCGATGTCACAATCTAGTCTAAAGAGAAAAGAATAGAGTAGAAAGTGTGGGCAAAGGAGAGTATGGGACGTGCCTATTTATAGGGGAAAAATATTATATTTTTTAAATTGCATTCTAATTTCTTTTTGTTTTTATATGGTAAAAATCAAATAAATGGTCGCTTGTAACATACCAAATTTTAAACACAAAAATTGGCACATTATTTTTTTTTCTAAATGCATAATAAAAGAATCATCACATCGTGTCATCTTATGCATTCATTTGGAAATGACCATTTAGTGCACCGCTTTGAAATAAAATGTTTATTTTGAAAATATGAAATTTTATTCAAAAAATAATATTTTTCTAGCTTGAGCAAAATTTTATTTAATTTTACTTCCGCTTTTCAACACTTCTAGAAATTTTGCTCAAGGCAGAAAAATTATTGTTTGAATAATATATCATATTTTCCAAATAAAATTTTTATTTCAAAGTTATATACTAAATGTTCATTTCTAAATTAATGCATAAGATGACATGGAAAATAGATTCATGTATATTTTTAATTCTGTTATTAATATTTTTGGTGTAAAAGAGGTTCATATGGCTGGTGGGAAATACACTTGATCTAATCAATAGCATTGCCCTATTCTAGAAAAACTAGATAGGATTTTAATTAGTAAGGAGTGGGTAGATATGTTTCTTGAAGTGATAGCTAATGTTTTACCAAGAACTTTATCAGACCATAGTTGATCTATTTTGGTTTACACCGGTGATATAGCTAAAAAGGAGAAGAGAATATTTGTCTTTCAACTTCTTGGATACACAGAGAGGACCTTTTGATTTTATTAAAAAACATTGGCAAGAAAGTTGTTGTGGGGGTGAGAGTATCTCCGCTATTCAGAAAAAATTAAGAAGTTTAAGTAGAATTGCTGATCTTGACAGGATTGAACAATTTACTTATCGGATCTGCTCACTAGCAGTCGGTTGGGCGGCTGTTCACTCGCCTAGGCGACTGCCTCCCCTGCTTCTGGCGCAAGAAATTTATGGGGAGGGGCCACCGAGAGGAGGAGAGGGGGGAGAGCAACTGTGACCGTCGAATCTTCCTCCTTACCGGCGACCGCTATGCCACCTTGTTCTTTGTCCCCGACGACCGCTGCCGCCGTAGCCACCACAAGTTTTCGGGTTAGGGTTCAGGGTTAGGGGTGGGGATCTCCGTGCCGCCAGGCTTAGAGGGATGGCCGGGGGAGGCGGCGTCCTGGTGGTTGGTTGGGGATGGAGTGAGGGCAGCGGCGCCGGCACCGCTGGAGCCGTGGGAGGAAGTGAAGGCGCTGGCCGGGTTAGAGAGGGCAGGCAAGCACGGCGGCGGGGAGGAGTTAGGCGGCGTGGCCGACGGCGAGGCTGCCGGCCAGCCGGGGCAGCGGCGGCGACGTGGGTGGCGGAGGGGCACGGGCGAGACCGAGAGAGAGAGAGAGAGAGAGAGAGAGAGACGCGGGGAGAAACACGGGGTGGGATGGGGAGAAAAGAGAGAGGGAGGGCAGATTTGGGCCATTGGATTGAGATCCAACGGCCCAGAAAATCGCCTGGGAACCCTTACAGGGACCTAGACGACTGTGAGGGACTCAATCACTTTACTTATTTATTTATTTTAAGGAGAAATGAGGGAGACAATTGAATACAATAAAGAATTTTGCAAATCTTTGAGGAAAAGGGAAGTAAGATGGCATAAGAAGTCTCATGAAATTGTTAAAAGGGGACGATAACACATCCTATTTGCACAAAATGGCTAATAAGAAGAAGAAGACCGACTATTATTTCACTATATTATAATGATAAAATCATTAAAGGGGATGATGAATTATTGGAGTTTGCTATTTCCTATTATAAAGACATTTGAAAAAGGGTTCCTTCTGTTTCTACTTTGTCTGATAATATGTGGTGTGAATCTAAAAAGGTGGATGATAGTCGTAATAAAATGCTGACTGCAGCATTTATTGAGGAGGTTAAGAGTGCTATTTTTGGGATAAGAAATAATAAGGCGACCTGATTGTTTTCATATTAAATTTGTTTAGTCTTGTTAGGAGATTATTATGGAGGATACTATAAATTTAATAGGATTTTCATAGTAATAAAATCAATATTTCTGGGATTAATCTTGGGGTAATTATTCTTATTTCATAAAACTAAAACAGAAAAAGTCTACATACCCCGCCTGAAGTACTGAATCGGGCGCACATAACCCCCTGTCTTCGAAACCAGATATTTTGTCCACCGAAAGATTCAAACCGGTGCAAACAACCTCCTGTGGACGGTTTTAAGGATGGTTTTGCCACGTGAACCAGACATGTGGGCGTGGGCTATGACGTAGCACTCGAATTAAACAACAAATAAACAAAAATAAAAATGATGGGCCCATCCATCAGCCACTCAGCTCCCTTCTTCTAACCCCCTCTCTCCCCCACCTTTCCCTCTCTCCCTACGCGTGGCCATGCATGGGCGGTGGCCCATGCCATCGCCGGAGGCTACGGCGTCGTGCGTCGACACTGGCGCGGAGGTGGCAACGTGCGACGGCAGCACTGCCCGGCAGTGGAGGAAGACTGAGTAGGGAGGGCGCGTGGCTCTGAGGTCGGTGATAAGGCGCAGCGGCATGACATCGTTGACAGCGACATGGGGAGGCAGCGCGCCCCTGGCCTGGTCAGCGAGGCACGGCGGCGTTCACGATGATGTAGGGAAGGCGGCACCCTCGGCTTGGCGGCAAGGCACAACGACGATGTGAGTTGGAGTAGAGGTGGCGTCGCGGTTGGAGGAGACGGCGGCGAAGTGGGCGGCGCACGGTTCACGCTTGTGCTGGGGGAGGTGACGCGGTGGTCGGAAGCGCGAAGGAGTGGGTGGTGCACGCCCCTTGGCGAAGGAGATGGTGGCACATGGCGCATGGGTGGTGCGTGCCCGTGTCACTGAGAATGGGAAGGGCCCTCCACCACGAAGCCACCGCATCCACTACATGGGACGCTCCCTCGTCTACTCCTTGTGCCAATCGCCTGTGGGTGACGGTGATGGGCGACTACGCGGGATGGCCAGAGGAAGAGGCGAGCAGCGCCACTGGTTGGCTGGAGTTGGGGCAGATGACGACGGAACTGGGACGTCGGGTGGTTGGAGACGGAGAGGGGCGACGGCGCGGGATGGATGGAAGCAGAGGCGGACGGCGTCGCCGGTCGGCTGGAGTTGGGGAGACCGCACCGGATGACTGAAGGAAGATGCGGACGGTCAAAGAGAGAAGAGGAGGATGGGGGAGGAAGAAGATGAGGGTGGGCCCATGCTAAAATAGATTAAAGAAAAAATAAATACCACGTGGACTTCATAGGTGGCAAAGCCACCCATGTGGAGCGCTGAAGTGGCAAAAGCACTTGTAAAACAACTCGCGAGGGTTATTTGCACTGGTTTGAATCTTTCGGGGGATAGAATACCTGGTTTTCAATGTTAGAGGTTATGTGCGCCCGACTTAATACTTCCAGGGGCAAGTAAACTTTTTCCAACTAAAACTCATAATCAAATTAAGCAATTTAGGCCTATTCCTCTTCTAATTTGTATTATCAAGAATTTGATTAAGGTGATTAATAATAGAATGGAAAAGATTATCCAGACTATTATTTCTAAGAATCAATCAACTTTTATTAAAGGTAGATATATTATGGATGGAGTGGTTTTATTGCATGAACTTATTCATCACATTAGAGGCGGTAAGGAAGGGTTTGTAGTCAAATTACACTTTGAGAAGGCGTATGATAAAGTTAATTGGGATTTTCTTTTTTGTTGTTTGAAATTGAGAGGTTTTTACCCCCATGTTTTGCGAATGGATTAAGCAAATAGTGACCGGCGGGTATTGTTTGTGTAGATGTTAATGGTACAATGGGCAATCCATCATGGAACCAAAATATAAA
Organism: Raddia guianensis; assembly: GCA_036346415.1. Taxonomy (NCBI): domain Eukaryota; kingdom Viridiplantae; phylum Streptophyta; class Magnoliopsida; order Poales; family Poaceae; genus Raddia; species Raddia guianensis. Next base: position 37,466,867 of record CM070539.1, read on the forward strand.
TTTGTGCTAGCTAGATCCACATTTTCAATGGGAGCTACATCTTAATTAAAACACTTCAGCATACACAACATTTTTTTGCAACCTACATAAAAAATACTAGGTTCAAATAGTACCTAAGGATAACTACTATAGTTTCAGTTTGTATCATGAACCGGTAGTGATGCAACTATCACTATGAATTTATATCCAATCGGTAGTGAAGCGCCAATAGTAAGCCTCAGTTCTCTGGTAGTGTTTTGTGATACGAATTCTTACCCTTTTAGAAAAAGTACGCTTTCCTTTTTCAGCCTTTTACACCTTCAACGTCGGTACGTCACCATGTCGAGCCGATCCAACATGGCCAATTACGCCGATAACGAGACATACCAATCTCGATCTGCCCCGAACCTAACATCTAACCTTACATCTGTATGAGCATTCAGCTTCGGCTCCCATCCATCAGCTCAATGATAGCAACTAGCAACGACGTACATTGGCGTCCGTGTATCGATCAGCGCTCGCTGTACGTGCCTGTGCATGCGTTTCCCTCTGTTATAAATAGAGCTCGAAAGGTTAACGCTACCTTCCCATCCGAAGCTCAGGAACACATCTCCACAATTTAGACATGGCTTCCAAGTATTTGTTTCTACTTGGCGTTGTCCTAGCCACTAGCTCCTACTGGTCGCCCAAGACGTAGCTGCTGCAAGAGATCAGTTCACTGATCAGACCAATGGTTTGTCTCTCTCTCTCTCTTTATGTATGATCGATGCTGCTGCTAACACTTCGATTTTGGGGGTTGGTTTACCGGAACAACTTTTATAACTAACTTCTTGACATACCCATGGATTGACTAGTTCTAATTTGGAAGGTTGTAATTTCTTAACCGTGACAGTTTCCACCCTTTTCAATCGTTTAACACTCTATATTGGTACTATGGGCCCGGGAGCGTCTCCGGAGCATCTTTTTTTTGAGTGGGGTGCAAAGTAAGGGTAAGATAGTAAAGGATATGTTTCTATACTAAATTTTTTCTCGTAGTAATTTAACTAAGTTAAGATGGCGAGCGGCGGAAATCGAACCCGTATATTTTCAGAGATATTATATTGACTGTTAAAGATTTATGTGAATAATATTCAGATCTGGATAAGCCCTCGTGAATGATCTCTACTTTTTTTTTATTGATTTACAAATGACTATAGTGTGAGCTTTAGGTATACGATATTCCTCTCTATGCTTTGAGATATCATAATATTTGAAATACCTCATATAGTCATATGACACATTTCCTTTGTATCTAATCCATCCGTTTATAGCCCTGGATCCTATGTGATAAATAGAATATAGCATATCTGTAAATGGGTTTTTGTACGTCTGGCACATTTGTCACTTTACTATTTTGTAGGAAAAGTAATAATAAGGCAATATAAACGATTATAGATACTTATTGAAGTTGGAGCTTTGCTTCAATGCACGCAGGAAAAGTAATATTAAGGCAAATTAAACGGTTAATGGATTCGCAATGTACAATATGGACTATCATAAGAAATGGTCACTTAAAGCTTGCTTATATGTAGAAGCTAAGGAAAAGAACATGAAGCCTGTAGGAGACGATGGCCCCGTGGATGAGAAGTTGGGACATGGTTACTACGGTGGTGGCTATGGTGGTGGTGGGTATGGTGGCAGAGGATACGGTGGTGGATATGGTGGTTATGTACCTGGGCAAGGATGGTATGGTGGTGGATACGGCTACCCTGGCTATGGTGGTGGATACAGCGGTGGTGGGTATGGCGGAGGCTATGGTAGTGGTGGGGGGTATGGCGGAGGCTATGGTGGGTACATTGGTGGTGGCTATATTGGTGGGAGATATTATGATGGTGGGTGGCACTAGTTAACACTTAACAGGATGAGAGGACGCGTAATATCTGTATGTTTCAAAGAAGATGCACCTGATGAATTGTGCATCAACAATTATATTTGTATGTCGTCTTTGGTATGTTTATTTCTTTACAATAAATATTGTAACGTTTTGTTGTACGATGTGTGAAGTGAATAAAGCACATTTAATTTTATCAACATATGTGGATAAATCATTCAATATTTTCTTATGTTCATATTCATCATCGTACTTTTTGCTTGTATTCTATTTTACGCACGCTATGGGTGAGCACATATTAACCAAACAGGTCAAGTTTATTTAAAATTGGTTTCCAAGAAATGGCAACCAAATGGCGACACAAAATAGAGAACAAAGAAAAAATAACCAAAATATTTTGTTTCATTAATTATTTAATTGAGAAACAAAAATGTTCTTTTCATACCTGCAAAAGAATAACCAAATTGACACAAGTCTCACTTTCCCAAGTGTAGCTACTACCGAGAAGACTGCTTCCAATGGTGGCAACTTAGCTAAGTACGTCATCACTACTCATCTCACCAAGTCGTACACCTCTCGCTGCTAGAGAAACAAGTTTTCATATAGACCTATGATTAGTCCCAGTTAGACATGAATCGGGACATCAGTCCTGGTTCGTGTCTTCAAGGTTTCAGTCTTGATTCATCGCTCACATCATGAACTGGACTGATTTGCCTTTTGGCAGGCGGGTAGAGACTAGCTGACACGGGCACACATTAGTCCTGGTTCATGTTACGAACCCAGACTAAAGGTAGGCCTTTAGTCCCAATTCATGTTACGAAGCCGAACTAAAGCATCGCTCCAACATATTTTTACAAGGAATGAATATCTTAGTCTAATCATGCAAGATGCGTGTGTGGGTGGGTTGGTTAGAAAGGTGAGTGGGGAGTCACATGGTGCAGGAGGTCCTAGGTTCGAATATTGGGTACGCTCCCATAATTTTTGGATATTTACTACACTGTGAGGGGGGCTATAGTCCCGGTTGAGGGAACTGGACCCTCAACTGAGACTAAAGCCCACAAGACTTTAGTCAGGCCATTCCCAACCGGGGACTAAAGGCCTTATCTGTACCAGTGTCTCACCACAGGAAACACATGAATTCTCGACGGCAGAGATCGTCAAGATAGGTCATGAAACCATCGAGACTACCATGCCTTGATGGCTAGCCCAAGACACGATAACCGAATTGAGAATTGGTCGACCATTGAGACAACATAGTCGAGACAGGTAATTTGTCTCGATAGTCTGGCCATCGAGACAAGCTAACCAAATTGAGAGTTGGCCTATCGCCGAAACAACATAGTCGAGACGCGTCTCAATAGTCTGTGAGCCAGGTTTGACGGTTGCTCCCCTCTCTTGACGGCCCACTAGGAGTGGTCAAGATAGGTCGTATCGGTGGCACATGACGCGTGTGGGTCCGAAGTGGTCACATTTGCATGGCATATGGGCTGACACTAGTACTAACACATAGTCGCATATCTAGGAAAGATCCTGGACATTTGTCGCATATGCGGTGTGCTGACGAGAGCGTCAGCCTATTAAGGGGGTGAGTGTAATATCTCAGTCTGATGTGATTTGAGGCCCGTGTGGCTTATATATGTTATGTGGACTAGTAAAATGCCCGTGCTCTGCCACGGACCATAAAGGGGTGAAAGGAAAACATAATTCGTAGATAAAAATATAAGAATGAAAGATGATTTGCAGCAAAGATCGAGAGTGTAGCACGTGACATGTTGTAGCTTGGATCGTTTAGGTTGAAACATTATTTGACATAAAAAATATTGGTCACCAACCACTACAGTTTACCACGTGACACTATCAGAAAAAACACATGTGGCATAAGTAAGCATGACTATGCAACGTTGGGCTGGTGGCATAAGTAATAATCAGAGAACTTGCAGCAGAAGTTGAAGAAAGGTTTAACAGGAAAAGTTCCAAAATTTCAGACAGTTCGGAACAAGTAAATTGATAAGATATCATTGATACAAGTGGTAAACCAAGACTGTAGTTATTACATTTTCCTTTTATAAGGTGGAAACACCAATTATCAATGTTAAAATTGGAGGATTGTAGTCTTATCATGCTATGATTTTGATACTCACAGCAAGAAAAAAGAGTGTCTTCCTTCTCTAGAAAATATACAGGCAATCAGAGTCTTTAGTTTGCCTTGTTCACAGGACCAATGCAGCAAATGTATAGAGTGTTCTCATCTTCATAATGAATGTGCTGCATGACAAGGTTCGAAGCTTTCTCCCTCAATTTGTTTCCAGGCCAATGCGTCATAACTAGTTCAACAAATATAAGTTTGTTAATCCAGGTGTAAATTTAAATGTATAATGTAATAAATTTGAACATTCAGCTTGCGTAGCTGTAGCATACCCCGTCAGTGTGCTAATTCACACCAAAAGGTGAATACAGTGGCGGTGGTATATTTTCATCGTCCGATTCTGTCGGGGATAAAATCACGGCCCATTGCCATGGCCCACTCCCTAACGGCCCACTCGAACAGCCTACCAGGGCCCAGCTCCCTGGAAGGTTCTATCAGGCCCATGTGCATCCTGCCGAACAGCTTCTTGGCTGGCACGGCGCGTAACGGCCTAGGATTCGTGTTTGAGTCCTACTTGAACAAGAGTTCTGCACGGCTACGTGAAGACCCGGACGTTGGTTTCCCGGATTGGAATAGAAGTCGTGATCCCCAAGAATTGGAGTATGCCTTATCTACCTCGGGATGTATTTGGCATGTATGAGTTCGTTACAAACTCGTAGTTAGCCCAACCGATTATCCCTTGATAGGTCGGTTTGCTCAAAGACTATATAAACAGAGTTTCTACGGCGTGTTAAAGGGTCGAGTGATCATCTTATAGCTTATCGCGCACTTGTACTCGCATAATCTCGCCGAGACTTGTTCGTCTCGTTGAGCCACCTCTTGTATTCATCCCTGATATATAAGAAAGGCTGGACGTAGGGCTATTATCTCTCCCGAGAGGCCTGAACCAGGATAAAAACCCTTGTCTCCTGTTCGTTGCTGTTCGTTTTGTTCGGCGTGTCTCCTATCTCAATCTTAAAGAACCTTAGCGACTTGAGATTGATATCTCAACCGTCGACAGCTGGCGCCGTCCGTGGGGACACGCAGATCGAGCATGTCGAACTCTATCAGCGACCAGGAGATTCTCCCTGAGGACTACGACTCAGAAGGGCAGGATGTCTCTTCCCCTGTCAGATCGGATCGATCCCTTCGATCTTGATTGCCTTCCAGATCTGGTTCCCAGCTTCGTGCTCGGGGACTGGATCAACCTCGCGCCGGGCAGCTCTTCGCCCGGAGCGCTCATCTGGTCCCCGCGACGAGCTCCATGCTCGGGGACTGGATCAACCTCGCGCCGGGCAGCTCTTCGCCCGGAGCGCTCATCTGGTCCCCGCGACGAGCTCCGTGCTCGGGGACTGGATCAACCTCGCGCCGGGCAGCTCTTCGCCGGAGCGCTCATCCGTCCCGCGACGAGCTCCGTGCTCGGGCCGGATCTCTTCAGCGCCGGGCAGCTCTTCGCCGGAAGCGTCTGATCCCGCGACGAGCTCCGTGCTCGAAATTTGGATCTCTTCGCGCCGGGCAGCTCTTCGCCCGGGGCGCGCGTCTGGTTCCCGCGACGAGCTCCTTGCTCGGGGGCTGGATCAAAATTCCTTCCGGATCCCGGGGCTGTCCGCTGGCGGTGGATGACGGAGAGAGCCGACCAAAGACTTGGAACATCGACCCGACCGTAAGTTCCTCGTGTAGGTCTTTCGCTTCCTAGCTTCGCTTTTCTCAAATTTCGCGCCTTTAGTTCGTCCAAGTCTCGGGCTGCCATGTAAAGTTCAATCCGTAATCGGTGAATGTTCGCGGCCCCCTGCGGTCCTCCTCACCACTTGTCTTCTCGGACTACTCTTTCTCTCCGTAACACTTGATGGTTGCCCGGTCTTGCGAACTCTTGGCTCCGCAATCTTAAGGGTTTTCCCGCCGTATCTAGCTTCAACAAGTTCCTAAACTCGAGTTGCGTAACACGGCATCCGACCTCGCGCTAAGCTCGCTCTCGTAAGCCCTCCATGCAGAGGCACTTACCGCCACGCACAACCACTTGGCAAAGCTCGCTCTCGTAAGCCCTCCATGGCGAGGCACTTTTCTTGTTCGGTTACCTTCGAATCGCCTAACTTACGTTAACGGCGTTCTCGAACGAGTCGATCAGATACGGTGTCGCTCTAACTCTCTACGCACGTGCTTGAAGTCGCAAGTTCAGGTCTTCGTGCATCGTCCGTACCGGGGGCTAGGGCGTCGCTCTTTCTCTTGTGCACCTGCTCGAGTTCGCAAACTCAGTCCTCGAAAGTACCGCACAACGGGCCGGAGTTAGGCTAAGCGTTCTACCGGTTTTTCTTAAAACTTTCTAGCGCTGTTCGCCTTGCTCTTGGTTTCCTGTTCGTCCTTGTCTTTTGCTGCTCTCTTTTTGCAGGAAAAGCTGCTCGAAAAGCTACTCGGTCAGACTCTCGGTCTGATTCAAGCGCTGCTCGGCGGTCTTGAGCTGCTCGGCCAGCTCCTCGAAGGACTGCCTCTCCTTGGTCGATTGGGACTTGAACTGAATTTCGCAACCCGATGACGTTTTCAGTTTTCCAGCCTTTCCTTAGCGTTGGTTTTCCAAAACCTCGTTGGTCTTCGCTCCGTGAGCGCCCCGCGTCTGAGCATGTCTTTTATCCGGCGACGACCTATATGGCTCCGGTAAACGGCGGTGCACCACCGAGGAGTTTCGCCACCGTAAGTCGATTCTCATCCATAACGGGCATGCCCACCGTAGTCGATTCTCATCGCAACGGCACTCCGGCGCTGGTTCCTCATCCGCCGAGGCGACACCAACGCCTGCACGGGTCCATGTCCGGATAAGATTTCGCCGCACGCCTTGCCCGCGCTAAGGTCCCGATCGCCTTCCCCGGTTAGCGGTCTTAGCCACGCTGGTCCGCGACTTGCCGCACACGCGTTTTTTTATCCATATTACGCCCTTCCCGCACGGTAATCCGGAGCAATGCACCACCCACGGAGTCGCCCACCGTAAGTCGATTCTCATCGCAACGGGCACTCCTAGCGCCGGTTCCGTGATTCGCCGAGGTGACACTAACGCTATTGGGGATGTACCCGAAAAAATTTGTGTCTTGTGCGGTAGGTCGCCTTTTGCGTGTTTTCTAAAACTCGCTTTGCTCTTCTTGGAGCCTTTTCTTGCTCTCTTTTTCCCTTGCTGCTCGTTTCTTGTTTGTCTTGCGCAGGGATACAGAACGGGGAACATCGACCGTGATGGTCGTGGACGAGGTTCCAAGCTTCCCCACCAAAGCCGATGTTCAGATCCTCTCTTCCGGGTTTGCTCGCGCATGCCCGGAACCGATTCACTTCGCCACAGATGATTTCTTGCCTTTGCCCCAGATCGACCTTCACAGTTCGGCTAAGTCAAGGTAGTGCGCCACCAACGGAGTCCTGCCCACCGTAAGCCGATTCTCATCGCAACGGGCAAGCCCATCGTAAGCCGATTCTCATCGCAGCGGGCACTCCAAGCGTCGGTTCTGCACTTGCCAAGACAACGCTAACACTGTCGCAAGGAATACGTCATGGGTAAAGCGTCGATTTCACACGTTCTCTTGCGGCTCGACCGCATCGGGTTGTGATTCACCTCGACCGCGGTTCTTCGCCCGAGCGCGATCTCGTCCTCGCGACGAGCTCCGTGCTCGGGCTGGATCACCTCGACCGGCAGCTCTTCGCCCGGAGCGCAGGCTCCTACCGGGTACGTCTTCGCCTGGTCGCACTTTCTGGTTCCTTTAACGAGCTCCGTGCTCGGGGACTAGATCTCCTTACTTGGTTCCTTTGGCAAGCTCTACGCTCTGGGACTGGGTCACCTTTCCCATTCGTATGTATTGTCTGCTCCAAGCACACGATCTACGTCTGGAGGCACATCACCTTCGCTCCTGAGCATAACGTCTGCTCGAGAGCGCAATCTCTATTTCCTCGGGCAAGCTCTAGCCCGGGAGGTGGTTTCCCTATTTTCGCTCATGCTTTCCTAGGTATCTTCATACCTGGATGCAGCAGCACGAGTCCGTCTCGTGACTTGCTATGTTCATTCTCCCGGAAGGTCTGATCTTACCGGATGCGGTGGTACGCTCTTCACTACTAAGAATCCAATCCCTCCTTGATGACGTTCAGCCTCAAGGAGATGAATCACCTCACTTCTTCCGATTTCAGACGAGGGTGGGTACTCGCTTGGGGATGATGTCGTTCTCGCTCGACGCAACAGAGTTGCTCGGCGCCGGGCGGGTTTGCTCGGTCCCGAACAAGTCTTGTTCGGTTGAACCACAACCTGTTCGGTCGCCTGTTGCACGTCTTTGTAGCAGGAAAAATACCCTCTTCGTGACTTGGAGTCTCAAGAGGATGACCCCACTCTAGTGAGTCCTTCCACTTGAGTCTCGGGGCTAGCCGTCAGATAAAATCACGGCCCATTGCCATGGCCCACTCCCTGACGGCCCACTCGAACGACCTACCAGGCCCGGCTCCTGGAAGGTTCTATCAGCCCATGTGCATCCCGCCGAACAGCTTCTTGGCGGCACGGATGCGAACGCCTAGGATTCGTGTTTGAGTCCTACTCGAACAAGAGTTCTGCACGGCTACGTGAAGACCCGGACGTTGGTTTCCCGGATTGGAATAGAAGTCGTGATCCCCAAGAATTGGAGTATGCCTTATCTACCTCGGGATGTATTTGGCATGTATGAGTTCGTTACAAACTCGTAGTTAGCCCGGCCCGATTATCCCTTGATAGGTCGGTTTGCTCAGCACTATATAAACAGAGCCCCTACGGCGTGTTAAAGGGGTCGAGTGATCATCTTATAGCTTATCGCGACTTGTACCTCGCATAATCTCGCCGAGACTTGTTCGTCTCGTTGAGCCACCTCTTGTATTCATCCCTGATATATAAGAAATTTGGACGAGGGCTATTATCTCTCCCGAGAGGCCTGAACCAGGATAAAAACCCTTGTCTCCTGTTCGTTGCTGTTCGTTTTGTTCGGCGTGTCTCCTATCTCAATCTTAAAGAACCTTAGCGACTTGAGATTGATATCTCAACCGTCGACAGATTCATTTTCTAGGTGGTATATTTTCATCGTCCGATTCATTTTCTAGCCTAGCATTTAAGTTTTCTCGAATGCATAATGAACCAGGTGTAATGCGGCATGGCCTCTTTGGGACACTATAATCGACAAACACTGCAAAGTTGTTTTCATATAGTATGCAATAAGAATATGTAATAAGAATCAAGGAAACCATAATCAAAAATAAAATCTAGATATGACTATTATAAATACCTTCTTTTCCTTTCGAGGATTTGTTGTTTGGGTATGTAATTAGAATTAAGGAAACCATAATTTAAAATAAAATCTGGATATGACAATTATAAATACCTTCTTTTCCTTTTGAGGATTTGTTGTTCGGAGTTCGCGACATTATATGAAACCCTTTTGTTATATTCAAGAGATCACACCGAGAAGAAATGTTTTATCTGTCATCAGGCAAAATAAAACTCAATAATGCACTTCGAAAGCCTTATAGATCAAAATTCTAAAAACCAATAAATAAAAATTATTGGAATCATTATAACACCCGTAACAAAAGTGTAAATAAAAACTACTGGAGCATGAAAACGAACACAGTGAATCCTAAACAATGTTAATTCTGATTAACATTAAAGAAGTAAGGAAACCATAATTAAAAATAAAATTTGAATATGACAATTATAAATACCTTATTTTCCTTTCGAGATTCCGTCGGTTTTGTAGTTAAGCATCCTCAAGCTCTAGTAACCAGATGAGAAGACGCAATACAAACTTGTATTATGTACTGTTTTTGGGCGAGATTCCGCCGGTTTTGCAGTTCTCTAGAAAGTGTCATTCACTAACCTGATATAGTAAACAAAATCATGTCCTAGTTAATATTAAACTGTAACAACTACATCTAAGTTCTATAAAAGGAGCATAGCTTAGTAGATAAGTTCTAGCTACATCAACCATAATGGTTCTAGCTTCATCAGGTGCAGGTCAGCCTATGGAAATGATCTAAAATATAACGTTGGCACCAATTGTTCATCGATTAAAATGGGTGCCCGTGCTTTGCTACGGGACATATATTTAAATGGGATTTAGAAATAAACCAAAGTCGGCACATATGAATAACAAAAAAAAATAGCATATGTGCACGTTGAATTGATAATTTGACACTCAACAGCATTTATAGAGAACATGTGTCTGCGGAAGAAAAATAAATCCTGCAGCTGCGCTTGTCATGCAATAACTTCAGAATGAAACTTCCAAACAAATGAAACATAAACCGGAGAAAATTGTTGAATAATATTAAGTGACCTCACTAAGTTCCCTGTAGAAGATTCCCTCTACTGCTCAGTTGAGACAGTCAAGATTTATGTGCTTTTCATCCAACTGTATGTAGAATCATATTGTCACCCCTCAATTTTAACTTACCTTGAGGGTCGACGATCCCGTGCACTGCCCCTGGATCAGTATGCTAGCGCGAAAGACCACGTAGCCGATACAAGCATACATCGATAGAATTAAAAATCCCTGAATATTACATCATAGAGTTGCGCCTTAGGCGACTTTAGTAAGGCGGCCCATATGCGCCCTATCTTTACAAAAGAATATTTCAGAGTACAGCGGACATCCAAAATATCTATCCAAAAGAATCCCTATCAAGTATCAACTACGATCCTCCGGCGACTGGAGAGGCCCCTAAGACTCCTCGGGTCCACCAAGATCCTGTCCGTCATCTTCGAGACATGCGTAGGGGTCAACTTCGATGCCATCATCTAAAGAAGATAAGTGGGCGAGGTCAGCGTCATCCAAACGCTGGCTAGTTAACACTTCCCTTAATGCATGTAGTGTAGAAGGCTTTATTTGGAGGAGAGGGTTATTTTATTTGCGTAAAGCCATGTTTGTAAGACTTTTGGAAAATGACCTAACTAGCATTACCCAATACTTGTCCTGTATGTATAAATCAGAGGTTTCCATGTTAATCATGCATCCCAAAACTAACTATCAGCCATATACGACAATCAACACACAAACAATCAACCCTCAACTTAAACCCAACCAGCTTATATAATCACCTCAATCCATGCTAGCTTATACACAATCAACACACAAATTGACCAACCATTGATCGTAGACCCAACCAGCTTATACACAATTAACACACAAATTGACTAATCCTCGATCATAACCCAACCAGCTTACACAATCATCATACCAGCTTATTTGTTCCTCATGAACTTTCCTCCTGGTTGCTCCCAACCAGACTTTCTTCTCGTTGCCCCCAACCAATCCTAGTTCTGCCATCATTCCGAGATTTGGCAAACTCGCATTGACCACACATGCCATGGCATGATCACCCCGGCCTAGTAGGGTTGCCGACCCTCACTAGCCGACCGTCACCCTCGGGATGTGTGGCCTTTTTCACTATCCAGTGAAGACCCATGCCAGTCCCTATCGAGATCGGGTCCTAGGAACCTCGCAGAGCGCACCCATCTGGCGATCCACGTCCGTGCTCGCGCGATGGCCACGCGTTGTGTTGGAACCATCCGCATATGGCAGCGCCCTGCCACGCTGCGTGTTCGTCGCGCTCCTCCGGGTAAGCCACAGCTAAACCCAAAGACTAGGCATCTCATGCCTTAATCATCCATTAGGATGTCTAAATCCAACTAGGGCAACCCACCATTCTTTCTCTACTACCACGGTCATCGACCACACCATATCACACACTTGGACTTTCCCAACCGACCGACCCAACCGACCAAGCATCCCCATATTCATACCCACAAACACAATCAGCCCAACATGCATCTACCAGCCCTAACTGTCATATGTCATACCATATTAAATGAGAATAAGGAGTGTCCAGTGAATATCGGTTCGCCGTTCCGTGGCGATTAGCCAGAAGATTTGTTAAGCCTAAGCCGGTCTAAGCAAGTTTTACCCATTAGGTAGGGTTAAAGTGGTTACCAGACTAATCATAGGCTAACAAGAGCAATGACAATCAAGGCAGTCATTAAGGCTAAACATTTCAAGGCAGGCATGTATAAGTATAACATGATTAACAATTAGGCAATCTAATAAGCATGCATCTTTGATAAGTAAACAACATAGTTTAAGGAAAACTGGGTAATGAACATGATATTAGCGATGTTAATCCGCACTAAGGAGAGTCGCTATCTCTCCCTAATATGGATCACACCTAAAGAGTAAGTGTTAACTCGCCTTGTTCCGGGAGGTGGTCCTCTTCAGCGTCCCCAAACCTTCCTTCGGGGTCGCCTACGTCTAATCATACCAAGAAACCACAATTACTACTAACAATGCGATGAAAACTCATGATGCATGCTCGGTATAGATCCTTGCTTCGTCAATAAGCCTAAGATCGATTAGCGAACCTATCTTGCGTATGATATGTTATGCATGCTATTGTGCATTAATAAGTAGTATTGGTAATAAATATAATAGTCTCTAAACCCAAAATACGATTTGGTACGGTAAGTCGCAAGAGGGTGATTAGGGTTTCTCGTCAACGCAAAATGTCATGTGTATAATAATATATATTGGAAAATTTCGCCTATGATAGGGTTAGAGTTTAACGGGGGTTAACAAGTAGTAAAGTTTCTAGATAAAGAGTTGGTTCTAGGTTTTCAAACATTATTTGAATATATTTCTTGTTCAGCACCTAAATAGATTATGCAAGTAAATTGTTGGTGTCTAGCAATAAATGTCCATTGAACATAAATATGATTACATGTATGTATTTAAATGGAAATGTTAATTTGGAATATTCTCATATTTATAGAGACACTCTCTAAATAACATATTTTCTAGTGATTATTTGGGATCTGAGCCATTAATTAATAAACAAAGAATTACCCTAAATTCACTTAATCATTTCTATATAAGCAACTTCTAATTTTCAACGTCAAAGGTGAAATTTTCCTATACAAATGAAGGCTTTTAATATTTTTATAAATTCAAATATCATCCCTAATATTTATCTACATTTTTCTAGAATTTTTGGGAGCGATTAGCTATTTTAATAATTCGTAACCTATATTTGGTAATTTATTAAATGGCAAATCGTGGGGAAAAGGGATTAAACCTGCGGGCCGAGCCAACCAATGGGCGGCCCATCCGGCGAATCGCCCACGGCCCAATAATGCTTGCATGTTGGCCGAAGGGAGACGTCGAAGGCGGGTCTTCCAGAGACGCAACCGCGCGAGGGTCACGCCTTGCTCCAGAGGCGCCCACTAAACCCGACAAATGGGACCGGGGCCCACGCGTCACCGACTTCAGCCGAGGCCGAGCCACGGACGAAGGGTATCTGACCGGCGGGACCCGCGTGAAACGGTATCGGCGGTTGGGCCCGCATGTCGGCGACGATCGTCTCACGGTCCGCACGAATCTTGGCGCGCATCCTACGGTTTGTCGTCGTCGTCTTCCTCCGTGACGGGCGACGTGGCGGGCGGCGGCGGCTCGCGACGTGATTTGGCGCTATAGGGCCGCTCCGGCCAAGAGCGTTAGCGCCCAAGCATCTACGGGCCCTAGGGATCCTAGCGGTGCCGACATCGAGGCCAATGGTGGCCGGACGCGGCGGCGCGGCGACGGCGGCCGAGCCGAGAGTTCACCGGCGGCGTGAGCATGCGCTAAGCATCTACAGGCCATGTGCGTGTGCAGGAAGCATGTGGGGAGGTTGAGGGTGCTTACGGGGCCTTGAGACGGGCGCGAGGATGGACGGTGACGGTGGTCAGCGGAGCACGCGGCGGCGGCCGAAACAGAGCAACGACGGCACGCCGGCTCCGAGGTCCTCACTTGAAATTAGAAGAGGGGAAAGGTCAAGGGGATCTCCGAGAAGGTATGGGCGAGAGGAATCGACGGATGGCTTACGGACTAGTCGATTTCCCGAGTGCGCCGGCGAGAATCGGATTTGGAGGAAAATGGCGGGGCGGCGCCGAGAGAGGGTTTCGGTCCTCGTTTAAGGGGGCGGCAGAGAGGGGAGTGGATGCCGGAGTGGGGTCCTGCGTCGGGATTGTTAAGGTGACGCGACGGGGCAAGCCACGCTGCGTGCGAGCTTGGCGGTACGGGCGCAAGCGAAGGTGGCACGGTGTTCGGCTAGGAGAGGCGAGCCTTTGACAATTCGAGTCGAGTGACGGAGGCGGTGGCGGGAGATCACGCTGGATCCTTCTTTGACGAACCGACGAGCTCCGCTGCTTACCCGACGGTCCGGCGGCGGACGGTCTTCCGCGAGGAGGGGCGGCGAAGTCCGAGGTCGGCCAACCGGGGTCGACACGGCGAAAGCACGCTGGGAGGCGAAGCTCAGCCACGACGCTGACGGCGGCGTGCTCTCAAAGACGGCGCGTCGGAAGACGGCAGGCGGTGAGAGGGAGAGAGACAGAGGGAGAGGGAGAGAGGGGCCACAGAGGCTGACAGCGGGACCCTCGTGTCAGAGGATTCAAAATTTTAAACGAAATTTGAATTGACGCAAATTTTAAATTCATCCCCAATTTGGGGTGTTACACATATTAATAGAAGAATGGATATACAAATTCTCACATTTCCTTTCAGCCGGACATGGTCTAACTTGCACAAAAAAATAGTATATCAAAGAGATTCTTAGCTCATAGCAATGAACTACCTAGTACCTAGATGCACTAATTTATAGTTTCATCAAATACATATATCGAGGAGAAATTTGGGTGAAAAATCATAAACAACCAGCTCTCAAAAATATTAATTTTCAACAGCGTGGAGTACTGCCATCATTCCATTTACCTGAAAATAGAAGGTAGTAAAATTATTAATATTGGGCTTGCATTTTTCCATAAGAACACCACCTCAATTGAAAAGAAAAGAGATACCATCCTTCTTGGATTGATCCAAAATCCTAGTGGCCGGATATGAAACAGGTTGGTACTATCGTTTTTTTCAGTAAGCTCCGACCTGTGGTGTTATCCATAAGATTACAATGCTTGTGCAATTTTTTAAATTACTGCATACTACTACACCTACTGAGAAAAGCATGCCTGATAGTTCTAAGATTTACTAGGCAAAGGTAAACACGATCCTGGCAAAACATCACAAATCACCAAATTTATTAATATAGCAAATAGTGGTCAGTGATGCACATATGCTTCCAACCGATGAACTAATTAATTGCTAAAGCCTAACTGAAAGCTAGCAAATGCAAGCATTACGGTATATTAACGCATAAGTGAAGCATGGAACAAATGTGAACCGACAGTAAAGTACACTTTTTCCACTACTCAAAATCGGTTTATTTTATCATGCCATGGACTTAATCATTCCTTCAATGAGAAAAAGCAGAACTTAACAGCATCGATAAAAAATGCTTCCACACTCAAACGTACTTATATAATCGGTTTATTTAATCATGCCATGGACTTAATCATTCCTTCAATGAGAAAAAGCAGAACTTAACAACATCGATAAAAATGCTTCCATACTCAAACGTACTTATATCGTTGTTAAGCATGGCAAACGGCTCGGGGAGGGACGATAAACATATCTAATTTCAAGAGATGAAAATTTTCATTAATATTATAGCCAAACAAACATAATAGTACCATTCCCTTCAAATTCAGATATAAAAAGACACAACTCTTCTTAAGTATCCCAATGTCCTAATGCATATTACTTTATTAATTGCAAAGGAAAGGAAGAAATGCTAACAGGACTTCAATATTAGAATAGCTGATCGGGGATGCAGAAGGCTAATTTGATAAAGCATATATTTCTTAATTGTGCATAGAGAAAGGCATGATCTCATTTAAGCCAATTGCTAAAAACAACATCATCTCTACCTTCTTGACTTCTTAGTCCAATGAATGCTTACAACTGAAGGGGCAATGCAGCAGTAAATAAATTTGATCAGAATAGAAAACTGTCAACTTTACCTCCATGACCATCGTAGGCGCTAAAACAGGATGTGTACTCATCAAGGTTTCGCAATGCAAGATGTTGCATCGTAAATACCTGCTGGATTAGCTTTTGATGAGAAACAGACATGGTGATCCCTTGAAAATAATGTAGCAAGCAAGCAATTCCTATTGCCAACAAGCAAAATTCGGTCATGATACTGAAGGCTCAAAAATATCCAACCCCAGTCCTACAATCGACACCTCAAGTCCGTAACTGAGACGGACGTTCTCGCTGTCCGCGTAGTACACCTCCATCTCCTCCTCCTTCCCCGGCAGTCCGCCACCCTGGAGACGCGCCGCCGCTGAGCTAGAGATGCGCTAGATGGTGGTCCCCTTCAGAGATCGGAGAGGTCGCCGGAGGGAGAGAGGGGGGCGACGGCTTGGGTGAGGAGCACGCCGGGACGGAGCTGGCGGCACACACACACACACACACACAGAGAGAGAGAGAGAGAGAGAGAGAGAGAGAGAGAGAGAGAGAGAGAGAGAGAGAGGAGCACGCCGGGGCGGCGTTGGTGGCACACGGTGAGAGAGAGAGAGAGAGAGAGAGAGAGAGAGAGAGAGGGCGGCGGAGGGAGAGTGGATGAGACGGCGGGGGCGACGGGAGTGAGGGAGGGGGCGGCGGAGAGAGGGGGTGCGGCGGAGAGAGAGGGAGGGAGGGGCGGCGGAGAGAGGGTGCGGCGGTGGGGGCAGCGGGTGAGGGAGGTGAGAGAGAGAGAGGGCGGCGGAGAGGGGGGTGCGGCGGCGGGGGCAACGGGAGAGAGGGAGGGGGCGGCAGAGATAGGGGGTGTGGCGGAGAAAGAGTGGATGAGGTGGCGGGTGCGGCGGGAGAGAGGGAGGGGCGGCAGAGAGAGGGGGTGCGGTGGAGTTAACGTGATCCGCAATCACAGGATGAATGGCTAGCGAGCAGATCGGATGGTGCAAAGCAAATTGCAACACGACCACAAGGTGCTTTATAATAGTAGAGATTGGTTGTGATGGAATAGTATCACATTGCTAGTTATACAGAGAGTTCCACTAGCATATAGTCAGATGCATACAATTATAGCACCCATGTTAACTCTTTTCGAAGAAGTGATTCCAAAGTCCAAGAGGTGACATGCATGTGTGGGCCTGCTCTATAGGTAGGCTAGACTATAAACGAATTTGGGTTAGGATGTTATGCTTATGGCTGCGTATGGCATGCGCATGAGCTCGGGATAATGTCCCAGCAGCTCATTATGCTGGCGTTGGTGGGCATACCGAGATCAAGCTCACACTCGAGCTACCTCCACAACCTAGTGGCATTTCACTCATCATCGACGTGCTGTGATGGCTAGATCTTGTCACGGCCATCATCGTCATGGCCGCCATGGCATGGAGCAGAACCTGGTATGTCGGCCAGAGCCGGTGAGGAGAAGAGATTAGCATGTTGGCCAGAGAGCTATTGCCATAGCTATAGGAATCCAAACTGTTAACGTCGGCCAACTGTATTTACATCGGTCCAAAAAAAGTGACGTACATAAACTGGCCCTATTTACGTTGGCCAGGCCGACGTAAACACATGCGATCAAGATTTAGCAACGGAAGGTGTCGTGCTAACCTTTTTTATGTCGATCATGTCGACATAAATAGCCCACTTGTCTTGTTTACGTAAATAAAGGTTATTTACATCGACTGCCGACGTAAATCATTGGTATACGTTGGCTTATATTATGTCAGTGTATGTCACCCCTCAATTTTACTTACCTTGAGGGTCGACGATCCCGTGCGCTAGCCCCTGGATCAGTACGCTAGCGCGGAAGACCACATAGCCGATACAAGCATACATCGATAAAATAAAATCTCTGAATATTACATCATAGGGTTGCGCCTTAGGCGACTTCAGTAAGGCGGCCCATACATGCCTTATCATACAAAAGAATAGTTCAGAGTACAGCAGACTCTCAAAATATCTACCCCAAAGAATCCCTATCGACTACGGTCCACCAGCGACTGGAGAGGCTCCTAAGACTCCTCGGGTCCACCATGATCCTGTCCGTCGTCTTTGAGACACGCATAAGGGTCTTCCTCGATGCCATCGTCTAAAGAAGATAAGCAGGCGAGGTCAGCGTCATCCAAACGCTGGCTAGTTAACACTTCCCTTAATGCATATAGTGTAGAAGGCTTTTATTTGGAGGAGAGGGTTATTTTATTTGCGTAAAGCCAAATTTATAAGACTTTAGGAAACAACCTAACTAGCAGTTAACTATCACTTGTATTGTTATGCATAAATCGGAGTTTTCCATCATAATCATGCATCACGTACCCAACTATCAGCCATATACGACAATCCCCACATAAATCGACCAACCCTCAACCATAAACTCAACCAGCTTACTCAATCGCCTCAATCCATACCAGCTTATACACAATCAACACCCAAATTGATCAATCCTCGTTCATAACTTAACCAGCTTACACAATTACCATTCTAGCTTATTTGTTCCTCCTGAACTATCCTTCTGGTTGCCCCAACCAATCCTAGTTCTGCCATCATTCCAGGATTTGGCGAATCCTGTTGCGGACCACACATGCCATGGCATGATCACCCCGGCCTAGTAGGGTTGCCGGCCCTCACTAGCCGACCGTCACCCTGGGGATGTGTGGCCTTTTTCACTATCCAGTGAAGACCCATGCCAGTCCCTATCGAGACTGGTCCTAGAGGGCCTCCGCAGAGCGCACCCAACTGGCGATCCATGACTCGTGCTCCGCGCGATGGCCACGCATTGTGTTGGAACCATCCCGCGGATGGCAGCGCCCTCCCGCTACGCGTGTCTTTCCGTGATCCTCTTGGGTAAGCCCCGGCTAAACCCAGCACTAGGTAATCATCCCTCCTAGGATGTCCAAATCCAACTAGGGGCAACCCAACATTCGTTCTCTACTTCCACGGTCGTCGACCACACCACACCACACACTTGGACCTTCCCAACCGACCAACCCAAACCGACCAAGTACCCACCATCTCCAAACCTTCAAACACAAGCAGCCCAACATGTATCTACCAGCCCTAACCGTCATATGTCATGTCATATTAAAGGAGAATAATGAATGTCCGGTGAATATCGGTTCACCGTTCCGTAGCGATTAGCCAGAAGATTTGTTAAGCCTAAGCCGGTCTAACCAAGTTTTACCCATTAGGTAGGGTTAAAGTGGTTACCAGACTAATCATAGGCGAACAAGAGCAATGACAATCAAGGCAGTCATTAAGGCTAAACATTTCAAGGCAGGCATGTATAAGTATAACATGATTAACAATTAGGCAATCTAATAAGCATGCATTTTAATATTAAAACAATATAGTTTAGAAAAACTGGGTATTGAGCATGGTATTTGCGATGTTAATCCGCACTAGGGAAAGTCGCCATCTCTCCCTAATACGGATCACATCTAAAGAGTAAGTGTTAACTCGCCTTGATCTTGTAGGTGGTCCTCCTCGGCGTCCCCAAATCTCCCTTCGGGATCGCCTATGTCTAATCAAACCAACAAACAACTATTTACTTACTAATGCGATGGAAAACATGATGCATGCACGATCTAGGTTAAACCCTCGGCCTATATACCAACCTCGGCTAGCGAACCTCCTTTGCGCATGATATGCTATGCATGGCACGGTGCATTAATAAATAATATTAATAGTATATAATAGTCTACTAAATCCCAAAATACGACTTCGTACGATAAGGTCGCAAAAGCGTGATTAGGGTTTCTATGCGACGTAAGATGATGACTTCCCGGACTATGAGCGGGGTAATGGTTATCGGAGTGGAAATTATACTATGTTTTCCTAAATAAAGAGATAAATCTAGGTTATATTTATTATTAATCTATTTTCTAAAGTCAGCTCCTTAAATAAATTAATAAGGAACATGCTAGTTAATGGTTGGTGTTTCGAAACGAAGTGTTCTTATGAACATATATACATATATCTATATATATAAGTGGAAATGTCAATTTGAAATATTCCTAAATTTATTGAGGCACTTACTCCCCTAATATATTTTCTAAGGAATATTTGAGTCTAGGTCATTAGTTAATAAAACCAACCATTACCCTAGAATTAACTTAGTCAATTATATATATGAAAATTTACATTTTCAACTAGTAGTGCCAAATTCCCTTGTACAGTGGCCGAGGTCTTGTTTTTATAAGACTAGAAATGGTGTCTAATATTTATCTACATTTTTTTAGAGTTTTTTTTTTGTGGAAGCCCCTTAACTATTTTAAATAAATCTAAACCGAATTCCTGAATTA
The DNA here is from genome assembly GCA_036346415.1 of Raddia guianensis. Lineage (NCBI taxonomy): Eukaryota > Viridiplantae > Streptophyta > Magnoliopsida > Poales > Poaceae > Raddia > Raddia guianensis. Next base: position 37,487,048 of record CM070539.1, read on the forward strand.
ATAAAGGATTTAATCGCTGGAAAAGGCTATAAACGCGTCGGCATCAAACGACGACTACACTCGACATCAAACAATGACTTTGCTAGCATACGGCTCTGACCAATACAACTACAGCGAGGATGTTCTATCTGCTATTTTAAAAGGCTATATTTTATATTTTCTAAAATGCCCTTTATTTACATTTTAAACTAATAAATAAGGCCTTAAAGTACCCACTTTAATTTGTTTATAGAAATTCCTATAAGTTAATGGCACAATTATATTTTTCCTATGATGTATATTAAATCTAGTATTTCATGTAATTTGTTAAGGAATTTTGGAGCCTTTTTGCTATTTTAATTAACAAATACTAAAGTAATTATGTTATTACTTTTATATAAAAATGTATTAGTGCATTACGCAAAGTTATATTTTTATTAGGCTCTATACAGCATCTAGTATCTTACATAATTTTTCCGTAATTTTTGGAAGTCTCCTTATATTTTTAATAAATAGAAACCATAAATCAAAACCTGAAATTTCTGCGCTCTAGCTGCTGGCGTCATGCTGTCGTCATGATGACGTCAGCCGTCTTCAACCTCCGGCCGGCACGCAGCCCATGAAGAGAAACAGCGATTGCGGGAGCTACGGTCCACCGTTTTGGATGTTCTTGGGCTCTACGAGTTCGTCTCGACGGTGCGCTTCTAACGGTGGCAAATACATGGTCAACGGCGGTCGGACACGGCGGCGCGGCGAGCTACAGCGGTGGCGATAAATCGGGTGCACGGCGGCGGCGCTACGGTAAGGCTACAACCGAATTGGACGGTGGGAGAGCATCGGAGAGGGAAGTGGGTTCTTACCGAGAGACGCAGGAGCTCGGATAAGGCTCGAAACGGCATGTCGACGCGAGCTCCACGGCGGCACCGAAATAGGCCAACGGCGGCGACGATCTCCGGCCATGCACTAGCCAAATTAGATGAGGGGAAATACTCATGAGGCCTTAAGGATTCTCAGGGAGGAAGGAATTGAAAAATAGCGAACCGAGGAAGAAGATTTCGATGGAGAGATGCTCGCCAAGGGTTTCGGGTAGGCGAGGAATTCCGGCAATACGACGGCTCCGGCGACTTCGGCGGCAATTGGTGGTGCTTAAATGGTCACGGGGCGAGTTTAGGGCCCGAAGACGCGCTCGGGGATGCATGGAAAAAGGGGTGGAGAAGTGACAGGACGACTCGGGCTGGGCAGAGCTGCAGGCGGCGGGGCTGCAGGGCATGGCGGTACGGCGCGGCAGAGGTGCAGTGCAGGCGGCAGGGCTAGAGGGTTAGCCTGTTGACTATTGGTGCCAAGTGACGGAGGCGGGGAGCAGGGAGATCACGCCCGGGATTCGTCCTTGACGGACCGACGAACTCCGTCGTTTGCCCGACGGTCCGAAGCGGCGGACTGGACCTCCGGCGAGGCACACGGCGACGAGTCCGAGGCTGGCCTACCGGGGGTCGACACGGCGAGGCACGCGCGCGGGGAGGCAAGATCAACCGCGACGGGACGGCGGCGTGCACCCAGCACAGCGACAGCGTGCGCGCGGCGGGGCAGTGAGAGAGAGAGAGAGAGAGAGAGAGAGAGAGGAGATGCTACTGTGACTGGCAGTGGGTCCCACACGTCAGGGTGATCCAAAATTTCAAGCAAAATTTGAATTTGGCGCAAATTTAAATACATCCCCAATTTGGGGTGTTACAGTGTACCTCATATTCCTGTGGTGACCAACGACCTTGCCATTCGCAGCAGAGCGGTGAAAACCGACGGGGATGAATTGAGCACAGTGGAGGAGGAGGGCAATAGTGGTGCTCTCGCAGGGACATCCCGAGGAGAGGATTAGAGGAGGATGAAAGGAAGTTGCAAAATAATCCACATGAGCAGCACCGTGCAAAATTACTCTCAAAATCACCTATGAAGGTTATTAGCAACATTCTACATACTTGTGGAGTCAAATACCTGATTTCATGCATGAACAAATCTTATGTGCTTTCTGTTAGATTAAACTGAGTCTAAAATCAATTAGCTTGTGCCTTCACAGGAACATAATTAGCAGCAAAAAACATTAGCATTAAACTTGATTAGAAGTCGTCACTAATGTCGGTGAAGATTAGTTGTACATGACACAAGTAGACATATGGTAGTAGCACATTCTCCTCCTTCAATGTCCTAGAACAACACCACGTTAGAGGCATCGCCTTCCTAGCTGTCAAGGTGATGGTCAATGAAACCATGTAGCTGTAAACATCGTAGTAGTCAAAGAGAAAATAGTCATTAAAAACTTATCAAGGATATTGTAAGTTTCTAAAGTGTTGCAACTTTTGTAGATGTAGTGGTCAAAGAGAAAATAGTCGTTAAAAACTTATGGAAAAAGTCTATATTATACCCTGAACTATGACCCTTCGTCTGTATATCCCCCTGAACTACGAAAACAGGTATTCTAGTCCACAACTATGCAAAACCGGCACACTTAACCCCCTGTGGTGGTTTCTGAGAGTGGTATTGCCACGCTAGCGCACCATGTAAGTTGTTTTCACCACATAACCGCCATGTCAATGCCACTTGTACATAACATGTCCCTGCCTTTTCTACCACTCCTCTCTCTCTCTCTCTCCTCCTTTCTTCTCTCATTCTCCACTTCTTTCCCCAACCGATTCCACCCAATCATCCATCCCAGCACCACCGGTCACCGCCGACTAGCGCCTAGAACATGAACTCGTGGATCTTGATAGCATGGCTGCCGCCGAGGTAATGCCGGTACTGGCGCCGCAGTCGGTGGTGTTCGCCGGCACCGGTGAGGGACACGTCGATGGCGAGGAGCACGACAATGCCGGCGGCAGTGGTCGGGGCCGATGTGCGTCTTCTTGGCATCCCCGACGGCGGTGGCGGTGCTCAACCCGTGGGAGGGGAGGCCGATGGCGGGAGAGGCAGGGAAGGGGAGGCCGGTAGACAACGGCGAGGGAGGTAGGGGAGGGGAGGCCGGCAGGCGGTGGCGTGGAGGCCAGCGGGCGTTGGCGAGGGAGGCAGGGGAGGGAAGATCAGCGGGAGGCGGCAAGGCAGGCAGGGGCGCACATGGGAGGGGAGGCCGATGGCGGGGGAGGGGAGGCCGATGGCGGGAGAGGCAGGGGAGGGGAGGCCGGCAAGTGGCGGCGAGGGAGGCAGGGGAGGGAAGCCCGGCGGGAGGCGGTGAGGCAGGCAGGGGCGCACATGGGAGGGGAGGCCGGCGACAGGGAGGTAGGGGAAGCGGCCATGGGGGAGAGAGGAAAGGTAGAGACGAGAGGTGAGAGGAAGAAGATGTATTTGAGAGACTTACACCCGGGTCCTACATATTTATTTTTGTTATTTATTGTTTTTGTGTGACTAAGATGCCATGTCACTCGCCATGTGGGCAATACCACCTCCAAAACCATCGCAGGGGGTTATTTGATTTAGTTTCATGGTTTTGTGGGCTAGAATACCTGGTTTCGTAGTTCAGGGGTATACGGACGAAGGGTCATAGTTCAGGGTGTAATATAGACTTTTTTCAAAACTTATCAAGGACAATGCTAACGAAAAGCTTAGCGACGACGTTGTAAAAGAAATAGTTTATGAAAATTTTTTGTGCCATCTATTTTGACATGTTTCCGGTCTTATCCAATATGTACACGGCAATCATTTCTCTTGCCAATTTTGCTGGTGTGTTTTCTTCTATGATCAACTCACTTTAAGGAAAAGCTAACTCGCAAATTTATCGACAACTGCGATTCTTGATTGAAACAAAGGGTACACAACGCACATAGGTGAAAAGGAAGAAGCAGAGATCAAAAGATTCAAAACGACGATATTTCAAAAAATTCAAATGCGATTTATTCGTAAAAACTTATGAAACATGTTCATATCCTTGATGAAATTAACAATACACATCAAGAGATATGAGAGATCACAAGCATTCTATATGGTGGGACATTCTTTCCAAGAAGCATGTTTGTTTTATTGAAAATTAATTGGCATGCAACTATCCTACAAGTGCCAACCTCCACCGTGATAACCTCCAACATAACCATCGTACCTTATCCACCGAAGCCTAAACCACCATCATAACTATATCAGCACCATAGACACATAAATACCATGGTTAGGGTATCCATATTCACCACCACACCATACATGGTCAGACACGTACCCACCATAGCCCCATCATATCTTCCACTATATTCAGCATTGTATCCTCCGTCGTAGCCGCCGATATGGTATCCATGCAAGTTCTCATCCATTAGCTAAGACAACCTCTCCTCCATGGTTCTTGTTCATCTCAGTCCCAGTCCCATCTACAAGAGATACATGTAGATGGCGCGCGGGACACACAACAACATCTGATTGGCGCGGCACTTCTGTGGTCAGCGGCGGCGCGTGGGAGCAGGCGGGACCCGTGGGGGTGGTGCCAGCAATAGGTAGTGGCGTGGCGCTGTCGACTGAAAGGGGTGCAGCGCTGGAGCAGTGTGGGACGTGTGGCGAGCGGCCATAGGAGGGAGGTGTGGGCGGGGGGGCATGCTGGCACGGGGGTGGCATGGCACCCGCTGGTTGGGCGCGCTTGTGCGCGGGATTTGCCTAGTGGCGCGGACGACGAGGTTCACCTATGCACCGAGGGCTTGCAAACTTCGTCAAGGGCTACATGATCCAAATCCGAACCAAAAATACCCATCCACATAAGCAAATTGTTCGTCTCGACTCTACACAATAGAAGTATATAATCTAGGGTTTGGGTATAGTAAAGGGGAAAGAACCTCGAAATACCTCTGGAATTTCACTAAGATGAAGATAGCGGCTAGGGTTTCAAGGATGGGGTGTTGTGGCGGCGGCCAGGGGGCCTAGGGTGTTTATACAGTGCTTAGGGCACAACTTGGTCAGTTTGGAGGTCTGGTTGGGTTAGAATTGAAATAAAGGATAGGTTTAGGCCCACTAGAAGTTGAATCCGAGTAGAATTCGACTCCTACGCCTTTTAGGAGTGCCTAGAACGTGAGGGCTGGCATTGAGTACGAGCTAAGGTCGGCCTAGGGTCCATTATGGGTTTTACTAACCTTATATGAGCCTTTTAGACATGAAATAATAGGGCTATGGCCCGAATAATGGACTTTTAATTTATAATAAATTATGAAATTTATGTTTACCTTATATTTGTTTTGAAAAGAGCTTGTCACACCTGATAATTTTATTAGGATGTCACATAAATTCAATAGTCGTCACTCTTTTAGAATTGAGTTTTGATTAGGTCTATCGTTGTCCAATCACATGCAACACGATGGCCCAACCTTCTGATAGGTAAAAATATGTTGATTTGTTGAGACTACATTGACAATACGGTTTCTATTCTGAACAAATCTAATCCCAACAATCACTCCACCATTGTTCTATTCATTATCAATCATTCTAAGACGCGGTTGACATAGCCATGAAGGCATATCCTTGCATGCGAATCAAAAACATAAGAAAGAACATGGTAGATGATCTTAGATCCAATATAAAATTACCGATTACCAATTGAACATATGAGTTGGCATTCTATAAACCGATAAACAACAAAACTGCAATAGTAGGTTGATCTAAGCAATACCCAAGTCTAAAAGAGTGACAACTACTGAATTTATAGGAGGCAGAGGTCCAGGGGTGACCAAGGGGGTAGCAGGCTAACCCTAACTTGTACAAGGCTTATGAGCCCAAATGGAGGTTGCACAACACCTAACAATTCTATTTTTTTGTGTTCGATCTCCATTTATCCTCAATGAATTTGGCCAAGATACTAGATCCATTAGAAATATGTGATCATGGGCTTGTCTGTGGATACTAGGAACGTCCCAAATGGCTTCATATGATCTAGTTATAGTCATTTGAAGTTGGATTGCTCTAGGTGACCGAACTAGACTAGCAAACGAATTGGGCTTGATCTATGGCTGGGCCTTGAGCAATATGAATAGATGGACTCAAGGAGATTCATGGGATGAAAATGCACCTTTCTTGATTATGTCTTTATATAGTCTTCGTGTAATGGAGGTGGCCAAAGTGGTTGTCAAACATGTGGTGGCGACTGGATAATATATGTCGAGGAGTTTGACGTCTACGTGTATGATTAAGCCAAGGTGTTGTAGACATCATAGTAAATGTAGATGTAGTAGATGATGTTATAAAGTGTTGCCAACTTGTTGTAGATATAGTGATCGAAGAGAAATTAATTGTTCAAAAATTGATCAAGGACCACCATGCTAATGAAAAACTCAGCGACGATCATACTGATAAAGTAGTTGATGAAAATCTTTCTCCCACCTATATTGACATGGTGCCATTCATATATATGGAACATGGTCTCATCACCAAACATTAAGGCCCTTTTTGATAGCTTGTTTAGTTTTAGTTTAGTTTTTGTTGGAAAAATTTGACCACCTTTGAAAGTGGTATGAAAAGGCTAAATAAATTATTAAAAAAAAATTGGGATCTTTGAGAAAAACCCTTCAAAGTTATAAAAAAATTATTTTCAAAAAATAAAGTGAATGGTGTATATAAAAATAACAAAAGTTGCAATCCCAACAAAAACTAAACTAAAACAAGCTATCGAAGAGGCCCTAAATTTATAATGGTAATTGGCTTTGGACTTGCACGCACTTACGCTCTTTTCTTGGGCTGGCTTAGAAAATGACAAGGAATCAAGGATAGAGGAGATATTTATGATCAGCTAGTTTTAGCACTAGTTCTCGAAAAAAAATTAACACAGGCATGCTATCTTGAATGAAGCATATATGTTTCGCCATAAGAAAAATATATATACTGTCAAATACCGTCGGTAATCAATAGTAAATGGAAATTTTTTTTTTTTTATGAACGCAGCTCAGCGCCACATAGGAGAAGGGGACCAGAAAATTTATGTTTTCGATCCTGGGATAATAAAAAACTAGATAAACGTAAGCAAATAAACACTCAGGAACACGGTACAAGCATTTATACGAATTGATGGTTGTACATATGGCCGACAGCCATATACAATACCAAATGACGCGGAATAGAGGAAAATAAATTTAATTTTTTAAAATAAGATTAAAATCAACTACTACCCCCTGTTAAGAAAAGAAGTCGTCGGTGTTGGGAAACCCTGTGTGGGGAGCCCGGCCCGTGCCTGGGTTGGCACGCGGCACAGCGCGACTAGGGCCGGCCGGCGGCTCCCCCACAGTGGGTCCCACATTGAACCTGGACTAAACCCTAAGCAGTACTATAAAAGAAGAGGTGGAACACCTATTGTATAACAGATCTGAGAAATAATAAAGAGAAACTCCACCATACATCTCTGTGTCCCCTGTGTTTTGATCTTTCTCTGTATTGATTGTCCACGTTTATACCTCGGACTATACCCGGCAGCGAGGTTTCTCAACACGTTATCAGCACACTCGCTCCTTTACGTGCCGATCAATCCGCGAGGAAGAACGATCTGTATCTATTTCTACCACGAAGGTATATTTTACGCATCGATTACCCAGTAGATTGTAATATGTGCTTGAATTTGTTTGCAGATCGAGAATCATTGTGATTTTTCTTAGTAGATTGAAAAATATTGCAAGAAATCTTTAGTAGATTAGTTTTGGGGGCCTTGTAAAAAACCAATCTAGTACATTGCTTTGATCGCCGATCGCGCCCGATGCGCTGCCGGCCATGTCGCCGCCATGGCGCGGCCAGACGCTGCGTCGCTTGCGATCCGCCGACGCCGATGTGCTCACCGGCCGCCAGAGTATCGCTAACGCCGTCCCGCCGACGCCGGCGTGTTGCCGCTTCGCAGCGCCGAAGCCGGACTGGCCCGATCCGGCTCGCCATCAAGCCGCCGAGCCGACTGTCGCCGAGATCTCAGACATGGGCCGAAAAGGCCTAAGTTAATAAATTGGGCGTTGGCATAAGGACCCAGAAAAATTGGCATAAGGCTCCGGAAAATTCTGAAAATTACAGAAATCCCCCCGATTCTTGCAGAATCACCCGTTCGGTTTTTGAAAATTATTTGTTTTCAAACCAATAACAGACTACGTCTGACCTTGATAGCAAAGAAGTCGTCTTATTGGACCGAAAGGTCCGGATTAAGCCGAAATTTTCAAAAGAAATCGCAAAAGGCCACGGGATTTGTGAAATTGCCCTGAAAATTGTGAAATTATAGAAAACCCCTTTGATTGTTGTAGAATCACCCGACATTTGAATTTTGGCATGTTTTGTAACTCGAGGATTTAAATTTGGCACCCCTGTTTCCGGAAGAAAGAAAATAGCATTAAAATTCCTTAGAAGCTTGGAAATTACTACAAGTTTTTCCGATGCCTTCCTAGCTTTTCAAATGTGGTGAAAACTTAATCTTTGGCCCTTTAGCATTTTGGGAACTTGAAGTTTGCACCCGGCTTTGAATTTGTAGCATTGTTTAATTCTGTAATTATTTATGTGCAATCCTTGTATGCATTTGCCATTATAATTATCAGTAATTATTTATGCCTTTGAATTGGTAATGGCATGCTAGAATATATATATATATAGAGGAATACTAGCGTGCACCCCAGAGCACGGAGAGATCCGTGCTCCCAACTCGTTTTTGAAATCCGAGATGCCTAACAACTGATCCGAACCGTTGATCTTGTTCGTCTCACTGAAATGTAGCCAGTGACCAAGTTTCGTATTTTTTTGAATTTATTTACTATTTGTTTCCTATTTTCAAAAATCAGCCTTCCAATTAGTCCTGGTGCGTCCAAAAAAGCTGATTTTTGAAAATAGGAAACAAATAGTAAATAAATTCAAAAAAATACGAAACTTGGTCACTGGCTACATTTCAGTGAGACAAACAAGATCAACGGTTCGGATCAGTTGTTAGACATCTCGGATTTCAAAAACGTGTTGGGAGCACGGCCGTGATCCGTGCTCTGGGGTGCACGCTAGCATTCCTCTATATATATATATATATATATATATATATATATTACTGGAATACATGAGAATTAATTATGTCACGCACCACATTTAATTAGATTACATGAAGTAATCTTATGAATTGATCCTGAAGTATATATGTCGAGTATAAAAAAAATGAATTGAGGTATTGGCATTGCATAGCCAAAGCAACCTCACTTGGGCATTGGACTATAGAATTGTACCCTGTAGCATGAAGCTCTGGGCCGCCATCTGGCTAGAACCCCAAAAGGATTATAAACCGATGTGCAGAACAACCCTGCATTGCGCTTTCTTAGGCATCTCTCTATGAACATATAGTATTGGTGTATGCATGAGCAACATACCGCACTTAAGAAGTGGTTTTGGACGCTCTAGTATACTATCATTTCTATTATATGAGAATGGGGCATGCATGAGATTGCAAATTATGAAAAAAATGGTCAATTCCTCTTTTGTGACAAAGAAGATCACATTCGAGGAGTAATCTCCACTCTCACCTAAGTATAACTCCATGTGCTTGCAACTTTTATTGTATATATAGTCACGGAGAAGCTATTAGGGGGAGAAAGCCCCAAACTTTAAAGAAGGGCATGAATGGGAGAATAAGAATAGGGTTTAGGGTTTATGAAGAGAAAGTCCATTGCTTAAGAAAGATAACACAAGGAGAAGTCACATTTTATTTCCACCATTAAAAGGGCAGAACCCTCAAGGCATAATGTCAAAAAATTATGTGGCATTAAGGAGATTGGTCTATGATTTGCCATGATTATGCATTCAATTATGGCTTATCGATCAAAGGAGAAAGAAAAGCAATGGCAGAAGCTTAACTTGCCATTATTGATGGGAACTCTTGCAGAGACCTTCCAAATCTTCCCCTTGTTCTAATTGCAATCGCACATGAAGTGAATGGAGAAACGAAGATCTCGACATATGTCATTAAAACTAGAATAACCGTCTCGGCTCTGTCGCGCCGCTGCTCGGTTACATCTGTGTGGTTGACTATGGGGCCTGCCCTTTTAGCGATAGAAGCCTTTGGGAGCATCCCCTATTGTCAACTGTGCTCCCGTACCATTGCATCGTCCGTGGCCTGAGTCAATCATTGCCATATCGGCCTATAGGTTTTGGGAGCACACCCACACGTAGTGGGTGTACATTTTGAATCGCATTTTATGAATTTGCACTCTAAATTATGGTTGCTAGCAGACATATGAATTTTTAGCATGAATTGAAAGTTCCTGAAGAGCATATTTGAATTGAAACTTTAGAAGAGCACACATTAATTTTCATGACGGGTTTTGCATTTGCCCTTATTCTAGTATATATAAAGTTGCAATCAATTTATGAATAATTTGAATCATGAATCTTGCCATTACCTGATTGCAACCTATAATCTATATAGTGTCCTTGGAGGTTATTAATACTGTTGTAGAACAACAAAAGGCATTTTAAGAGAGCTCATATATCCATATCTGTCCTGAAGAATACTGTTAGTATCAATTTGAATATATCGCTAGTAGCGATCTGTGCATAGATTGCTCACGAATAGCCACGGGTATATTATTGGGTATTACATCAGCACTTAAAAAGTGGTGTTTACCCAAGCATTTTTGGAGCCTCATAAATTTGAAGGCATCCGTGCATGTTTCATGAAGAAGCAAATGAAGAGAATTGCACTGAAATGCTCATGCATTATGAAGAATGCCAGATGTAAGAAAAGCATGATAGAAGTAATCCCTCCTCTATGAATTCGGGCTACACTATAATAGATTTAATACATTTGTAGTGCATGCCAGCCTAGAAGACTGGATTTAGAAGCTCTTAACTCTTATCTTTTCAGTATTATATTCTGGGTTCCCTAGTTTTCGAATGATAAGGGATTGCAAAAACAACTCACCGAGCTATAATACTACCGTGAAGATTTTCCGAATCATAAAGATTTTGTGTGCCTGAATGTGCCACCGGAAATTAATGAATAAATTTTGAATTATGAAAAGAAAGCCAAAGTCTCTGAATCTCTGGATTGCATCTAGTAGGACATTTGCGTTTCAATTCAGCCCTTAACAGGGCAGTTTTGATACTTTAAAGTGCTCAACACTGTTTCCTAAATGTGATCGAGTTTACTCTCACACAAGGAACAAAGCATTTGAAGAAAAGATCTTGTAGATCACTGGAATTAAAGAATTTTCTCATCCCATCATATAAAGTCCGTCGCAATGGACACTACTAGTGACTTTATTTTAAAGACATTTGACGATGAGATTTGAAGCAGAGCACTGTGAATAGACATAGCATGCCACCTCTTGCCGAGAGACTAGCAGTCATATGAATTGAAAAGAATTGAATAATTAGTCCGGTTAATGAGCAGAGTTGTAATTCTTGAAAAATGTGTGAAGACATAAAGTTTTACACAGAGCATCCCTAATCACTATTCAAAAGAACATCTAGTTCTACAACATTCAACTAGTGCATGCAAAGGGTCATCATGAAATTTCCCATTTTGAATTATATGTACCATACCGCTATTGACAAGGAATATTTTCCCGTCATTATGGAAAGAATTAGAACTCCTGAATGAGAATGCTAAGAAAATAAGCATATAGAATTTTCGTGCATGACTTTTGCACTAGTAGAGAAATAGAAGTCTTGAAGAATATTGAAATATATGTGAAACTGCCACTGAATGATCATTTTTGTGATATGAAGGGAATGATTAAGTTGCATTACTAGAAGTAATGCGCCAGAGAGGGTTGCAGTACCAAAGAATTGAAGGTACCGCTCAACCTGTTCAAATGCCTCAGAAAGAACAGGGAGTGTGGTTCCTCCGATCCAAAGTATCTGGGGACGCCGAGGGAAAAAGGAAAAGAGGGCTTATCATGACCAAATCACTAAAATGTCACAAGTAGTGAAGGGAAGCCAGTTGAGACCTAGCAGCTGAAGAGAAGCCTGCTAGCAAGGCACTCCCAGTCTTGAATATTCCATGGCAGGAATAAATGAATGAATGTATCGACCAAAGTCTGTGCACACGCCGGCGATAAGAACTAAAGGAACTTGCTCCCGTGATGGGAAATAGCGGTGCAGAGTAAGTAGAAGTGCACGAAGCACCCCATGACTAAATGCCCATATGAATTGTATTATTAAGGGAACTTATGAATAGAGCAACAGTCAAAGTCGACATATATATATGCCATATAAAAGAAGGCAATTACCACGGTATACTAGAATTTCCTCTAGAAGAGAAATAAGAATAATAAATTAGAATGGTACATAACAAGGCTGATAGCTCCACGCTTCATGAAGAAGCTTATTCCCTGGTCATGGTTTTTCCTCTAGATATATCTCATTATTGGCAGTACTCAACTTGAAGTTGAGAGTGAAATTTGAATGTAAGGATGTTGTTACTGAATATATGTATAAGAGACTTGGATTCGGATTTATAAATAAAGATACTTGAAGTATCACCTTCCGTAACCAAGGTAGAGCAAATAGAAACATATAGTGTGAAACTCTGAAAGTCACTATATAAATTGAATAAGAGAATTAGAATAAGTATGCTCATACTTGAAGTATGGTAAACTAAGCACTGCTTTGACTTGCAGCTCGAGCATTTCCCTCATAGGATCCTAATGCATCAGGAGACCTATACTAAGAAGGTTTTAGAAAGATTTGGCTTTAGCAAAGCCTATTCCTGAAGAACCCCTATGATAGGGAGATTTTGCAAAAAGAAAAAGACACCTTCCGACCCAGGGAAGAGGGGGAGGAAATCCTCGGACAGGAAGTCCCGTACCTAAGTGCAATAGAAGCACTTATGTATCTTACTAACAGTACACGGCCTGATATTGCATTCGCCGTAAACACGTTGGCTCGATACAGTGCAGCGCCCACGAAGAGGCATTGAAACGGAATAAAGGTTATCTTTCAATACCTCCGTGGAATCATTGATCTTGGCCTTTTTTACAAGAAGAACCAAGATATGAATATTGTTGGTTATGTCGATGCTGGATACCTTTCGGACCAGCATTCGGGTAAATCACAAACTGGGTATGTTTTTCTATGTGGTGGCACTGGAATGTCATGGAAGTCGTCCAAGCAGACGCTAGTGGCTACGTCCACAAACCACTCGAAAATCATTGCATTATATGAAACATCTCATGAATGTACATGGTTAAGAAGAATGGTGAAACACATCCTGCAGTCATATGGATTACCTATTCAGCAAACCCCTACAATTATCTATGAATATAATGCCGCTTGTGTTGCACAATTGCAAATGGGTTATGTGAAAAGTAATCTCACTAAGCATATTGACCCCAAGTTCTTTTATGCACATGAACTGCATAAGTTGAACGAAATAAGTATCCAGCACATCAAATCCTGTGAGAATTTGGCTGACCTGTTCACTAAATCATTACCTACCGCCTTCTTTGAAAGGTGTGTTAGAGGCATTGGAATGATCAGGCTCAAATAAGTACTGAATTCGGGGGAGATAACTCACATGTCCTGAATTAAAACTTTGGCATGAAGCCAGAGTACCCAACTTGATCTAGAAGATTGAATGCAATGTTGGGTGGTTTGTGCTCTTTTTTTCCTTGGTGAGTTTTCCCTGCAGTTTTTTCACATAAGGTTTTTAGTGAGGCAAATCGTGCGCACGGCAAGCATATGCTTTGTACTCTTTCTCCAATCCTTTTTTCCCACTGGGTTTTTGGATGGAGTTTTGATAAGACATATGCATCTCGCTGGCAAGGTCTAAGGGGGAGTGTTGGGAAACCCCTATGTGGGGAGCCCGGCCCGTGCCGGGGTCGGCGCGCGGCACGGCGTGACTAGGGCCGGCTGACGGCTCCCCCACGGTGGGTCCCACATTGGACCTGGCCTAAACCCTAAAGAAGATTATAAAAGAAGAGGTGGAAGACCTATCAGATAATGAGATCCGGAAATAATAAAAAGAAACTCCACCATACATTTTTGTGTCCCCTGTGTTTTGATCTTTCTCTATGATTGATTGTCCACGTTTATACCTCGAACTATACCCGGTAGCGAGGTTTCTCAACCGTCGGTAGTCTAATTAAAAAGTTCGATAAAACAATTCGTCTGTACTTTGCTATGATCTTTTGTTCCGCCTTTGCCCTTCTGTCGAGTGGATCGATCCGGCGAGCAGCGACACAGGTGGAGCCGCGGCGCAGGTGGAGCGGCGGGACGGGTGCGCTGCAGCATGGGGTCGGCCGGCGAGGCGGCGTCCAGGGCCAACCTCGAGTTCGCATGCTCCGAGAGCGACTATGCCACCATCCAGGCCTGAGGCCTCCGGTCGTTGCGCCGGCACCGGCAACGACGACGACGACGGCCTACTGTCGCGGGCATCGGTGGCCATGAACGCCTACTGCCAGGCCACGGGGAGGAATACCTGGAACTGCTTCTTCAACGGCATCGGCTTCATCACCATCACTATCTCAGTGAGGAACCAAACCCTTCACACCATCATGCCATCGCGTATTCTTTCTGGATTCTTGGAATGCTCAGATGATTGGCCATGAAATTTTGCTCTTATCATTGGACATGAAATTTTTCTCTAATCATTAGCCATAAAATCTCGCCCTCATAATTAGGCATGATTTTTTTGCTCGTTTCTTTGCAGGTTTATGTATCTGCTCAGGAAGAAGAAGCAGACATCAAAAGTTCAGTCTTCTTCAGAGTGAACAGATGTGTTTATCTAAATAGACATGAATTCAGTTCTAAAATTGAGATGTTTAGGTCTAAAGCACACGCGTTCTAAAATTGTTGCTCCAGGAGGCTCTGAAATTGTTTCTTCAGATTGCTCATGTATTGAATTTAAAAGCATTATCTATGTAATTAAGTGATGCATGTATAGTTTTGTTTTTTTTTATGTATTGTTACATGTCCGAAAGACTAAAAATGCTTTTAAGTCTCACATATGAGCTGATACAAGTGCGAGACAACCAGATCAAATCATTCAGAGAAATTTTTTGCAAATGAGCAGAATGTAGGAGTATTATTTAGCTTCAACCATAAAACAGAAACCTTGTACGTTAAAATAGACATATCAAACCATTCAGAGAAATTCTTTCAAATGAGTAGAATTCTTGTATGTTAAAATAGCCATTTATTCTTCTAATTTTCAATTCATCTCTTCCCTTGTTCGCTAACGGGTTGACTTGTGCTCTTGACATGGATGCAAGAGAACAAGGTTGCTGTCAACGAAGAGGATCAGGAGGTGGATCAGCCAGGGAAAGAGGACGAGGTTCACTAGGACTCTGACGATGATGAACAGGAAGATGAGAAGCTGGATGATGGAGTAAAAAGAATGGAGGATCTTCAGCATGCTTGCTGCTCTTTTCCTTTTGTAAATGTTAGGCAGGCAGATGTATGGTCTTGGCTAGTAGTACTGGTTGCTGATGAAGAAGATAATGTTCCTTCTTTTAGCAGTAGAGTTGATCAAGTCTCTGAATGCTATCAGATTGCAATGTGAACCATTGAATTAGTGATGAGATATTGGCAAGCTTCATTTCTGATTGTACCGTGGTTAGAAACTTTGTTTGCTCCAAATGCACATTACGAATGGTAAATTGTAAATCATGGATTTATTGTTTTCCTTTTTCATTTTCTCCAATTGGTTATACTCCAAATGCACATTAGGGCTGGTTGTCAACACTTGCTTGTTGATGTTATGGTTAGGGATCACTAAAGCCACTGCTACTAGCCATGGAGAATGAAAAGAACATCTGGCAGCCAGCCATGGAGAATGAAAATGCATCAGAAGAGGAACCTCATTATGTGATGTGATGCTACCAAACACTGCTTCAATTTTTGCTTGTATCGACAAGTAGCAGCAAAATCTGCGGTGAGCAGTAGCAAAATCTAAAACCTGACAATATTCAATCTACTATTGAGGTTCAAGCAAAATCTGAAACCTGTGACAATATTCACATAGATCAAGTAGAGAATCCGAAGCCATTTAGATCAAAATCTAAATCCATGGAGCATTACATTTCAGTTAAAAAAAATACATGAGCACAAATCTCATACATCAGCACTAAAATCTCATTGCTTTTACAAGAATATCCACTTCCATATTGCTTTGCTTTCTACATCGTAATTTTTCTTATCTCAAAAATCTATTGCACCATCACATATGAACCATCCAGACGACAATCTATACAATCAACACATGTACTATTCACCAATCTGCATCCTAGTCTCATGAATCAACTAGGCATCGTAACTCAGCTGCAGAGGAAGAGTTCCTTGTCTTTCTAGCATCCCTTTCTTTATATGTGGTATATCATATCTGTTGCCACCTCCAATTTTCATGACTTCCTTCATAGCTGAATGAAGTGTCAAGAAAATTCGATTTAACTTACATACTGAGTAATCCAGAAAAGCCTAATAAGGAGTAAAATGTCAGTTCATCCGAAATGTTAAAATGTTGCTAAAAGTGTCATGAAAATTCGATTTAACTTCCACCTTACCTTATCAACAGCTGCTACAAGTTCAGTTGCTGTCTTTGATGTAGTTTTATACTGGATTGATTGAATTGAATTAAAAAATACTAGATCTAAGATGTTAGATCGGGAGAATTTGTAGGCTAACATATGAGTCGAATATCAAAACCATCTTGTTTAGCAGCATCACAAAATAATCTATCACTTGGTGTAATATGTCGTCTTGCATTATCTTATTGTATATATATGGGCTTGTCGATATCTTCACGTGGCCATTTAGCTCGAATTTTAGGCAAGATCTTTTCAATGAGGAAAGCTCAAATGGTATCCTTTTTGACAGATTCAATAGGCTTCATCTCTAATATGCCTGCAGGCCGGTTGATATTAGATCTCTTTGCTGGTTCATATTTCACAAGTGGAAAGCATCCAATTTTTCCATCAAATGTGCAGTTTCCACTAGCATCAAACCTTGGCCTAGCAAGCGTAGTGAGGATCATGATTTTAGGAATAAATTTTTTGTTTTTGCATGTCCTTATGGGAACATCTTCATCTAGAACAATGTAATATCTCTCTGTCTTCCTTATAATATTGAACCATTTCTCATCAATGAAAATGAAATTGAACAATCCTTTAAACATTGGGTTATCCAGAGTGCTCATTAGGTCTAGCATAGATGCTTACCACTTCAGCCTCTTCTTCTTATTCTTCTCTGTCAGTAAGGGCTTCATTGTGCTTGAAACACGTTTTATGGCACCTTCTTCCTTCATTGCTAGCAGCTTGCCCTTACTGACATTTAAGTGAGTACACACATCAGCTATTGTTGTTCGACTTGACAACGGAATGTCACGTAGCACAGATACATCCACTTCAACTTTTTTACGACCAGACCTAGATTTTCTACTTGACACGTCAACTGGAATACCTTGATCAAGACAAGCTTTACCCTTTTTCCAAATACGCTGCTGTCGGTGTAATAAATACCGGGTCTGAGAGTCTGGGAAGGCCAAGAGGGTCCCACGCGTCGAGTGGCGATCAGCCCCCAAATGGCGTGGCGAGCCCCTCAGAGGCCAAGAGGGCCCCACGCGCGTCGGCGGGCGATCAGCCCAGTGGCGTGGGCGAGCCCCTCTCGAGACGAGGCGAGGGCCCCACGCGCCAGCGGGTGCGTGGGGCGAGCCCCTCTCGAGACGAGGCGAGGGCCCCACGCGCCAAGGCGGGCGCGTGGGTGAGCCCTCTCGAGACGAGGCGAGCCCCACGCGCCAAAGCGGGTGCGTGGGCGAGCCCCTCGAAGACCAGGAGGGTCCCACACGCCAGTGGGGCCCGCTGGAGGAGCATTGCGAATGAGTCTTGGGACGAAGGCTCCCCGCCGCTGGCGACGGCGCATTTAATGAGACATCACGCGGATAGACAAATGAAGAAATGATTACCGTTCTGATGGCCCTTGCGTGTCCGAGCGGCCGCCATCGTGGGCGCAGAAGAATTGACCGGCAGAGAGAAGGTTTGCTTGAGGAGGCCGCCCGTGTCGTCGGGGGAGCGGTAGGCCTCACCCGCAGACTCACCGGTGTATTTGTGCGGGTCGAGGCCACTGCGGCACGCGAGGCGGCGCCGCGCATGCGGCATGGGCAGCGTGCACGTTTGCCTCTTCGTCGTGTCTTGTCGAGTATCTTGAGAGTATCAGACGCCTACCCCTCGGCTCTCTCCGCCAGCCCAAAGCTTGTATAAAAGGAGAGGAGAGAGAGGGAGAGGGTGCGATGCACTAGCATTCGTGCATTCAAACACTCTGTAAACACATCCCCATTCAACCACAATCGAGAAAAGAGCTAAGGCTCGGCAGAGTAGGACTATTACCCGCGAGGGGTCCGAACACAGGTAAATCGGGCGAAGTCGCTCCTTGTTGTGCCCGACGCTCAAATCGAACCGAGCTTGATCGAGTTGGCTAGCGGATGAAAATCGACCAGGTGTGATCCGCCGTGGTTGAGCGGAGAACGCCGCCGTCGATGGCGCGCCAGTAGGGGAGCGCTAGCATCGGTTCAAGCTCTTGACCCTTCTTCAGCGGCGATGGCGGAGCAGCGATCCGCGATGGGAGAGAAGCGGCCGCTAGAGCCGCGCCACGAAGTTCACTAAGTGGGTTGAAGCCTCGCCGATCCGGCGATCACATCCGCAGCGGCTATCAAGTTTATGAAGAGCATCTTCGTCCGGTTCGGTGTCGCCAATGTAATCATCATCGACAACGGCGCCGCTTCGAAAGCGGCGATTTCAAGATCTGGTGCGAAGAGTTGGGTACTAAAGCGTGCCGCCTCCGCTGTACATCCGAAGAGTAATGGGCAAGTGGAGCGGCGAACGCGAAGTACTCAAAGGGCTCAAGACAAGGGCGTTCGATCGCTGGAGAAGCTTGACAAGCCGGGTCAAGAAGTCCCCATTGTGTTGTGGGCGCTGCGGACAACTTCAGCAGAGCCACCGCGAGACCCCTTCTTCTGGTGTATGGCTCGAGGCGGTGCTCCCATCGAGCTCGCCGGCTCCCCAAGGGTGGCGGCGTTCAGCGAAGACCAAGACCACGACCGGCGTCAGATTTAAGTGAATCTCTGGAGGAGATCCGAGACAGAAGCGGCGATCCGGCCGCCAAGTACCAGCGAGCGTTGCGCCGTTATCAAGCAAGGCGGGTGTGTGAGAACATCGGCAATGGCGACCTCGCTCGCAGAAAATCCAAGCGCAGCGGGCGCAACAAACTGCTCTCCCGTGGAGGACCCTTCAAGGTGGTCTCGATCTCCGCCCAGCTCGGGCCAAAGCTCAGATTCGAGGACGGTCGCGAATTGGCGAACACTTGGAACGCCGAGTACCGAGAAAGTTCTACCGTGAGGTAGCGATCCAAGAGCTTTTTTGGCCTTCCTTTGGAGCCGAGCGGCGAGGTCTTCTTCCTTCACCTTCGCCTCGGGGTCACATTGTACAAAGCCATCTTCAATAAGAGATAAGTTACGTCTCCTTGTGGGCATCTGCTTTTTTCGCCTCAAGTCTGTTAGAAAGCATTACGCTGAAAGTCGGTAGCGAAAAAAGTACTTAAGGCGATGGCCCTTAGTTGCAAGGACTAACGCCACGACTTCGGTTGGGCGGGCGGCGGACGGAAGGCGGGTTCTAGCCCGGTGTGTCGGCTCGGTCTAGGCAATGCGCCAACAGCGGCACCGGCGACTAGACCACTTCCGGAAGCTAAGTTCTCGCCACGCGATGTCTAGGGTCGGTTCGCAAAGAGGCCATAAGGGTTGAAGTAACCAGATGCCTAAGGAAAAAGCGCTCACTTTCAACGGAAAGCTCTGTCTAAAGCTTTTTGGCGATCAGTGGCTTAGCCTTAGAAAGGTCTGTTAGAAAACATTCTGCTGAAAGCTGGTAGCGAAAGTACTTATGGCTAATGGCCCCTTAGTTGCAAAGGCAAACGCTTATAACTTACGCTGGTGCGAGGCGAGACGGACGGAAGGCGGGTTCTAACCCGGTGTGTCGGCTCGGTCTAGGCAATGCGCCAACAATGCACCGCGACTAGACCACTTCCGGAAGCTAAGCGCCGCCACGTAATGTTTAAGTCGGGTTGCGAGAGGCCATAACGGTTGAAGTAACCAGATGCCTAAGAAGCGGCGCCACTTGCGGCGAATCGCTCATCTAAAGCCTTTGGCGGTCAGGTGCCCCAGTTCAATTCCGCAAGTTAAAATTATGCGAAGTTCAAGTGAGACTCACAACAAAAGAGCAAAAGTTTGTTTGCATTGATAGGCATCGTTTACAAGGCAAAAAAGACAGGGGAGTCTCGCTACTCCTCCTCGTCTTCGTCTTCCGCTGGAGCGGCGCCGCCCATCATGGATACGTGGCCGGCGGCGGTGTCAACCCGCGCCTGCTCGATCCGGTCCAGCTGGCGCGAGGGCTCCCCGGTGGCGGCGTCGAGATCAAACGCGGCGTCTCGAGCAAGACAGTTGCCCAAGATGAACCGCGCTGCTTCAAGAGCGCCTTGGCGACCGTCTTCGATCGCCCGCGTCCGCAACGCCACCGGAGACCCGCGCAGGCTTGGCGGCTCGTCCACGGCGCCAACAGTCTTCGCGACCGCCTCCTCCAATGGGAATACAAGGTAACACCAGTGGATGCGAGGCGTCCGGAAGCCGTGGTAGGCGGTCGCGCAGATATCGGCGAGGGCTCGAGGCGCTGAAGTGTTCAGCGGAGGTCTTCGACCGCTGGCGGCCGAGGCGGCGGGCGGCTTGCCGCCGACCTCGCTGGTCATCGCCTCGCCTTCGCGGGCGGTCTTGGCCAAGAGCCGCCGCAGCTCGCCGGCAGATCACTCCGCCAAGCGAGGCTTCCTCCCGTCGCCAGTGCGGAAGAGGGTGCGAAGCCCCTCGAAGCGCCCACGCCGGCGGTCACGGCCGAGATGGCGGCGGCGCCAATGACGCTTGATGGCGAGGGTTCTCCGCCGCAGGTCGGGCGAACTCTCCGCCCATGAGCGAAGCAGCCTCCATCGAGGGAGCGGCGGCACGCTGCTGGAGGTCGGCAAGTCGCAGAGCGGAGCTCGTTGCCCAGCGTCCGCCTGCTCCAAGAAGGACAAGCGGGGTTCGTATGCAAAAGCGTAGCATACTAACCCTAATGTGAAGTGTCGCGAAGCGCAGGAAAGCCAACTGAAGGCGCGCCGAAGCGAAAGTGAAAGGGAGCGCCAGTCGCTGGTTGCGGAGGCGATGGTGGCGCGGTCGCGTCACCGTCGTCGGCCGGTGCCTTTGCTGGTGGTGCCGGTCAGAAGCACTGGCAGCAGCCGACGCCGCGCAGGAGCGTCGGCGTGGGGAGCGGAAGAAACCGGCGCAGCGGCGCCAGTTCGAAGAGTCGCCGCGCTCGCCCGATGGCGGAGCGGCGGCGAGAGCGCAGGCCCCGGCCGGAGGGGCCGCGGTGGCGGCGGAAGCTTCAGAGTGGAGGGCGAGCCCTCTTTGGACTCGTCTCTCCTCCTCCTCCTCGCCGTCCACGGCGAGGATGAGGCGGCGCTTCCGAGGCTTGGTCGAGTCGGCCGCCACGGCAGAGGTAGCGGCGGCATGAAGCTTGGGCGGTCGCCGAAGCGGATCGCGGATCTGTAGTGGCCCCGTGCCACTTGGACCGCAGACCGAAGACCTCCATGGGCGAAGCATGCGCAAGTGTTGGCTGCGCTCCTGTGGATCGATCGCGAGGGGAGGATGCTGCGCAGGCGAAGTGTCGCCGGACCGGTGGGGCAAGATAACCCGCCACCGCCCCGAGCACGTCGTCCAAGACGTTCCTGCGGTGGGCGAGCAAGAAATGAAGCCACAAAGTCAGCGAGCAAAAGGATTCCAAGAAAGACAAGAGACCCAAAAGACTAAAAAAGCACTCACCGCCGAGGGCGACGCGGACTCCATCGTTGTCGCCGTAGTACATCCAGGCGGGGCGAGTCCTCATGCGGAGCGGCGAGTCGGCGGCAAAAATCCGCCCACGACGAGGGTTCCGTGAGCCTGGCGGCGAAGATCGACGATGCGCGCCAGCATCAACCCCAGCTCCGCTGAATCGTCAGGGGAAGCCCCCCAGTTGGCGGTGGGCTCCGCGGGACCCTCAGGAAGAGAAAGATCGTCGCAGCCGCCGGAGTCCTCCACGTACAGCCGTTGTCGGTGCCAGACCTTCCAGTTGGACTTGGACGCGACAGGGATGAAGGCGGCGGTTTCGCGGAACGTGAAGTAGCAGACTCCGAAGGCCCGCGACGGGCGCGCCTCGCGCGCAAAGACGAAGAGCCGGCGCCAGAGCGGAGACTTGGCATCGTCCCCACGAACATCTCGCAGAGGTGGGCGAAGATGGCGGCGCAATGATGGAATTGGGGAAGGTGCACCGCTGGATCTCGTGAAGGCGAGCACCCCAAGAAAAATTCAAGTACGGCGGATGAGCCCGCCGCCGCCGCCGACGAAGGTGATAATCTCCCGTCGCGAGGGTCGGGCGCCATGGTGCCGGGCGAACCGGCAGCGGTTGGCGGCACGAACACTTGAAGCCGCCACCGAGTCTTCGTCGGCGGCGGAGGTAGGAAAACTTAGCCCGACGACAAGACGCCCACGGCGATCCTTGCTGCGTTTGGGCGCCATTGAAAGCGATGGAGAAGTTGGCGAAGAAAAGAAGGCCTGTGGTGGCGCGAAGGAAGCAATTGGCGTTTGTGAAGACTTAGCGTGCGGAAGGATTACGCAGCTACCGAGAGAAATATTTATAGGCGTGGGCGCGAGCACGACGGTTTGATTCCGCTTCACGCGCTGCGGGCGCCATCATTGCCCCGCTGCTTTTGGTTTTCCACTAAAAGCGGCGTGGTTCCCCAAGGAAGATCGTGTGCAGACGGAGAATCAGCGTCTGGCGCGCGCAGTGGTGGGCCCCACGATTAAATCTCCGCCGCACAAGAAACGGAAAAAGTGTCCGCGCGACGGTTCGCAGATCATGGTGGACCCGGGCTCTGTCGGTGTAATAAATACCGGGTACAAAGAGTCTGGGAAGGCCAAGAGGGTCCCACGCGTCGCGGGCGATCAGCCAATGGCGTGGCGAGCCCTCAGAGGCCAAGAGGGCCCCACGCGTCAGCGGGCGATCAGCCCCAATGTGGCGAGCCCTCTCAAGACGAGGCGAGGGCCCCACGTGCCAGGCGGGTGCGTGGGTGAGCCCCCTCTGGAGACGAGGCGAGGGCCCCACGCGCCAGGCGGGTGCGTGGGCGAGCCCCCTCTGAAGATCAGGCGAGGGTCCCACACGTCAGGTGGGGCCCGCGCGACAGGGAGCATTGCAGAAGGAGTCTTCGGGACGAAGGCTCCCCCTGCTGCGAAGGACGAAGCGCATTTAATGAGACATCACGCGCGGATAGGCAAATGAAGAAATGATTACGCTTCTGATGGCCCTTGCAGTCCGGCGGCCGCCATCATGTATGGCGCAGAAGAATTGACCGGCAGAGAGAAGGTTTGCTTGAGGAGGCCGCCCGTGTCGAGAGGAGCGGTAGGCCTCACCCGCAGACTCACCGGTGTGATTGGCGGGTCGAGGCCACTGCATGGCACGCGAGGGCGGCGCCGCTGCATGGGCGCTGACGCACGTCTCTTCGTCGTGTCTTGTCGAGTATCTTGAGAGTATCAGATCTTGCCTACCCCTCGGCTCTCTCCATGACCCAAAGCTTGTATAAAAGGAGAGAGAGAGAGGGAATGCGTGCACTAGCATTCGTGCATTCGAAACACTCTGTAAACACATCCCCATTCAACCACAATCAGAAAAGAGCTAAGGCTCAGCAGGAGTAGGACTATTACCCGCGAGGGGGTCCGAACCTGGGTAAATCGGCGAGTCGCTCCTTGTTGTGCCCGACGCTCAAATCGAACCGAGCTTGATCGAGTTGGCTAGCAGACTGAAAATCTGACCAGGGGTGTGATCCGCCGTGGTTGAGCGGAGAACACGTCGTCAGCTGCACTGTCCGAATGTGCATGGAGAATAATGCAGAAATTTCTCTTGTCACATGTAGTTTCAACATTCCATTATTAGCTTTTGCTAGCAATGCATCAAAGATGGCTCTTCTTTTCTCATTAGATGCATCCCTCCTAAGTTCATCCTCACTGACATTTAAACTAGTAATCGCATTCAAAGCGTTATCATTAGCATCTGGTTGCCCAAGACCATCATCAGAATTCACCTTCTCTGGTAGTTGCATATTCAAGTCAATATCACGTAGTGCTGTTTGATCCCCAGAATTTGATGGCAGATTCAAGTCAATATCAGCAGGTGCTCTTTGACCTCTAGAACTTGATGTCACAACAGACTGCTCATTGGTGATCCTACATGTCATGGAAGGGGACCTCACCCAGTTTGCTCCATAGCCATACATCATCGGTGAAAGCAATAGCCTACTGACTGTAGATCTAAAAATTGGCATCAACGGTGACTTCCTCTTGGCCCCTCGAGATCTAAAAAATGGCATCAATGGTGACTTCCTCTTGACCCCTGGAGATCTAAAAATTGGCATCAATGACGACTTTCTCTTGGCCCCTCGCCTAAATTATAAACACATGAGATTAGAATTGCAAACATAATCAAGAACTCAATAAAGAATTAAAAATTGAACAATATGCTTGTACAACACAACAGACGATACAATGATAAAGTGATTGTAGAGGATTAGAAAGAATACCATTTAAATCTGAACAAGATCATTCTCAAAATAAGAAAATTTTAAACACAACATCATGCTCAAAATAAGAAACCAAATCAATGGGCTCTACCACTATGACTGATGATGTCCTATCTTGTTTTCTGCCATACAAAGAGTGTTTTTTTTTTGTTTGCTGCCATATAGAGATGGTGATTGACAAATTTTCGCTGTGTATATGTACAAATACAAGTACAATAGACGGTCTATTATTGAAGTCATAAACTATTGATATTGGCAAATAGTCTAGCTAGTGATCATTGAGACTTGGTCTTGACAAATTTCAATACCATTGAGCATTGAGACTTCAACTCTGAACAATCAATTACTCTTGCAGTGAGTGAAATGAGAAAGAAATGTGCAATGAGAGAAGACCTTGTACAGGAGGATGAAGAAGAGAACTCTTGCACAGTGGCAGCAGCGCCTAGTTGTAGAGAGAAGGCAGCGAACAACGTCAACTCTGTCGCGGCCATAGCAACGGCGTCTGGCTGCAAGAAGAAGGTGGCGGACGACGAGGACTCCGCCGAGCCGTTGGCGGCGGTGGCCGTGGTCGCAATAGACCGGAATGTGGAGGACCAAGACGAGAGATTGGGCATGGGCATGGAAGAGGACGACGGAGGTCGACGGCTTTGATCCGTGTACGACTCGCCGGTGAGCCTCTCGTGATCCATTCATGAGGTCGGGAACTAGGAGCGGCGATTGGCCGGCGGTAGCAGCGTACAGCGACGATGGTGTGGGCCGGTGGCAGCAGCAGCGTGGGCCGGCGTCGTGCAGTAGTTGCTTGGGTTTGGAGGTGGGATTGGCTGGTAGTAGCGGCGTCTGGCAATGACCGATTCTTGTGGATCGGTGCGTCTACAGCCTCGCCGCCTACCACCTACTAGTGCTGTGCGTTGGGTAGGGATGGAAAAGGAACAAGGGCAAAACGGTCTTTTCACTGTTTCCTTAATTTTTTCAACGGTGTCAGAAACGACATCTTTTCTTGACCGGAGGGAGTATAATATAATTTGAAATCTGCTTTTGAATAGACTAAAATCATGTCAAGCGAGGGTGTGAGGGAAAATAAGTAACTGCAAGGGTAGATTGAGAATATGGGCCTTGCCAAACAGGCTGGGCCGAGACGGATGGGAAAAAAAAACAGAGAGAAAATGGTAGCTTTCGTCGGTCCGCAACCTCCGCGGTATAATTGATTATTTGCTCTGAAGTTGATGTGCCTTTGATCATTTGTTCTGCTGTTTGATTATTTGTCCTGCTGATCCACAAGTCATAGGCAAGCAGTAGGACAAATTATCAAGGGCATATCAACTTTGGGCATATTGTCGAGTGTACATCAACTTCAGGGCAAATAATTAATTACCTAACAAAATTAAGTGAATATCCAAAATTGTAGTCATTTTATTTTTATCTCATAGCATAGATATTTTGTGCGAACACCTCCGCCCCTGCTTCACCGCCGCCCGCCGGTCGCAAATCCGGAGGACATGGACTCGCCGCCGACGCCGGACTGCATGGACATCGACCTCAACCTCGACCCGGAGGACCTCCAGCCATCGGTGCCACTCAAGAAGGTCCCCGGCGGTGACCTCTTCGAGGCGGCGCGCGCCGGCGACTGTGACCGGCTCTCCCTCCTCCTGGAGGGTGGCGCCAACGTCAACGCGCGCGACCGCTGGGACTCCGTCGCGCTCTACTACGCCTGCCTCGCCGGCCACGCCGACGCCGCGCGGATGCTCCTCGAGGCCGGCGCCGTCTGCGCCGCGCGCACCTTCGACGGCGACCGCTGCCACTACGCCGCTCTCAATCTGCGCCTGCGGAGGCTCCTCAGGTTGTACGAAGCGCGCCCGCCGCCGCTGGCACCGCTCCCCGCCGCGCTCCGGGCCACGTTCCTGGCCTGCCCCGCTAACCGTGCCGCCTTCCTCGAGATGATCCGGGGGAGCGCTGGCGCCGAAGCCGATGCCTTTGCCGCCGCCGCCGCTGGTGAGCGTTTCTTGGATTTCCTCGTTTTTCACCTTCGAATTTGATCCGTCGTTTTAGTAATGTTGATTCATCTCGCTATATACGAATGCACCATGGTCAACTGATTCATCTGGCTATATGCTAGTGACGGTGCCGGCTGATACTCTGCTTGGTCCATTTCAGCATATATTCAAAAGTTCAGTTGCAACATTGGTTCGGGAAATTACTGTTGAGATAGTGGACCAATTAATAATCACATTCTATTAATTTAATCTAGTGTTTCTTCTATTAGTTTTATTTACTGTTTTCAGCCTGGAATACAATTTTTTTTCCCCCCTCAAAACATTTAGAAAGTGGAAGATCTCTGTAGTTACATTTTTTTCCTGAAAACATTTAGTTGATGTGTTGTTTTTCCAATTAGCAGGATTTGGACCATCGGATGATGCATCAAGTGATGGTATGTTCAGTCCAGATATTACATTCTTTGTGGATGGAAAACCTATCGAAGCTCATCGGGCCATTCTTTGTGCCCGATCACCCTACTTTCAGAACAAATTCAAGACAGACTGGAAAAACAGGAAGGAAGTGAGATTTTCTAACCAAAAATTGTCTTTTGGTGCATTATACAGCCTTATCCATTTCTTCTATTCTGATAGACTCGAGGTAGCTGTGGATGACATGGAAAGTTTGGTGCGCTTGTGCAAAGTTTGCAAGTGTGAAAGTTTGCAAAATTTACTGCAAAAAGAAGTAACGCATCAGAGGTATGCACAGTACAAGTCAATAGGTGAAATAGATTTGGACAATTCACAGAAAAGATTTATTTTACAAGGACAGTCCCTACCAGAGGAAGACCGCCTTCCATCAGCATTGCAACATATTTTACAGGAGTGCCTAGCTAACTCAATAGAAGAAGATAAGTACAGCGATGAATCAAATGAGATGTCCAGAAATTCAGAGGATCATCATCTTGCCGATCTTTGTATAAAAGTAGGTTATAGGGTCTTTCCTTGCCATCAGGTAATTTTAGCATCTAGGTCAGAGTACTTTAAAGCCAGACTATCTCGAACAATGGATTTCCTTGATGGTAGCAGCGGACTTCAAGCAGCTCACAATCTTCCATTTCTTGAGGAGCATGACTTGAGTACTGAAGCATTTGAAAAGATGATTGAGTACATGTAAGGTCCTGTTGCAGTTTTCTTTCTTTACTATTATCCATTATTTGTAGTATCATTGTCTTGCTTATCCCCTAGTGTTAATTTTAGGTATACAGATAAGCTAGAAGACATGGATCCTGTTCAGGTAAGGTGTAGAAAATACGAGTAAATTGCAACTTACAATTTTGAAGTTAGTTCACTTTGTTATGGAACTACATTCAAGTACAACTATGCCAGGCTGAAGAACTATTTGATGTTGCATCAAGATATCTGTTGCTTCCCCTTAAGCGAGTTATCGCTGATATGCTGTTACCGCATCTAGAATGTGTTTCACCAGCAGAAGTGTGTCACTGGTTGATGTTGTCTGACATGTAAGTGTGCTCATCTTCCGGATGCTTCATCTTTGAATAGGTTATATAATGTGTCACTTAAGTTCAATATTTTCCCTGAATGCAGCTATGGTGTTGTGAAAATAAGGGAGTACTGCTTGGATATGATTGCCTGCAATTTTGAGATGTTTGCAGACACAAGAGAGTTCCGGGCCTTGCTTTTGACACTTCCACCACCGTCTGGAGATGACTCATTGAGAACAACGTGTCCCAGTGCACCCGGGAATGCAGTCAACACTGACCAAGGTAATCTTCTCGATGATCTTCGTGAGAAATGGCTAGAAGCAGAGGCTGCCGAACTAGATGAGAGAGATAAGAGTGCAGCGTTATTCGACAAGAGACTGGAGATGCTTATGCATGTTGCAGAGCAAGAAGCCAATGATGAGAATGTTTGACTCCACTGACAAATAGAACTATACCTCCTCATATAGCTCTGTTTTTGTAGTTCTCGTATTAGGTGGTTGTAATATTTTTACTGTTTGTGAATGACAAGTGCACTTGTACTAACTTGAAACGCCCTCTTTGACTGAAACGAGAATATCTGGAGAGCACAATTAATAGAGTAGCGCACATAATTCTTGATTTTTTCTTTTTTTTTTCTAATTTTTGTTTTATTATTTCTCCCTTAATATTTGATTATTATTGCTAAATTCTTCTTGCATCATCATAGATGTGAGGGTTCCTCGTCGGAGTGCATTTCTCTCGACCTTGGAAATGATCGTCTCTTATTCATCCTTCGTTGGGTAATGGACTCTTTTTTACATAATGTCCATAACCACGAGGGTTGCATGAACGAATGCTCGATCATAATTTAGCAATAGTAAATAACTAGCGCAGTAAATGCGTCCGTGGCGCGCCATCCGATTGAATCTTAGCGATAAAGCATTAACCTAAACAAATACGTAACGCTTTTTATTTCGATCTGGTTTAAATTAGCAGCGCATTAAAATGCAAAGGCTAAAACGTGTAGAATGATGTAATCAATTTTATGAAACCTGTTTTTTTTAACGCCTAAATATTTTGATGAACCCTAGCCATACAATTATGGTTATTATTCCATTTTTAAGCTCTATTTTTTTATTCCATAGACCACTGACTATAAACTATAATTATATTTTTCAAAGTCTTTTTTATCCTTCATCCCCATCATTTATAAATTATTTTATTACATTTTTGTGTAACATTTTAATTTTTTTCATCAAACCATAGGATGAAATTACAGTTCAATTCTACAATGGTCTAGTCCCGAAGAAATTTTTAAGGTAAGTACAAAACCCAAAATGAGTGGTTTAGTGTTTTTTATTTCGCAATTCAAAGGTACTACATAGTATATGGTTTATATAGAAAACCCTCTATTCGTTTTTTTCACTCGAAACCCTAAACCATAGATAAATATTATATACTTATCGTGCTTACAAAAGTATTCAATGCTCACCAAAAGGCCAACAGATAGAGCGATGTAATAAAGCATTTGCTATTTTTTATGAATCCTATAAATTTTAGAAATGGATGAATATTTTTATATACTTACAATGATTTTTTCATTTTCATTATTCTTTTTTTGCTGAAACTTATTTATTTCTAACATCTAAATCCATTTACAGGCCTAACCATGAAACTATGGTTTAGATTACATATTTTGTAGCCTTTTTTTAGTATTCTATTTTAATTTATAAATATTTTTGAAACTTATTTACCTCTAACATCTAAATCCACTCACAATGATTTTTTTTTCATTTCCATTATTCTTAGTTTTTTTTATTGAAACTTATTTATTTCTAACATCTAAATCATTTTACAAGCCTAACCACAAAACTATGGTTTAGATTACTTATTTTGTAGACCTTTTTTAGTCTTCTATTTTAATTCCTAAATATTTTTGAAACCTATTTATCTCCAACATCTAAATCCTTTAATAGACCCTTACCATAAAACTATGGCTGAGGCTACTTATTTAGAGCCCTTTTTAGCCATTTATTTTCATTCCTAAAATGTTTTGTGACCCGCACCATGGACCTATGGTTTATTTTGTAAAGTTTTGGTAATAAAAGGATTCTTTTTGTTGGTCATAAAATGGTACAACGAAAGGAGAGAATATGTTATTTCTTAATTCATCTGTAAAATTTGTCCTAGTTTTTTTCGGTTCACAATAAAAGGGTAGAACAAAAGAAAAAAGGTTTATTTCGTAATTTATTTCTTAACTAAACTTATAATTTTTATGTATCCTCGTCATGAGATTGTTACTTATTTCTATTTTTTATTTTTGAGAGAATATGTTATTTCTTAATTCCTCTGTAAAATTTGTCCTAGTTTTTTTCGGTTCACAATAAAAGGGTAGAACGAAAGAAAAAAATGGTTTATTTCGTAATTTATTTCTTAACTAAACTTATAATTTTTATGTATCCTCGTCATGAGATTGTTACTTATTTTTTAGTTTTTTTATTTTTTGTGTGCTGCGGAAACAATCTGAAAACGAACGCTCTGAAAGTGCTCAAGCACCTGTCACGAGGCACTGTCTCTTTTTTTTCCTTTTTCCCTTTTTTTCTGTCTCTTTTTTTTTCCTTTTTCCCTTTTTTCGTTCCTAAAAAGGGAAAGAAAAAACCTGGGGGAATAAACTACGGAGGTGGGATTCGAACCCAGGATCAGGTTGGCACAGGTTGAGGATAACCAACTGGGCTACATGCATACGTTGCAATCTATAGAAGAGAACTCTAGAAAAGGGAAGCAGAAGACATGAAGGGAAAAACCAAGGAAAATTGGCACCGACGGGGAGGAACTGGGAATCGAACCGCGCCCGCCTAGCTGTAGCGCAGCGCTAAAAACCAACCTGGCAAGTGCCCCGCCTTGTTGAGAATCTATCAAAGTAAATCATTTTATATATATATTTATGTATGAACGACTGGATCTAACTGCCGGCTCGCGATCTAACGGCCACGGCTATTCGGATGACGTGGCTGCGCAGGGAAGCTGCACGTGTTGGCACCGGAGGGCGGAGACGTGGCCTAACCAGCAGCCGGCTGGTTAGGCGTCTTGTTATATAGAATTGATGAATTTGAGCAAGGTGCCCACTCTTCCTTCGCGCTTTCCTTATCATCTCCGCAACAAGATATTTTGATCTACAGCTCCATAGATCATTGCCATGGCAATTTGTTTCGTGTACTCTTCCACATGTTTCATCTTTCTTTGGTTCAATTGCGCTCCACACCTTTTGTGTGCGCACATTCCCCTACATCTTGACTACCACATAATATAGTTTGGTTTGTAAGGGGATGAGATAAGGCAGCGTCATTGCCTCTTGCATATTAGCAATCTACATCGAAATATCCTGATATACAACTCTGTAGATCATTGCAAAGGCAATTTCATTCTTGTACTCTTCCACTTGTCCATCTTTCTTCGACTCAATTGTGTTCCACACCTTTTGTGCACACATATTCACCTTCATATTGACTACCACGTAATATAGTTGGTATGTGAGAAGATAGGGTAAGACAGAGCCATTACCACTCTAGAACTTGTGTTGTTGGTTATGACACTTCTCTTGATTGAATTCATAAAAATACCTGCACTAGATCTAGAAGTCTTCCATGCCAAGGAAACCATCTCCTTTAATTGAATTTATTACTCACATAGGTAGTACTAATCTCACTCAGAGAACCAAGAAAAGTCACGGGGTGATAAATGTGGTAGGGATTTTCCAAACCCTCATCTCCTAACTCCCGAGCACTCTCTCCGAGGCATCTCAGGAGGCGACAGGCCTTCACTTCTCCAAACCTTCCTTGCTTGCCCCCTCCTCGCCGCTGCCGGCAGCGATGGTAGTGATGAGCCTCCTTTGCGAGCCTCTCCTTTCCCTTCCCTCCCTCTTCCTCCCTCCTTCTCCCCTCTTGGAATCTTGCGCTACCCTTTCGAATCTCCTCGACAGTAGTGGAAGGGCCATCCCCCAACGGTGTGCGATAGGATCCAACATATGGGCTACCGAATCTAACAGCTCAAGTGCGGATTTGCCGCTTGGAGGCTGGCCCAGCGGCACCGAGGCTAGGCCCGGTACTGATGCCTCACCTTTCCCCCTCCTTGTGGGAGACAGCGTCGGCGGCGCGTGTGGAGGGATCAGTGGCTTGAGCGTGGTTTTGGGTGGGTGTGTCGGGCAAAACCCAACTCGTCTAGGAAGCAATGGTGGTGTCATCTAGTGCCACACCCCTCCTTGGAGGCATTGTCGCAGATGCTACCCTTCTTTGAAGCTTCATTGGTGAAAACCTAGTTCGTGTGGATGGGCAGCTGCATTGTGCAAGTACTTCCTTGTTGAAGGCGTATCCTCAAAGGTCATTGATTGACTGCTTGTTAGGGCTTTCTCATGGTCACCGTGTCTTCACTATTGTAATAGAAGTCTAGTGTGAGTCGGTTGTGTCGTCATGTCAGGTGAGTTTGTTTGGCCTTTGGACAGGGTGGCAACGGTGTTGTATTGCGGTTGTATGGTTTTTTTTCTTTTCTTGTTTTTTCTCCTACTAGTACATTGCCCGTGCTTTGCAACGGAACTAAAGGGATGAGAAGAAAAACATAAATCGAGGCACAAGATAATAAAGTTGATACATTATTTTTTCACTGCATCCATAGCACTGGAAAAAATACTCCCTTAGAATTCGAACTTTTGAGGATGTTCATATTGTATGGCATTAAAGTATTGTGATATTAGGATATATGCCTCTATTCATAATTTTCTTTTTTAAAAAAATCCTGAACTATCTCCCATTTGACACAGGTACATAGGCCATGAATAATTGATTGTTGTCACAACAAGATACGATAATTTAAGCAACAAAAATTACAAGGCTATTTGAATTGCAGCCTCAAAAGATGCTATAAACACACAACAACTAATAGAAAGAATCAAACCTATAATCATAAGACACAAGGTACATGAACTTAACACATATGCAAACATGCTAGTACAATCAATACTTAGCCAACTAATTTAGAGAATTGACTTATTAAAACACTTGCTCATTGCAGCAAATTGAAGCTTTTGCTAAATGCCTCTTCACAGTGCTCTTTGCATCTATACTCCTTATGGTACCTAGTTATAAGAGCATCATCATTCTTCAAGTACAAGAATATCTGCATTGGCTATTATGATATCATTTTTTGTTTTTTGTATTATATCATAAACTCATAAATTGCATCTACCTGAAATTAGAAGAAATATGAAAGAAAAGGAAGCCGCCTTCATTGTAGCATCTCATGGTGTCATCAAATAGTAAAGAAAATCTTAAATGCAGCCCAAATAGCTATGGTCATGAGAGATCTGAAATTTTCCAGAATATACCATTGGAATGGGGTCACCAGACTGCTAACAACATGAGAACCACATACCAATATACACACACTCAAATTAATAGCACATATAAACAAGCATACATGGAGCTCTCGAGAAATCAGAAGCATTTGTAATCATACCTTAATAAGCTCCGGCGTAGTTTTCATATCTGTGTCACATCTAATAGATGAACAATATAAGAGTTTAGTACATTTAAGCCTAACGTGTCATTAAGCCATACATTTTAGTATGTCGGTCCTAAACAAGATTTAATCATTTCTCGTCAGTTTTGCCATAGGTATAGCAACAATGAATCATCCCTGCTCATAAACTAAAACACTATTTACATGATATGTAAACAGGAAGATTCTAACAGTAGGTGCATCTCAAAGGTGTCTGTAATTTTTGTATAACCAAATATATAAATTGGATAGAGTAAATCAACAATTCAATATGATTCCAAAAGATTGAGCAAAAAGTCCTGATTTTAGTGAGTTCTTGCAGACTTATAGTCATGCTCTAGGTCTACAAGATCAGGGCTATACAAACAAATGTAGGTAGAATGTCCAAGTTCAGGGCTACATAAATGCATGTCAACAATCTAAAATTCAACCTTTCCTCCAAAAACAATCTAAAACTGAACCTACTTCCAACATTGTTCACATGAAAAACTTACAATAACTCGAATATCATCGGGGACAAGATTAACTTTATATACATTCTAAGCCTTCAACATGGTTTGCATCCGAAAAGGAAATTTTTAAAAACCAAGGTCTACATGCATATAAAACTTTTAAAAACCAAGGTATTCAGAACAGGGACTAAAGATATATAGTGCTGTGTTGAAGGAGTACAACAGCCAATGCAGATAGAGAGAGAGAGAGAGAGCGCACACTTGTAGAATAGCCAATGCAAAAATGAGTAAGGTTAGCACATCCAAAATGTTGAGTAAACAATATAGCAAGTACATCCCAGGTGTTTGGAGTAAGGTTACTTGCTCCTGATAAATCATTCTAGTAAATAACTAATTTACCAGCCAAAGTCAGTGCCCTAGGAAAGGTTACCTAGGGTCTGGAAAGTAGAAACACCTGCCAAATTTGGATGACAAGATCACAAGAGTCTGGATAGTCAAACAGAAGCCATAGAAGTTGGATAGCAAAACTTCCTAAGCAAAATTTGGACTTGAGGATTTCCCAGGTCTATTTCTTATAAATCACATTGATCATTTATGTGGACTAATAGTACATGCAGAACAAGACCTTTAGGAATGAAAGCAGGAGTTAACAGAAAAGCAAGTGCAGTATGATAAATGTATTGCTATTGTGTCTGAGCTAGAACAGACGGTTAAGATTAATGGCACTGAGCGTGAAGGTAGACTCAAGGCTTTGGAAAGAAAGATAAAATCACTGAAATCAGAGATGCAGTCAATGCAATGCAACTAAAGGTTGATTTTCAGTCTTATTGTTGCCACTGTGGAGCATTTTCAGGTGTCAATAATATGTTTCCCTCAATCAATTCCTAATTATCTCACATTACATCACTTAATCTTTGTTCAAAAAAATGAAATAAACTTTTATAGTAAATTAGAAATTAGCTATTTGCCAAGTACATTGGGTGAACCTATGTTAACAGATTTAAATTATTATACACAAATCAATCCCAACAAATAAAATCGAGGGAGATTGGCAAGGCATATAACTTCAAGGCATCTACATTTTCAACAATTTTTATTTTTCATTTCATTAACCTTGCAAATTGTATTATCTTTCATATCTGCAACATTATTTTCAAAATTAACACAACTCAAGGTATAACAAAAAAAAACTACTAACTTCAACTCTGCATTCGTGATCTATTGTTCAGGTGCTGGAAGATATGTGCTGTTTCTTGTTCTTTTCTTTCTACCAGCAATTGCATACTGTATGATCTTGGCCAATATGCTCTTAGGGCTTCAGAAACAGGAAATCATGGCATGCGATGGAGTGATTTAAAGGGACACACAAATGGAATGAGAAATGTGCTGATTATTATTATTCTAGAATGGTTTGTTTTGCTTCCAGCTGCATATTATTTGGATAATGCTGATTCGGTACAGAAATTGAGGGAGAATGGCAAGGCATACAAATTCAAGGCATTATTCAAAATATATCCAAATCGTGCTAAAGTACAGATCGAAATCCTCATTGCAGCTATAAAATTTCTTTGCCAATTATATAGAAGGAAAAGTAACAATCTGGAATGGCATACTTACTCTTATCAATCATTCCATGTGTTGCATAACAAATCTACCGAGAAAAAAAATGACAACCTAGCCTAGAATTAGTTGTGAAGAAGGATCGGAGCGGTAGAAGTTTTGCATACCTGTGAGGCGCAAACGGTGAGGTAGAGGCAGAAGTTGAAGAGGAGTTGTGGAGAGGAACCTGCGCAAATGAGTTGTGGAGAGGAACCGACGGCGGGGATGGGGCTGCGTGGGCAGGAGGAGGAGACGGCGGCGGCGGTGAGGGCGCGACACGGGGAGGAGCGGCGGCGACAGGGAGGTGGCGGCGGCGTGGCAGGTCTTGCGGCGGGGGCGGGAGTGCCTGCGGGGGCGGGGCTGTTGGCGGCGGCGGCAGGACCGAGGTGGCTGCCGGCGAGGAGTCAGGAACGGCGGGGATGGGGCTGCGTGGGCAGGAGGAGGAGACAGCGGCGGCGGCGCCGGTGTGGGAGCGCGGCGCGGGTGGGGAAGGACGGCGCCGGCGGGGGACGGGCGGCGCGGGTGGGGGAGGACGGCGCCGACGGGAGGCGGACGGTAGTGGAGGGGGGGGAGGGAGGTGGTGGTGCGGTTATTAGCTGGGCGAGGGGAGGAGGCAGCGGCGACGGGGAGGGCGCGGCGCGGCGAGGAGCGGCCGCGGCGGGGCGGGGGTGGCGACGGCGGGAGGAGGCCGCGGCAGTGGGGAGGAGACGGCGGCGGCGGGGAGGGGGCAGCGTGGGGAGGAGGAGGCGGCGGCAAGGAGGGCGCGAAGCGGGGAGGAGGAGGCCGCGGCGGTGGGGAGGGGGCAGCGTCGTGGGGAGGGCGCGGAGAAGATTCGAGGAGGGGAGGGGAACCGACGTGGGGAGGTCGGATATTCGGTGGAGTGAGATCTGGTGCATTAAGTGAGATTGAATGACTCAGATTGCAAGTTGGCACCACCATCATCACCGTGACCAATCCGTACTTTAAAGTAGTAGAGACTTAACAAGTTGAACGACAGTTCTTCCGTCCTTTTTAAAAAATAAATCCCAAAAAGGCATCGATTTTTTTCTTGGTACTAATTAACTATCCCTGATACCAATATGGCCCAACCACTCTAGGAAAACCCTCGCTCATTGTTTCTCTTCAGGAAGATAGATAAATTGGCAACGTGTGCTTTCTTTCCTATGTTTTGTTACATGCTGATTGCCTGCGTACACGTATAAAACACATACTGACTACCTATGTCATTCAGCACCGACCTAAACAATGCAACCTACACATCCATACAAAGCACCAATTGAGTCGTGCTTATGGGTCGGGTCAGGTTGGACTAGGTGAAAGTAGGATGATTATGTCCGGTTGACATGAGTTTTAAAAAATTGGGTTGAATTCGTGGGTTTATTTATAATGGGTTGATATAAATTCTATAAAAACATTTGGGTCCACCTATTCATCTAGAACCACGAATTTGTATGATGTCCAAAACTTTTGATCAATTTCAACAATTTTTTATATTGTGAGTGCAAGGGGTTTCCTTTTAAAAAACTGAGGTGTTTTTCACCATAAACTTTAACCTGTTAAGAGTTAATTTCGGATTAATCAGTCCGTACGGTCATTAATGGGCCTTTTAGCCCAATTCTTAAGAGGAGTCCTGATCGGGGACACCAGAGCTCTATCTCTAACTGGTTTTAGTCCCTTGGGCACGGCACATTATATAATGGGAGTCAATTCAACCATTCGTTGTTGTCGATGCCTCTCCCCTCTGCTTAGTCCTCATGAATCAGGATCTACATGCACGTACGTACACACAACCTGACAGGCTCAGCTGGACGGCCACTCCCGGCGGATGTCGAAGTAGTAGTTCATCTCCAGGTAGCATTTCCGATCGTCGTCGAGGAACTGATACCAGAAAAAAAAAACATGAGACACCTGCTTCGTCGCTCTCTAAAGTCTAAATTGTGCAGGTGATTCATCTTTTGATCAGGTAGTGTTTTCAGAGCATTATCTTATCTTTACCTTGGTCCTTGCAGAGTATGATCCCCGAGCAAGCATCCCAGAGGGGGTCGTCTCCTCCGGCGTCACGTAGGTGTACGGCTCCGGCCGAGGGCCGAAAGTGCCGAGCATCTCCTTGCTGCTGTCCACTGCGAAGATCAAGGGGAACTCGATGATTTTTGCCTCCGAGAGACGTGTGGTTCTGATCCCATGTGTAGTAGAAACATAGGGCGGCAAATTAATCACCAAATCCTCTGAATTTGTGAGGCGGGAGGAGCACCTTTGATGCCGGTCTTCCAGACGGCGTTGGTGTAGCGGAGGCCAGAGACGATGTTGCCGCCGACGGAGAAGACGAACTTGAGCCTGTAGGTGCTCCCCTCTTTGAGGGTGAACCACGGCGACCCCTTGGAGCCCGGACCCACTGGCAGCGGCAGCGAGATGTCTGGCCGGCCGGGGGACAGGATGCACATGCTCGTGATATTCACCTCTGGCTCCAGCGTCTCTGCTAGTGCCATCCCACAATGGGTCAAATCTAAGCTTTGGCTGTTTTCACAGGTTATTGGCTTAAATTAATGAGACTGATTTGACATCAAACGACTAAAGTTATTTAATGTTCAGTCTATTTTCAAGGTCATAAATTAGACATTTTAATAGAGCACATAAAACATCAACGAAAACATCCATATATGTGAGAAAATCAAGACTTGTCTAAAAATATGTCCTTTGATGATTAATAAAATCGTAAATTATTTACCTATCTTTAATAATGCTGACTTTTTTATTTTTTTTTTGCAAAACTTTTTAAACATTCTCAATTCTAGCTTCGATTATTAGGTTGAAGAGTATTGCTTATAGGGATGGGTACACACTACTCGTACCCAAACCCAAAACCTGAAAACTATACCCGAACCCGAACCCAAAATATTTAATGGGTATAAATCCTCGTCCATACCCAAAACCCAAACAAGCACCCGAACCGAAAATACATAATAAGTCTATCTCTCAATATTGAATACAATATATATGACATTATTTCATCAACTTCGAACATATAAACTTATATTTATACTTTATCCTTTCATCGATACATATTTATTGATAACCATGTGACATGTTATATTATATTTAATTTTTATAATTCTTTTCGGGTATCTGTGAGTATCCATGGGTGTAAAAGTAAACCCAAACCCGAATCCAAAATTTGAAATCCATGGGTATAAAATAAAACCCATATTCGAACCCATCGATAAAATTGCCATCCCTAATTGATTAAATCGGTCAAAAATTAGTTAATAGATAATCATCATACAATTCTTTAATAAAAAAATAATCATCATAGAATTTCCGTACTGGAAAATTAACGTCGTTCGATTTTTTCCAAAGTAACAATTACGAGACACGATCGTTCCAATTCTTTCAACATTACTTATTTGGCAGAGACAGTGGCTTCTGAGACTACATTATTCCAGTAGCTAGGAAGGCAGTGTGCGTTCATCATGCTGCTTGTCTCTGCTCTTGCACCAGTTGGGAGACATTATCATTATCTTTGTCAACTTTTTAGAGCGTAACTAGCCTGACTAGACGTTGCCATTGACCAACACTTGTATATGTGGAAGATACCGGAGCATCAAGATGCATGGAATGGTGGTGCGGCAAAGCGTGGACAGGAGCTTTGCGCAAATATTTGACCTACATACTTCCGTTTACAGATAGTTGGTATCAGAGGATGGCAGCAATGCTGCACTGCGCAGGTCACGCCAAATCGTCGTTTTTTCATGGCAGCCTGCACTAATAAGGCCCATCTTCTTTCTCATCTCTTCCTCTTCTCCTTCTTGGCAGCCTGCACTGCCGGCGTCGGTGACCACCGCCCTAGCCACGCTCGGCATTGGCTGCCATATTCGCACGAGGCCAACACGATGGTCGCAGCGATGTGTTGGCAGGAGGTGGTGCCCGGCTCGAGACAAGAAGAAGAATAGCATAAAAAAGGATTGGTTGCTTTAAATTTAAAATTTTGAAGGTTTGTTTTTAAAAGAACGAGAGAGAGAGAGGTGGGGTGGTACGCACGAATCTTGACATGCAACCAGCAGTGAAAGACAAGGAATTCTATAGGGTAATGGAAAAGTCGCGGTCTTTTGAAAAATTTATTATTTGCTACTGTAAAGGATTTGCGACTCAATATATTCTCATTGTTAAAACATAAATCCAAACATTGAAATATTTATAGTTTTTACCCAAAACACTTGTGAATTATATTATTTCACATTTTTTATCTCGATCTGTACAAACTATCTTCATGAAATAGAAATTTTGAGTCGTGTGATCAAAGTGACAAATGATGATGACATGCTTAATTGTGATAAGAACACAGTACACAAGGGAAAAGATTATTTGGCGGCTAGATCAAGCATGTATATGGAATCTAGACTAGCTACGACGAGCGCCTGTGGCGCGCCGAGCCTCGCGACGCGCGCACGGGAAAAAAGTTGAAAGACGGGGGCGACGGGGAATCAAACCGCGGCCTCCCATGCATTCGCTTGCCCCTGCTAACAAGCCAGGCAAAGCGCCCGAGCTGCTGAGGCTTGGGCGAAAAAAATTGTTTTATACGTAAAAAACTACTGAACTGCCGAATCTGGCTGGCGCACTCGATCGGACGGCTGCAGATAAACGGAGCAACG
Source organism: Raddia guianensis (assembly GCA_036346415.1). Lineage (NCBI taxonomy): Eukaryota > Viridiplantae > Streptophyta > Magnoliopsida > Poales > Poaceae > Raddia > Raddia guianensis. The sequence goes on from CM070539.1 coordinate 37,527,277, forward strand.
TGGCACATCGACGATGATGCGTGGCACCGAGAGGAGCCTGGAACCCGGATTTGTACTATTTATTGATATATTCATTAGAAATTGGTGAGATCACTAGCTGGAATATAAGAACAGCCCACAGTAGGTCAGGTTCGTCTTTTTTTTTTTACAAAAAAGTGTTAGGTGCCGATGCAATTGTGGACCCCATCAGGAATCCCAAAGTTGAGAGCAATTAACAGGAAAGCAACTCCGTTTGGCCATCACGTCATATGCATTGTATCCAAAGGAAGCAACCAAAAGAAAAGAGCAGGAAGTAAATTTGGAACGAGTTTTTGGCGAAGCTTGATGTGTATGATGCAAAGTTGTTTTCTCAGTAGGAGTGCAGTACCTCCCACAAGGTCCAAATCCACGGTGCCCAGCAGCGTCTCCTTCCATCTCCTCAGGCTCTCATCATCCTACCAATTAACAACGCCGCCGTCAATATCAGCAACAGGCAGCTCAGATAGTGAGAGATTAACAAGCTAATTAAGCACCAAGGAGACTGCTAATCAAGCAACAAATGAGCGTGAAGAAACCCCCAAGCAGCGAAAGAAAGTACAGCTGAACAATTGCATCAAAGAAGAGCTGAATCGAAAGGAAGTGAGGATGTTCTGATTGATCTCACCTTGTCCTTGTCGAGTTGGCCCTTGATACTGATCCTTGGGCCCAGGTCGATGGCCTCGCCCGCTCTCCCCTCCTCCTCCCCCTCCTCGTCCTCCTCCTCCTCGTGATCCTCCAGCTCCGCCGCCGCCTCTACTCGACGCAGCGACGCCTCACCGAGCTTCTCCATGGCAACGGCGGCGGCGCTCCCCTCCGTCCGTTCTGACTCCTCCTCCTCCCTTCGTTCCAGGGACGGCTGCGGCGTCCCCTCCGCCGTGGAGGAGCAAGCGTCGCCTCCGACGGCCGACGACGACGCTGCCGCGGTGCAGGGGTCAGGTCACATGGATCTCACGGCTGCATCGACCAAGAATCGATTCGAGACTCCAAGGGGCACTGTGAACGGCGAAACGGCCGCAAAAAAGCAGGAGCACAATAAGGAGCCGAAATAAAGCCTCAAGGTGGCTAGCGGTTATTGGTACGGTCAAGCTCGGTCTCTATATAATTTAACATAGTCTCTGTGTTAGTATCTAATTTAGAGATTTTTCCTCCTATTCTACGTACCTAGGACTCTCGGTACGATCTCTATCTCATTTTAAAAATAGAGATTCTGCTGAAAATTATGGAAATATAGGGAACAAATAATTACTTCCTCTGTTTTTTATGCTTGACATTTTTTACTTTTGTACATGCCTTCGACCATTTGTATTATTTAAGAAAACTATGTAAATATCATTTTTTTTGTGATTTGAAGCATGACTTATATTTTTTCATATTTGCACTAAAATTTTGAATAAGACAAACGGTTAAAAGGTTGTTCAAAAGTCAAAGTGTCAAACAAAAAAACGGATGGAGTATTTAGAAAAGGATATAAATAACGAAATATGGAGATCCACGTGGCGATGTGCTACTACACATGGCTTACTAAAAAAAACTTTTCATTTAATCTGATTTAGATCATGATTAGATTGGTTGAGCTGAATGATTAAATGAGTGAGTTGAAATGAATAGAATGTTAAGTTGTATCGAAACTGGTCCACACGGTTATATTATTATTCACTACAGGAGGTGGCAACAGTATCGACGACAAAAGCCGTCGATATGAATCATCTAACCGTCGGGTTTCCCTAGTATCGACGGCTAGCCGTCGACACAAGGCCGTCGAGTAAAGGTCGTCGAGACAAACACCTAGTCTCGACGGCTAAGCCGTCGACACAAGAAGTATCGACGGCCATACTTAATGCCGTCGATAAAGACCCCCCAAACGCCGTTTCCGGTATCGTTGGTTCAGTCTCGACGGTCGCTAAATAGCCGTCGACACTGTGTCCTGTGGGTCCCACCGAGCACTACCGTCGGGTGACGTGGGCGAAAGGATTGTATCGACGGCCAATACTAAGCTGTCGACACAGACTCATCTGGGTCCTGACGGCGTGCTCTCCACTCAACCACTGCGGATCACACCCCTATCCGATTTCTATCCTACTAGCCGATCAGGTCGAGCTCAGTTCGATTCAAGCGTGGAGCGCGGCAAGGAGCGACACATAGGGTTTACCCAGGTTCGGACCCCCTCGCGGGTAATAGTCCTACTCCTGCTAAGCCTTAGCTCTTTTCCGTGTTGTGGTTGTATGAAATGTGGTTACAGAATGTTTCGAACCCCTTCCTCCCACTTCTCTCTCCCCTTTTATACAAGCCTTGAACTGACGGAGAGAGCGAGGGGGGTAAGCGACAAGATTTTCAAGATACAGCGATAAGGCGTGTGGGGCAGGGCGGGAGATTTAAGCGTGTCGCTATTGCGCCACGGCGCCGCCGCGCAGCGCCTACCGCAAGTAACCCGACCCGCGAGAACACGCCCGGTGAGATTGCGGCGGGGCCAACTACGCCCCTTCCGGCGCGGCGGTCAGCTTGAAGATGGCAAACTCTCTCTCTCTCTGCCGGTCAATTCCGCTGCGCCACAGTGACAGTTGATCAGAGCTGCAGAGGTCACTGTGGCGGTAATCATCTCTTCATTTGTCTATCCGCGCGTAGTGTCGCATTGAATGCGCTCGTCCTTCGCAACAGGGGGAGCCTTTTCCCAGAAGACTCCTTTCGGGACGCTCCCTGCTGCGTGGGCCCCGCTTGACAATGGGGGGCCTTAGAGGGGCTCGCCCAAGCGCTGGGGCCTGGTCGCCCACCTGACGCGTGGGGCCCTCGCCCGACGCTTTGAGGGGCTCAAATCCCAGCGTGGGGCCCTCTCCCGACCCTCTAAGGGCTCGCCCTGTATTTGGGCACTGTCGTCGCTTTGACGCGTGGGGCCCGCCGGACATGCCGAGGGGCTCGCCCACACGCTGGGGCCTGGTCGCCCGCCTGACGTGTGGGGTCCTCGCCCGGCGCTCTCCTAGCCTTCCTTAGGACTCTTCATACCCCAGTATTTATTACACTGTCAGGTCCCACCTTGTGGACAGGCAGGACAGTATCGACGACATAGTCCTGGCCGTCGAAACAGCTTATGCTTGCATTGTTATCTCGACGGCCCAGCACTGGCCGTCGAGACAGTTCCAGAGCAAAAAAAAATTGTTTTGCATATTGTAAAAAAATTCACAATTTTCTGCCATGCCATGTGCACTGAAGAAGCGGCGATACCGCACCCGCAAAACCCAAAATACCCCGCAATTCATATATATACCCATCGTCGCATATATGCGATCACAATTCATCGAAATCACATATATAACACATCTCCACAGAACTAAACAAAACCACATCGCCACAAACACATATAGCACATAGAAATAAAATGCGTCGACACAATCACATCGAAGTCCAAGTTCATCACCAAAAGCTATCAAATGAGAAATGCAACACGAAGTTTCCAACTAATAGTAACAAAGTCAAAAGTAAAGCTACTGATCAGGGTTGGTTGGCCGAGGATCGTTCTCTGCCGGGTTCTCTGGAGGATTACGCGGCTGGGTGAACATCGGCGGCGCGCTCACGAAGAGGTCGGTGACCCAGTTGGGATTTTCCTGGCTCACCGATGTCTCTCCTCCCTCCTGGCCACGAATTTCACCTTGAGCCGCTGAACCAGAACCCTACATGTGTACAAAACATTTGGTTATTAGTTCGTCACATTTGAATGGTTCCAAACATGAATTAATATGAGTTAATGACTTACTGCCTCCGTAACAAACGGCAAGCCACCATGTGGGCTAGCTGGGCCCACGTATTCGCCTGGTGGAGTAGTGTGGCTGCCGTAAGGGATGTAAGGAGCCGGTGTCCATCCACCGCGAAACGGTGGCGGACCCCCAAAGAAGGCCGGCCCGCCAGCTATACCACTGGGACCAGCCTAAAATTTTTTGCACACCGGACTTGTGATTGAAATTGCAATAAAAGACATGTGGATGGATAGTACTAGGTTTAAGGACAATACCCCGCCCAGTCGAGAGAACGACTCCAGATAGGCGAACCTCTGCTCGAACTCATATCGTTGCCTCGCCATCTCCGCTTCCTGCCTCTGTCTGGCTTCTTCTTGGGTCCTCAGGCTCCTCATCGCCTCTTTGCATCATCCGCTCCTCTCCTCCTTCTCCCGCTCCCTCTCCTCCCTCTCCCGCTGCCTCTCCCTCTCAATGCGGGCCTCGAAGGCGCGTCGGCTCTCCGTTTGAGAGTAGGCAGCCCTCACCTGAGGCATGTAATCCTCAGACCTTAAAAAAAGGATGTTAGTGGTTACAAAATATGACATAAGCTGACACGTACATAAAGTAGTCAGTATCATACCTCAGGTGGTCCCCTCCGATCGCTAGCCTCCCATGAGCCTTCCCGCCCATAGCCTCATGTATGACCAGAGGGTGAAGGGGCTCCTCTTCTGGGTCCTTCTTTTGGCCATGCTTATCAGCGAAAGCCTCTCTGTAGCGTGCCTGCATTGAAGTGAAGATAATTGAGTTAGAATGTATGATTGTGTACGAACTAATTGATATACTACTACGTACCTCTTGCTGCGCAGCTACAGGGTCCACAGGACCGAATGAGCCATCCTTTTTCTGAGATGTGTGGCCCCTCCGGAACACCGACAGCCAAGACAAAAGCTGGCCAGTCGTGGCACCCTGCATTGTACAAGTGGAGTGTCGATATATTCGTCCTTACAAGAGAACAAGATCGAAATAGTAAGAGAATAGTATTACCATCCTTTTCCTTAGCTGAGCGAAGGACGACTTCCCGGTCGTCGTTTTGCTCGTCATAGCTGCTCGGTTCTTCTTCGCCTTCAAGGGCTTTTCCTTAAACGCCTCGCTGGCCCAGTGCTGCGACAGGGCCTCCCAAGCATCCGGGGCGTTCGACACCCAGTCCGGTCGAACCTGCACGTACTCTTGAGCCTCGAGGTACAGCTTGCGCGCGTCGGACTGGGTGATCTTCTCGCCCTTCATAATCCTGACAAGACGAGACAAAAGTAAATTATTCGTATAGGAACCATATGCGCCAAAAACAACAGAAGAAATAAGTGAATACCTATGGAAATCCTGAACGGCGGTGACCCGTGCACTCGACATCAGATCCTGCACCTTCTGCTTCGCATTCCTATCCATGACAGAATTGATGTCGTCCTCCTCCAAGCCCGAACAGGGACGATACCTAAGCTGAAAAGAAATAAATCGGAATGAACAATAGTTGCCAATCGTCTGTGATATGTAAAAAACAAAAAAGTTCGAACTCACCCAGAACTCCCACCGTATCTCCTCGGCGGCGGTGCTGTCCCCGTGAGGTGCCACATTGTAGTCATCCCAAGAGTAAGCGGGATGCTGTGCCCCCTCCTCTCCGACCATGCCAGGATAGTACTGGCGCACGAGGATGCCAAGTGCGTTCGCTGGCTGGGTATCAGCTTTGTTGGGGTGGACACATGATAGATTGCTACAGGGAATAAAAGTAAGTTAGTAGATTTAATTGACAACAAATTAGAGAATTAGGATATTACCTGTCGCCATCCGGCTCGATCACGATCCGCCCGTGAGGATATCTCGCCGCCTTGGGCAACTTGTTGTGCCCCCTCTTACTGCCCTGGGAACTTCCATCCTGGCTAGAGCCCCCAGCGGCCCCAGACTCCTGTGTGAGTGCTAACTCATCCTGGTCTGGCGTGCCCTCCTGGCCAGACTCAGGAGTGCCCCCCTGAACCTCTTGGTCATGGTCGTCGTCCTCGTCGTGCGAGGCACTCCTCCTGAACTGTCGGCATGGCATCCTGCATTTTGAAGAAATGTCAGTGCACATATCATTAAAATTAAAACAACAAAATAGAACATAATTTAACTATTATGGATACCATCAACTTAGAAGTATGTATCGTCTACATCGAGAAGATCATCGGTCGGCTCGACATCCTCCCCTTCTTGTTCTGCTTGTTGTGTTTGTTGAGCTTGCTGGTTGGCTAGATATATTTCTTCATCTACGTCGTCATCTATTATGGCTACGAGGTTATCTAGTTCATTCCCAATATCAATCACCACATTGCCATTCATACGTTACTCTTGTACTGGTTGGTGATAATCATCGGTCGCCGGGGTAACCAATCTTCCAGGCCTTCGAATTTTGTACACAACCCACAATGACCGAAGGTCTTCCTCGCCGCGTTTGGTACTACCTTTCATTGCTTTTTTACATGGATAAGGCAGATAGTACACTTGCTCAGCCTGATTGGGAAGGATGAACGGATCGTACCCTTCGACGATATAGTATGATTCTGCTATCGAACCTTCGACGCGAGCCTTATTTTTCATGTTTGCCCTAACCCCTTTAAGGCAACGCTCCACAGGATACATCCATGCACTTGTACTGAACGGGACCTCCCAACCTGGCTTCGGCGGGCAAATGAATCAGTAGATGCTCCATTGGGTTAAAAAAATCCAGGAACAAATATTTTCTCAAGTTTACACATGAGCACAACAATCTCCTCTTTGAGCTTAACCATCTCGGACCGCTTTATCTCTTTAGCACATAGTTTTCTATAGAAAAAACTCAATTCCGCAAAAGCTCTCCATAAGTCTTCAGGTACGTAACCACGAAACACGATATGAATGAGATCACGGACAAATATATGAAAGTCATGACTTTTCATGCCGTGTATCTTCCCTTGAAAGTCATGACAGCTATGGTCAGTCGTGGACGTTTTTGTCCTTTCACAACGGTGTTTCTTCGAAACGCATTCCTCTGTTTTCTGAAGGGATGATCTGGCTTCAAAAAATCACGGTGGCAATCAAACCAACATGCCTTACCCCCGTGTGTTAACTGGAAGGCGTTCGTATCATCCATGCAAGCAGGACATGCAAGCTTGCCGTGCGTGCTCCAACCTGAGAACATTCCGTATGCCTGAAAATCATGAATAGACCACAGAAAAGCAGTCCTCATGCGAAAATTGGTATTTGTCTTCCTTTCGTACGTGATTGGTCCATTCTCCCATAACTCTTTCAGCTCTTCGACCAAAGGTCTCAGGAAAAAATTCAGATTCTTTCTAGGATTCTTTGGACCAGGCACGATGAAGGATAGAAACATGAATTCCTCTTTCATTAAATATGATGGCGCAAGATTCAGAGGAATAGTGAACACTGGCCAACATGAATACGACGCAGTGATCATATTGAAAGGGGTGAACCCATCGGTGGCAATTGCCAGACGCACATTTCTCGGATCAGCTGCAAAGTCAGGATGTTTCTGATCAAAGTTCTTCCACGCGTTCCCGTCTGATGGATGTATCATCAAGTCGCCCTTCGGCCTTTTACCCTCCTTATGTCACCTCATCTGTTGCGCCGTCTCTTCGGTCATGAAACACCGTTACAAACGTTTCGTCGGCGGGAAGTAACGAAGCACTTTCCTCGCCACACTAGTCTGCCTCTTGTTTTCTTGAGCGTCCTCTACCTCGACATATCTTGACTCCCCACATTTATCACAAGACTGTTTACCCGCATCATTTTTATAGTACAACATACAATGGTTCGGGCAATAGTGTATCTTCTCATATGGCATTCCAAGACCGCCTATCAGTTTCTTACACTCGTACCAACTGGAAGGCATCTTGTGACCTTCCGGAAGGACATCAGACTACAACAATATGAGCTCATCGAAACAGTTGATAGAGAAATTGTATTTGCACTTAATTGCTAACATAAGAGACACAACAGACAAGAGGGCTACCGTTGTGCTATCATGTAGAGGTTGTTTTGCAGACTCGAGAAGCTCCATGAAGTTAGACAACGTTGTGGGTGGCTCAGCGTCCGAAAAATTATGACCGAAGTCATCCATCATATTATTCACCCGATCAATCTCATCGAAACCTTCGTCTGTTGGTAGTGGCAGTGGTGGTGGCTCCGCCAACCAACTCTCCCCATGATAGACCCATCGACGGTACTCAGCCTTGTAGCCATGCATATACAGGTCTATCTCCATCTGAGAGCGGGTTCTTTTCTTACAGTTCCCGCAATCAACACACGGACAAGTTATCAGGGTGTTATCGTTTCGAGTATCCTGAAAAGCACGATTGAGAAATATCCCGGTCTTGTCGTACCATTCGTCCGAAAGGTGTCCGTTCCGTTGCCATCCTTCATACATCTAACTCCTGTCTTCCTCTATCTGAGTTGCCAGCCATCGTCGCACGTGAGGGTTTTATATGAGGCTTTGGAAGGATTCTAAACCCACCTACGAAAGATCGCTCGAGCACACGTTGCGCTGCAGTATCGGGGGTTCGAGACGAGATTTCGGCAGCATAACCCTAGGGGTTCTCCTAGTGCAACGATGGCAGGGAGTCGATAAAAACTCCGAAGCACTTATTTTATGCACAGGAGAACCTCTTAGGGTTATGCCATCGAAAACCTCATCTCGAATCCTCCAGTACGACAACGCGACGTGTGCTCGAACGGTCATTCGTAGGCTGTCCACTTGGACGCCCATAAGGGGCTCCACTGGACAATTCGGAAACGCGTGTCACATCTCGTATTAGAGCACAACGAATCACCGTCCGTATTCCATACGAGATGTGCCGTTTCCGAACGGGTGACGTACGGCTAGGTGACAACCACTAAACTTATCCACAGACGCTAGCTAATCACACAGCAAACAGTTTAATATATTTTTTAAAATACATTTTCTACTATTGTCCTAAATTTTCAATAATATTTTATACTATTTTTCTAAATTTTTAAAAATATTTCCAACTATTTTTAAAAATTTTACTATTTTAAATAATTTAATTAATGTTAATCATGATTATATTATAATTAGTCTCGACTAAACATAGTTGGCCGTCGACACTACACTACCAACATTTGAAAAAAAAAAGCGGGAAAGTACCTGAATGTCGTTGCGGAAGACAACAGGTGGTGGCCGGATGGGGGCGTCTTGGCGCGAGGAGCGGTGGAGGTGGAGGCGAGGCGGCGGCCGGTGGTGGGCGGCGGCGGCGGTATGATGGGGACGATGACACGGCGCGGACGGGCGGCAGTGGTGGAGGCAACCGATAGCAGGCGGCGGCGGCGAGGCGGGGCGGCGAGACGGCGGCAGTAGGGAGGCGGCTTTGGCGGCGGCGTGGAAACTTCGGCGGCGGCAGCATGGAGGCGGGCGGGGGTTTTGCGGCGGCGACGGCGAGATGGCGGCGGCGGAGGAGGCCCGCACGACGGCGGCGGCGGCGTGGAACGATCGCCGATCCAGCGTGGAGGCGTCTAAGCGGCGGCGGCGGCGAGATGGCGACAGCGTGGAGATGACCCAGCTGAAGGCGTCGAGGCGGGCCGGCGCGATAGTGGGGACGCGCACGCTGCATGGATGGAAGTTCGCGACGTGGTGGCGTGGGCGCGGCAATGCAATGCGAGGCGGCGGCGCAGAGGTGTGGAGGCGGGGCGGCGCAGAGGCGTGGCGGCGGCGTGGAGGCTGGGGACTTAGCGAAATCGCTAAGTCCCCGAGCCCGCGGTGACAATATAAAACATCAGTCTCGATGGCTAAGATCTGGGTCGTCGACACAGTGTAGGTAGCGGCCGCATAGTTTCGACGGCTATATAAAGGTCGTCGATAGTATTCCGTTCAGTGTCGACGGGCGCTACTATGCCGTCGATACTATACTGGGAGCTCACTTCTCAGTTTCGACGGCTTGGCTACCAGCGGTTGACACAGTCGTCGGGAAAGCTAGTATCGACCGCACACATCAAAACTGTCGAAACAATCTCTCCCGAGGGTTTACGTTGACTACCGTCGAGTGGGGCTGTCAGTGTCGACGGCACAACTCCAGGCCGTCGATACAAGTGCTTGTCTCGAGGGCTCCCTCCCTTAAAGGGCATCACTGGTCAAACTTCTTTGTTTAAATTATATAAATTTAAAAAACCAAATTCAAATATTCAAATTGTTCCATGTTGCTTTCTACTAGGAATTACACACCTGGAAAATAATCAAATAATTTAGATCTTCCTATGAGGTCACTCCTTTGAAACCTAAAGCTTTCCGGAGAAGTTCACCTGGAGTTTTATATTTCATGTGATCAAAGCAACGTCAAACATCCCATTTGAATTTAAATTATGTTCATTTGTAAATTTAAATTTATGTTTTCCTACTATTCAATAATAGATACACACGCCTTGCTTTAACTATTTTTTGAATTTTTGACTACTAAAATTGAAATTCTGAAATTTAAACGGTATTTAGTACATTAATTAAAAGGCTATATATGTTCAATATTCCTCAATTCAAACATTACAAAAATACCTACCTACAAAATTAACAAAATGCAACATTTCTCTAATTTTTATTCCAAAATCACAACAATTTTCAACAAAGATTAAAATACAAATTAAACAAAATGGAATAGAAAAAAGATTATAAAATAAACTTTCTCGACGGTTTAGTGTGGGCCGTCGATACTGTCCGGCTGTGTCGACGGCTTAACGGTGAACCGTCGACACTGATAGACGCCGTCAAGCCATGCGCGGTTGCCGTGGGCCTTTCCCGCATCTAACTCGACGGCTTTTTATGGGCCATCGAGACTGACCCTAGTTTTTAGCTATATCGACGGCTTTTTTCTGGCCGTCGAGACTACGTTACATGTTTCGACTGTTAATGTTTGGCCGTCGAATCAGATTTTGGCAGTCGAATCTATTTTCGTTTCTTGTAGTGATTACAAGCTTTTTAAGTGGTCTCATCATATAAAAAAACTAGACAAAAAGGCCAAATTAGTTTTCTAATGAAATAACTATAACCCACTTTGAATCAAATTAATAAGGCCTAAAGCTCCAAAGTGGAATAGTCCAACGGTGGCACAGATGGGTCAAATTGGATAGTGCCTTGATCTGACCCAACCTTGTTTACATCAAGAATCTCAAATGCACACCCTGCCTTAGACCCGACCCAACCCGCCAAGTTTCCCAACCTATCCTAGACCCGAGAAGAGGAGGTGAGGGAGAGGAGATCTGGAGAACCTGGATCATGGGGAAGCTGCCGTCATGGGATTGGGGAGGTGAAAGCCATCGTTGTTGTCATGGGTTGGGTAGAGGAAGTCGCGATGGCTCTTAGGAAGGTGTGATCGTGTCGCCGCAAGGGCAGGTGGAGGCTAGAGGGGAGAAGGGAGGTGGCATACACGTCGTGGACGTCGCACGATGACAAGTAAGATGAGGTACAAGGGAGGCTATGAGGCCTGGTGCGTTCAAGTCATGGGGCTAGTGGTGGGCCTTGAATATTAGGTGGGAAGTGAGCTAAGTCTAATGGAGAGGTGTGTTGCGCTTTTGGCTATGAGTGTGTTGTTCCTTTAGAGGGGGCATGCAACATGAGAGATTTGGTTACTTGCCACTCTCAACAAGTGGCTTCGCAAAAATGTCACTCTACATCAATGTCATAGACACACATGATCCCACATGTTCACTACAGGAATCTCCATTTATCCCGAGAGCTTAAAACCCTCGGAACAAAGGGAGGAACCCTCGAGATTAACTGTTCACGAGGGCTAGCCCTCGCAAAAAGTTGCTCGCATTTGTTCCCCCGCAAATAACAAAGAAACACGAGGGCTGGGCCCTCGTTAATAACTAAAAGCGAGGGCTAAAGTAAAGCCCTCATGTATAACGGCAGGCGTGGCTTTATGACGAGGGCCAAGCTGCCCTCGTCAATAATAGGTGGGCCCCGCATGGCGTAGGAGTGGAGCGGCAGCTTAATCGCGAGGGCTACAAAGCCCTCGTGAATAATTGGCCCAACGAATTATTGCGAGGGCTATATAGCCCTCGGGAATAGTTGGACCTAATTCATTTTTTTGCGAGGGCCTCTGCAGCCCTCGGGATATATTTAATTCAGAAAAAAAAACATTTAAAATTCCAGTTTCCTTAGTTTCTCAAAACAGAACACACACACACACACACACACACACACACACACACACACACACACACACACACACACACACACATATATATATATATATATATATATATATATATCGATTCGCCCACATCCCACATTCATATAACACATCGCACATACATATCGCATATCACATAGCACATACATATCGCTTTAAACACGTTCCATATCGCACAAGTATTGAACATGTACATCCACATCGACATACGTGACATTCATCCATCCGTCTGTCACGGAGCTCTATCAGGTCGGGAAAGATCGAAGGAGTACCATCGAGTTGGAGGGAAGGTCGAAGGAAGCGTCCGGTCTGCAGGAAGAAGCGAAGGGGTGGTAGTGAGTAGGTTTAGAAACCCGTCGGTCCTCGCATCCGCCGCTCTACCGAAATGGCGTACTAGTCGACTCCATGAGCTTGACTTGAAGGAAGCGAGCCCCGCAATCACTTAGAATATAACTTTTGCTCCAAAATCGCTTTATCTAAGTTAATGATAAAACACCAACTCTTACGCATCTTGAGGTTGAACATTAGGTCGTGGTACCACATAAGGTGTGTAACCAACGCCACCTTCAACAACATGCCCTTTCGACCCACTCGCATATTCGCGAGCAATGTAGTGTTAATGCAAATAAGCGAGGATATGAATTGTGTTTAGGGAATACCTGCTCGCCCCCTGAATGGCGGCTTGTGAACTCTATCCACCTTTGCATTTGATCTCTTTCCCACCGTTCCTGAGCCGCTCTTTGGGTCATTTCCATTTGTATCCTTAACTCTTGGAGCTCTCTCCTGCGTCTCTCCTCTATCTCCTTTTCCTTTTGCTCCGCCTCTCTCTCTCCTCTGCAGGCTCCTCTCAAAGCAACCTTTCCCTAGCGGCACGCAGGCGTGACCTTGCATCGCGCATTAATCCACCAGACCTGCAACAAAAAAGTATGATTAGTCTGGAGGAGTTGGGTAATGTGACGGTCGAAGACATGGAACAAATAAAGAGCAAAGTCGATCACCTGATATGATCCGAGCCCATCTCGTAGCGACCGTGAGACTTAAGCCCCATGTGGGTGTAGATGACCTCAAGGTCTAGCTCCTTCTCCGCGTACGGGTCACTATCAGGACCATGCGTCTCCTTGTACGCTTCCACGTACCGTTCCTACATTTAAGCCGAATGATATTAGAATGTTAAGTAGATAAATAATATAGGAATGATGTAAGTTGCACTTACAATCTTTCTTTGTGCGTGTGGCGCCATGGCTGGCTCGAGAGCTTGTCGTTGTGCTTTCGGTGTCATTGCCCTCCTGTATGCTTCTAAGGCACCTATGTCTTCCCCATCCTTCTCGGACTGCATCGCAATGTGAGAAATTCAGAAAAAAGTTAATGAGTGAAATGAAAATAAAAGTTTTTACCTCTTTCTTTCTGAAGAATGGCAGGGACCACTTTCCAATGTACTTGCACTACAGGAATCAGGATCAGTGTGGTCGGCTTTTGCCGACCACATAGCCCAAAATGCCGCCCACATAGATATATGTCGGCGGCTGGCCGCCAACACTGCGCTGACGAGGCACCGTGGTCGACATAGCTCACTTTTGTCGTCGGGTCTGCCGACATAGCCGCATCTAGGGCAACCGGCCCCAGCAGCCACCTATGTGGGCGGCATACTCAAGCCGTCGACATAGGCTATCCATGACGGCCCGCGCCATTTAACGGCATCCTGACAAGTGGGGTCCACAAGTGCAACAGGCAGGTGACGCGTGTCTCCCCCTATGTGGGCGGCATAGAGGATGCCGCCCACATAGGTCGAAGTGTCGACGGCTTCCCCAATGCCGCCGACATAGGTGCCTACATGGAGGGCCACGGATGCTCTTGGAGCATGACCTATGTGGGCGGCATCCTATATGCCGCCCACATAGCCCATTACTGCAACAATTAAAATTGTTGCTGTATTTTATTAAAAACCTCAATTTTAACTTGCAAAAATAGACAATTCGCAGCAGAATTCCATTCTCAAATTTTGCACACATCAACCACACATATTTACGTGCTCGAATCCACATCTTTTCGAGCACAACTCAATCACATCGATGCAAAACATAAATTCAACGACAAATATCAACCAAATGGCACATTGTCTCCACATACATAACCACGTAGAAAATAGCCTCCACATATATACATAGCCAAATAGCAACACATATATAAAGCCATAACAATGTCATATAGTTTGCAGAAGACACATATGTCATATAGATAGAATATTACCAGGTTTCCTAACATAGACATCGACAAAGTGCGTACATACTAAACCTAAGGGTTGTGCGAACGCCAGTAAGCGGGATCTTGCGCAAAGAAGCCCTCCACGAACTGCTCGGCCGCCGACCCTGTGGCACTGTCGTCGACTCCCTGCTGCACATTCTGTGCATGAGCAGGCGTAGCTGAGGTGGACACCTGCAAGGGAAGAGGAAAATCTTTATGCATTTGTGTACTCGTATGAATATGTTATGGCAGAAACACGTACCACTGGAGAAGGCACTGGTGGTGGTGGGTACTGGAGCATCCAGGGCGGTGGCATGAAAGCGGGGAATGCAATAGCTTAGGAGGAATGTTAAGACCTCAATCATGTATAGCTTGATGATATAAAGGGATCCTCAAAGACAGATAAGATACAGACCTCTCAAGGCATTCTGTCGAAATATATAAGAGAGAAAGATACAACATACAGAAACAGGCTAAAGTTGGAATGGGGAAGCACAAAAACAGTCTTAAGTAGGAAGTGGACTTGTTATCTTGAAAATGAAAAGGCCTTGGGGTGGCAGTAGGGACTGATAAGAAGGTGGTTTGTGCTTGAAGCGGGATGCTAAATGGACCAGCCAACATGTGTGTTCAATAGCACAATCAGACCATGGCTCAGTAGTCATTAGCTATGCTATTAGAGAGTTTAAAACTACTTTAAGCATTGGAAATATGTTAGAGGCTTCTTTTTGCATCTATGCATGTGCTGTAGATCTGGGGGTGTTTTTATTTTCCTTTCTTTCTTTTTATCACACTATTGCCTGAACATGTGAACGCAATTTCAACAATTGGGATGTCAATGAAAAGCAAAAATATAATTATGCTCAATTGCTCACATGTCATGAACATCTTAGGCAGCACTATATTCAAGAATGGCATGGACAAACAGACCTTGTAATGAGCATGATTATGAATTTATGATCCACGAAAATGTTCAACACAATCAGGCATTTTGACGTAACAAGCTTTTCCTTTTTGCTTAAATCAAGATAGCGATGAGATCATGAGAAGGACAATAACTTACTTGAAATTGATTGCGGAGATGGTCCGACTTTGCTTCCTGTTATGTAAACATGGAAAAACATAGAGCTTTGTAAACTTTAAACATGATATGCCATCAAGATAAAAAAAAACTTTGAGATAATAGAAAAGGTGCTAAGACCTGTTCAATGAGAGCTTCCTTCAGTTGATTGATCAGGTTTATCCTAGCCGAATCTACACCCTCAAGTTGCTCAATGCACTGCCTCAGGATTGCTTCATTTTCTTGAAGATCAGAAATCAATGGTGATGCTTGCTAAATGCCTATAAAAAAAAGGAATCAAGCATTATTATTGCATATTAGATACTTAAGATCAAGAGATGATAGCTATTCTCCAGAGATGCAGATTGCTCCTTGGTCAGCCTCAGCTTCTTCCTCAACCCGCCACCGCCGTTCTCTTCATTACCCAAAGCATTTCTGCATTACCCAGTAATTTAAACCCAACGCATTTCTGCATTACCCAGACAAACATGATTTCACTGAATTATATCAAGAGCCCGGACGGATTCACACCAACAACCCAAAATTCACCGTCAAACTACCCTCACTGCACTGTACGACCTACCACATTGCGTCACCGATGACTGCCCGCACCAAATCACAAATATAATACAGCAATTCGGGACTAAAATTCCCACAATTGGGGACAAATTGTGTACCTTCTTAGCTTTGCCATGCCCGATGATGAATTCGTCTAACCTCCAGCACATCTCCCGCAGCGTCGGCAGCTCCTCCCCCAAGCTTGCCCCTCCCACCACTCCCTCTTCGGCGCAGCGCTCGTATCTCCCCTCCCGAGGATTCCACGCCGTTACCGGGATGGCCGGGCGGCGCGCGGGGAGGCGGCGGGGCCGGGGTGGCGCAGGAGGGCGACGGCGGCGGCGCGCGGCCGCGGCCGCGGAGCGCGGGGCGACGTGCGGAGAGGCGGCGAGGCGCGGGGTGGCGCGGGAGGGCGACGGCGGCGGCGCATGGCCGCGGCTGCGGGGCGCAGGCGCGGCGTGCGGAGAGGCGGCAGGGTGCGGGGCGGCGCGCGGGGAGGCGGCGGGACGCGCGGGGGCGGCGGCGGAGGATTCGACGGCGATGACGCGCTCGAGCATGGCTAAAGCCTAGCCGTGTGTGCGTCCGACACTTCGCGGAATTCGCACAAGGCTTATCTACAAGCTTCCATGTCGGCAGCCAAATGCCGCCCACATAGGCCGAATTGCCGCCGATATTGCCTTTCCCAACGGTCTACAAAATACAAAGGCCCACCAGCCAGTGACAAGCAGCAGTGTCGGCGGCCTTTACTCACGCCAACATCTGACCACCTATGTCGGCGGTAATCCTATGGCCACGCCGACAACGATGTCGTCGAAACCTATGTCGTGGCCGCTCCACTGGCCACGACATGTAGCCTCCTACCGTCTCATTTCCAAGCCAAGATCGGCTCTCCCGAGTGGTTCTAATGCCCAAACCCAAGTTTAAAGACATACACTACACCTAATAACACATCCCACGTGGTCATGCCCCCATAGTTGCAATTTTGCGGCACGTTGCTTCAAAGATCGTCCACTTGTTTAACTTGTATCGATCATCTTTGCCACTACGAAGGGTGAGTCGAACAAGAAAACATTTCGACTGTCTCCTTTTTGCATGGCGACTTGTTTCTATACACCCAATTTACTTAAACCCTAAACGTCCCTAACACCTTTTGCTAAATTGATGGACCTTTCTCGTGCACGAAGGCGCGCGGGTACGGGATCAGAAAATTACTTCAAAAGGTAAGGGTTCATCAAAGCAACGTACGGCAAGAATTGCAAGTTAGGTCGACATGACTTCAAAAAGTAAGGGTTCAAGAGCTACGAGGTGTAGTTTATGCCTTAAGAACTTGGGTGGGTCAATCGACTGCCTCGGCGGAAGTAGAGAGCCTGCGTGTTTGCTGCCTAATAAAAGCCGTCGACATAGGTATGAAATGTCGGCGTTTAGTAGGTCACGACACAACCTTTGCTTATAGCATAAAAGAAACCCGTGCCCTTCTGTGCCATAACGAAATCTTGTCCCACACTGTCAACAGCGCGCGGCATGGCGCGGGCTCACCCTCGCGGCCCTGGTTCGAACCCCGCCATGCCCTTTGTTCATTTGGTTTATCTATGTCGGCGGCATATAGTATGCCGCCGACATAGGTGGCTCTCCAGGCACCCAGACCGGTCACGGTGGGCCCACATGCCATGGACGTGCCCCTCTGACATGTGGGACCAGCTGAGGGTCTCGCCGTTAGGACCGTTAGGCTGGGGTGAGGGGGGGCAGGGGTGGACGACCTATGTCGACGGCATAGTAAAAGCCGCCGACATAGACCTTCCGGCGGAAAGAGGAAATTCCAAATTTCATAGCGGGGGGCAGGGGCGGAGGACCTATGTCGGCGGCCAGTCATTTGCCGCCGACATAGGTGGACTTATGACGGTGGGTTTTTGGGCCGCCGACACTGTAGTTTTGGGCCGTCCACAGTAATTTCGATTCCTGTAGTGTTGACGACTCCTTGCGCCGCCCGGTTCAGCTTGGACTGTTGTGACTTGGTCCTGAACTCGATCTGCTCCAATAATGCCCAAGTCCTCCCAAGCTTAAGGCGTTTTCAACCTAGTCCGGGCGCTTTTGGGTGTCTTCTTTGAAGGGTCAAGTACATGTCTGAAGCCTCGGTGTCAGTAAGCTCCTCGTTATGCTCTCTCCTACACCCCATTTTGATGTTTGTATTAATCAACATTGTTAGCATTGTAAAGAATATTTGTGGATAAACTTACTTGTACCACTGCTTGGTTGCCTCGACACGCGAACGCCGTAGGTGGTCCTAGAAAAGATTCTTCGCTTTGTTATCAATCACTTCATGGAAGTCTGAAAGAGCGAGACCTTTCACGAGGTCGATAATGTTTCTAAAAAGGAATGAAACAAGCATCCTATTAGCGTGAGAAAAGATTAGAGTAATTGCAGGTGTTGAGAGGCTTACCTGAATTGCCGACGACTCCACGGCGGTATGAGTCGACCTTCTTCTTGTTGAAGCTTATAGTCTTCGGTGATTCTTTGGACGAGCGCGGCCGTCCTCTTCCACCATCCTGGGTAGTGCATCTGATTAGCCTCGACAAGATGAAGCGGTCGCCGTGATGCTCGTGTCGCCAGTAGCCATGTTCCTATAAAAAGGAAAAGAGTTAGGCATTTACAAAGAGACTAATATATTCAGTTTACTTTTTCAGAATTAGAAATTACCCGTCCCCTAAGATGTCAATAGGGATGCGCATATTTGCATCTGTTGGAGCCCTAGGCACCCTATTAGGCCCTCTTTTCGTCCTTCAGGCGACGAGTGGAGGTTGGCTGGGTAGACCCCTCGCCCTCCTCAAAGCCTCCATGCTCGTAACCACTGGAGTCCTGACCTACCTCGTGACCACTGGATCCCAGACCTGCCTCGTCTTGACCAGCCTCATCCATCTCACGGTCCTCTACCGGTGATACTCTCCCCTGTGGCTAACAAACTTTCTAGGCGCCATCCTGCATAAAAGATAAATATGTATAAAAGTTAGTACTTAATATAGACAAAGACATAAACATATATAAAAGTAAATGATAGTAACATAAACATATATGAAAGCATACATCTAGCAGTAGTTCGCATCAACATCAAGTGGGTCAATGTCGTCGATAGGATTGTTGTCCGCATATTCATCGCCTTCGACATGATCCTCATATTCTTCTTGGCCTCTTCATCGACGGTAACCACGTCATCATTTATGCTGGCCACTAGATTGTCGAGGCCCACCCCAGCATTGATCACAAATGTGTTTTCTAATAGTTGATCTTGTATTGGACCATCTGGCAATTTCCCGTGAGGTCTAACTTTGTATACAACCCACCAATTTTTGAGATCGGCCTCGTCCTTTTGAGGCGCCCTTTCTTTGGATGCTTGCATGGATATGGCAGGTAATACATTTGCTCAGCTTGGTTAGCTAATATGAAAGGATTGTATCCTTTCAGCTGTGAAGTATGTTTCACTTCCGTTAAGCCAAGCTCGGCTTGTCGTCGTAAACCTTTAACATGATCGAACCATTCGCATCGGAACATAACCACCGAGAGCTCATTACTACCTTCAAATGTTAGTTCAATTATCATTGAATTATACCATAATAATCGAACTTATCTTGCCCTTACGCTTGACCCGCATAAGCAACATAGCTATTACCGTTCGCAGATTAGGTTTTGATTGCTCATGCTCCGCGGAACGAAAACGAAACCCATTGATATCATACGTCCCATGGACCGTGACACGTGTTGAACATCCACATGACATGGTACATATATCATTGTGTACGCTAGGATTTTGCTTGCACTGTGTTTAGAAAAGAAAAAATTAGAATAAAAAAACACAAGAAGTTCATTTATTCTTTAATCAGAACACTTACATATCTCCACAACCAGCACAGAAAGTTAGGTTCGCCGTTGCCATCTCCTCTTTCCTTTAAAGCCTTCAACTCTTCGGGGTTAGGTTTTTTTCTTCCTCTCTAGAAAGTTTGCACGAATTCTCTAAAGGAGATGTAATAGTGAGTATGTTTTCGAAATGTATTTGTAATAGAGATAATGCTAGTCTAACTTACGATTCAATGTCGTTGACTTCCTCCATGTTTTCGAAAATGTATAATAGTGCAATAACCTTGTCCCGCTGAGAAATCTCTTGTTTTCTACTATTTTCGACCGAAGTGCCTTGAACCTCGAATAGTTTTAGATCGGATTCGACCTGTCGGCCATGTGTGTTGTATCTCGGCACAAGAATGTTCACATTGTGTTCTCTCGCAAGATATTTGTTCGTGAAGTTTGTGATCTCCTGAATTTGATATGCCTCAGCAATTGAACCTTCAACACGGGCCTTGTTTTTCACATGTTCCCGAGCAGTTTACCGATCGGCGTTCCACAGATACATCCACCGCCCATGGATCGCCCACCGAGAAGTGCTTGAGTAGGTAGATGGATAAGAAGATGTTCCATTGGATTCGAAACCGAGGGACATATGTCTTCTAGCTTGTAAGCGAGAACCACTATATCTTCCTCTAGCTTCTTCAAATCTGTCTTGCTTAAGCGCTAGCACACAACTTTCTATAAAAGAAACTCGGTTCGCAAGAGCTGTCCATACATCATCGTACATAGCCCCTGAACATGACGGTGATAGATCTCGCATGAAGATATGAAAATCATGGCTTATCATGCCATGTATCTTGCCGGCATCAACATCAAGACCACGGACAAAGCTTGACGCATACCCATCAGGGAATCTAACCTTGTCTCTAAACCATTCTAAAACCTCTTTCCTTTGTGTCTTAGTTAAGCAGTATGAAGCCTTTGGCTTTACCCTTTGCCCTTCTATCATGTTAAATGTTGGTCGGTCACATAGCATCTCACAGTCCAGACGAGCTTTGACATTATCTTTGCTTTTTCCTGCTATGTCCAAGTTCGTACCCCAGATGGCTTGTGCTACATTCGACTCTTGATGCATTACGTCGATATTATGAGGCAATAGCAAATCCTCTGCATATGGAAGGGAGTACAGACTGCACTTATGTGTCCAATGGTGAACGGTTCCATAGCCCTCATATTCGGTTTCGTTTTTTTCATTTACCTTTAGGGTTGAATGCCAAGCTTTGACTTCACCTATTGTGAGAGGTTCTCGCTTCCGACCTTTTGCAATGGTATTTTTGCGAAATTTATCTTTTTGTTTTCTAAATCGATGATCTGGCTTCAGGAATTCTCGATGACAATCAAATAAGGTTGCCTTACCACCTTGTTTAAGCGTGAATGCCACGGTATCACCCATGCATATCGGACAAGCGAGCTTTCCGTGTGTGCTTCAGCCAGAAAACATGCCGTATGCAGGAAAGTCATGAATTGACCACAGATACACAGCTCTCATAAGAAAATTACTATTTGTGACTTTTTCGTAAGTCATAGCTCCGATTTTTTGGACCGGGCACTATGAATGAAAGAAACATAAATTTGTCCTTTATGAGTTGAGATGGTTTTAGATTTAGGGGGATACTGAAGATTGGCCAACAGGAGTATGATCGAGCGGTCATATTGAAAGGAATGAAACCATCTGTGGCAATTGCAAGACGCATGTTTCGTGAATCGGCTGCAAAATCAGGGTGCTTTCTATCAAAATGCTTCCAGGTTTCTCCATCAGATGGGTGCACCAAAACATCAGGGTTCCGTTTATGCAACATATGCCACCTCATGCTATTTGATGTGTCCTCCGTCATGAAACAACGTTGCAGGCGATCTTTCAATGGAAAGTAACGCAACACTTTCTTTGCTACAGAAGTCTGAAACTTGTTGCCATTAGAATCTGTGGTCTCGAAATACCGTGACTTTTCACAATGATCGCACCAGGCCTTCCCCTCATCATCTTTGTAATACAACATGCAGAGGTTCTCGCAGTAATCTATCTTCTTGTATGGCATTCCTAAACCCGATAGAAGTCTTGTACATTCATACCACGTCTTGGGCATCTTATGACCTTCAGGGAGGGCATCGCACCAAATAGCCAACATCTCATCAAAACAAGCGATGGACATGTTGAACTTAGACTTCACAGCTATCATACGTGTCACCTGAGATAGGGCCGATCAACGGCGTTGCATCATGTAAAGGCTTTTTGGCTGACTCTAAAAGTCTAAAGAAATCGGCCATGCCTGGCTGTGAGTCTTGGTCATCACCATCATAATCATGACCAATATCAGCAACCATGTCCTTCATTCGATCTACTTCATCAAAACCTTTGGGAGGTCCAGCTGTCGCAACCTCGGCACGATTATTGTCCCATGATATACCCACCGTTGGTAACCGACCTTAAAGCCATTTTTTACTAGATGTGTATCCATTTCGTCACGTGTTCTCTTCCGACAGTTACCGCATTCCGCGCAAGGGCAACGGACAACCCCTCCAGCCGCCTGAAAAGCTCGTGACACAAACTGATGCGTCCCCTCAAACCAAGCATCTGTGTGTCGCCCGCTCGACACCCAACCATCATACATCCATCGTCTATCTTCGTCCATACCTTCACGAATAATTTAATACATAAGCTAACGGTAGCCCTCGCGCATAATCTAATAACCTAACAATAGCCCTCGTGAGTAACATTTCACTGAACACAAAGCCCTCGTGATTAAACCTATATACGTGCATGCATAGCCCTCGTGGAAAACATTCAAACATACAAAAGGCGCGAAAATTGCTCACCACGATCGTCTTCCTGCTGCTGCTCCTCCACGTGCTCCGACGATAGCGGCGGACTCCTCCTCCCTTTCCTCACGCTCAGCGGCAGCAGGCAGCGCGGGCGGCGGCGGGGTAGGTAACGGGGCGGGGCAGAGGCGGCGGCGAGGGCGGCGCGCGGCGAGGCGGCGGCGTGTGGCGCGAGGGCGGCGGCGGCATGCTGCTGAGTCGGCGCGGGCAGGGCGGGCGGCGGCGGCGGGCGGCGGCGGCGGCGGTTAGGTCGCGTAGCGGCGAAGCGGCGGGAGCGACCGATGGCGATGGCGGTGGCGACGGGCGCGGCGAGGCGGCGATCGGGCGCGGCGACGGCGGCGGCGGCGGCGGTGGCGTGGCGGCGGCGGTGTGGCGCTTCGGATTTGGGCGAAAAATTGCCCAAGTCCGGCGCACCTGATCTATATTGGGCTTATTCACGAGGGCCTCATAGCCCTCGTGACTACGTCTTGAGACATCGCAGTGGGGCCACAATGACGGTGGTCGTTGGGCCGATTACTCCCGAGGGCCAGGTGGCCCTCGCGTATAAATGGGAGATGGTGCATGTTATTCATGAGGGCTAGGTAGCCCTCACGAATAACATGATGTCTCAATGGCTGGCAGGTCCCACCACGTGAACTCCTCGCTGGACAGTATTCCTCCATTATGCCCGAGGGCTATGTAGCCCTCGCGAAACGATAAATACTAGGGCTGTCGAAATAGCCCTCGTGAAAAATAGCCAATATACACTAGGGCCATGTTGACCCTCGTGTATATAATATATATATCCGAGGGTTTCCTGACAAACCCTCGTTACTAATATAATTTCTCCTATTATCCCAACTTTCAAATATTTTTTAAAAATTCCAAATGTTATTTTAAAATTACTTTCAAGCACTAGGAATGATTTATGTAACATTCTTGTCCATGCAAAAATATTTTAAAACAAATCGGACACATGCAATATCATACCCTTCACAACTAGCTATATCTGCTTATCGATACAGTGTTCGTATGAGTAAACGTTTTGAAATCTTCACATTTCATCATATATCATATATGATTCATGTATTCAGTATATAATTGTGATTCCACGTTACACACTAATACACATTACACATAAAATCAGTATTCTCCGTTGAATGAAGATGACACTGACGTTTCTCTCAGAGACGAGCTCCGCAAAATAGGCTTCACGTACGATAATCGGGCGATGCCTCACCATCGTATGAGATGATGATAACGTCTGGTCACCTACGTATCATGATTGCTGGAGTCTAGTTTTAAGAAAATTGGCGACACAGTTATACTAATATGTGGTAACAAAATTATTCTATGACATGTGGGGTTGGAGGGTAAAAAAGTCTGATTGTGGATTATAATCGCGAGGGCTCACTGTGGGACCTCGGTAAAACACAGCCACGTGCGCACAGGTTGCGGGTGGAGCAATTATTGTGGTCGTTATTAACGAGGGCCGGTACGTAGCCCTCGCGAGTATGTGTCTGCTAGCATTTATTGCGAGGCCCTTGTTTTAGCCCTCGTGAGTAAGTTGTTGATTACGAGGGCCATGTTTTAGCCCTCGCGAGTAAGTTGTTTATTACAAGGGCTGGAATAGACCCTCGTGTATTTATATATAAAACGAGGGCTGTTTTTCTGCCCTCGTGTTTATTTTCTGGCCCTCGCGATTTCCAGAAATTCTAGTAGTGATTGTTGAGAGACGAGTAGCATTTTATCGAAGCCACTCGAAACAAGTGACAAATAACCAAATTTCCCATGAAGTTCCAATTGGTTAAGCTTGGTAGTGCAGAGATCAGACCGGACCCGGTAACTTGAGCCAGGCACGACAGGTCGCCTTTTCAAATTGGGGCAAGTGTGCGACCAATGCTATTCTCATTCATGAACTATATTATCACTTTTCATTTATTTTTCCATCATTATTTTATTTCTCCCTATATTTCTCTATCTTATATTCTAATATCTTCATCCTGCTAATACGGCGTTGGATATACAAAATCCAGTTAACAAGTGACAAATAATCAAATTTCCTGTGCAAAGCAGAGCGGTTGGTTGGGTCGGGGCAGTAGTCAACCTAGACCGGACCAAACTTGATATAGGGACCCAATTCGAACGCAACCCGGTTGTCGGGTTTGATTGGCACCCAGCGTGTCGGGTTAGGATCTAAATCTCTAAGTCGACGAAAAATTTGTACTTTGGATGAATTTTTGTTTTATTTAAATACATTTGTTTGTTTTTCTAGAAATTTGAATGTCTGGATATTTGTTTGATAAATTTAAACTTGTATGTAAAAATGATTGATGAAATTGAACGTCGGCTTTATTAGACAATACCATTTTTTGAAACCAAAAGTCAAAACCTTGACCGCAGGTAGTAGAGTACCATCAAGGGAGAGGGAATGCACTCACATGTCCGGCCGAGACATGCTGGTATGTTCATGGAAAAACTTTTCACTCATACTCCACCCATCTCTCCGTAAAGAGGAATGCTTGGCATCTGGAAGACTGGAATCGGATGCTGTGCCAGCATACTCCTCACGCAAGTACGCAACTATCAACTAATGCTCGCCACTGATGCCGCGCAACCTGTTGGTTGCGCGTGTCAAGCCACGTCATCACCCGCATTGATCCCGCATGTCAACCACGTCATCACCCGCATCGTTCCCACTGCCACGTGTCATGCCACATCATCTTTCACTTGTCTTGCCACGTCATCACACTACTGCGGATCGGGACTTCCCAAGCGGCTCGTAAGGCCTGTGCAAGCGGTTTTAGAACCGCTTGCGAGCAACGCATGCCCGATGCGAGGGCATCTGGCGGCTCCCGAGCCGCTAGTGATGCCCTCTCGCAAGCGATTCGCGATGCGATGGCGCTGGCGGGCGGTGGCGAGCCACGTGGGAGCTACGTGCAAGCGGTTGGAGGTACGAACCGCTTGTAGAGTGGCATCTCATAGCGGTTCAAAAACGCGCTTGCAGACGTACGTAGTCGTTTACGCTTTGGTTTTCATTTCGGTATGCGGCGCAAATAGATATTTAAATATATATTTCAGCAGGAGTTTTTTTTATTTGTCGTTTAAATTTAAATACATATAGGATAAGCATATAATTAGCGATCAAACAAGCTTAAATATATTAGATATTTAAATATATATTTCAGCAGGAGTTTTTTTATTTGTCGTTTAAATTTAAATACATATAGGATGAGCACATAATTATCGATCAAACAAGCTTAAATATATTAGATAATACATGTAATAATGTACACTTTATATGCACCGACCAAATTTACAAAGTTTATGATTAATATACATTGTGCAAAATGGACAAAACAGTTCAATGTTTTCTTGCAGTACTCTTCTTGGCGCTTTGACGGCGTAGAAGTCGTCCCTAGTTCGTCCGTGTTGAAATATGGATCTCGATAATGGAACTCATACGGGGTTAATAACCTCATCGAGAATGAAGCGAATAGTTGTTCTCAGAATGCGAGCACCCGATGATGTGGTAACACTTGGTGTGTTTATCCATGTCGGGCCGCCAATTAAATTAAAGTGAAAAATAAATAAATCGTGCACCCATAATGTAAATTAATGGAGCACATAAGAACGTTATTAAGTTGTTGCTAGATGCATGGTTGCGTGCATATATATCTGAACCTCTTCAGGAGTTTGAGGCTCAAGCTCGCCGTGGCACATCATTTGGATATAGTGGAACACATAGTAGCCACATAGGTTGTTTCCATGATTGTTGTTTTACCTATGGTCGATGCGGGCAATTACGGATCAATAATAACAAGAAATATTAATTGACAAAGGGCAATTACGTCGTTTTAAGCGTACCAGTTAAGCTTAGCTTGACATCAATTCCTTCTTAAAGCGTCCTTTCGAATATCTTGAAAGCTCAGAACGCCTTGTTAAGGAGGTTAATTATCCACCGGTATTCCTTTTGCGGTTTTCTCCGTGAATCTTGGGCGATGATCATGCTTTGGTCAAGCTTTATGATTATAAGGATCCGGTGGAACCTATTTATATATTGCTTGATTATGACATGTAATTAAACAATATATAGTGTGCCATCAGTGCCTTAAGCAATGTAAAACGAGATGTTAGTGAGGACATCAAAGACGTACTTAAAATTGAATGGCGAAGTATGTATGGCTTGTAGTGTTGTTGTACTAGTGCATGTACAACGTAGTCGTGGATTTCCTTTGGTTTTCGAGGGTATTGGCCGACTTCCTCGTTGACCAACCAAGGGTCAAGGAAGCCAATCGAGTTAAACGCTTTCTAAGTCTTTGTATCTCCATTCTACGAAAATGGGTTAATTGAGTTAATTAATTATTGTTCTCGACAAGCGGCATGTATAGATATATATATATATATATATATATATATATATATATATATATATATATATATATATATATATATATATATATACATCTTAATGAGTCGACACTCACACCAGCAGTCATGAAGGACACGTTGGCGGCGTCGCATGGTACACATTGTACCGATCTTCAAATTCAAGATTTATCAATTGATCATTCCTTGATGTAAATGTTCTTCTTGAAGCGAGAGCGCAACAATGAGCATATCCTGGCGGACCTATGTTCGTACCATTCATGTAGCGTCGCATCTTGACCGGTAGTTTCCTTATGTCCTTAGGGTCTAGCAATGGTCGACCCGGCTTAAATGGCCACGACTTGTGCCGTTGGAAGATCATCAGTTAATCCACAGGCGGCTTCTATGTTATCAAGGCCAGCTTCCCTCATGAAGTCATACTCCATCTGTATACGTTTTGCCTCCTCCTGTTCTTTCTTGCTCATGTATGTGCCCGAGGTTGTTTACTCTTGAAGATGTGCTTTCGATAGTTCTTTGGTAGTCGATGCAGAGAGGCGGTCGGTGTTGAGCGATTGTCGCGAAGAAGTCCGCGATCTTTGGATCAATTCGTTCCTTTGGCGGTGGATTTGTTTTAGCTTTATACCCTGTATCCATCGTCCTGACTTTTCTGCGACTCGCTCTTGACTCCTCGAGCGTCATCTCATAAGGTGTTTTTTCAGGTTCCTTCATTCTCTGTCTGAATGGGAAACCGGCCGCCCTGCTGCTTGATGTCGTTCTAGCTGCAGAAATGCTCTTTTTGCTAGCAAGCTTCTTCTTTGGGGAGATGCTGGCTCGTTGTTTCCCTCGAGGTGCTGCTTCCTTTTGCTTTGAGGGGGCGGCGGTGTTGGGCTTCTGCGCATAGCGCTAGCAGTGGTGGAGTGCTTTCTCTCACCGCGAGGCGTTGCGTGGTGGTGTGCCTGTCTTGGTGGAGGAGGTGAGGTCCGTCTTGGTGGAGTGTTCTCCCTCGGTATAGAAGTCACCTCCGCACCATCAGAAAACACGATGTACTTCTTCCGCCAGAGGATGATGTTATGGACGGCCTCTCCAAGCTTGGTCACATCGTCTCCTCCGGCAATATCGAGCTCCATATCCTCAAATCCAGCCACCACCTCGTCAACCGTGACCTTGGAGTATCCACGGGTATAGGGTTCTGATGGAATGGTGGCCCGACTCCTTTGGGAAGGCCAAAGCATAAGCCACCTTGAGGTGAGGTTGTGCGGTTGGACGCCGTAGCTCACATTGGCGGGCACGGTGATGTCGTCCACGGATACCGGGCCTGCAATTCATCGGTCGGACACGTTGTTTGCGCGTAGTCGCTTCGCCGACCGGAGCAGGGACTAACCACGTTGTCCGGAGGCATAACGATAACCCCTTTGGTCTTTGAAGATGGCGATTGCGGCTTGCACTTCCCGCTTTAGCATTTCGCCATGTTTTCCTTATGCTCCTTGAGCTCTGTTCGATTTTTGACGACTGTTGTGTTCTCTTACTTTCCTTCTTTCCGGCTCCGGTATGTGGCTTTATCATTTGAGAAGCCAGACCATCCACGCACACGCTTGCCAAGTCCTCGTGTCCTTCTGGATGTTCTGCGTTCCGAGTGCGTCGTAAGCTCGTCATTCTCCTATCGCCACCAAGGATCACGACGTTGCTTCTCGATGGCTTCCACAATCCTTTCTTTCACGGGTTGCACTTGTGGTGCCATCTCCGGCTGCCATCATCCTTGACCTCCCCCGTGGCCCAAGGTCGATTCGTGGGCGGAGCTCCCGATCTTCTGTTTCAGGTACTATACCCTTTTTTCTAAGCTCTTCTTCCTGCTTCACCCATTTTGGCATAGCCTTGATGTAACCACCGGACCCGAGATGGTGGTGGTATTTTTTCTTCTGTGCATTGGCCTTGTTCTGCTCACTCGCGGCCTTGCCTTCAACCGACAGCTTGTACTTCTCAAATGCTTGCCAGTGATCTGCTAGCTTCGGATACTTATTGAAATCTGGGATTGTTCCGGTCTCCACATACTTTTTACTGAGCTCGCTCTTCCACGACTGAAAGCATAACGCCATCTTGCTCAGAGTAAATTTCTTACACTTGTTTTCGTAAGCCGTCGGAATCGTGAAGTTTTCCTTTATATCCTTCGAGCGGCTCTTTCGAGCCGTAGGAACCTTGGGCCATGTCTTGATGCTAATAGGACGTGATCCTCACAATGACTCATGAGCGTTGTTGAAGGGGCAAGTGCCGACATAGGGGCTTCGGCTTCCCGATGGCTGAAACTTGAGTAATGGCGTGCTTTGTCGACGGCTTTTGTTAGGCCCTCGTATTTGCTTGGATTGGGCATTGGGCGTTCCGGCTTAAAAAAAACAGAACACGTGTTAGAGGCTTATTTCTATGAGGCGTATAAGAAGCGGTTATTTTAGTGTCCAGCTATATATACCTCACACCGTCGACATTAGTTTCATCGGCGAGCACTGGATGGATGATCACGGTTTCGACTGGCGGTTGGATCACCGGCTTGAGCATGGATTGCGTGATCACCGGCTTGAGCCGGGGCGGCCTGATCACCCATTGGATCTACCGGGTTGGCCTCATCGTAGCTTATGAGAGTGCCCATCGCGATTTCGTTAAGTAGAAAATCATTTCCCGCATCGAAATCAAGATCATCGTTTCAGTGCGCCATCTATCACTGTGCATGCACGCGAAATAATAGAACATTTAATACAACATATATATCTCTTTTATTTGAATACAACATTTGAATACTATATTTTAATACAACATATATATCTCTTTTTATTTGAATACAACATTTGAATACTATATTTTAATACAACATATATATCTCTTTTATTTGAATACAACATTTGAATACAATATTTTAATACAACATATACATCTCTTAGATGTCATCCATCTCGACACCCATCAAAACATACAATATTTGAATACAATATTTGAATGTACAGTTTTTAAATGTACCCATTTCGACACCCATCAAAATGTACAATATTTGAATACAATATTTGAATGTACGATCCACGAAATTGGCAAATAAATCTGAACTTGAATATCGGTTGAACATACTTAAGCCATCTATCTCCTCCATTTCAATTTTTTCAAGTTTCAAATGTAGCATGTGCATGCCATCTTTAATGACACCTTTTAGCCACCAAGTTCACATACACATGCAAATTTCTTTAGCTGCATAAACCCAACTAGGAACCCTAGCTAAGCTTAGATAGGGTGGTTGGCGGTTGCCGTCGGGAGCTCCTAGAAAACCTACTCCAGCTCCCTGGCGCCATTTCGATTTCTAGAGCTGCAACCGAGGCCATCCAGCCCTTACACCCTAGCTAAAACCCCATATCCCAAGCACATTGCAAATCAAGCCAAGCAACCAAGGACAACTGAACATAGATAAAAACAGTGGCCATAATTAAACAAATTTTGCTCTCAGATTTATATATTGATGGGTTGCAGATAAAACTACCATCCAACATCAATATCTACAATTTATCATAGGCTTTTAAAGATCAGTGACTAGAGACCTAAGAGAATCAGTGCTGCCCAAAGTTATTATACAATTTCCTACAAAACAAGCATCTGGTCTTTGTCCGAAACATAGAGATCAATTTTAGCCCTAATGTCAATCATATATCAGGGATTTCACTTAAAAATAATTGATCAGACTAGATGCCAATTACAGTATTAACCAGAATGAGCATTCCCATTGAAACAGATGCTAATCAGATCAATGAAAAGATCCCAAAGGGAAGAACACAGCAGCACAGTATGCAAGTGTATCTCAGGATAATAATTTAGGCAACAACACAAATACTCCTAAGGCATCACTAGTTAACAGATCATCATAGCCTCAAAATTAATAAACATCACCGAGCAAAATATTAAAGGGACAAGTGCAGTGGTCCTGGATCAAGATAATAGCCCCTAGCACGAAGGCTAGGTCCCCAAAGTATTCTCAATCAGCCCAGCAAAAGCCCAACAGTGTTCATATGCACATTCCCAAACCCTAAATCCTAAATCACATCACAGAGCAGCATCCAACAGCATCCCCAAACCCTAAATCACATCACGAGCAACATCACGAGTCCATTAGTGATCCACCAAAAAGACATCACGAGCAACATCCGGGGAGGGAGGGAGCGAGGCGGTGGGCAATCCGTCGAACGACATGTGTGCATCACAGGCGGGAGGGTGAGGAGAAAGAGGGGTTCGATACCTCGGCCCTTCGTCTTCAAATCGGCGGGGAGAATGTCAGCGGAGAAGCGGGACCGAGGGGCTCGCCGTGAAGGGCTCGGCCGGAGAGGGGCGAGCCGGCTGCTGCGGTGCTCGACGGCGAGGTGCGCCCGGCGTCGAGGAGGCGGCGGAGGTGTAAGGCGACAGCGTCGAGGACGACAATGGTGGCGAGGACGGCGAGGTGGCGAGGGCGGCACAGTGGAGCAGCGAGGTGGCGAGGGCGGCGGCGATGGCTTGGGACTTAGAAAAATTTGGGTGGAAAGGAGAGGCGACGAACCGCTTGTTATATAGTAAAGCTCTACAAGCGGTTTGTATTACAAACCGCTTGTGAAAATAACCTCTACAAGCGGTTCGTAGTAATAACCGCTTTTAGAGATATCTTTACAAGCGGTTTGTAGAAAGAACCGCTTGTAGAACACGGTAGCGAAATTAAATTTTTGGAATTTAAGCAGCGACAATAAATTACTCGCAAGCGGTTGGTGATATAAACCGCTTGTAGAAGTCATTCTACAAGCGGTTGGTAGAACGAACCGCTTGTAGAAGTGGGACACACGTGCGCAGGCGCGGGTCTCTTTCTAGAACGTTTAAGATGGTTTGCGCCCTTCCTTTGTTGAATTTGAATTTACTCTCACTTGGCTAGCTCGTGGCGTTTAAGTGCGGGCTCCCGTCTTTGGTCATGAGTTCGAGCCCGCTTTGCGCCCGTTTTTTTTTTTATATAAATATGTATTGAGCCCATTATTCTTTACAAAATACTAAAAATTTGTTTTGCATTACTTTCATTTCTAAATATGTCTGCTCCCATTATTCTTTACAAAATACTAAAATTTTGTTTTTGCATTACTTTCATTTCTAAATATGTACTTAATTAGCCCATTATTTTTTTTCCCAAAAACTAAAAATCTTTTTTACATTACTTTCATTTCTAATATGTACTTAGGCCATTATTCTTTTCAAAAATACTAAAAAATTTTGTTTTGGCATTACTTTCATTTCTAAGTATGTACTTAGCCCATTATTTTTTCAAAAACAAAAAATATATTTTTACATTACTTTCATTTCTAATATGTAATTAGCCCATTATTCTTTCCAAAATATTGCTTCCATCTTATAAATTCTTAAAAATGCTATTATATGATAACATAGTTCATACAACCACATAGATCATCCTAATCATTTACATTTTTGTCTTTACAATTCTTCCTTCATCGTGATCGCGCCAGTAATGCGGAGCATCCATGCCTATGTCATCCGGGATGCTTAAGTCAACATCTATCGCAAATGGAGGGATCTCATCGAATCGATCGTACTCTTCCTCGTCAATAACGTCCTCTACTCCGACAATCCTTCGTTTGCCATGAAGAACCACGTGTCGCTTTGGCTGTTCCTTCTTCTTGTCTTTGATTTGATTCTTCTTTGGTCTGCTTGACATGTCCAATACGTAGAAGACCTGTCTCACCTCCTTCGCGAGAACAAATGGTTCTCTCAAGTAGCCGACTTCTTGGAGGTCGACGGTAGTCATGCCGTATTTGTCGACATTCACGCCACCTGCGTTTAGTTTTACCCATTGGCACTTAACCAATGGGACCTTCAAAGGCCCATAGTCGAGCTCCCATATCTCTTCTATGAATCCATAATATGTGTCCACCCTGCCTGTATTGTTGGTGGCTTCTATACGGACACCGCTGTTCTGGTTTGTGCTATTGTTATCTTGTGATCTCGTGTAGAATGTGTAACCATTTATCTCGTACCCCTGCCATCTCACTATTTCAACGGATGGTCCCCGAGCCAGGCGTTGCAACTGTTCATTGTTGGACTTGCTCTTGAGGATATGGTTTTGTAACCATGCGCCGAAAGAATCCATGTGTCTCAGTGTTATCCACGTATCAGTCTTCTCTCGAACCGGAGGCGTAGAGCATTCTTGTGTTGGAGGACATACAGGCTGCCATCGCCGATTGTTTCAACACGATGAAATGTGCTTGCTTAAATGTCGAAGATCGTTGCATGCAACTACTTTTCTTCAAGTGTCCCTTTACCTCGTAGCCGCCCTCATGGCGTGATATAGGGACGCCGATGGGGTCTAGATCATCAATGTAGTCCACAGAACTCGACCACCTCCCTCGTCACATAACCCTCGGCAATGCATGCTTCGGCGAGAACGGTTCGTACATACTTCTTTAATGCGCTCATATACCTCTCGAAAGGGAACATCTTTGTGGAGATAAGCGGGCTCAAGAATACCTATCTCTTTGCTTAGATGAGCAGTGAGATGAACCATGATATCAAAAAGGCGGGAGGAAAGATCATCTCGAGGCTAACCACACTTTGTACCACGTCACTGCAACTCACCTAGTTTTTTGGATCGATGACCTTCGGGAAGCAGCGTTGAAAAACGAACACGACTTTGTGATTGTCCCCTTACCCACTCGGGCGGTACACCTCTTAAAACCACCGGAACAAGCGTGTCATCAAGACAAGACAGTCATGGGATTTTAGATGTACAATTTTGTTCTCTTTCATATTAACGAATCTCTTTACGTTCGGCGAGTATCCGGAAGGACCTTCACTTTGCTAAGACACTCTATCACGCTTTTTTTCTCTTCTTTGCTTGGAGTATAACTTCACGGCAGTAAATACAGTTGTTCCATACCTCTTTTTCAGGGTGTAGGTCCTTCCCGATACCCGGGACTTAAAGGTCGTTCGAGCACTCACCGTATCTTTTGATTTCCGTGCAGATCTATATATCCTAGGAAGCTCACACAGACGTTCTTGGTGATGTGCATGAAGTCCAAATGAGTGGCGAACATCCAAATCTTCCCGAGAAGGCAAGTCCCAAAATATTGACTTCTTCTTCCATATGGGTGCATGGCCATCCTCATCATTCGCATGATTTGCTTCCTGGACCCTTTCCAAAACTACCTTGGATCCTTCACCATAGCAAACACCGCTTGCCACTTGATGCCTCATTTGGGAGCGATGTTCTTCCTCCCGTTAAATTCTCTGCGTTTCTTCCGCAACGCGTGGTTCGAACAAGAAACTGCGATGCCCCATGTACACCATCTTTTGAGAGCCTTTCATGTACGTGCCATCGATTTGATCCAAACACCGCACACACGCATTGAAGCCTTTGCCGCTTAGGCGACAGGTTACCAAGCGGCGGCGATCGTTGATTGTTACAAATAACATTGCACGCAGGTTGAAATACTCTCTTTTGTATTCGTCCCGGACCTTTACACCGTTCCATAACGTTTCAAGATCTTCTATCAAAGGTTTGGTGAACATCGATATCATTTCCGGGTTGCTTGGGCCCTTGGATCAACAACGGCATCATTATGTACTTTCTCTTCATGCATAACCATGGAGGAATATTATACACACATAGTGTGGTGGCAGTGCTATGGTGCTGCTCATGTCTCCGAAAGGATTCATCCCATTGGTACTCAAACCGAACCTTATGTTTCTCACCTCGTTTGCGAAGTCTTTGTACTTCGATCGACCATCCTCCATCTGCGAGCCATCTGCGGATGCCTAAGCATTCCGTCGACCTTACGCTCTTCTTTGTGCTAGCGCATCATCTTCGCATCGCTTTGTTTGCAAATATACGCTCCGGCCTTGGAATCGAGAGGAAAATACCACAACGCTTTTGCGGTGCTCTCTTCTTCACACGCACCCCATCTACTTCACGGATCATCACGCTTCGTCTTATACGGGGTTCCTTGCACACCGGACAGGCATCCAAGTCGGCATATTCACGCGATATAGGACACGATCGTTGCGACATGCATGTATCTTCCGTACTTTCAATCCTAAGGGACACAGGACGGTTTGGCTTGATCGTGGATTACGGCGGTGTTATCTTTCGGGAGCAACTTCTTTATGAGCGACAAACAACTCATCGAAACCCTTATCGACACACCATTCACGACCTTCCATTGCATGAGCTCCGATGTAGTGCGTAGCTTCTTGTGCCTGACCACAATTTGGGTACAAAAGAGTTCTCTGGTCCTCCAACAATCCACGGTACTTTCTATATTGTTTCTCCTCTGTGATATCTCCTCTGCACACGCGCGACATCGTCCAGTCATCATCCACACCAAACTGATCACCTTATGTATCTTCTCGTCCTCGTATGTCGTCGCGTCCAAGCATACCATCATATATCACTTCCTCTTCATCGGCTTCTTCTTCGTCTTCTATCTTTGGTATGCTCTACTTCGTCGTGGTGAGTCCAACATGTATAGTTCGGCATGAAACCTCTCATCAACAAGTGGCCTCAGATCCGTCCTCGCATTGAGTGCTCTTTCTCGTTCACGCAATCTACGACGGACACCGTCTGAAGCTTCCTAGAGGCAAGTCTCAAATCGACTTCAAGAAAAGCATTCACGCCATCGATGAACTCCCTTGTCCGACGATCCGCATACATCCATTGCGGTTCATCTGCACCAATTAAATTAATAAGAACACTTATTATATTTTTCAAATTGAAATATTTAACTCGAAATAACTAATTGCTATATTTTTAATTACCTCTAAATTTTCTTGATTTTTATAGCTAAACCAACTAAATCTCACAAATTAAAAACTTTTTTCAAAAATATTTTTAATTACATTTCATACCTCCCATAAAGTATTACCTACCTAGCAAAAACCTACATCTATTTAGCTCTATAGCAATTGAAATAATCACCCTACCTACTATTTTAAACTAATGTGAAACTAAAACCATCCAATAGATCACCACATTGCCTCAAAAGATCTAGAAGGAGAGCTAGCTAAGGCACCAAGCTAGATCTTGCTCTCTAAAACAAATAATCCCCCCTACCAACTAATTTCAACATCTTATACATCATCAAAAAAGGATACAAAACTAATATGAGACTTAAAACCCCCAATAGAACTACATCTTGCCTCAAATTATGAAGAGAGAGAGAGAGAGAGCTATAGCAAAACAAACACCCTTCAATTCAAATTAACAAGATTATTTAATATTTCTCCACATCAATGCAAAAGATAAGCAATGTCTACATGAAAATGATGTTGAGACCATGTTTACTACCTTGGAAACCTTAATTTGGAGCTATTAGCCAATTAAAATTTTGGCAAGACCTCCTCTGCAAGAAAACATTTCGGCCGTCGATTACTCTTCTTGAGAGCTGCTTTCGAGGAGGAAGAAAGGGTTAAATCTTATTTGGGCGGAAGGAAAAAGCATATGCAAGCGGTTCGTGATACAAACCGCTTGCACAGATAGCACATTATAAGCGGTTCGTATTACTAACCGCTTACAGAGGATTGCAAGCGGTTGGTGATCTGAACCGCTTGTATTATGATATATCGCAAGCGGTTTCTATCACGAACCGCTTGCATATGCCCTTTCCGCCACCTCCCACTGTTGGCCACGAACCGCTTGTGGCGATCGAATTATAGCGGGTTAAAGCGAGCCGCTTGTGATGGGCCGCTTTGGAAGCCCCGATCCGCAGTAGTGTCATCCGAGACCCACCAACTACCACGTGTCATGCCGTGTCATGCCACGTCATTGCCAGCTGTCGCCACGTCACCCATCGCGTCGGCATCCCCACTGTCGCCCCCGCCCTATGGGTCTCACTCGTCGGTCGCTTTGCGACATGACCCGAGGGTCCACCTATCAGTCATAGCAGCGCTAGGCCGAGCCGAGCCGTTTGGGATGGCTGGGCCATGCGTGCGCATGGGGGGGGGGGGGGCGAGAGAGAGAGAAGAGGTCGGTCGGATCATCGGTTTGGCCCAATTATGGTTAAGATGTGTTTTTTTCGTGGAGTTTTCTATTTAACCTGGAACTTTCTCGAATTATTTAGTGAGCTCCGTAACTCTAAATTAGGTGATTACAGAGCCTAAAAATTACGTTTTACTCCTAAAATTTTTCTATATATTTATTAATTATTTTCTTTGTACTAATTTTGTTGTTATGCCTTGAATTGTCTTCTGCATAAACGGCAGGTGTGATTGCTGTGTGAACTATTGCCAAGAGTAGGTGTTGGACTCACAAAGCGTGGAGTTCTTCGAAGGAAAGTATATATACATATTCCTCTCCTAATTTTACAATTTAAATTATGTAGTTCCTGTTGAACTGGTTGCATGCATGTAAACTAGTGTGTGAGTTCGTAAACATATTAATATTCTGTTATTGTGCCATAGCCGTCTTTGTGAACCCGTTATTATGTTCCCTAGCCTATCCTTGACTATATGTATAGGACTGCATTGGGATTCACTATGAAATGTGCCTTATGAGGCGTATGCTTTGCGATGGTGTTTTTTGTTAAAACCTAAACAAACGAAAACTAGTGTAGATTGCTTAGGGCAGAGCTGAAAGTGTTGGTTTCGCGACTGTGGTGGAGATTCGAGGGTCTCCTCTAATAAGGA
Source organism: Raddia guianensis (assembly GCA_036346415.1). Classification (NCBI taxonomy): domain Eukaryota; kingdom Viridiplantae; phylum Streptophyta; class Magnoliopsida; order Poales; family Poaceae; genus Raddia; species Raddia guianensis. The sequence continues at coordinate 37,564,794 of CM070539.1, forward strand.
CTTAAGCTTGTGTATTACTAGACCAAACCTTACCGTATAACCACTTGTGCCTTTGGCTTTGGCTTAGTACCCTATGAAACCCACTAACCACTTGCTCGTAGGCTGTCCGGTTACGTTTCGTCACTATTGCCCTAGGGTGAGTCTCGCGACCTTACCTGAGGGGTAGGTGGTCCCCGAGACCAAATGTATTAATTGGAGAATGACTTCGGGTGCTGCCCAAAAGTAGTAGGTGCACTACCGAGACGGGCACCGGCGGGGCCAAGGAAACCAAAAGAGAGGGTAAACGAAGTAGTGGGCGTAGTAGGCAGGAAAAGCTTTATACCGTATCTCCTACTGGATGAGACGGGGATTGTGGGGAAATTTATACACACTCTGTAGAGTTAAAACTATCATGATAGCCGTGTCCACGGTCATTGACAGGGTGAGAGGTTTGCACTTGTAGATCCACCCCTTTTCAATTATTAAACTTGACTAAAATAGGCTGGCATTGGCCGGGTGTAAGACGCACCTTCCGTTGATGATTCTTGATGCTAGTTATTATCATGCATTCCCTTAATAAAATTTGTCAACTAAAATTTGAATAGAATTAGATTTTGGGTAAAATAACCTACTCCCCGCTGTTGTACTTACATGCATACTTAAGAATTGCTTTCTGGATAGCCGCGTACTTATTAAATTTCTCGTGGACATATTTGTACTCAGATTTCAGTCAGGATCAGGAGGGCCCTGACAGGGGAGAGCAGGACTAGAGAAGGTGTCCGGGTCGACTCCTTGGGATATATCACGGTTGTAAATTTCTGCTACTCTGATGTTCTTATTATTTAATGTTATTTAATCTTGATGGACTATTTAAACTAAAATGCCAGTTCCTCTCGTAATAAATGATAGCACATTTTATCTGTATTTCATTTTAATTAAATGCATTGCGATGATTTCACCGTATTGTCCATCACGATATATTAGCCCGGGACTAGTATCGTCTCGTGGTGTTTCATTCCTGTACAAGTAACGGGGTCATGACATATGTCTCAATATGTTCCGTCAAGTCATTTTTCATATAACATCAGTTTTTTTGCATGTTCTATCAGTTTTATTGACATGTTTCAATAGTTGTTTTTTTCGATGAGTTCATGTTACATGTTCAATCAGCAAAACAACATGTACAACCAAATATTGCAACGATACAATGTGTATGTTCCAGTAGCATATTATATATGTTCGAAAAAGGTTGTCACTATTTGGAACAAGCATCCCCTAGATCGGACATTCGATTTGTAGTGGCTCCACTCTTTAAAATGTAGTTTTTTTTGTCCAATTTGGAGGTGCAATATTAATGATATGTATTACGCGGAAATGCATGTGCATTATTTATATTATGTATTATTCATGTAATATTCATGATATGGCGACAGGAAGTAGATGATGAACTGGAACCGGATCATGCCCAGTCACACTGCACACTACCCAAAAAATCTATGGGTCGTCTCTCGCAGTATTTTAATGATGATGGGTTTCAAAGATATAAGACATGTTTGGTTCGTGGTTAAAATTGCCACGCCTTGTGACATGACTAACTCGACTATTGTTAGGTGGTGTTTAGTTCGTAGCCACAACTAACCTTAGGCCAGAAAAAATTTTAGGGCAGACGTTTGGTTTATATAGGAAAAAATTGAATAAGCTACCTCCAGCCTCCCTCCTCCCCCACTCCACCACCTCCCTCCCCACACGTCGGCCACCCCTCCGCCTCCCCCACGCCGCCTCCTGTCGTCCCCACACCGGCCTCCCCATGTCGCCCTTCCTCCTCCCCGCGCCGTCCTTCCTCCTCCCCACCGGCCTCCTTGTGCCGGCCATTCTCTCCACGCCGCCCTTCCTCCTCCACGTTGCCCTTCCTCCCCGCGTCGGAGTTGTGGAAGCCAAATGTGTGGCACATCTTAGACGAAAAACCTGAAAAGAATGCGTTGCTAGCTGCCTAACTTTGTTTGGCCGATGCACGCCAAGATGTCACGGTGGAGTAGGCTGTTATGGCATCACAACAGATTGAAGAGATATAGTAAACTCTAATTCCGATTTGTTTCCCTCGGACAGCAGCCGGTTTATATGTGGAGGTCCACAGCTTAACGTGCCACAAATTGTGCCGTGATAGGATCTGCAGTACTTCCACATCTCGGAACCGATTCCATAACTAGAAGGAAAATATATTGATTGTAGCAGCACAATTTCATCTGTGTAAGCATCTGTCGAATTTGTGAGGACCATTCATACAGGTACCGTGACCCCCGCCAGGTGCATGTGTTCTATTTCTCTCATCCACATGTGTTTTCTCCACCTCCAACTAGCAATATACTACCTCCGGTCATAAAAACAAGTCGCCGTTGACTTTTGGATATGCCTTTAACCATTCGTCTTATTCAAAAATTTAATGCAAATATGTGGAAAATAAATCATGCTTAAAATATCTTTAATGATAAAACAAATCACAACAAAATAAACGATAACTTACGTAGTTTTTTAAATAAGACGAATGGTTAAATACATGTTCAAAAGTCAACAGTGGCTTGTTTTTATTAGCAGAGGGAATAGTAGTTAAGAGTTTTACACCTCTTTTGTATGGGTGTCTTTGAGGTTTTAATGATTTTATGCTTAAATATATGGGCGTGTCTATATATTTAAAAAATAGCTACTACGTTGCTGGTGGCATGGGTTTGTTTGGACTGCAACCTAAAATGATTAGAACATTGCTAGCAGATTCTCTATATTTTATTCTCTATACCTCTTCTCTCAATCACTATTTGTTCCCTATATTTTTGTCCACTTCAACAGAGTCTCTATCACTAAAAAGATACAGAGAGTCTCTAGGGAGGGAGTCTTTATATTTAGAGACTGAGATAGATATTTTGTTGGATGGGTATAAAGACTGAGACTATCTACAAAAATGTTCTAAGGATGATCTTAGTACGTCTGTGTTGCAAGTATAATAATCTGATCACCAAATACTCATATGCACTACAACACAAGCATTTGAAAGGGAATAATGATTAGTACCTCAAATGATTAATACATCTGTGTTGCAAGTATAAAAATTGTATTCGGCTGAACCTTTTTATAAAAAAATTGGAAAGAGGTGTAAATCAAATAACCCAGTACTTATATACATCCTTTTTCCTCGGAGGAAAGGGACGCTAAGCGGTATTGATTGGCTTTGCTAGAGGAGATTGCATTCAAACTTATAAGCATATGGAGGGCCAACCTAACCAACAGTACGAAAATAAAATAGAACATACATGAAGAAATCATTGAGATCAAGGGTATATTTTTATTGAAAGATCCAACAAGATTAAGGGCACGTTCTTTTCAGCTTATCTTATTTGATTTATCTACTTGTTTTACTTATCTATCAATTTGGTTATCTGAGGTAGCCTCGAGAGTCTGATTGACTTCGTTCAGCTTGTGTTGTAGAGCTTTTATACAAGTAAAAAATTTACTCAAAAATAATTAAATAGACAGATAAGTCAAATAAATGAAATAAGCCGATAAGAACACACCCTAACTTATTGGCATTTCAAATTAAGCAGGAGCGCAAAAAATTATATGGGTTGATCAGAGGAGGGGGCGAGCGGTGCCTGACGAAGACCATGAAAGGGGAAGTGGGTATGTTTTAGAACATACATCTTTTAATAAGAGCTTCTTTGCTTGTCTTATCAACTTATTTGTTTATTTTATTGTTAAAATGGTGAACTCTTTGTTTTTTAACTGGTTATTTTATAATAGATGTATGTCATAACTGATCAAACAAAGAGCATTTCTAGCAGGTGCCCTAAAACACTATTGCGGACAACCTCAGTCTCCATATACCATCCAACATAATCTCTATGCTAGTCTCTAACTTTAGAGACTCTTCTCATAGTCTCTATATTTAAAGACTCTCTATACGATCTCTATATCCTTTTTAGGATAGAGACTCTACCGGAGATTATGAAAATATAGGAAATGAATAGTAATTTAGAGAAGGGATATAGAGAACGAAATATGAAGATCCTGCTGATGATGCTGTAAGAACAATGAATTTTCCAAGCCTCTTCACGAAGGTTTGAAAGTTAAGATTTTCAGCTGTATTTACTAAAAGAGCAGTCCGTCGTGTGAGGAAATTTCCTAAAATATGTCCATCGCAAACTAAGTTTTCTCTATTGCCCTGCTTTGCCTTTAATAATGTCTGTTGCAAAAATAATTTTGACAGCCCTTCTCAAAAAAAGGGTCTTTGTCTTCTAATCGACGGCTAGGAGAGGTCTCGGACGGTTGCATCCTTGTCTATTTAAGGTTGTGGAAACCCTCTCCCTTAGGAAGGATTGGTACCTGAGCTTCATTCTTTCATTGTCAAGCCAATCTATAGACTTATTTCTTAATCGAGTCCACATGTCCATAAAAGGTAATTCTTTATTGCTCCAATGCTATTGTTGTTGGGAATATGCCCTAAATCAATCATATGAAATAATTGTAATACGTCTTTGGTCATGTACTTTTGATAACTTTGATTATCAGTTCCTTAAATAAATGTCATGACTTTTTTTTATCAAGTACGACTTGGTTGTGAAACACAATTGTCAATGCTTATCTCCGATTCATATCATTATGAGGAGCGATAATGATGTGACTAGCACATGTATTGATTGATGGTATTATTTCACATACCATAGATAAAGATATCAAATCAATACTATGGACGCATGTTAGAGACATGGATGGTTGGATTGACCTACTCTAAGACACTACTGAGATTGTATCTTAAAAGTGCCATTATATTATTGTCTTAAGTGCTACATCTGTATGGTCCTTAGACCTAGATAATCATAAAGTGGGTAGCTATGAAGATAATTTAAAGGTATGCCACGATATATGGTGCAGGGGTGTAATAAATTAAGATGGAATTTGCACCTCCTTGATAACAGGAGAGATACCTCTAGGCCCTCAGTATGGATGGATAAGGAAAGTGTGCCGTTGTACAATGTGATTAATGGTTAATCACAATTTATATTAATTACATTAACGAGTGAATGGTTGAGCTATCACAAGAATGACACACATCTTGTCTTGTGCTTGACTGGTATGTGAGTGTATCAAGGTTTAGCCGATTAAAATTATTCAGTGCATTCGAGTTGAGGGTCACGTATTGCTAGGGACCGCTATTGATTTGTGGTTTGAAAATTGGGTTTTTGGATCCACAACCGACTTGCACATGAACCGAACGGGTCACACAGTTAACAGGTTGTAACATGCCTAATGAATTTATCTGTTAGTGGGTTTCGCACACGGATACAGATCCATGTAGGAATTAGAATCATAATGGGCTGCAAACGTAGAAGCCCATTAGCATGTCTATACAAGGAAGAGGCCTGGGGTGGCATGGTCATGCGAATCAGTCCACACAGAACCCTAGCCGTCGCACCCCTCCTATTCCCAAGCAAACTCTAGCCGCACAACGAGGTGCTAGCACACCTGCGCATGACGTTCCAACCCTGGACGTGTGGATATCTTAGAGGTGCAGCTGCTCCTGCAGACGTGCTAATCGGCGAAGCCCCAAGAGCATGTCGACCATGTCTACTTCCTTTACGCATGATGACCATGTCGACACACGTATGATGACGCGAGGAAGAGACGTTCGGCGAGAACGTAAATGACTACTTTTGTACCACGACGCGCATGACGTGAGAACCGGCTTCTCCGACTAGACACTTCAACCGCGCGTCAAGGGTCACAATCTATGATCCCCTACTTGCATGATTGTCCCGTGTGCTCGCGTAGAAAATTTGAATTTATGCTAGCGTAGCTGGCTTGTTCCTCTTCAGTTGTAGGTCTGTTTGAGAGTGTGTGATCCATGTTTCTTCAACCTTATTACTCTTGGATTAGCAATCCTAGACGGATTGGTGATGTGATCTTGAGGAGTTTGCCATGTCGTGCGTGAAAGTCCTCAAGATGCTGCTGTGAAGGGCCTAGAGCTTGCTTACTTAAGTAGTGAAAACTATCAAGAGTGAAAATAGGTTGCGGGCTCGAGCCAGAGCCGGTCCTTGTTGGAGGGCTTTCCTCAATGGGGAGTAGGGGGGCTCTAAACCTCAATCAAATAAATCATCATGTCCCTCTTTTATTTCTACACTTATTTTAGCTTTTATTCTTTATTTTTCACTGCATTTTGTTTATCTTATTTGCTTAGAATAGGACTTGTTAGCTAGCTTGAGTAACAAATTGTTAAAAAACAAATTTGCACAAATTTTTAAAGTTGTCTATTCAACCCCCCTTCTAGACCAACTAGATTCTTTCACGCCACCATTTCCACCTCTAGTATCTCGCCACCTCTGTTTAGTGATTGGTCTTTCTAAAAAAAGAAAATTGAATGGTTTGTTAAGCACTTAGGCAAAAAAATTGGCCCAGGAGACAATCCAAGCCCATTTACGATAGTGTCTAGACTATGTTTTTTTATGTTTCGACCATATTTCACTAGGTAAAATATATATGTTAGTAGTATATTGTCAATATTTTATTAATACCAAGTTTTATCAGACAAAATATATGTTTTATCAGTACATACTTTATATTTCAACAGTTATTTTATCACGTTTCATCGATACTACACCATGTTTTACCAGTAAGTTCTTTAGCTATGTTTGGTCAATTTTCGACTAAGTAGTCTCGACGTTTCAGGTAACGTGATTGTCTATCTGATTTCAAGTCCTAAAAATCCAAAACCTCTAACCAAAGTCAAATTTAATAATGTTTATCTTGTTAGAGAATTTTTTTTAAAAATATAATCAAATACTCCCTCCGGTTTTTTGACGCCTTGATTTTTAGACACGTCTTTTACCATTCGCTTTATTAAAAAATTCTGTGCAAAGATGTAAAAAAAGTCATTTTATAGTATCTCTATGGATAAAACAAATCAAAACAAAATAAATGATACTCACGAAAAAATTGAATAAGACGAATGGTTAAAATTGTATCCAAAAGTTAAAGATGTCAAACAAAAAAAAATAGAAGGAGGCAACTATTTGCAAAAAAAAAAAAAAAAAACCTGTGAGAACACGCTCATCTGCGCCGCACTGGCCGAACCGCCTGCATTCCCACCTTGATGATTCGTCTTTCTAAAAAAAGAAAATTGGATGGTTCGTTAAGCACTTAAGAGTTGATCAAATAATCGGCCCAAATGACAATCCAAGCCCATTTAAGACAGCCCAGTCTCCTCCAGTATGGAGACGTGGGAGCGTGTGACACCGCCAGCTCATGAGACACGCAGGCTTCTTCCGCCACGTGTGCCACCCATGGCCTCGACCGCCGTGCCCAACACCGCCGCTTCGCGCGGGCGCGGCCACAGCTCGCAACTCACATTATTAAATTTGACTTTGGTTAAAGTCGCAACTCACAAGGCGGCGCGAAACAGAGCACGCGTCTGTGCGTGTGAAGGGGAGGGAGAGAACGGAGCAGAGCAAAAATCGAGATCGAGAGAGAGAGAGAGAGAGGAAATGAGGAATGCGCGCATGGCGGCGCGGTGGGAGGAGCTCGTCGTGGCGGCCGTGGCGACGGGAGGGAGCAGCGGCACGGTGGTGTCCATCTGCGTCTTCACGGCGGTGCTGTGCCTGTGCCTCGTCGCCGGCCACCTCCTCGAGGAGAACAAATGGGTCAACGAGTCCATCACCGCGCTCCTCATTGTACGTCGCGAGTCGAGCCCTAAACATGTATGCTGGTCAAATTTCGGTTGAATTTGCTGAATCACGATTTTGAGCTTCGAAAGAAACGTCAAATTATACGTGCCTAATTGTTGCTGTTATCTTACCTCTTGCAACGTGCAGTTAGCTTAGCCTCCCTTGAGTGCCCCTGCTGTTGCTCTACACCAGCTTTGAGATTTTAAGATAGTTGGCTAGGTTCCAAAAGAAATTGTTTCCATTGTTGAAGTGCCAGATTTAGCTACTGCTGCAAAAGATTTGCACCTCGTATGACTTGTATTGATTAACTTTTCTTGAAAGATCGGTACTGATTAACTGAACCATTTTGCAGGGGTGCATTGTTGGAGCTATCATATTTCTCCTGAGCAAAGGCAGGAATTCGCACATCCTGAGGTTTGATGAGCAACTCTTTTTCATCTACGTTCTTCCACCAATAATCTTCAACGCTGGGTATGCATTCCATAATGGCCAATGTTCTTTTAACTGGTCACTTCATTTTGTGTTCTGGAAGCTGTACATGGCACTTGTTGATTTGTAGGTTCCAGGTCAAGAAGAAGCAATTTTTCCATAATTTTCTCACCATTATGTCCTTTGGGGTATTTGGGGTTTTCATCTCAGTTGCAATAGTTTCAGCAGGTTCGTTGCCATTCTTCTACAATATGTGTAGATGTTGAGATGTATACAAGTAAACATCACATCTTTATCCGTGGGATAAGAACGACTACAGATTTAAATGCTTGCTGAGTAAAATGAGTGCAAAATTAACTATTTCTCTTTTTTATATGTTGATTTCTTCTGCACATTACATTAGTTATTTGTTGCTAAAAAAGGTAGTTCACAATTTCAGGTTGCTACTGGCTCTTCCCAAAAGTTAGTTTTGGAAAACTTGACGCAGTGGATTATCTAGGTCTGTTTTTCTATATTTCTGATTGTTAACTCTTCTCCTTGTTGCTTCAAATCAGTGCTGATCTGATTTACAATTGCAGCACTGGGAGCAATATTTTCTTCTACAGATACCGTGTGCACACTGCAGGTCTGTTAGATGCTTACTCTAATTGAGCATATTTTGTCCATATGGTTTAAAGCAAATGCTAAATCATTCAAGCTCCAACTCAGGTCATAAACCAAGATGAGACCCCTAGGCTGTACAGCTTAGTGTTTGGGGAAGGAGTTGTCAATGATGCCACATCAGTTGTACTTTTCAATGCTATAAAGAATCTGGATATCACTAAGATCAAAGGCGGGGTAGCACTCAAAGTTATTTCGGATTTTCTCTATCTGTTCTTAACTAGCACTTTGCTTGGAATTACTGTAAGGAAACAATTTCAAATATCATAATTTTCAAATTAATAGTGGCATTACACTTTTGATCAGTATCATGATGCATAGTATTGTGTGTTGCTTAATTTTTGCCGATTATGATCAGATTGGGCTATCAACTGCTTACGTTCTCAGGGTTCTGTATTTTGGTAGGTGAGTATAACACGCTAATATATCATGATATGGTTTATAGTTATATCCTTCCCTCATTATATATCAATGTCTTTCCATAATTTCTGTAGGCACTCCACCGATCGAGAGGTAGCCTTGATGGCTCTTATGGCTTATTTGTCGTATATGCTGGCAGAAGTAAGAATGCTCAGATAAATGTTGCCATTTCAACATTTACTTCCACAATATAACTGAAGAATGTTGCATCATCTATTTTGGGTAGTTGCTGAATCTTAGTGGGATTTTGACTGTCTTCTTTTGTGGGATTGTCATGTCCCATTACGCATGGCATAACGTGACAGAGAGCTCAAGAATCACGACAAGGTACTACAATTTTGGCGCCACATTTTCTTAGTTTATAACTTTTGAAGTCATTTTATCTGTTGTATTCTCAATCATCAGATGATATTCTATTTTGTGAAATTTAAAATTATATTGTAAAGATTAAATATGCATTTGGTGTGATGGATGTCATTGTAGGCACATATTTGCAACATTGTCATTTATAGCTGAGACATTCATCTTTCTTTATGTTGGTATGGATGCACTTGACATTGATAAGTGGAGAACATCAAAAGCGAGGTGAGAATCTAAGCATTCAGATATTTGTGTTTTTCTCTATTTTTTGTTGTCTCAAAATGGTTATATGTGATCATTTTTTGTTACATAAAATCCTTCATTTTGTCATTTTGGCAGCTTTAGGACATCACTTGGCATCTTTGGCATCATCATATCACTTGTATTATTGGGACGGGCCGCATTTGTCATACCTCTATCTATTTTGTCCAATTATATGAGTGGTAGTTCTGAAAGAGCACCAATCACATTCAAGCAGCAGGTTGCTTCTAAAGCGATGATGATTTTCACTAATTTAACAATTCTTTATATTGGCTAATAAGCAATTCACAATTTTCTCTAGTAGAACATCCATTAAATGATGTACTAAACATTCTTTTAACACGACAAGGTTGTGATTTGGTGGGCTGGACTCATGAGAGGCGCTGTTTCAATCGCGCTAGCATACAATCAGGTATTGTTTGTCATCTTGATAACTATTCTATGTATATTAATAGATTTTAACATTTATTCGTTGAATCTGCATGCTTGTAGTTCACTTTTTCAGGTGTAACACTGGACCCAGTTCATGCAACTATAATCACCAGCACAATTATTGTAGTATTTTTCACAACTCTGGTATATACTGAATCCAACACCTTTTGCTACGCAATATTATTCTTAATGGTTTGATGTCAAGGCTTTGGGAGCTGAACCATTTTTCCCACAATTTCAGGTGTTTGGCTTCTTGACAAGGCCTCTCATAAGCGCAATCCTCCCCCACCATCGACAGCAGGAGGCCATATCGTTCGCTGGAGGCAACAGTACAGGCAGCAACTCCCCAAAGGATGAATTCACCCTGCCGTTTCTTTCACCTGAAGAAGCATCCGGAATCGGAGGCGGCTTCCTTCAAGCCACGAGAAGCATCTCTATGCTCCTAGAGAGGCCTGTTCACACGGTGCACATCTACTGGAGGAAATTTGACGACAGGTTCATGAGACCAATCTTCGGCGGACCGCGCTCTAACTGACTACTCCTGCAGTCCTGCAAACTGGAATAACTGACACATTGCAACTGCAGTGATATCAAGTACAGGGAGACAAGTGTGTTCTTTGTGGCAGCTTCCTGTTCAGTGCTTAATCGGTTCCAATGTATTCACAATGTTAGCTGTTAAAGAATATCTCTTGATTCCAGCCTTCTAGGCATGCAGTTTGCTACTGTCAGTAAAGTTCCTGGCGTTGAACAGCTGGAGGCAATTTCAGTTTGCTCTATATTCTGAGTACTTACAACATTGCAATCATAATTATCGGAGTGAACAAATGGAAACAGAAGAGAAAAATGCCCTTCTGCCACTCTCTAAAGTGTGTTTTACCATTTTACCATTCTCAATCTTTGTCTTATCATTTGGTCACTCTCAACACTGTCCTTTTACTATTTTGCCATTCCTGCCCCTTTCAGCTTATTTTAGTTTCTTTTCCAACAAATAGCCATAGAAAAATTAGAGAAGGGCAAAACACTCTCAACAATTGCTATAGGACACCATCTCTCTAATTAGAGAAGGGTAAAACCGTCTTTTCTTATGTCTATCTGTTGGAAAAGAAATTAAAATGAGCTGAAAGGGGCAGGAATAACAAAATAGTAAGGGATTAGTGTTTAAAGTGGTAAAATGGTAAGAAAAAGGTTAAGAGTGGCAAAATAGTAAGCCACACTAGAGAGAGTGGCAGAAAGACATTTTTCTCAACAGGAAACGGGAGCATAGGCTGAGTGCTGCTTATTGTTAACTGAAAACCAGAAAAATACTGAAAGAAACAAGTCAAACCAAATGCAGTTGTCGTCGTCATCACCTCATTTTAATGTACTCCATGCATCCCTTATCTGCTTTATGCGCCAGCTAATGGATCAGTATTTCTTGCCAAAGAAGACGAGCTGAAGCTGGTCGTAGCCGGCAAGCGCGCCGGCGCCGGCGATGGCGCGGAGGATGTTGGCGCCGGCGCCCTTGAATAGCGACCGGGGGCCCTCATTCCTGACGATCTGGGCAAAGCAGTCCATGGAGCTCTTGTACTTGACCGCCTCCCCGGAGGTCATCATCATCCTCCTCCGGACGGTGTCGAGGGGATAAGACGCAAGGTTCGCGCCATTGGTGATCATCCATCCTAGCGCCAAGCTCGCAAAGAAATTGTCCTGCGATTAAATTTCATCTGTAAATTATTAACTGACCTTCGCACACCCCGCGGGTATATGCAGTGTCAACTCGATCATTTGTCTAGATCTGTGCTTTGTTCTCACTCACTCCCTCTCTCGTATATTCCCTCCATTCCAAAAAACTTTGTGTTTTGAATAACGACATGATTTTCGGAATATAATTTTAACCACTAATTATCGTTACAATTTATTTATAAATCTAGAAAATTACGATATTTTGTAGGTGTTTTTTGCGACGAATTCATATATCTATGGTTTCATCTATCCAACCTAAATAGCTTAAAGGATTTTTTATAGAAAAATTTTAAACTTTGACATAGAACATGTCTTAGATCCTGTCTAAAATGTCACTTTTTGTGATATGAGAAAAGCATTTTGGTAAAACAAAAACCCACTAAACAGTTCCCTTACCACGGCCGCCTGCATCCACGTGTGCCACTACCAGTGACTAACTGACTACTGATGTAGCAGCTCTAGCTGCCCCGCAGCCTGGTCTTGCGACGGCTCGACCAGGTGGCTCCATGGTCGCTAGATGGAGGGGTAGTGGTCTCCGATCTTGGCGCCACGAGGAGGATCTGGCAGGCAGAGGCAGAGCCTGCTCTCTTATGGGAGAGAGAGGAAAGGGACGGTAGGAACGAGGACCAAGAATAATTCCTTTTGTTTTGATAATTCATGGGCTATTTTATAATAAAGCACGCAAGGAGCAGTAGGACAATGCAGGAATCATGAAGCAAGTCTGATGTTGACGTATGCCTTCGGCTACATGATGCACAAGAAGGTACTGCATTCTAGAAAATTGTAACCTTGGCCATAGCTACCTGCAGAGTCCCGGTAAGGAGCACGGGCTTGAAAGAATCGTACATCCCGAAATAGAGGCCGCGGTAGATGATGATGCCGACGCACGAGACGTTGAACCCGCGGTAGAGCCCCGCGACGCCGTCCGACCGGAGAGTCTTGCGGTAGACGTCGGCGAGGCCGGTGAACTGCCTCTCGCCGCCCTTGTTGGCCGCCTTGTAGTCGTTGGTGAGGCGCGTCCTGGCGTAGTCGAGCGAGTACACGAAGAGCAGGGAGGTCGCGCCGGCGGCGCTGCCGGAGGCGATGTTCCCGGCGAACCACCTCCAGTAGCCGTCCCTGTCTTTCTTTAAGTTGAACATGCCTTTGAAGTAGTCCTTGAAGGCGAAGTTCAGTGCCTGGCATGCACGAGCACGAACCGATGATTCAACATTAGTGAGCTTTTGTACTGAAAACAAACACATGGAAAATTAAGGCGCAGTTTGATTCAACATTATCGTTTTGTGTGTGGATTTTTCTGAAACTCTCTTCTGTTTCTAATGCTTAGCTCTGACGCGCGTGTAAGTATGGAGGGTCTTATTTGAGCCTAGCCTTATTTACAAAAGCCACACACATGCACACCTTGTAAACACCACAGGAAACACAAGCAGTGTCGAGAGGCAGAACTAGTATCGACGGCCAGTTAAAAACCGTCAACACGAAGCCCATACTCTCGACGGTCCAAACAATGCCGTCGAGAGAAGTTGTCTCAACGGTCAAGCCGTCGAGAAAATTGTTTTTCCCGACGGCTTATGTGTTGTTATCAACGGTCGCCCCTACTGTCGCCCCTACTGGTGTTTCCTGCAGTGAAATACATACAGCCCAACAAACTCAAACTACATTAAATCTACTTCTCCAAAATTTGTTATGTTTTTAAAAACGCAAATTGTAGCACTTCTTAATTATTTTGTTGGACTTTTACAGGTTTATTAAAATATTTAAAACAATTTTTTTATTTTCTAATTATTTTGTAGTTCACTCGAACTAAGAAATAATTATTCAAAATGTTGTCAATAGACTGAAATATAAGCCGAAATTTCCAATGGCATCGGAAATTTTGCAAATTTGAATCTTGATTAAGAAAAATCGTCCCCCAAAAAAAAAGATCAAAGAATCCCGGTGATCGCCATGAGCTACCTGGGTGGGGAAGTAGCGGATGACGTTGGTGGTGTTCCCTCTCCAGAGGGAGAGAAAGCCCTCCTCCCGGACGGTGCGCGCGAAGCAGTCGCCGATGCCGCCGTACGGCCGGGAGAGGCGGCCGGCCCGGATGATCTCGTCCTGGTTCTGCAACAGCATCTTCACGCGCTCCACCGGCGCTGCGACGGTCTTGGACACCGCCGACGACACTCCTCCCAGCAGCAAGTCCGCCGCGAAGCTCTTCTCCGCGGGAGCCGAAGCAAACACCGGCGACGCCGCCGCCGCCGGGGCGCCCTGGACGCCGCCACGGCCGAGCGGCACCGCCGCCAACGCGCGCCAGGAGCACTGCGGCCTGTGGCCGCCGGCGGCCGCTCGCAAGTGAGCCCGGTGCACCGCGGAGCTCGAGCGAGCGCCACCACAAGCACCGTCTGCCATCGCCAGTTCGCCACAGCGGGAGCAATCGATAACTCTTGACAAGGGAATTTTGAACTTTGGAGTCACTGAATCGCTTATCGGTAGAAGCTGAGAATATGATTAAGCTGACGATGCAGGCATGCATTTATATATATATATATAGAGAAATCTTGGCGTGCACCACGAAGCACGGATCCTCCGTCTTTCGTACGCGTTTCGAAATCAGAGATCTTTTAACAATGATCCGAACAGATTGATCTTGTTTCGTCTCATTGAAATATAGCTAGTGACCAAGTTTAGTATTTTTTAAATTTATTTACTATTTGTTTTTATTTTCAAAAATCAGCTTTTTGGGCTACGACTAATTGGAAGGCTGATTTTGAAAATAGAAACAAATAATAAATAAATTCAAAAATACAAAACTTGGTCATCGGTTACATTTCAATGAGATTTAACAAGATCAACAGCTCGGATCACTTGTTAAGCATCTCGATTTCGAACTACAGAGCACGGATCTCCCGTGCTTCTGGGGTGTACGCTAGCATTCCTATATATATATATATATATATATATATATATATATATATATATATATACGAGCCCCTAATATACCCCAGGTGTAAATTAGGTTTAATCTACCCGCATCCACACTCTCCAATGAGCGCACTAATCAAAAACCGGGAAGGCGTCAGATTCGACAAGATGGTGAAAGTAATTCAAAAGAATCGACTTTGGCACTCGGCGAGAATTGGGCCTGCATATGGTGCCTAAAATTGTGGGAGCATTAACTACTCGTTTTCAAACGTATTCTATCTCGTTTTTCGATTTAATTTTTGATTCAGTAGATCCGATGATTAAATCCTTCCAAAGATCGTATCATTGGTATTTTTCAAGCAAAACAAGATCTTGGTTGCCATATGAATTTGAAATATTTTATAAATATCAATTTGAATATGATTATGATTTGAACGTAATTACTAGTAATCGAGATGAATGTGATGTACGTATGATAGTAATCCATGTTTTGTAGGTTCTAGCCCGATTACTTTTCCTTACTTTCGTTTTTCGACAGTAATAGACAGTAATTCAATTACTGCCATTTTTTTGGATAAAAAACTGATATGGAATCTCATTACTTTCCATTCCCTCCAAAATTACATTCTTAAAAACGAAGAAAAATACATTCACAGGTCGATTACTTCGCATTGCAGTCTAAATCATTTTCCAGTAATCAACACAGATCAATTACTTCGCATTACTTCTCCAGTAATCAAAAGTAATGGAGCAGCCGCGCCGCCGCCAGCAATCTCGTCGGAGCCGTCGCGCTGCTGCCTCGCGGGGGCCGCCATGGTGTGCGTGGGAGCCAGGCGTTGGGGAGATGGAGGCGCCGGCGGAGCAAGGTCGGGAGGCGCGGCGGCGGGTAAGCGGCGGCGGCGGCGCGCAATGTGGCGGTGGAGGCCGAGGGCGATCTTGGCGAGGACGGTGCCGTCGCGTGAGGAGGATGGTCGGAGATCTGCGTCGGCCGGGTGCCATCAGTCACCGTGGCGGATATGGGACGGCGGCCTCTGAGGAAAAGCGGGGGGCAGGGCGGCGGCGCCGATCCGGCGTCCGTGGGGTCGAGAAGCGATCCGCGACGGCGGTGGTCGGAGCGCGATGACCAGCGTCAGCAGAGGTCGGGAAGCGGCGGCAACGCATCGAGAGGGAGCGAGCCGCGGCGTCGAGAGGCGGCGGCGGCGTCTGGTCACCGTGGCGAATCTGGGACGACGCATACCAGTGGCGCCGCGTGCGGCGTCCACCCGCCGTAGCGCCGCCGCCGCGTCGCCCGCATCGCCTTCGCCAACCACAGACCTCTGCGTCGCCCGCCTGGCGCAGCCGCCGCCGTGTCTCGCGTCTCCCGCACGCAGCGCGCCGTGTCCTCGCGCGCCTGCGGCTGGTCGACGACGGCATAAGCGGGATCGACGACGGCAAAGTGAGGCGAGTGTGGGTGCGCTGGTCGCGATCGGCGTTAGGGACGGCGGCGAGATCGGTTGCATCGGGAGCACTAGGAGAGAGAGAAACCGAGAGAGGAGGTGGAGGTGGTTTTTAAATAGTGATCCGATTTTTTGGGTTTGCTGGCCGGGTGGCTCGGCGACTGGTCCGTGTAGAGGCTAGGTGTAGATTAGGCTTAATCTACCCTAGGTAGATTAGATCTATTATATATATATATATATATATATATATATATATATATATATATATATATATATATATATATATATATAGAGAATGCTAGCGTGCACCCGGAGCACGGATCATGCCGTGCTCCCAGCGTTTTGAAATCCGAGATGTCTAACAACTGATCGAACAGTTGATCTTGTTTGTCTCATTTGAAATGTAGCCAGATGACCAAGTTTCGTATTTTTGAATTTATTTACTATTTGTTTCCTATTTTCAAAAATCAGCTTTTTGGACCTTTGAGACTAATTGGAAGGCTGATTTTTGAAAATAGGAAACAAATAGTAAATAAATTCAAAAAATATTAAACTTGGTCACTGGCTACATTTCAGTGAGACGAACAAGATCAATGGTTCGGATCAGTTGTTAGGCATCTCGGATTTCAAAAACGAGTTGGGAGCACGGATCTCTCTGTGTTCGGGTGCACGCTAGTATTCCTCTATATATATATATATATATATATATATATATATATATATATATATAAGCCTGTGCTCCATACCTTCTTTGTAAACAATTAATCACATAGTTATTGCATTCACACCTATATATGGCAAATGATAGTGTTGTCGTGCATGTATTTACTTTGTGTGCACAAATCTTGATGAAATCCAACGGCTACAAGAAATGGAGCACTGCCTCCATAGAGTCCCAGAGAGAGAGAGAGAGAGTAAGGCTACGTTACTCCTAGGAGTACCGTAGCTATGGTGCTCCCAATTTCCCCACTGTCCGATACGTTCACCTGCCCCCCACCTAATTCCACATGTTACCTACTGTGCAGTAATGATCAGTAAAGCGTAACTTAAGGAGTAGAAAAGCGATGCATCAAAAGTAGTAAAGATAAGACATGATCTTAATTCGGTCACGAGTACTTAACGGATGTAAAAGTTCTGAATTGCTTTGGTTTTTGTTATATTTTTTCCTGGTAACTCCGATGAAAGAATGGTTTACACCAACGTAACTAACATTTTTCGAACAAAACAAGACCTCACTCGCCATACAAAATTTGCTAAAAATGCTTTACTACACCAATGAGTAATATTTTACTATTTTCACACTATACTTTACTACGGTACATCCAAAGATAATATACCTAATAAAAAAATTTACTACCTTTTTAGTGTTGATTTGTGATGTAGTAAAGTACTCCTAGGAGTACGGATACGTTACTCCTAAGAGTATTATAACTATAATACACCCACTTTTTTTCCACCGTCCGATCACCCCTTCACCCTCCGTAATACCCAACAACACTCATCTCTCCAGTCTGTGATTTATCCCCCTCCCCGTATAGCTAGTAGTTTTCCTCCCGGTCTGTGAGCGCACCAATGATGGGTGGCGGGCGGCGTGTGAGACACGGCGGCGACTGGTGGTGGGAGCCGGCGACGGGCGGCGGGAGCCCGTCGGAGACGAGTAGCGGTAGCTGCAGTAACAGGTGGCGGGAGTAGGCCGACAACGCACGGTTGCGGATCGACGGCACTACCCCAACTTTACCACGCCGAGTCGATTGTTGATGAGCACGATGAGAAGGATGTCTAAACCAACACAGCTGGCCTCGGTTGATGATGAAGTTGCTCTGGAAATCGTTAATCCGATTGCTGATGAACAGGTGATAGTTTAGTAGCAAATTCCCCCAATTTTCCCCTTGCTATATGTGGATGTGCTATCAAATTTGAATGCATTTATTACTTTACTACTATAGTATATAGCTGTTTTTCACACATATATATAGAATGTGTTTTACTGTAGGCAAATTCTCCCAATTTCCTCCTTGTTGTATGTGGTTGTGCTATCAAATTTGAATGCATTTATTACTTTACTACGATAGTATATAACTGTTTTTCACACATACAGAATGTGTTTTACTGCAGGCATTTTTTAGTATGTTGCATACATACTGAATATGATTGATTATAATACTATGCAGTAGTTTGTGCACATACTGAATGTGCTTTACAATAATATATATAGTTGTTTGCACATATACTAGATGTGATTTTACGGTGGGCATTTTTAACATTTTGAATTTTGGTTGGGTCCCAACATCACACCTTCACAAAAAACTTTGGTATAGCTTTACCACAAAGTTGTGCAGACATTACAAAAAAATAAATATAGATTTTATGTTGTTGTTTGTTTATGATCATATAGTTTCATTACAGTTTGTGTGCAAAAAAAAGTTGTGCATGTGAAAACACCCTGTTGTGCTTCACACTTTATTTAGAAAAAGTTTCAAAAAAATGGTAGGAATCTGATGTATGGGTCCATGAATATTACAAGTGTCTTCATGACTACACATCCATTGCCAGCACTTTGTATTTTTAACTTTTACTAGAAAAAAATTATAGGGATCTTATGCTCTTCATCATATTGCTGTAGAACTGATGTTATTTACCATTGATATATTTGGTGCAGGCTATGAACATTGTTCCTTGTGTTGGGATGATTTTTCAATCTCGAGATGACTGTGAAAAGTAAAATTCAGCAGTCATATTATGCTAATATGATGCTTTACTACGTAGGACGCCTGAGTTTTACTACATGACGTACAAAATTTTGCTTTACTATAATATGAGAAGAACTTTACTATTTCTTAAGCAACACTTTATTACAACACGTTACGTAAACATAAACAATATAGATAATTAGTAAAGCTGTGTACAGGCAGAATACTGTACACAAAACAGTAGTAAAGTATTGCACAGGAAGTAGTAAAGCTTTGTTCATTATTGTAGTAAAGTAATTTTTAAAAAGTGAGACTGGTCTAGTTTTGTTCAAAAAATGTCAGAAACACAATGGCGCAAACGGTTTGTGAATCTGAGCTCTCGAAAAAAAATTACGGCAAAAATACGAAAATAAATATGCCACATGCATATGCATGCATGCATAGGAGGAGGGGAGCGCGCGTGAGGAGGGGGGAGGGAGGGAGAAGGACACGTGTCGTCATATGGACGTAGGAGTATTCTAGTCTTTATCTATATATATATATATATATATATATATATATATATATAGGAAAACAGAATGGGACTCCATGGAGTCAGTGCTCCATTCCTTGTTGCGTTGGATTTCATCAAGATTCGTGCACATAAAGTAAATACATACGACAACACTTTCATTGCCATATATATATATGAATATATATATATATGTCATTAATTGTTTACAATGAAGCTCGTGTTCGAGTCTTATTTGGAAAGTATTAATATATATATATATATATATATATATATATTTGTATGGCAAATGATAATGTTGTTGTGTATGTATTTACTTTGTGTGCACGAATCTTGATGAAACCGACAAGCAACAAGCAATGGAGCACTGACCCATGGAGTGTATATATATATATATATATATATATATATATATATATATATATATATATATATATATATATATATAGATATATACACTGGCTAGCGGCTAGCCAACTACTACCTCGAGTATTGTAAACATATCTTCTTGACAATCATACGGTTTTAGAAAATACAACTTTAATTACTAATTATTAAAATTATATATTTATATAATATACAATGTAGGTTTTTTCGAGAGGAAACTATATACCCAGTCTGAATAGTTCGAAGCATATTTCTAAATAAAGTTGTTAAACTTTGGCGTGAGGTACGTGACATATTTTCGTTAACTAAATAGTATTGGACAGTATTTTGATAGAACAATATTATGTTTTTATCAAGACCCACATGATTAATTTAAGTTTAATTCTATAATTTTTAGGTTCTTTTCAGGTTGGCGAGACCAACGGTACAACCAATTGTGCTACGATGGTTGTAATATCCTATCTTGTACTCATCATTTTTTATGACTACCCTGTTTTTGAAGTAACTAATATTTCTTTGACCGTAGCTCTAATTTTAAAGAATACTATCCTGTGATCTCCACAGGAAATTCCACCCCAAAGGGAACACTTCTCTCTAGTTACTAGTTCTCTTTCAGAAAATTTTCTCCAATAATGTTCTTAGCATAATAAATTAAACCAAATAACTAAAACTAGTCAAATCGTTGGATTTTAAAAAAGAATCATTTCATTCCACTGAGTAATTTACGTACGGTTTTCTTTGTAAAAAACCCCAAACTTATAACAAACATAAATAAAAATTACTTACACTTTTACAAGCCTTCTTATTGATATACTATTACACGCTGGTGGTATAATAGTTTATTATTAAGTTGAGTGAATACTCTCTAGGGGCGGACCCAACCATAAGGGAAGCTGGGGTCTTGGCCCCACCGAAAATTTCAGAATCCATTTATACCTAGATTAAAGTACAGAGCAATTTTTTGATATTTTGGCCTTAAGTGGGGCAGATGGGCAGTCCATTGTTGATAATTTCAATGTCCAATGGATCTGATCATGAAATAGTGTGTTTATTATTGTTATGCACCGATAATTTAACTAGTTTGTTGTGTATTTGGCCAATGGTAGATAAAAGAGATTTTAGACTTGTTCCACCTATATTTTTATGCTACGTCCGCCACTACTAAGAGAGTTTCTTACTAAAGCAAAAAAGCTCTTCGGTTTTGTATGTTGCTTCTCTAACAGAGCTTCAACCTTTGTAGGGGACTCCGCGGGCAGTGCTCGCTTAATAACGAAACATACTTCAATTGCAGTGTCTCGTAATGATAGTATTTTTATATCTATCTTCTGCATGAAGGTATTTTTATGTCATTCGATGTCTTCATGCTTGATTCACATGCATGTCCTTGCATAACACAGATTCTCCTGACATATTTTCTCATGGTTGTCTGTCTTGTCATAATTCTGCGTAATATCTTTCTGCCATAATTTTATCTTATAAAAAGTCACTACAACATAATTATAGAGTCTTCTCTATTTGATTAGTAATTAGAAAGCCCAATAGAATGTCTCAAAATTCTCTATTCGACGGCAATCCAACGCGCTTGGAGGCACTGGGCGCCATCGAAATGCAAGTTCTTTCTTTGGCTCCTGCTTCGGCGACACGTCTCGACGTCCGACGCCCTGCAGCATAGGTGTCTCCCGAATGCCTACTTCTGCCAGCCGTGCCTGCGCAATCTCGAGACCCCCGAGCACCTATTCCTCCAATGTGATTACAACGTCTTCATTTGGGAGCACTTGGGTCACTTGACAAACTCTCCACTCATCGCCCCGTCGTCCTAGAGACATCCTTCCAATGTCCTAGCCTGGTGGGATGAAGATTTTCAAGGCAGGGCTCCGCGTGGCACCCTTATCAATATTCTCTAGGACTATCTGGCACTTGTGGCTTGAGCGTAACAACCGACTATTCTGCCAAATCGAACAGCCCCGAGTCACCTTTCTCCAACACCTCATCGACGAACTGCGGCTCTGGATGGCCGCAGGAGCCGATTTTGTAATCAATTGTTTTTTTATTCCTAGATAGGAGGGGGGCTTCCAATCCCCCCAAACTATAATTCTTACTCGCTTTTATCAATAGATGTCAGTTCTCATGCCCTTTGTTGAAAAAAAAAGCTCTAGTGCTAAAGCTACACTTTTGCTTGGGAGAGAATATTTGCTTTAAGAGCTGCTTATATTCCTTAATTAGCCTTTCAAATTTTACGTCTAATTTTTCTTGCCTTTTTTCCTAAGTCATGGGATATATTTTCATAAATGAAGTATTCCCTTCGTGTTTTTATAAGACAAGATTTAACTTGCACAATCTCCTAAACTTTATTTTGACCCTTTATTTCTCTTATCCTATATCATTCATAATAACAAAATTATAATCATTAAAAAAATACTTCAAAATATGAATCCAATGGTCCCATTTTTATCACAAAATCTATATATCATTACACAAATTATCGATCAAAGATTAGCAAGTTTGAATCTTGGAATGCGTGGATGCCTTATAAAAAACAATGGGTGCATATGAGGGAGTATTAGGCCCTCTTTAATTCATAGTTTGATTTGGTTTTTGTTTGGTTGAACGAAAATTCATTATTTTTTACAGACAATTTTGTACAACATTTTGTAATAATTTTTAGAACTTTGTGTGTGTTTTTAAAAAATCTCAGAAATATTTTTTAAATATTTATTTAGCCTTTTCATGTCTCTCCTTAAAGATTCTTGATTTGTTGTGTCAAGCAAAATCAAACTAGGAATCAAAGGACGGCTTAAGCATTGTTCTTTTCGGCATTACGTGCCGTTGCGTGTTACTGTAACAAATTTTGTTACTTTTATATAGCCTATATATTGTGATAATTTGCAACGATTTTTTATGGCTTTTAGTTTTTTTTCAAAAATTTTAAAGCTATTTTTGTTATAATATTTTAACCATATTTTGTGGCTTTCAAATTTGCTACATTTATACGACGCTGAAAAGAACGAGGGTTAAACGTGGTGGAGCACACATGTGTTCAGATGTAATGGCCGTTACGTTGCAAGCCAGCAGGACCCCACGACGCGGGAAAGACAGCACGAGACGGCGGTGGCGTCAAACAAATCAAAAGAGAGTTGGACTTCCATCATAGCGGCGGCGGCGGAGCGAATGAGGCGTATGGGTGCATCCATCATATGGGCATATGCTGTTTGCGCGTGGACTTCCATATATCTTCTTGTTGATTGTTTAATTGAGGAAGTATAGACTTGTGCGCCAAGAAAAAAAAATTGTTGCCATAATTTTAACGTATAGATTTTTTTGGACAATAGAAATATTCTGCTTTTACATCGATCTATAGCCTTGAGTCGCCTAGCCAGGTAGTACTGTTTATCGATAGCCGGAGATAATATGAGTTTTCCACTTATATATATGATCATCGTGGGAGATTGAACAGTTGGCAGTTCAAACAATTTATAAGACACATCTTACAATCCGTTGGTGTTTTGAAAAGTCAAAACTATTTTTGCCTTCTTGAACCCAATTTTTAGAATGTTAAAAGCTACTCTCAACGGTCTTAACATTCATGTCAATCAGTGTCTTCCTTATTCGGCTTTGAGGACTGGCTGGCTTTCAGCGAGTGTTCTTCGGCACCTGCGCTCTTCGGCTCGTCCTTCATGCAGGCGCGTCCGTGCTTACCCCATTGCGGTGTCAAGGTAGAGAATATCGGGCGAAAGCCCTACCCAGTTTTTTCTGGGCCGGCGGTGGCGGCGCTTCTAGTGACGTTCTCTTATGTAGGCACCGCTGTTTTGTTGCCATATTGGGCGAAAGCCCTGTTGTGTGATTAGCGGCGGCGACAGCTCTCTTCGCCGTTCACCTTGTTGGATGCGTCATGGTCCGCTCTGACGCTAAGGGTGGTCGGTGGCTAGTCCGTCTTTGTTAGCCGTTAGTCGTTGGCTGGGTGGTGTCCTGTGTGGTACGTTGTGGCCAGTGTTTCCCTTCCTACCTCTCTCTCTCTCTCTCTCTCTCTCTCTATCTCTATCTATCTATCTATCTATCTATCTATCTATTTCCTGTGTTAGGCCTTGGCCTTGGTGGCAGCGGTTGCGTCGCATTCCCTCTCAGAGTCAGAGGTGTTTACGTCTGGCGATGGTCGGTGTGGTGTCCGGTCTCGCTAGAGTTAGAAGGCCGCTATTTGTGATTGTATCCCATACTTGCATGGACTTTTTTTGTTTATCTTCTCCTGGTTAACGAAATAGGACTCCAACTTCATATATATTTCAGCAATCCGGTGGTTTCATCTGCTCAACTCAGCCAAAAAGAGTAGACAAAACGAAGAAAAATCTTTGTATTGAAGATCCTTACTAATTTCAAGATATTTTTCCTAAAAAAGAAACCAATAGTACTTATAAAAAAAGAAAACAGATAATTACCTCTCATTGTCAATTATTTCTGATTTAAAACAAAACTATAATCCCTTTTTAATGACAACTGGTGTTTCCCAATTTTCTGGACATGATTTTTAAAATTAAAAAATTGAATTTCTAAATTTGTCTCATCTAAAATTGTGGAAATTTCTGGTAATGGCCTATCCCGTATTTTCTTAAATTTAGATTGAAAAGATTATTTTTACCAAAATCTTTTTATCAATCCCTAGGAGTTGCTATGCGCCTATCTACCACTACGGGATAGTTTATCATGTTTGGTTGTAATGTCTTAATAAATCATCTCTAGTGCTAATAACCCTATTCTAGCACTATAAAAAATCTAAAACACTGTAGCAAATAAATATAAAAGTAAAAAATATGGATAAATAGTGAGAACAGGTGTGGACAATGGATGAACAATGGATAGATTTTTTGAGCATTGGGCTAGCATTTAAGATGGCTTTAACGCTCTAATTTTAAGAGCATCCAGGCTTGATCATGCCAGCTTTATCTAGCCCCGGCAGATCCTGCTGCTGAGCCTCCGGGTTGGGTTTCACCTGACCTGCCGCCAACTCGGTGTTTGGTGCCTCGACGATCCCCTCACAGTCAAAACCTTATGCATATTAAATGGCAGGATACAAAATGTTTTCCCGCACCTGCGCCTAAGTTCTTGGAAAAGAAAAGATCAAATTGTTCACGACCATACCGGCCGGATTATTCTGGGGAGTGGATCCTGGACTTTTAGATGGAATGTTGGGCATGTACAATGGTTCTAATCTTGGATGAATTTAGCACTGTAGAAAATAAATAGAAGAGAGAGAAAAACTAATGAATAGTGCTAAGTTTATTCTAAGTCGAGTATCATTGGACATGCCCACTTTGCTTACTTCAGATGTGTAGAGTTAATTACAAACTATTATTCGCATGGGATGAGCTATAAAATATTTTACAGTAGGAAATGTTTCACTTTTGAAGTGTAGGAAATGTTTCACTTTCGAAGTGAGAAATTTTATGGTACATAAAAATTAATATGAATTGTACATTTTTCTATGTAATGGCTCAAATTAATTTCGATTTTTATAGAGAAAAGTATAATTGCTACTTAAAATTATATCAAAGCCTTAGTAAGTTCTCAAAAATTGAAAATTACTCTTTTGCACCTTTAAAGTCACCACACTACAACACGAACCAGTTATGAGGCATCCATAAATTCCCTAGAAAGGCTGGAAACGCCCCAAAAGTTCTTTCCGTGGCGTTTATATGGCATCAAGAAAAGTGCCATTAGGAAAAATCATTGCCGGCGCTTAAACTTTCCACGGCGTTTAGTTATGCCGGGACAACCTACTAACCATGGCATTCGTAAACGCCGGGAAAACTGGCCTATCATGGTATTTATAAACGTCGGGAAAACTAGCCTACTACGGCGTTTGTATCTGCCATGGAATCCAAGCTAGTGGCATTTGTATATGCCGCCAAATACATCTACATAGCATATGATTGGATCATTTCATTAGATCACGATCATGCACATAGACATGTTCATACGGAACACTTTGACCATTACATGAATACACGATAGACAGAGACCATGGTCATGCCATATATATTTTATTTCACAATTTTGCCCTTCCAAATGTATCATTGTTGCTTGTGTCATTTATAAGTTTACAATGAACAAAACTTTCCTAGTCAACTAAAAACAACTCGTAAAAGTTAACAGGCCATGATAACTTCAAACCACTTGTCCTTCTCATATGACCAATATTTCTTTGTTGCCTTGAAAATCTTTAGTCAAACTGCAAATTGTTAAAGTCATCGTTAATTCAAATGGAAGAAACCACTGACTTTTATAGGAACAATGAAAATACTAACCCCATTACAAATTTTCTATCTGCATTTTCCATTATATTACCATTCTCTTTCATATTCAGGTAATAGTTGCTACATCACGGACTAACAGCCAGCAGAAACAACAAAACATGTAATTTTCTCGATCGTTCCCTTCATCACCTACCCTATGCATCTATGGCTTGTTATTTAAATTAATTACTGATAATTCACTTAAAATAGTATTAGTATGGTACTGTTATCAACACTGCTGGACTAAAATCTGAACAAATAATGCAGTTCAAAGGGACTGAAATCTAAATAAATAAACCCATTTTCCTTGCCATTAGAGGCTTTTCTCTTACTGCAAATTTGCTAATATGTTCTTCCAAGACAGAATAGCTATAGCCTCAACATTCCGATCTTAGCCATACCTCTTATAAGCCCATTTATATAGCATATGTCCAACTTATGATCAATTTATCTACATAACCAGTGAATCGTTTGTGTGTCCATTTATTTGATAAACCATTAAGAATTTTCGGCTATAAATTCCATTCATAAAAGGTATTTAGGGCGGACACATAAAGAGCAACCATAAATTGGAAAGAAAGTTAAAGACTTACAATATAATATGATTGAAAGTATTGAAAGGAGAGGCAACACTTTTGTCATAGATCACCTTGTATACAATAAACACTATTGTCAGGGATGTGCTCTAAAGAGAAGTAACACGGTAAGAAAAAATAGCTGGTGCTTATGTACTGAAAATGACAATCACATCAAATTCCATTTTACCTACCCCGTTCATCGTCATATCAGCTATTAAATTAAGAGCATCCATTTCCTATTCCTCTCCTGCCCTAAAGGTTAAACCTTGATCTAGAAACACTGAAATTTAGCCTATTAGTTTGCAGCCTGCTCAAAGGGCATACCAAATTCAAGAGTAATTAAGTATAGATATGCTCTTTACACAATAAGGGAAATTTAGAGTAACAACTAGTTGACAGGCTGACTATTGTTAGCCTTATTAAAGAATATGAACAAGTGATTTTCTTTCTCAGCTTAGAATATATACAAGGGACCGAATCACAAAACCAATAGCAATTAGTGGAATGAGCAGACAAAATTAGCCAACTAGATCTGTCTTTGCTAATAGATACAAGAAAAACAAACAACACCACATCACAACAATGGTGGATTCATACCTCTATAGGGATTGGGATCGTAAGCAGGGCTTTGAACGCATCTTGTGAAGGAAAGAGTTGAGAACTGGTGGCCAGGGGTGAACGAGTGATCTATAATCAGAACTTTTGATGAAAATATTATAAGTTACGATGCAATTTACACAATGGTTTTATTACCCAGACGGTTGACAATCTTGTCTAAGCTAGTGCAAGTAAACCATGACATGATCAACTGCAGGGGTAAAAATAAATATATTGCAATTTGCAAGAGACACCGCAATACATTGGGAAGTATACCAACTAAGCTAGCAGCACCATAAATTTTAAGAATGCTTGTTGAGGCGTCCATTAAGCATCGATTAAGTGTCCATTAAGCGGTAAAGAGGTTTTAGGTGGGCGATCTGTGACGCCGCCGCCCGATCTATGACGTCACCGCTGCCAATAGGTTCGTCTCCCTTCCTCCCTTCTCCTTCCTTTCCTTCTCCGCCCAAGCCATGCCCCCTTCTCCCGCACCGCCGCCTCCTGATCTGCGCCGCGGCCTCTCGATCCGCGCCGCCACTGCCAGATCCGTGACGCCACCGCCCGATCCGCGCCGTCGACCTCGCCGCATCGCCACCTAGCACGTCTGCCTTAGTTGCCGCCGCTGTGTGAGTTCTGTCTGCGTGTGTGGTGATGGGAAACGCGCAGGCTACGCTAGCCGAAAATCAAAATTTTCGCGCAAACCCAGGATCAACATGTAAGTAGGGGATCATGGATCGTTACCCTCGACGCGCGGATGCAGCGGAAGAAAACTCGCGCACGTAGAGGAAGTAGTCGTACACGCCCCGATCAGCGCGCCAACTGCTCGCCGAGGGGTCGCCGGTGCCGGGGGTCGCCCAAGCTCGTGGAGAGGTCGCCGATCAGCAAGCACGTCCGCGAAAGCGGCAGCGCCTCTAAGGTATCCACACGTCCAGGAGTGGAACGTCGCGCGCCGGCGTGCTAGCACCACGTCGCGCGGCTAGGGTTTCCTCGGGAGCGGGAGGGGCGCGGCGGCTAGGGTTTGGGTGGAGTACATCTAACTCTATCTCGCGCCGCCCCTGGCCTCCAACTTATATAGACGTGCTAACGGGCTTCTACACTAGAAGGCCCGTTAGGACTCTATCTCCTACGCGGATCCATATCCACGCGCCGAAACCCATTAACAGGAGTGAATCCGTTAAGCATGTTTCAAACCGTTTAAGTGTGTGACCCGTTAGGTTCATGTGCAAGTCGGCCGCGGACCCGGAAACCCGTTTCCAGTCCACAGATCAATAGCGGTATCTAGCAACACATATTGACCCCCGAATGCACAGAATGATCTCATCGGCTGAACCTTGATACACGCGTACATACCGATCCCTTTGCCACACGACACCAGTCAAGCTCAAGGCAAGATACGTGCCACCCTTGTGATAGCTCGACCCATTCACTCGTTCCGTGTAATGGATATAAGATGTGACTAACAATTAGTCACCTTGGCACGGCCGCGCACTTTCCTTATCCATCCACACCGAGGGGCCCAGAGGTATCTCTCCCGTTATCGAGGAGGGGCAAATTCCATCTTGATCTATCACACCCCTATGCCATGTTTTGCGGCATACCCGTAAGTCACCTTTATAACTACCCAGTTACGGAGTAGCGTTTGATAACCCCAAAGTATACAACTACGCATCTTTGGGACTCTATGATGATCTCGGTCTAAGGACCATATAAGTGTACCACTCGAGACAACAATCTGATGGCACTATTAAGATAACAATCTCAGCAGTGTCTCGGAGTAGGTCAATCCAACCATCCGTGTTCTCTAACACGTGTCCACATTATTGATTCGATATCCACAATATCTATGGTATGTGAAACAGTACCATCAATCAATATATGTGCTGATCAATCATTAATGCTCCTCATAATGATTCTGGATCAGGGATCAGTTTAGAATAATGTCATACAAACAATGTATCTCACAATCAAGTCATACTTGATGAACAAAGTTATGAGCATTATTCATGGAACCTGATAAGCTAGCTATCGAAAAGTACATGAACAAAGACGTATTACACAATCATCTCATGATTGATCTAGAGCATATTCCCTTCATGTGGCTCAGTCGATGTGAGCTATGTGTGGCTGTGAGTTGAGTTGCTTCCTCCTTATGTGCCATAGCCTTACACGCCTACGCCGCTACTGCTGCTTATGTGCTTGTATGCTACTGCTGCTTGTATTCTAGTATGCTACTGCTGTTGTTGCTGCCTTGTATGCTAGTATGCTACTGCTGCTGCTGATGGTTGTGTCATCTACCATTTGCAAAAGTGCAGGTCAAGCAGTGGACATGGCAAGTGATGGTCAAGGGATGAGCACCGTAGCTCAATCTCCTCATGCCAGTGGATATGACCCTATGACCGATCCTAAACTATGTTATTTTGTGAACTATGCCTTAAAACTATATGGTGTGAACTATCTTATTATTTTGCAATTTGATTACTTTTACCACCTTATATATGTGTCTATGAAGTCTCCTTGCCTTGCGCTTTAATCGCTTAAAAGGTAAAAAGGTCCTAACACACCGCAGGTCGCTTTACCGCCTTGACGACCTTGATTTTAAGTAATCAAAGTTCTTAGGGAACTTTTTTAAGGTCCTGTACTATTTACTAAACATGAGCATTTCTAAAGAACATTGGCCAAAATAGCTCCAGCAAAGGATCAATCGAATCAGTAACATAAAAACCCGTAGAATAATTGGAAACACCTAGGATCATATACACTAAACAACAAATCCCGTGGGTGGCTGCGCCGGGGCCGCCATTGCCTCCCCGTGGCCAGCCCTGCCCGGAGTCACCGCGCCGTGTGACGTCTCGCCCGGCCAAGTTGGCCAGCACCCAGCAACCGGCGACCTCTTCCCTTGCCGTTCGGCGGCACCCGATGCTTTTCCCTACCAGATCCGATGGCACCCGGTGTTCCCCTGCGCTCTCCCTCTCCAAATCTGGTCGTGTTTTGTCCGCTCATCACGTGCCATCCCTTATAGGACGTGCGGCTTCCTTTCTTCTTCTCCACCTTCGCGTGCAGTGGTGGAACTTGCCGCCAGCTTTCCCTCTTTCATCTTCCTTCTTCCCCTCCCTTTGGGCCTATCTTGGTGGAGACCGCTCGTGGGGACCGCTCCGAGGCCAGTTCCATAGGCGCAAGGCCCAGATCTGGCGGGGGTTGTCCGGAGTGGTTGGAGTGGTGGTACTCTAGGGTTGTGGGTCCGGTGGCCTTGTAGCTCGGCGGAGCTCGGCACCGGCGTGTTCTTCTCTTCCTTCCCCTCCTGAGCCTGTCTCGGTGGGCACCGACTGCTTGGGGGTCCGCTTCAGTAGCTGGCCAGAGTGGACGGGACATGTGGGCTCTAGGGGCGTGTGTCTAGCGGTTCCTCCCATGGTGGCGTGGTGGGCCGTTGCCTGTCCTTCGGCGTAGCGGTGAGCCCTGTCTATAGCCTGGTCCCGTCCTTGCCTCCTTGCCCTCCCTCCCTGCGAGGTGCTCGGCTGCGTAGGTTGGCGTCTTCCTAGTTAGTGGCAGGGTTCGGCTTGCACCGCCAGGGTGGCGCGGCGTCTGGTCTCCTTCGCTTCCCGCGCGCAGACCACCAGGCGTGGTGGCCCCTTTCCGGCGGGGTTGCCTGGCGACCTTTCTCCGATGGCGTCCCCGTTCTCTGCCTCTTGACCTGGTCCCGTCCCTGTCGTCTTGACCCTCCCTTTCTCCGAGGTGTCGGGTGGCTTGGGCGGCGTCTTCCGTGTCAGGTGGCGGCATTCGTGCACGCTCTCCGACTCTGCGTTTTCGGCCGGTGGCTCAGTTCTTCTGGTGCTCTCGACCTTCGGCGGCCTCTGCCTTGTGCGCTAGTAGGGCAGATCTTGGGCGAAAGCCCTGCCCTTTTGGGCTGGTGTTGGTGTCATCTTTGGTGTCGCTTCCTCATTAGAGGCATCACCTTTCAGACCTTTCCCTACTTTGGTTGAAAACTCTAGAGGTTTTGCGACGGCGGTGGGTTCTCCCGGTCGCTACCTTGTTGGAGGCGTCGTGGGTGCCGTCTTGCGCTATGGGCTTCCGCTGGGTCTGCTGCTATAGGAGTCGTTCGTCGCTGTGTGGGTGTTGATGGTGTTTCCCTTTTCTCCCTCTCCTGTACCTCTCTCTTATTCGGCCTTGGTGGCAGCGGTGGGGCTACGTTCCTTTTTTCTCCTCTGTAGGTGATGTTTCCGGCGGTGGCCGGAGGTGTGTCTGGTTTTGGTCAGGGTTGCAGTATAGTGCTGTAGTTATACCCCGTGCTTGCATGATTTTTTATTTTGTTTACTTCTGCTGATCAATTAAATAGAACGACAGTTCTCCCGCCCCTTTTTCAAAAAAAACAAACAAACAAACCAAATTACACACCTTCTTGATACACACATCGAAAAAAAAATTTCTTGGGTCTTTTGGACGTAGCTGCGTTTTGCAGCCCTTTCTCTCTCAACCCTGTCCACCACCATGCATCATGTGTCACACGCAGCACCACCCAAAGCCCCAAAGATACGTGTCCAAAGCAGAATCCGCGGCGTGGACGCGCGGGCGGATCCCTCGGCACGGATCTCGTCCTGTCCACGGAACATCGCGGGACGGGAGATTCCTCCTCCTTCCGCCCGTCTCTTCCTGTGGACTTCCTTCTCCGCCTGCTTCACATTACTGCACCTCGCGCGCGCGCTCGAGTGAGCCCACCCCTCGCATTCCCGCCAAGTTGCGTCGCGGTGACTGCGCCCATGGAAATGGTGGAGTGCTCCCTCCGCGCCCCGCGCCCGCGGCCTCTGCTGCGCCGAGTGGCCAGGGCCCCACCGGCGGTTCTTAGCGGCGGGAGAGCCAGGCTCGGCCGGGTGCGGTCGGAGAGGCCGGAGCAGCGGCCCACGCCGGCCGTCCAGGCCCCCGGGCCACCGGAGCAGGGCGCCCGGGCTCTGGGAAAGGCGGCGGCGGGGCTCGCCGCGGCGGCCGTGGTGTCGCTGACCGGCTTCGCCGGGGACCTCTCCCCGCCGCCGGCGCGAGCTGAGTCGCTCACCGTCGCCTTCCCCGTCTCGAAGGCCCGCGAGGTGGGCCTCCAGGCCTCTGCTGCAAGAATGGAGGATTTTTTATGGTGCGTGATTTCCTTGTTTGGGTTCTTCTTCTTGGCAGGTGAACCGGGTGCAGAGGACGTTGGTGGAAGCATGGGGGCTGATCCGTGAGACATTCGTCGATCCCACGTTCAATCACCAAGGTACAAAAAATTGCATATACTAGCGTTGTTTACACGGCGCATGGCATTAGTTAGTTTCGTAAGACGCAATTACATTTTAAAATACTTTTTAATATTTTTAGGTTTTTTCTGATTTTTTATTTCTCTTTTTTTAAAAATATTTTCTGAATTTTTCTATTATTTCTTAATTTATTTTATGGAAGTCAACATTTCTAATGCTTAAATTTATTCACGAAACTTCACCATAATTTTTTATTTTATTTTATTTTCGATTTTTTAGGATTGTTTGAAATTTCTCTTATTTTTTCAGGCTTTTTTTCATGGCAGGCGTGACGTGGCATAATCGGGTTGAGCCACATGGTGCAACCGAGATGCTCCACATGGCACCTTGTTATATACTATCGATATTTCAAACGTATACCGAAATTCGCATATATTTGATGGCAAATATGCTGTTTTAGTTATCGGATTTACTAATTCTTATAGCATCCCCAGCACAGCAACACCGATATCACGCGGGCGCGGGTGGCAAAAAAATTGAACGCGCCCGATGGACGGGCGCACGTGCGAGCATCTGGCGCTAATGGCAGCTGTTGAACCAGGCGTTGTTGCGCATGCTCTTAGGCCACATAAATTTTTTAGCTATCAATGACTTTAAAGTTGAACTCAATGCTTACCAAGGGTTAATTTTATTATCAAATTATTATTTATTAATTCTTTAGTTTATTTGTTGATTTTCTATAAATCAACGCTTTATTATTGCATAGATTTGCTAAATACATGTGCTCATCTTTTTTTCCATGTTTCAAGTGATCTTGTTTGTTTCAGTCAATTTAGAATTGCACACCGATAAAATTAAAATTACGCTTGTTAATACTGTGAAACTTGAGAGCATCCCCAATAGCCCCCTATCCCACCCCCTAAAACACTATTTAGCATAGCCATAACACATTTCTATCAAAAAAATCGACTGACCGTTATTTCAGTTATACCTTGCATAGAAGTGAAGTGGAACAAAGATGAGTCTGATTTCTGATTGGAGTGCAGATTGGGACCAGAAACTGCAGCAAACCATGGTGGAGATGTTTCCACTGAAATCGGAAGATGCCGCCTACAGCAAGATCAGCGGGATGCTGTCCACGCTGGGAGACCCGTTCACCAAGATCATCAGCCCCAAGGTATGTATGAATGAGGATTCCCCATTCCACGGTACTTGTGCGTATTATCTTGTTTCCAACTGTGAAAAGGATAATTCTATGGTTGGAGAGATGCAGGAATATCAGAGTTTCAGGATTGGAAGCGATGGGAATTTGCAAGGGGTTGGTGTGTTCATAAACAGGGAGCCTAGCTCCGGACGCTTGGTAAGCAATTATTTCCCATAAGAGGGCCACTGTAGGAGTTTGTTACAATTTCCACCTCCAAATTTTGTTGCAGCTTGTCATGGACTGCATTGAGGGAGGCCCAGCGGATCGAGCAGGCATACATGAAGGCGATGAGCTAGTTGAGATTGATGGTATTTTAACAACTTTTAGTGCTAATAATATGTTTTGAGTGAAGTGCACAAAAAATTCCTTATATTTGCACGTAGGGGTAGAAACGAGCCGAGTTCGAGCGAGCTAGCTCTGGCTCGTTCGTGGCTCGCAAAAATCACGAGTTGGAAGAGAGGCTCGGCTCGGGCTCGTCAAAAATCACGAGCTAGACGTGATGGGCGCGGACGCGGGGTCCCGATCTTCTGGTGAGTGATGATGAAGATAATTCGGTAGGTGTTACGGAGACCTAAACAATCCGGTTTTCAACCCCGCAAGGAACTGGAAATCCCAGCGATCGCTAAACCACCACGACGAGTGTTATTGACCGAACCAGCGGCACGATCGACCTGTCCACGAAGGATGGTTCCTGTAGACAACTGAAGAACAAGCAAGAACATAAGATAAACAATCAAAATTATGAATATAGATTAAGAATAATGGGGTTCAAAAATTTGGTCCTGTTGGTCTAGCCGACACAAGAAGAACAACGCGAAATTTCACACAACCTTGACGAAATCAACTAAGCAAAACTCAACAAAGACGAAGCACAGCAGGGAACTTATATAGGGCGGCGACCAGATAAGGGGCGCCCAAACTGGTGCCCCACGCGTGCTCAACCCTAACTCTAGTGGTACACAGGTTTTGCACCAAAAAATACGGCGACGCAGTGCTAGAAAGTTTCTGTCTGTCAGTTTGTTTTCACGATTCCCGTTGACTCAGATTGAATTTGGAGGCGTGGTTGGATCCGTTGGAAAGTTTATCTCGTAAGATTTCCGCAGAGTCCTTATTTGTCTCATTTGGACGTCGTATGTGATTTGGGCGTCCGTTTGAAGGTGCACTGGTCCTGGAAGTCCGAACCGGACTTGGCAGCGACTTCGACGTCCTCTCAAATTGGGCCCGGTGGTCGGGGACTTCTTGAACCTCGTCAATGATGTCCTCATCAAGATGGAA
This sequence comes from Raddia guianensis, assembly GCA_036346415.1. NCBI lineage: Eukaryota > Viridiplantae > Streptophyta > Magnoliopsida > Poales > Poaceae > Raddia > Raddia guianensis. Next base: position 37,599,842 of record CM070539.1, read on the forward strand.
GGCTAGGCTCGGGCTCGTCAAAAGCCCGAGCTAGATCGTAAGCGCTTGCGAGCTTGGCTAGGGTTTCAGATCTAGGAGAAGTAAGGCGGCTAGGAGGAGAGACATAGCGGAGGGAGCGGCGGAGATGCTTACCGAGACATGGAGGTAGGCGGTGGTGCTGGCCGGACGGGGACGGAAGGAGGCTGCAATGCTTGCTGTTAGGATGGGGACAGAGGGAGGCGAAGGCGACGACATTGGGGCCCGTCGACCATCGCTACTCATGTTGTTGGCACCATGATGTACTCCTCCTCTTCCTATTGGCGGCGGCGAGCAGGGCGAGGGGGTGGCGGCGGCGACGGGGCGAGAAGGAGGAGCAGGGGGAAGTAGCGGGCAGATCGGAGGAGGCGTCGGGGAGAGGAGAACTGGAGGAGGAATGAGATTTGGGAGAGGAGGCGTCGGGGAGAGGAGTGGTGAGTGGTGATGGGCTGGGGAAGGGGGCCGACGGTGGGTGATGGGCTGGAGTGTAAGATGGGCCAGCCTATGGGTGTGGCCTATGGGCTGTAGCCTGTAGGGATGTAGAATGTGTATTTTGTTGTCCAGCTCGCGAGCTACTCATGAACGAGCTGGACTCTGGCTCGGCTCGTCTCGTAAAATGTCACGAGCTCGAAACGAAGCTCAGATCGTGCTCGTTTTGTAACAAGCCGAGCCCGAGCTGAGCCTGGGACCGAGCCGAGCCTAGTTGCTCGTGAGCCTCGAGCTCAGGCTCCAGCCCTATTTGCACGTCTAGAAAAGTTTCTGAATTAAATTTCATCTACGGCATGATTTAAGTGTTGATATCCATACTATATGCTCATCAGACACTCTGATGACCTATGTAATTGGCAAGCCACTTTAGGCCAGAATTGACTGATGGGAAAGGTATGAAAACAAAGCTCCTACTTGGTGGCCATCTTTAAAACTGAAGTAAAACTCAAATTAATACAATTACAAAGTGTGACATTTCAAAATGTGTTATGTGCATGTGGGCCCAATGGGCATAGGGCAGGTTTAGCACTGGATTAGTTAGAATAAGAAGGGACCGAAATTACTGTTCACATGCAATGCCTGCAAAAGGATTAGTCATCGATTAGAATACTTATCTTAGAGATAAGATTAGTTTCTTAGTGTTCAAGTTAATTAGATCAGATCTAGATCCGAGTCTTTCTTAGTGTCCAAGTTAGTCATTTCTATAAAAAAGAGGTCATGTATCCATTAAGAGGTAAGCAATAAATTAGAAAGAATTGGTCAAGGAGCAATCGTGCCACACGTGGCTTATAGCCGAGCCACGCGCGACCCCCCTTTCTTGTTGCGGGCAAGATCCCCTTGTTGGCATCCCCTTTCTACATTCAGATATGGTCATACCAAATCTGATTAGATGTCTAGATGGGTCGGGTTGGGTATCGACTCGACCCGACCCAGCCGAGGGATCTGAAACCCTTGGCTCGCCCTAGACCCGACTTGATCTGTCGCGTACCCGGCCTGCCTCGATCCCAAGAAAGGAGGTGAGAACCTGGCGTGGGTGAAGGCGTCGTAGCCATCGTCGCCATGGGGGGAGCAGGTCGCTGGCGCTACCGTGGGGTTGAGGAGGAGGAAAAAGTCCTCATCGCCGTTGCCACCGTGTACCCCGAGCAGCATCTCCCCACTGTTGTCGCTGTCTAGTTCTCACCCTGGCAACTGGCGCCCAAGCTTTGTCACATCTCCATCGGCTCCGCGCCACCACCTGCCACATCCCCATGGTTGACCAGAAGGAGTGGATGGAAACACTAGCCTAGGGGTGAGTTGGTGAGAAAAAGAGGCGGGACTGTCGACCGCGAGGTATATGGCAGTGAGGGATGGAGGGATTGGACTTTGGAGGCCAGTGAGATCCGGATTGAGGCGGTCAAGCGGACAAGCCGAGAGAGAGAGAGAGAGAGAGAGAGAGAGAGAGAGAGAGGAGGAGTGAGGGAGGGAGGAAGGGTGGCGGCTGTGCTGGTCACCGGATGCGCTCGTGAATCATGAGAGACGGAGTAGTCCAACCGTCCGAGTGGATTGGTCGAGACTAGAGAAGTTGACCCGAGGGGATCAGCGTTGGTGTTGGCCTAATGGGCCTTGAACATCGACGGATTGTGGCCGGGAGCGCTAAGAGGATGGAGAATGGGCCTGGTGAGCTAAAACAATGAACTATGGGACGCTAGGTTGGGGCAGGCCTCAACCCCGACCCGAGCTCAACCAGGTTATCGGTCAGGTTGAAACCCAGCGGTTCGTGTCGGAATGTAGATCTCTAGATGTGATCATTGCAATATGCCACTCCATAATGTCAATGACACATGGACCTAGGAACCACATGCCATTGCACATTGAGTGGCATATTTTGAAGCGTGAACTTTGGAGTAGCATGAATCTAAATCATCAATTAAGAATTATTGATACAAACTGAAATTTTGGTCGAGATACGTCTCATGTGGATATATAATATGAACTTGTAACCACATAAGAATGTTTTAGAAAATTTAAGCCACAAGGATGTCTTTGCAAAAGCGTATCTTGTATAATTTATCTGCATTTATTCACTCATAATTGAGAGCTTGTTCAGATTGATGGGGTCTTAGCTTTGCATAATTCAAGAATCCTTGTTCTTTTTTCCATCATTGGCAATCCAAATTGTTCTACATTCTAAGATGGTTTCAATGGCCAAGCGGTTTAGTATTGGTCATGATATTTTCTGGTTTCTCAGGTAAGAGTGTTTTTGGGTTGGATGGAGAAGCTGCAGCTCAGAGACTTAGAGGTCATGTTGGAACAACTGTGAAAGTGAAACTGTTGGATGTATGCCCTTATCCTCAATATCTACTTGAAAAGCAACATATTCACATTTCACTGAACTTTCTGAATTGCATGGGTCATATTACATTATCACATCCCAAATTTCTAATTGTATACTTCTCTTAGCTTCTAGGTAGAAACAAAATTCTCTTTCATCCTACTGTATTTGTTTTCCAACTGATGCATCACCATATCTGATATCTCCAGGGAATTCAAAATAAAAGGAGTGGTAGCATACGACAAAAGGAGGTACATGCATGAATTTTCCATCTGTGCTAATTGAAAAGTAATGCTTAACCTTTTCCTATCAGTGTCATTTGGAAAGTACTATATTGTTCAATTCAACCACTGCGCACTTAGTATTTATTTAAAGAAAAAAGTCTACTTACCCCCTGAAGTATTGACCTAGACGCACATAACTCCTTGACTTCGAAAACCAGGTAACCAGTCCCACGAACTATTGAAACCAGTGCACTTAGACCTTGTTTGTTTCAGATTAATGTAGCGTTGCGTTTTACTGTAGCAAATTTGTGATCCCCTCAAAATACGTCTTAACGAGTTCAAAAAATTATGAAAAAAATATTTTACAAACTTTAAGAAGTACTATTTAGAACCCCATAAAAATGACTACAAAACATTATATCATTTGGCTTATACAAAAATAACAAATTTTTATTTAATTTAATTTAATTTAATCTAATCTGAAACAAACAAGGCCTTAACCCCCCGCAAACGGTTTTAAGGCCGGTTTTGCCATCGTGGCTGCACACGTGGCATTTATTGGTTATAAAAAATCTTTTATAATGTGAGCCCCACGTGACAGTGCTTAATCCATCTTCTTCCTCCATCCATCTCTCTCTTCCTCCTCTCTCCGCCCGACGCCGCCTCTCCACCAAGCCCTGCGACGGCGCCGCCCTTCGTCACCATCTCGGTTCCCATGAAGCAGCAGCTCGAGTCATCTTTGTTCTAGTTCCACCTCCGTTAAGCCCTGCGCAACGCCAAAATGCGCGAGGCCTAAACTCTTGTTTGGTTTTGGTGGAAGCATGCAGTTCAACAGAGCTAGCTACAGCGCCAAGCTTTATCATCAACGGGACAAGCCATGACTAGCTCAGCTCAAAACATATTCATATTGCAGAAAGCAAGCAACAGCATCTAAAATTCTAAATCACATTGCTCCAAGTAAACCTGTGGGGAATTCCGCAAATACAAGAGCCCATGCTAAGATCTGAAGAAGATGATGATACCCTGAAGTCTGAAAATCCTTCAGGCTTTAGCCAGGTCGCTGCCAACCATCCGGAGCGAACCTGAAGAAGCTGAAGCTGATGGTCACTCGCAGCCTCACAGGAACCAGTTGCAGCAGCGGAGCCGGAACGGCAGGCAGCCGGTGCTGCGGATGCGCTCCACCTGCCGTGCCAGCCGCGCCGCCTGCCGGCTCCTCGCGTTTGGGGGCGAGTTTGGTTGTTCATTCTCTCTCAAAGTTCAGGTGGTGCGAGGTTCAGGAAATGGATGAGCTACTGAACTGACCTCGGCGTGCCGCATCTTGGCTTCGAATTTGGATTTCTGGAAGCCCTTCGTCGCCATCTCCGGCGCGCTGCCCCACCTTCAAGCCGGCCCGGCGAGCTCACCGCGGACCACGCCGCCCGCGCCCTCTTCCTCAACTGCGGTCGTCGAGCTCCGCCCAGATCCGCCGCTATGAGCTCCGCTTCGTCCGCCCAGCGCCGCCGTCAACCTCGTCTGACGCCGTCGCCGTCGCTTGCTCTGCCCAGCGCCGCCGCGAGCTCCATCCAGCATTGCCGCCGCTGCGTGGGAGGCCCGGAGCCACTGCCGCCGCCGCGTGGGAGGCCCAGCGCCGCCACGGGGAGGAAGAAGAGAGGGAGAGAGGGGATGGAGGAGGAAGAAGAGGAGCAAGGGGCAGACATGTGGGACCCAGGACATAAAATTAATTTTTGTAAAAAGAAATGCCACGTGTGTAAACATGTGGCCACACCTCTCCACCTAGACCGTCACGGTGGCAAAACCGTCCTGAAAACCGTTATCAGAAGGTTAATGGCATGTTTGGTTGGACGCCAACGCTCGCCGTGCCAAATCCGCGGCGTTGACCGCGATTTTGTCGCCGCTTGTTAAATCGCCATTGCCGGGCGCGCCATCGGCGCCCCGCAAGGCCGCCGGCCATTGTCGGCACGCACGGAGGCATCGGCGTTGACGCGCCATCCGATGGCGCCAATTCCGCCGCTAACGGATGGTACGGCGATGACGCGCTACGAGATGGTACGCGCGGCGGCCTCCAACCAAACACGCCCTAAGTGCACTGGTTTTAATAGTTTATGAGACTGATTACCTGGTTTTCGAAATCAAGAGGTTATGTGTGCTAGGGTCAATACTTCAGGGGGCAAGTAGACTTTTTTCTTATTTAAAACAAATGGTTCACATTAACCCAAATAATTGTTTCCCTCTTGATATTATAATCTTGTACTTCTAAGTAAACTACACCTTTTCTTTCTAAAAGGTCAAGCTATCTCGTGAAGTTATCAATCTTTCACCTATATCAACAGCAATTATCTCTCATAGCGATGTTGATGGCCATGAGTGTAAAACCGGTTATGTTAGGCTGGCTGCCTTTTCTCAGGTAAATACCTAACGCTTTTTACATTTTGATTCTTATTTTGCACCTGACACTTAAGTAATTGATATGCAAAGCTTGAGTAATTTTTCCAACTGCAGAACCCAATTCTATTTCAAAGACATGCAAGTTTTTTCAGAAATCGAGATGTTAGTCATGCTGATAAAACATACTATCTTCGTTCCAAATTGTAGTTCACTGTTGACTTTTGGAGACGCTTTTAACCATTCGTCTTATTCAAAAAATTAACGCAAACATGCAAAAATATAAGTCATGCTTAATATATGTTAAATGATAAAACAAATCACAACAAAATAAATAATATTTACATATATTTTTTGAATAAGACGAATGGTTAAATAGAATATATAAAAGCTAACAGTGAACTACAATTTGGAGCAGAGGGAGTAGAATTCAAGTGATATGCTGTTTCCATGCCAATATGCATGCGTATTTATACTTTTTTTACCATATGAAAGAATCCTGCACGTAATAACTTTTCCAACTTCAGAGGACTGATCCTTCACTCTCAGAACATCGGAATTGATGCCAAGAGTGTTTGCCCTTTGCCATGGTTTTGGGTCATTCTTTTCCGTGCTCTTGGCTTTGGCCTGTTGCGAACTTGTTCTCTCCTCTATTAATTGATGAAGAGCTCCTATTTGTCTTTTCAGTCAAATGAAAAAAAAAACCTTATGCACACATAATTTACAGTTAAATCTATTCAGAGCTCCTACCCATGCTTGGGAAAAAATCCATGAGCTCAAGTTATAAGGTACTCATTATACAACTTGTTTTTTTTTTAATTTTGTGAGACATCTTTATGAAAAATGAGGTCAAACATATGATACTTCTATCAAATCCGCCATTTGACTTGTCAAAGGACCATTTCTAGATGGTTTTTGTATATCAGGGACCAATATACTTTTTCCTTAATAAAAGATAGGATTGCTAAACCCTGAGCATTTTATATTGACTTAGTATTGTTGCACTTGTTTTAATACTAATAAATTTTCTGAAGATGAAAATTTCTTGTTACTGATATATGATTTATTGAGGACACTCGTTCATATTTCATTTGTATTTCAAACCAGACCGCTGCAGCCGAGATGGAAAGTGCCATTAAAAGGATGGAGGATGCAGGTGTTGAGTCATATATTTTAGATCTGCGGAATAATCCAGTCAGTCTGATTTCTTTACAACTCATCTTTACAAATTACAATTTGGTGAACATATTTTTTATGTTAATAGTTTTGTTTCGTAACAGGGTGGTTTAGTAAAAGCCGGCCTTGATGTTGCTCAGATGTGGTTAGATGGAGATGAAACCCTTGTCAACACTGTTGACCGTGATGGGAATGTGCTGCCAATTAATATGGTCCAAGGGCATTCATTAACACATGATCCTCTTGTTGTGCTTGTGAGTTCCCATTCCGTGCAACTTGGACTATGTGGTCTGTGTTTTTTTATATAAAATTTACTAAAAGAAACATTTTGTTGCTATGCTAATGACGTGGTTGATCAGTTTCTACCTTTTGCAAGACGGTTAATTAAGAGACATTCTTTAGCCATGCTTTTTTTTATTCATTTGGAAGGGGCAAACATGAATGCTACAAATCTGGTTCTTTTATCATGTTGTTTAACCAGAAAGCAATGAAGCTGCAGAATTGCAAAACCTTTCATAGAAATGAAAAAAAATTATCACTTATTTCTCAGTTAGCGGAAATGTTCCGAGAAGAACAAATTTACACCTGACTATTAGTTCACTTGGACAATAGTATAGGATAAGTACTATCATTATCAATGTCCCTAAATTTAATTATTTTTTTCTTAAGAACATGTATGACCACTACAAACATGAAATCTTTTGTTTATATTATCTGCCTCCTGCCCTTGTTTTCATGCGTCTGGATATAAACATAATAGGTGAATGAGGGAAGTGCCAGTGCAAGTGAAATTTTGGCTGGAGCGTTACATGACAATGGCCGAGCTATTCTGATTGGTCACAGAACCTTTGGTAAAGGAAAAATACAGGCAAGGCCAAATTCTCTAGGCACAGTGTAAATTACTTTAATCTTTTCAATGCTTCAGAAATATGCTTTTTTTTTTTAGAATGCAAACATGCATAATTGAAGTGAACATGTTAACCTGATGTCTAATATCCCTTGGTACAGAGTGTGACTGAACTGGATGATGGCTCTGCTTTGTTTATCACGGTTGCAAAGTATCTCTCTCCAGCACTTCATGAAATCGACCAAGTAGGAATCCAACCTGACATACAATGTTCTCCTGATATGCTATCTTTGCCAAGAGCACCTTCACTAAAAGAAAACAATGAGGATACTAGTTTGGAGATGGATTCCTGTATCATGGTGGCAGAGCAAGCGTTGGAAATTCAGCAATCGAAGGGGTCCGCTTCATAGGTGGATTGTGCTTCTGAAAGCTTGAAATCAAACCCTGCATATATGACTCCATCAATTGCTCAGGTTGATGGCAACATCTCCAGATAGAATTCATGGGCATGTTGGCGCTATGTATAATAATTGTGTCCGGAATTAGTTTGCACAGTTATAGTGTAGATCGAAATATAGGCTGATTAGATTTGTACGTGATGAACAACTGGAATTTAGCTAGATGCTTAAATGATTAATGGATCATATGTCCGTGCCATTGATTCAACGCACGAGCAGATTTCAGAATCGCAACTTGTAATGGTGTGCTACATTTGGCTCATTGGCTGTACGTGTATCAATACCACGAAGGTGATGCAGATTGTACACCGCATGGGTCCATTCAGACCATTTGCATATGAAATCGTTAGTAGAATATGCCGAATGCCGTAGAATATGGCACACATATCTCTTTGATTACGTATGCATTAATGACATCAATGGCATGCTGGATTCTACGGCGGTCGCCCCCTCCTAGCTATATATTATACAATGTATTCCTCCGGTGATTTATCGAAAGATCAAAACCCAATTTGCTTTTCTTCGTGGTATTAGAGCAGATTTTCCTGCCACCCTTCTGCAAACCCTAATTTTCTCCGGCCATTCCTCCTGACATGGCCACCTCCAGTGACGCTCTCGCCGTGACCTCATCGTCCAGCAAGCCAGTTACGTCAGGGGCGGATCCACCTCCCGGGCAGGGTGGGCAGCTGCCCGGGCTTCACCCTGCCCGATCCTGCATGCAGCTGCATGTGTGCACACATACAAAGCCAGCCAATAAGAAACCCATCGATCGGCAAGCTAGAAGGGAAAAAAAAATAAAAGGCCCACCATGGTTCTATATATATCTATCTATTATACAACGCGCTAGCGTTGCGTGCCTCCGCGCAACGCGTGTCTTTCCTGCCGTTCGTTCGATCGCGAGCAAGGACTAGATCCGTCCGTCCATTCAGAATTTATATATAAAAGGAATTTTTTCGGCAAAATGACAGCAAGGCGCAGCCAGTGCTCTGTTAGTTTCGGGCGCTAGTTTTCGCGTGGGCGGTGCGGGTTCGAATCCCAGCTGCTCCTCATTTTTTTTTACCTGTTCTTTCCCTTTCCTTTTCTTTCCTTTCCCCTCTTCTCTTTTTCCCCATTTGCCATCATGAGCAGGCGAGCAGCGCTGTGGATTTCTCCATGCCGATGCGGCGTCCCCATGCCTCCTCCGTGGCCGTCCTTTTCCGTTGCGGCCCTCCTCTCCTCTAGGCTCTAGCTGCCGCCGCCAAGGTTCTCTCCCGTCTTCGCCTTCGTGTAGGCTAGATATGCCGCCGCCGGGCTCCGGTGAGCCCGAAGCCATCGACGGTTGGCCTTTGGGAGACCGGATCTGGTGACCGCAGGCATCCATCCTGGTTATCTCTCTTCACCGCCGCCTCCGTACAGTACGCCCGCGCCTTCTCCTCCTTTTTCTTGTTCGGTTCAACCGCTGCAGCCACGCCTGATCAAATTCTTCTGCTTTGTTACAAAATGGATCACATTTGGATTCTCAATAACCAGCACCACTCTATCCGTTACAAAATGTATTACGTCTAGTCCTGGGAATTTGGCCATGCTTTTTCGGGCCGGCCCGAGCACGGCCCTATTTTGTCGGCCCAAAGCACGACCCGGCACGAAATTTTTCGGGCCGTGCCGGCCCCGCTCGATTGCCGCATCGTGCCGGGCCTGAGAAGCCGGCACGACGGGCCGCCCGGCACGGCCCGAACATTTGGGCCGTGCTCGGGCCAGCACGGCCCGAACCGAGGCACGAGTCAGTAATTTATAATTTTGATGGTCTTTTGTTGCTCGGATGAATTTTGTTTCTATATGAAAGTTGTAGAGAATTTGGAGACGCATCTTTTTCATGTAGATCACTTTTTCATTTGAGCAATGCATGAATTTATAAAAAATATTTAGTGCGCTAGCTGTTTTAGAACCAACATCACCCATTTCGGTAATTAACATTTTTCGAGATATTCCGCTGCTCAGATGAATTTATGTTCTACATGAAAGTTGTAGACAATTTCGAGACGCGTCGTTTACGTATAGACAACTTTTTCATTTGAGTAACGTATAAATTTATAAAAAAATCATTTATCTCTCTGTTTTGTCTGGCGTGCAGTGCTCGGGCCGGCCCGGCCCGATTGCGGCCTGGCGGGCTTTTGGGCCGTGCCGTGCCTGGCTTTTGTCCGTGCCAGCCCGGCACGGCCCGAAGTGTTGACTGGGCCGTGCCGGCCCGATACATGGCGGCCTGAAGCACGACGGGCCCATGCCGGGCCAGCCCAATTCCCAGGACTAATTACGTCTCGATTCTTGGTACCCAGCATCAGTAGCTATATGAATTATAGCAAAGATGATTGAAACGCTGCACCTTGAATCAGGGGACTGTTCTGTAGTATTTATACCTGGAGGGGAGATTATTGATTTCGATAATTGGGATAAGCATTGCTAACCTGATTCTATACGGCAGCAAGTGCTCTTGCTGGTTTAGGAACATTATGGCTAAGCGATTAGCACGCATACATGGTACACATATACAACTGTATGGAATTTTTTTAACAGGCACAACCGTATGTATTTCAACATACACTTCTGCACACTCTTCACAAAAGTAGTAGCGATTTGAAAATACGCAAAATTTATCCGAAAATGTCACCTATGGTGGTCCATCTGTATTTTGGTCCAGAAATATCCCTTGAGCACCAGGGCTTGCTACTTGTATTTGATTGGTTTTTATATGTCTGGATTCTTGCCCATGCGTATGCATGCGTTTATTGAAGATAAGTCTAAAAGTAATGTGTCCTCTGCCCATATGCTACAGAGATGGAAGCTCTTGTGGACTTATCCAAGAAAATGCGGTTTGTCATCTCTGCGGTGGCTGAGCCTGTAAAACAATTGAACCCACATGTAGCTAGAGATGCCAACGGCAAGCCTGTTGGAATAGTCGCTTCTGAAGAGAGCAACCAAGTGCGTCAGACAGGCTGGGCAAGCTTTCTGCGCAATCCGGGTGAGATGGCTGCACCCAAGCCCGTTAGCATGCAGACTGCTGCAAACAGGTTACCAGTGGAGATTCAGCAGAAAGCCAAACCAAGTGAGATACCAAACTATGCAAAGCAGCTAGGCATAAGCTTGCAAGGGTCTTATGTCATTGGTGGATCTCCCATTGGCTGGAATTTTGTTGTGTGGCCTGGAGGTAAAGCAATCTACTATGGCTTGACAACTATAGATTTCCAGATTACGGTGGTCTGAACTTTCCACATATTAATGTAAATAGAGCAGTTACATTGTTAATTTGTTATTTTAGTGCAGTTGGTAACTTTTAGTGCTATGTATGTACTTAGTGTAACACCAACAAGATGATCTTGTGCATGAACCAATGGAGATTCTTGAAATGCAGATCATATATCATATAATACTTAGGTCTTTGTAATAAAAACATTTATAGGATTGCATACTTAGTTCATTCACAAGATTGAGATCAACTAGGCTTGTTCCTGTACCTACCTTTCAAATTTACAATGGCAGGAAAGGATGACTGTAGATTGTCACATCTTCAGCAACAGGGGTTGTGTTTACATATGCAGGCTTCTAAATGTTTCTAGCTATTGTAACTAGAGTATCTTTTACCTTTATTTAAACTAACTTGACCTACGTTTTTTTATTTGTACATTTTCGTAAAGCTTTTGTCCGTTTTCACTTAGTACTTTAGTAGCATGCTGTTGGTATTTTGTTCAGGTTTGATTGTCCTTGAACTGTTGAACATGGTATGGGGGTCTGAATTATGCCCTGTGCGTTGCTAACATCAACAATGTAACTACAAACTTCAGAGGTTCGGAAGATCTATTGACTTCGTGCTGAATTGTGCTGCTGTCTGAAAATACCTTCTCGTGATGGTATCTTATTGTGTGTGCAGCAAACCAAAAGTTATTAGCGCTGAATTTCATCACAACTATTTTTCCTTTTCTTCTTATACATTATTGATCATGGCGCGCCGGGGCGCGCTTACCACCCTAGTGATTTTCATGTGCCTAATCAAATAGTTCAAAATTTTATATAAAATTTTTTAAAACTTTGATTTAGTATATGTGCAAAAAATCATATTTTTTTGAAATGGAGGAAGTACTTATATGCAATGAAAGTCCGAGAGACCAAGCTAGCACGCGAGTAAGTCATTCCCAAGTCTTTTGATTGATCATGACATCACCAAGATTTGGGCTTTGTATTTTTGGGCCTAACGGCTTATCTATATTTTTAAAAGACATATGATTTTAGTTTTTTTTGTTTGTTTTTTCGTTGTCTCAAAGGTGAGTCCTAACACTTTAAAAAACAAGTCAAACGAAATGCATCCGCATCTTGAAACTAACTCGAGAAGCTCTCAAAATTAAACCATTTCAGCTATTTAGCCATTCAGATCAACCTAAAAAAACAAAACCTTGGTATCTTTCATGCTCTAACGTGGTAGCAATGCAATGCATTTAGGTGCCATTCCCTTCCCTTTTGCTACTGAAATCCAAAGCACGGAGGCAAAAACCAAGTGGTACACAATTTTATATTTGTTAATTCATTGATATTTGGTACAAACTTGAAATTTATGTCACTAAAAACTTACAACATAATAAATTGGTGATGTGCATTTTACCATAATTTCAGTGGAAAATCTTTTTGGCATTTATAAAAAAATTAGTACATAAAATTGTTCACGATAAATATTCATCTATATATCAAGTCTGTTCAGGCTCCTAAGAAATCCTGGCTGCGCTACTGAGTTACATCGACCCTCGTCGTCGCTCACAGCATCGTCCCCTCCGCTATGGCACTCGCGCATGCCGCTGCCAAGCACGTTGCCGCTGCCCAGGCCGCCGCCTCTTGAGCAGCCCCGGCACAAATCGCCGCTCCACAAGCCGTCGCCGTCCTCCCGGCCAATGTGTGTGCCCTCCTAACCAAGGTTTTAAAACTCCGACTATAACAGACGCTATATCGGGTTATTGCGGTTTTAGCAGGGTCTATCTATTGAAAAAAGTCGGCTATACCGGATTATAACGTTATTTAGCCGGCTATAGCTGATTTGTAGAAACCAACACTAAATGTCGTAGCCGAAGATTTAAAACACTGCTCCTGACCGCCGCAGGCCTTGGGGTGACGGCCTTAAAGTCACCGGTGGAGGCGGTCGAACCTACAGGCAGCAATGGTGGTAGCGGCCACTTCACCCTCCCTCCGACCTTCGGATCAGGGACTTACCTTCTTCAGGCCGACGTCGACGCCTCTGCCACCTCCCTCCACGGCTCCACCGGCGTGGCTACAAGGTCCGGCTCCCGCCCCAGCGTGCCGCCCTCGGGCCAGCTGCGACTCCATTCGGTGCCGGTGGACTCCCTGTGCCGCCCCTCGGACTCACCGCCTCTTCTTTCGGCACTGGCGGCTATGGATTCGACGCGGCCCTCTCCTGCCATCTGCCGCCGTCCTCCACCACGGCGGCGGCATGGTCTTGAGTTCTGGCGGCGCTGCTCACTTTCACCCCGACCACCTCGGTGAAGGGCACAACCACGGCGAGGGTCACCCCAGCTTCTTCCACGGCGGCGCCAGCCTTTCTAGCGGCATCGGCCTAACCGGTGGCGGCGGCCTCGCCCTCGCCCTCGCCGACAACCCGAGTGGAACAAGAGCTTCTGGAGGAGGACTTGTCGTAGGCCATGCTGACTTGGGTGCCTTGGGCCAGCACCTCGGCCCGTTGCCTGGTTCGGTTTGCATAGCAGTGGCCCAGTTCGGTTCCCTACTATTGTATATATTTATTTAATTCAATATATTATATATGTTTCTTTAATTTATAATGTATATTTGAAATATAATGATTTTTTTTAGTTTATCCAATAAAAACCTGGGCCGGTTCGGTTCACTATGCAAACCGATCCTAGGCCAAGACTCCGGCCGATTGGCCCGGTTCGTATAGTAACTGAATCAACCGGGTCCGAACTGAACCAAACCGAATCGGGCCGGCCCATTGGCTAGGTTTGCCTCCTAGCGACCTCACCACAATTGCCGCGCTCTATGAGCTTTGTCGGCATGAGCATCGACTCCCTGTTGCCAGTTGTCCTTGATCTTGCTAGCTCCAACTACCACAAGTGACAAGGTTTCTTCCAAGTCTTCCTCGGTCGGTTCATGCTTGCCAACCATGTGATATCTTTGGTGGGCGCCTGCACAATCTTGATCAGGTTCGTGTGGATTATGTGGTCCTCTACTGGACCTACGGTTGCATTTCTAGCGGCTAGCTTGAGGGTGTCATGAGCATGACCAACATAGTTCGCTTCGTGTGGGTGGCACTCGAGCATCAGTTCCTCGGCAACCAGAAGACTCAGGCTCTTTATATGGAGGCCTAGTTCCATTCCTTCGTCTAGGGCGACCTCTCTATTACCGACCACTATCGCCACATGAAGGGCCTAGCGGACACACTTGGGAACCTTGGAAAACTAGTCAACGACCGCAAGTTGGTCCTCCAAGTGCTCCATGCGTTGTCGTACCGATTTGACATGGTGCGGGCCATTCTTCGCAATACCAAGCTCTTCCTGACATACATGGAGGCTAGGGATTAGCTTCAGGTTGAAGAACTCACTTAGCCCCCTGCCTCGCGTGGTTCTTCTACCGCCCTCATCGCCACCACCCCTTCCAGTGGTAGTCGTCCGCCATCTGGTGGATCACTGTTGGTTCCTCCTTTGGTGCCCCTCGTACCAACAACAACGATCGCGATAACAATAACCACCACTGTCGTTGTGGTCGAGGTAACGGCGGTGGCGGTGGTGGAGGTCATCCTCCCACTTCAGGTGATAGGGGTGGCACTCGCCCTTCTCCCACAGGCGGTGGGGGTGTGCATGCCACTTAGTACAACCCCTGTACCGGCACAATCCAATTGTGGCCTCATCAGGGACTGGGGTTCTCGATCGGCTACCCATGCCACCTCGCTGGCCTTCTCATGCCTTGGCCGCCGCCGCTATACCCGGTGCTATCACCCTCCCCCCCCCCCCAGACTCTTGGAGTGCCCACTTGTGGGACATTACAGCCTAGCAGTCGCTGGCCAACATCTTCAATACCATGACCCTGACTCCGCCACCTACTAATCCAGAGTAGTACATGGGCTTCGTTGTGAGGCAATATCTCTGGAGATCTCTACTCCTTCGCCCCGAATCTAGTCTCCGCCTATGCCTTCGCCACCAACATTCCATCTTTGACGCTTTGGCATCGACGTCTTGGCCATCTTGGTCATGAGTCTCTCTATAAATTAGCCAAGTCGTCCATCTATTGTAATAAAATCGACCACGAACCGATTTGTCATGTCTGTCAACTCGGTCGTCATGTTCGACTCCCATTTTCACATTCTTCATCTCGAGCTACTATGAGCTCATTTGTTTCTGCGTTTGGTAGCGTTGCGTCGCGTTTTTAGCGGGGTGACGTCTGTGTATTTTGAACCAGTGGCTGGGCGAGCAAAACGCGACGCCCAAACAAACGATGCCTATGATTACACGTGCATTAATACCATTAATGGCCTACTGAATTTTACACCTGGTTCCCCCTCCCTGCTATATATTGTACAATGTATTTCTCCAGTGATTTATCAAAAGATCAAAATCCAATTCCACCTTTCTTCAGAGATGCCTACGAAAGCCGTCAATGTAAGCCAATCTAATCTAACGTAGGATGGTATGGTTTGAGTCATGATTCATGAATCATCGTTAAAAAATTTGCCATCACTAAAAAAGCGACATTTTTCATCGATCGAGAATAAGTTAAACGGTCAGAGAAAAAGATAGATGAAATTACAACAATATTTTTCATCAGCCCCAACGAACGAACAAAAATGTTCGAGCAATTTCGTCGGACAGAGAAGAAGCAACGAAATTATGATCACCACCCCTTTTTTTCAAAAATTTTGCCATATATTTTCATCGTACATGGCCGATGAAATTATATTCAAAATAATTTTTAAATGTAATTTCGTCAGTTTGTACCGACGAAATATTATTCAAAAAATATATCCCAGCACCTGTCGTTGACATGTGATGTGCCACAATTTTGTGCTCGGACCAATGAAATTAATTATGCCACATGAAAATTACCGTTGCCAACTGGCCCAATTTCGTCGGCTCGGGCCGACGAAATTGCTCTGGCCCGGACCGGGCCCCTTAAGCCCGTGCACACATGAGCTAATTTTTCCACCGCCTCCACGCGCCCTGGCCTACACGCGCAAGTGCCTCCACAGCTTTGATACCACTGAATGGAAAGGTGAGGATGCTACTCTAGCATAGAATTAAATTAATCAAACCATTAATCTTGTCAATCTTATCAATGATAACCTAATCTGATTAATCTCCAGCAATTGATCTCGTCAATACCACGAAATGGCTGAACTCATTGGCCAAGATCACAAACCGGTCTAATCTTTTAGCAGCAGATACAATCTACTAGAAAAAAAAATCGGTAATAGAGATCCAATCTATTACCCCGCATATCATATGTGCGGCTGATCTAGCTCAAGAACTAAACATGATGACTTTGATACGACTGAAGGAAAACACCGAGATGCTACTCTAGTATAGAATCAAATTCTAACACGGAAACGTAGGACACCCTACTAATAAGTGATAATAGATCTCGTTACCTTACGACGCGCAGTGCAGCGGAAGACAATTCGATGAAATCGGTTCAATCGATCTGCATGTAGTCGTGTGGAAGTAGTCATTCATGCTGAGCCGAACATCTCCTCAATGGTCAGCGTCGTCCCGCAATGCCTTCCTGGCCCATGACCACTGACATCCTCGCTGGGCTTCATGACAACCTCTGTGACGAGCTACGCCTCAACGGGATTCGCAACCTCCCCAAGCAGTCTATCTTCAAACAGATGCTCCGACCACATCTAGTCTCTGTTTTGGATGTTCTACCACTCGATGGAAAGTTAAGCTTTCCAACGGATCCAATCTCACCCCAAAAGTCCTTCTAGATCAATAGAATCGACCAAAATCTGTCCGCGAGCAGATCATGTCTCCTTCTCCGGTTTTCTTCGATCAGCGCCACAAATGTAGAGACTCTACGGTATCCACACGTAATGGGATTGGAATCCAGACCTGGCCAACTGGCCGGCCCGGTTTGGCACGGTTTGGATTTGGGTCGGCTCGGTTCGGTTTTTGGCCCGATTACTATCTGAACCGGGCCAAATGAACTGTCTGGTCGGGAGGTGAGTCCAGGTTCGTTTCAGTTGAAGAACCGAACGAACCGGGCCGGTCCGAATTCGGTTGGTGCTGGTTGGCCTCGTTTTAGTGTAATATCTCAGAAAAAACCAAGGAATTCAGAAATGTGAACAATAATTTGTGTAAATAATTAAAAAAAATCAAATTTATGTGGTGAAATATTTAAAATTTTATGTGGTCAAATTAATGTGGATTTACATGGCTGCCACATTAAAAACCTTGCCATGTAAAAACTCAAAGTTGAGAAAACCTTGGCAAAGAAAAAAGAGTATAGCCTAAAGCTCTACAATACGAGCATAAAAAATTTTGGGGCCTTATTCAATCTTCATCAAGCTCTAAGCCCCCAAATGCAGCCGTCAACTCTTGTTTTTGTCTGTCGGCAACGATGTTCTGCTAGCGTCTTTCGGCTAATGCCCAACTTTTTGTCCTCAGTAGTATTTCGACCATGTCACCATGGAGGAAAGTCCGTCTGTCCTCTAGTAGTCTCCCAGCGAGGCTGAAAGCAGACTCGAAAGAAACTGTGGAGATCGGGACAATTAACACATCCCATGCTATGGATAGCACCGGATATGTTCCATTATGTTGCTACCACCATGTAAGAATATTGAACTCTTCTTCTTGGACGTCGACGACGTCCTTTGTTAGATAGGAGGCAAGCTCGCCAACAGCTCCACGTGATGCTTGTGTAGTCGGGTGAGCTGCAATGCTCGAAGAACATGAAGTGTCCTTGCTCGTGATAGTCTTTCAAAAAGACATCTTTCTCCCCGTCAGTTGAACCGGTGGTGGTCGTGGTGGACAAACTCCTACATACTTTTCTTCATATTTTCTATACAAATCATTAAGTTTATTTCTAACTTCTTGAAAATAATTTGAGTAATCTATTCCAGTAGTAGCACCAAATTGTGTTAGAGCATTAGTTAATCCAGTAAGTCTAGATCTAGGGTCTATGAGAAAAGCAAAACACTATAAGAATGGAACATCTCTCCAATATTTTAAATATTAGGCTTTCATATGGCTAACTGCATCAAATAAAATAGGACCATTTTCAAACATTTTTTAACTGATTAGCAATGTGATAAATGAACATAATAATATATAGAAGATGTAGGCTCGTACACAGTACAAACACTAATGATAGCTTCATAAAAAATATTTAGAAATGAAAGTAAATGAGTAAGTACCTGCCAAACCTACGGAGTCAAAAGGGTGTTCCATCTTGACCTGCCAAACTTCCTAGGCTGAATAGATGATGCACGATAATAATTCTTACATGTAGCAATCCTTGTATTAGAACTATTTAAAAATGAGATGCCATCCCGAATAATTTGAAGATAAGGTTGCAATCTTTTCAAACCACATTTAACAATTAAATTAGTAATATGACATGCACAATGTTGATGCATTAAAAAAGATTCAGCATATGTAGATAACATGGGTTTTAAAATATTCATGGCACTGATATTAGCAGATGCATTATCCATGTTAATAGCAAAAATTTATCGGTTATTTCAAATTCTTGAACAACATTCATAATGCATTCAGCAATATTCTCGCCTATGTGATTAACATCAATAAGCCGAAGAGCAATTATTTTTTTCTATCTGCCAATTTTGGTTAATATAATGAGCAACAACACTTGAATAGTCTTCTCTAGCCCTACTAGCCAAGATGTCCGAGGTTAATGAAATGGAAAGTGTGCAGATTTTAAATTGTTCTTTTAACTTTAACTTGTTGGTGGTATACAATTTTTTCAAATCTCTAGTCGTTGTTTGACGAGAAGCACTATTGTACCTAGGATTGTGAGCAGTTTTAATATATTCATCGAAAGCAGGAGAATCACCAAATCCTAAATGTAAATCTTCATAACCAATTAGTTGACACAACGCCTCCCTATCTACCTCAGGATTACACTTCTAGTTACTTACTGAACCATTAGTGTTGTAGCTCAACTATTGTTTGTCTCATTTGAACACATTTCTTCTTATTACACGTCGCAACGTGCCTCTTTAGATGTCCCGTACCCAAGCCCGTCGCAGCCAATAACTCTTGTCCACAAATTTTACATTTAGCCGCATACCTCACTAGCTTACCATCCACAAGGTGCTTCAACTTCTCGTAGTCATTCCACACATCCGACCGGTTTAGTCTAGCCCGCTTCAATTTGACGGTATCGAAGCTAGAAGCACAAGTTGAACCGGATCCGGATCCATGGGAATGATCCTCGGTTCCTTGAGTTTCCGTTTGTTGAACTGGATCCGATAGACTTTGACCGATTGGTTCGTAGTCCTCCGGTTTTAATCCAAACTGGTTAAGGTGAAATTCATACGAAGAACGACCATCAGCAATTTTGGGAAGCTATTGTACATGAAATAACAAACAAGCAATTAATTTAGGATTATACATTTATAGTAAACAAATCAAACATATAAATATATAACACAATACGCATATGGAAATATACAAACCTCACTGGACACACATACAAATCTGGCAAAATTTTTCTGAAATATTTCAAACTTTGCCCAAATTTGCCAAAAATTCACA
The DNA here is from genome assembly GCA_036346415.1 of Raddia guianensis. Classification (NCBI taxonomy): domain Eukaryota; kingdom Viridiplantae; phylum Streptophyta; class Magnoliopsida; order Poales; family Poaceae; genus Raddia; species Raddia guianensis. The sequence continues at coordinate 37,619,503 of CM070539.1, forward strand.
CAAATTCTAGCTCACAAGTCACAAATTGCAATGCACAGAAAGAACTTAAGAAAATGGGTTTGCATGTGTGGCTGGCTGATGAGTGGATGGGTTCCTATTTACAGGAAAAAATCCAGGATTTTTTGGGCTTCTTTTCTATTTTTTATGATTTTTATGCCTCAAATGGTTATAAGCGGCTATATTTGCAACAGTAACAAAAAAGCGAATAGAACGAACGAACCGAACTGAGCCGCCTGCTTTGCGGGTCCAGCGACCCAACGTGGCATCGTGTGATTGGCCGGGCGGCGGGTCTACTTTGCCCGATTGGCCGATGCGCTGAGCGAGGCCCATGGACAAGTGGCGTGCCCTCGTTGGCCTGCACGGGCGTGGGGCAGGAAACGGCGTGGCCTGAGGGGACGCGTGGCCGAGTGGGGGCAGGCGGTGCCGCGTCAGCCCACACACGCCAAACGCCCGCACGATGTGTGTCACGTGGCGGGTCGGGGGCGGGCGCGGACTTGCGGTTGAGCAGGGTACGCAAGAGCAGGCGCGGCCGGTGGGAATTTTTTTAAAATTTTAATACAAATCTACAGTAACGGGCCAAACGAACCGAACGGGGACAACCCGGTTCGAATAGGAACGAGCCGGGTCGTTACTATGCGAACTGAATCATACCGGCTCGACGAGCCGACACCCGTGCCTGTGCGGTTCGAAGGCCCAAAGTCGCCAACCCGATTGCACGCGATAAAGCCGCTGATTGAGCCCATTTAGTTCAGCCCATATGGCTAGATCTATTGGAATCCACCAACATGCGGTGTACTAGCACCAGCATGCCGACGAGGGAGACGACAACTTGGGCTTGGCGAAGAGGAAAGTGTCTCATGCTTTGGATGTGCCCTTTTATATAGCGCTCAATAATGGGCTTGTATGTTAAAAGCCATGTAAAATCTTGTCAGAACCCGGTTGACAAAACCGTGCCCTTATGTGTATTACCGCACTAGTCCCAAGGATCATAGCTAGTGCACACAGTCTCGAAACATAAATATACTTTGCCATTATTTGAGGTTCGAATACATAGGACTGGAGCCCGAAATAGTACAACCAAGTCGGTACGCAGACCGACGCATAACACAATATGATGAATACAAATACTCATACTCGCTAAGGTACAATCTTAAATCACGGGATTTATTGAAATTTGTAAACTTCAAGCCATAGGCAAGATGGTAGTAGGACATAGCCTAAGCTCCAGTGTACTCCTCGTAATCTCCTGCTGCGAAGAGCTCCTTTCTCTCCTGGGATGCTTCTCCAGCTAAAAGTTTTTGAAAAAGAAAATGAAAGCAAGAAATGTGAGTACAATTGTACTCCACAAAATATGGTTCCATGTATTCATGATTCAAAGCTAGTAAAGAAACATTGCAGGTACCAATAAAACAAATGTGATTTTTATAGTAAAGTTTTTTAAATATTTTTAACAATGGCTGCATAGCTTTGTGGTAAAGTTATAACAATGGCTGCATAGATCGGACAGTGGAAAAAAGTGGGTGTATTATTGTTATTATACTCCTATGTTTAGATGACGACAATTGTCCCTCCCCATTATCCATGCAACTAACTTTGATAGCCTTATTTACTTCCGTTTTTCCATCGTAATTATTTTTTGAAATCTCGGATTGACGATTAGTTTTCATTATTAAATTCCTGACATTTTTTCAAACAAATCTATCTTGCTCTTAAGAACTTTGCTTTACTATAAATGTAACAATACTTTACTATTTCTTGTGAAACACATTGTCGGTGTCTGGGAATCACGCTCCTGAAGAGCCGAGAGACCATGGACCGGCAGACGAATTAGTAGTTGGAGTGAGGCCCAACGACAACCCTTCTCAGCAGCCCGGGGCGGCGGCCAAGCCTACGAGGGGCTAAGGCCATGCGGTCTTCCCAGACAAGGGCCTGGTGCGATTTGGCGATCCAGGTACAGATCCTTCGTACGGTGAGAGGAAGAGGAAACAATACAAACCGTGAAGACACGAGTGATTTACCCTGGTTCGAGCCCCCACTGCCGGGTAATAGCTCTACTCCAGTCTTGTTGATTATATGGTGGAAAACGGTACAGGGGTGCCGAGATCAGGCTTGGAGGCACCGATCTCAAGCTTACAATGGTGGTGACTAAGGACTAAGACTGCTGTTAAGGAAGCTTTGGATGCAGGTGTTGTTCAGGGCTTGGATCAGGTGGAGTAGGGATCCCCTCGAACATCTAGGAATCCTCGTTTTATAGGCGCGGTGAGTTGCCCGGAGCTGATCCGGCGGGCCCCGCGCTCGTCTCTGCTTTAACGGCGGCGCCCTTGTCTCATTTCAAGGCTCCTGTCTGGTCCTGAGTCTGCAGGGAGAAGCTGGTCAGGTTAGTGCTGGACGCGTGTTAGTCTCGAGGTGCCTATTCAAGGAGGAAACGTTCTTTAGGGAGAAAGCACTTTTCCTTTATCCCCGATATAGCCTTGATTGGACCGAGCCAGCCTCGCGCCACCCGTTGGGGGCGTCGCGTAGCGTAACAACCGTTCGTTGCCTGCCGAAGAGGGCAGACGACAAAACGAGCTGCCCGCGTGCTCTTCCCCGGGCTGCGGGTTCCTGGGAAGACACAGTTCGTTCCGGTCAAGGCCGGAGAAAGTACGGTGGGACACGACAGCTGTCGCCACCTGCCCACAGGTAGGCGGATTACCCGAGGGACCTTCTCCCGTGGCGCCGCATGGTTTGACTAGGTCAAGCCCGGGGAAGCCCGCGGCGGGTTAGGCGCTTCCTTTAGCACGGCCGAAAATGGCCTTTTGGATCCTCCGTTCGTGCGGTGGGCCGGTACGGAATCGGCCCAAGGCCTGCCTCAGGATGGGCCACTTACTAATCACCAACACACATTACTATAACGTATTACGTAAACAATACTGTACATGCGGAACACTGTATGCATAGAAGTAGTAAAGTACTTATACAAAATATAGTAAAGCTTGTTTTTTATTATAATAAAATAAAATTTTAAAAGTGAGACCAGCCTACTTTTATTCGAAAAAATGTAATAAATATATAAGTGGAAACGGTTTATCAATCGAATCTTTCAATTAAAAGTTATATACAACTTGGAGCAGGATGACACGACGCGACCTAGGGGTCTGGATGGTACGATTTGAAGTATGGCAATGCATAAAACTGGCTAAATAGAAACATATATAGGCTGTTTGGTTGCCTTCTCAGTTGAACCAGGCTGTATGCGCTAAGCCAGGCTGGTTGGAACCAGGCTGAGATGATGCAAATGATTGTTGTTTGGTTAGGTGTATAAGATTGTATAGCCTACGTAGAGATGTTATTTGGTTAACTGCACTAATGAGAGAATGGCATGGATAAATTCAAAAGAGGGATGAAACATTTTTAAAAAAAAATTCTAGAAAATCAAGATAACAAAAAATCAATTACGAAAATAAAAAATTCAAAAGAAAGTCTCATAAATAAATAAATTCAAAAAAGAAAATTTTAAACTTTTAAAATTTACATGGCAAGTGTGGTCTCGTTTTGTTCGAAAAAATATCAATAACCCATTTTTGAAATCGGTTTGATAATCAAAAATACTAATCAAAAGATATAGCAAATAAATGAATCAAATGTGTCGCGCATGTGGTTGTTGTTGCATATCCGCGAAGCCTGGCTCTGGGGAAACGCTCAATTTGGTCGTATCTCCAGAGTCTGGCCCGGAGGGGTTAATTGCATCTGAAGAGTCTGATTCAGATGATGAGAAGACAACCAAACATCCTAATTTTATATCTCTAGATGCAAAACCCTTGGATGCATTCAACCAAACAGTCTAATAGGCAACTAAACATATAACAAATCAGATTGAGAAATTCTTCCGAACGGTATCCCGTTCGCGCGCGCAGGGAACGGGACAATGGGGCGCCGTCCGATTTTTCCGAATCTTGGCGTTGTCATGCGGAAAGCGCGTTGCGCAGGTGAGGCAAGACGATTTCCCGTGCAGTGGCATCGTCCGTGCATACTGCAGTTCATTTTGTTTCAATTTAAGTTTCTCTTTTTTATTTCTTTTTTATTTGAAGTCTAAATTGTATAGAACAAATTTCATAATTCATCTAAAATTCTAATCAACCCATTTTAATTACTTTCAAATTTTTTAAATTTTTTATTTTTTACTAGTTAGGAATTAGTATCATATGGTTATTTAGTGGTTTATAATTCATGTAAAATCAAGATTTTTTGTTTGTGATATATGATACCACCAACCTGACGCCAAGCCCGATACTCGATGATACTTCTGATCCGATACTTGATTTTTTGACATGATACTCGATGATACTTCTGATCCGATACTTGATTTTTGACCTCGATAATCGATGATACCTCTGATAATCGACGATACAACCAACCTGATACCACCGATACTCGACACCTAGACCCGATACCTTTTTGTTTGTGATGTATGATACCTTTTTTCGATACCTCAATGATATCATGAAACTCGACGATGCCACCAACCTGATACCACCGATACTTTGCACTCGATACTTTTGTTTGTCATATATGATACCTTTGATACCTCAATGATATCATGAAACTCGACGATACCACCAACCTGATACAACCGATACTTTTTGTTTGTGTATATATGGTACCTTTATGATACATTTTTTTGATACCGAAACTCGACGATACCACCAACTTGATACTACCGATACTCGGCACACGGACCTGATACTTTTTTGTTTGTGATATATTATACCTTTTTCAATATTGAAACTCAACGATACCACCAACCTAATACCACCCATGCTCGATACCTAGACCCGATAGTCAATGATACTTCTGATCCGATACTTGATTTTTTGACTCGATACTCGATGATACTTCTGATCCGATACTTGATTTATTTGACCCGATACTCGATGATACTTCTGTTTGGATACTTTGTTTTTTTACCTGATACTCGATGATACTACATACCTGATACTATAACTTTGATACTGCATACATGATACTCCAACTGTTTTTGTAGAGAATAGAGCATGCTTTGATACTATAACTTTGATACTTGATACTACATACCTGATAGTCCAACTTTGATACTGCATATATGACACTCCAACTTTGATATATTATACGAAATACCTGATACTACAACTTTGATACTACATACATGATACTCCAACTTGGTTACTACAACTGATACATGATATCAAATACCTGATACTACAACTTTGATAGTGTATACATGATACTCGATAATACCTTCAATACAATACTTGGTTTTTTTACTCAATAATCGACGACGATACCACCAACCTGATACCACCAATACTCAACACCCTCAGATCCAATACTTTTGTTCATATGTTACTATCAATACCTGATTTTTTTGACCTGATAATCGATGATACTTCTGATCTGATACTTGATTTTTGATTTGATACTTGATGATACTTCTGATCTGATACCTGATTTTTTGTCCGAATAATCGATGATACTTCTGATCCGATACTTAATTTTTTGACCTAATACTCAATGATACTTTCGATCCGATACATGATTTTTTTGACCCCTGATACCACTGGTATCGCTCACTGGAGATATAATACCTTTATGCTACCATTTTCCGATACCGAAAACTCGACGATAAACAACATGATACCACCAACCTGATACCATCGATACTCGGCAACAGACGTGATACTTGTAACATTTGATACCCCTTTATAATAAAAAAACCAATCAGAAAACTTGCAAGCGCACAGGGTGACACGCGTCGCGCGGGAGGCGATGGGACGGGATCCCGTCCGTAAGTCGCGCCCCTAAAAAAACCCTATGTGATTATTTAAAATGATACCCACTTTTGTGTTACTTAGTGATCTTCGATACTTCATGATACCCAAGGTTCAGCGATATACACAGTCGAATCTTGCTCTTAATATCCGATACTCGTACAATACCTCTATGATACATGCATGATACCCTCGCCCCGATACCTGCATGACACCTCCTTGACATATATCACTTGATTCGATACCTTGTTCGTAGTACCGGATACTCGTATGATACCTATCTGATACAAGTTTTATTTTTGGACTAATTTTTTGAGCAATATTTTTGGACAAATTTTGAAATTTTAGTTTACGTGTTTTGGAGATCACATGAATTAACTTAATTTTTCTAGTTTAATTAGAAAACAAAACTAGTACGTACAAACTAGCATCTATCATATGTAAGTGAGCACAAAACGTACGTTCAGGCAAACATATATACGTACGCGTACGCGAGGGCCTCGCACGGGGCGACGCTGCCTGTATGCATGATTAACCACGTGCGCTGTGATTCGCGCGCATCGCACCGCTCTGACTTGTCCCGTCGGCACGCGGGCGCAACGGGATCCCGTCACCCAGTAGCCCCCGATCAGATTTTCGGTGAACCACCAGAAGTCCAGAACACCGATGGCTACTGCTGCGTACAGTCGGGGCATTCTCGTCATTTCCCTGCCCCTCCCGCTTTAGGAATCTTCCCCGGTACGGCGATACGATACCATTACCCCCCGCGGGGCAGAGGCAGAGGAGCTCCGTTCCCCCGCCCCCGGCCGACCCAAAAAAGCGAGGCGACGCGACGAGAGGGAGGGAGCGGAAGCCAAGGCGTCACCGCGCGAGAGCAAGCAAGCCCTAGGCGACGCGACGGACGGACGGCCGCGGCGGCGGTGGCGGCGGGCGCTCTCCTCGGCCCCGGGTTCGGGCTTCGCGGCTCCGCTCCCCTCGGCGCGGCCATGTCGACCAAGAGGTAATTCGATTCGATTCGACTCGACGCCGGCGGCTGCGCCTAGGTCCGCTGCTTCGCCGCCGCTCGGATCGAGACTTTCGCGTGGGGCGGTGGGGCTGGGAGCAGCGTGGGGGCTCCGCCGCTCATGTGCGGTGGTGGATTGACACTGCAGCTTAGGGTTGGAGGGAGCCCTTCCGTGCTTAAGATTTCTAGCGCGTCCGCTTTGGGAGTCGAGTTCGTGGGACGGTGAACGTGGACGCCAGCTTTTGAGCTGCGGCGCTGGGTGTTGTTATTATGCTGGTATATGCTTTCACACGAATTGCCAGGGAGAGTAGTTTGCGCTGGTTTGAGCTATTTGTGGGATCCTTTTTTGGTCAAGAAGTCGCGTGCTTCTTGTTTGATAGAAATTGTTAGTAAAGCCGTAAAGGTGCTTTTGGGTGCTGCAGGGATTTATGTTTATGGATTGTTCTCTATATTATAATGCCATGTAGATTAAGTTTGGCGAATCGGCTTCAATTTTTTTGCTGTGCTCCATATGTTGCGTGTTTGCTTTATTGGTTATAAACGGCAGGCTATGCATGAGCTGAGGCCTGTGAATTTAGCTAAAGGTTCTTTCCCTTCTTTGTAGTTTGGGCCTTAAAAGTTTAATTAACCTGGCTGATGTTGTAAATTCAGATTGCATGTGATTTATGACTCAGTTATGAAAGAAAATGCAGTGTAAAGTTCTGCATTACCCAAGAACAGAAAGTGAAAATAATGGTGCTGATACCTTCGGTGAACAATAATGACAATCATTTAAGTATGATGAAAGTAATGGGCATGGAAATTTGGAGCAAATAAGGAATCCTTTGTACAATAAAATGTATAATGTTTTTGTAACTTGCCCATTGTTTACTGAGATGCAAATTGCTGCATGGACCATGCATCGTTCTGCTCTGTAGTCTCTTATTTATTTTGTATAACAGATTCTGAAACCTGCTTGTCTTGTGGCTTGTCCTTGTATAGAAGAAACTTACAGCTTTTATAATTGAAAAGGTAAAAAAAAAGATGTAAATCAATCTTAACCTTTAATTACAGATGCAACTCCCTCATATTGTTCACTGAAATTGGCAATTTAAGCATCATCCCTTCACTGAAATTTACGTCTTCTTTTATTCAACAAACACTATCTGTGATAGAAAAAGGCTCTATAAAATTCCATTATTTTGTCTTATTTCAAATTATTTCCTGCCTAAGATGAAATGAACAATTTTTGTAGTTTGCTTACATGTCCTTTTGTTATGTTACTGATCTATCAGGGTTCTATGCAAGTTCTTTATGCATGGAGCTTGTTTGAAAGGAGAGCACTGTGAATTCTCTCATGACTGGAGTGACCCGGCAAATAATGTAATGCATTAGTAAACATCGGATATAGTTTACTTTCATTGCAAAGTTTGACAATACATATCTTCTACTACTTTCTTACCATGATGCTTGTTTGCTCAGGTTTGTACATTTTACCAGAAAGGCGCATGCTCATACGGTAGCCGTTGCCGATATGATCATGTTAAAGTTTCTCATAACCCCTCAGTGCCTCTTACACCATCATCAAGTACTGCAACTCGTGCTGCATCGACTTCTCTTCAACATTTAGCATCTGGTCGTCCTATTCACATGGGATACCAAACAGATTCAAGCAACCAGAGACAACACATATCTGCAGATATGGCACATTCTCCAAGTAAGCCTGCATGGAGAAATGATTTTCAACAGGACAGCGTGTCAGAGGATGGGATTGATTGGTCATCCAATCAAATTGGGCGAAATCAAACACCCACGAAACTTTCTGATTTGCCAATTTGTTCTTTTGCTGCTGCTGGTAATTGTCCTTACGGGGAAGCATGCCCTCACATGCATGGAGATTTCTGCACAACCTGTGGGAAAATGTGCTTGCATCCTTATCGTCCTGATGAGAGACAGGAACATATTAAGCTATGTGAGAAAAACCACAAGCGCCTTGATGCTTTGAAACGAAGCCAGGAGATAGAATGCAGTGTCTGCTTGGACAGAGTGCTCTCAAAGCCTACTGCTGCTGAAAGGAAGTTTGGACTGCTATCTGAATGTGATCATCCCTTCTGTATTTCATGCATTAGGAATTGGCGTAACAATTCTCCTACATCTGGTATGGATGTGAACTCAGCACTGAGGGCTTGTCCAATATGTCGCAAGCTTTCATACTATGTCATTCCAAGTGTACTTTGGTACTTCTCAAAGGAGGAAAAGCTGGAGATCACTGAGAGCTACAAAGCCAAACTCAAGTAAGATTGACACTTCCCAGCTTTAGTTGCCTCTTGCATCCGTCATGCTCCTAATTAGAATCTGACAAAGATATCATTTTTTTGCAGTCGGCTTATACCTTATCGTTACTTCTTGAATGAATGAACCCTATTAAGATACATGCATGAACCAATTCACCCAAAAGCCTAATCTTATAGGGAAAGGTGTGCAATTAGGAGCATATGACAATTGCATCTACTAGGACTGGAATTCGAGACCTCTATCTGTGATACCATATGACCTCTAGTTCTAATATTGTATTAAGTTGCATGCACTAATCAGTTCACCCAAAAACCTAAGTTTATAGGGAAAAGTGTGCCATTCACTTATACCGTGCAATAATTACCCACACATGGAGCCTCTCGCAGGCCTCACACATGTGGAATAACAGCGGACGACAACTTTTATTTAATTTATGCTATTAAGACTCAAACTTGAGACTTCTTGCTCTAATACCATATTTTATGGACCAAAAAGTTCACCCAAAAGTTAAGCTAATGGGGAAAGGTGGACAATTCACTTATATTTTCTAACAAATCATACCAATGTAACTAGATAATGTCATTTCTTAATTATCTCTATCTCATAAATTCTCTGTTCCCTCTGCTTTTAAATATCCGATCCAAGTTGATAACTGATAACAGGAGCAATTTTGAATAATACTACTTCCTCCATTGGAAAATGTAAAGCATATTGTTTGAATGATCTTGTGTAGAAACATAAGGCATGCATGCTATCTTAATGAGGTGTTTCCTCATGTAACACTGTGTTCTCTTCAACCATCTACATTTATTCATGTGCGCACACACAAAGTATTATCTGTCATCTTTCCAAGACAATTATATTGGGTATATAAGTCATTTCTTTCACTCCTTTCCCAATTCATCACCACCTTAATCCTTGCGCCAAAACAAAATACCTCTTATATTTTTCAACAAAGGTAGTATTATGCACCTTAGTACTTGATTAATGTCCTACTTTCTAACCTACAGATATACTGTTGCAGGTCTATTGATTGCAAGTACTTCGATTTTGGAACCGGTACTTGTCCTTTTGGGACAAGCTGTTTTTACAAGGTAGGAAATTCTCCTTTTCATGCCAAAATTAATGTGAATTCAATGCAGCTGATGTACCTTTGTGGACTCTTAGTGTAATGAATCTTAGTTCATCAGGGTATCTACATAGTTAAGAGGGCCAAGGCGGCCAAGGTGCAGGTGAAGAATCTTAGAAGAAAGAGGAACCCATAGATTTAGAGAGAATCCTGGGGAGAGACTAGATTAATTCTTTCTTTTTGCTTCACCACATACATACTACATAGCATTTAATACAATGAATATTTGCCTTCTTTGCCTTCTTCCCAGGCTAATTCTATTATACAACCTGGGCTAACACGGCAAGACCTTTCCTAATATGATTGCCTGACTGGACTTCCTTGACTCTTACTGTGCCTTTCCTCCTGACATGCTGACTGCTGGCCTTTGTGCATAACTGCGCATTGGCTTTTGACTTGCTGGCTGGCTGCCACTTGACTGCTGCTGCTGCCTCACTACAGAAAACACATGCAAAATGAAAACAATTTTTTCCTGAACAGTCTTACTCTCGACGGCTGTAACAAAGCCGTCGAGACACGTTAACATTTGAACATACATACTCTCGACGGCTCGTGGGGCGCGCATCTCCGGTATCTCGACGGTTTGATTGTGGCCGTCGAGAGTACATTTGTTAGACGGAAACGGCGTATGTTTCTCTAAGTTAGACGGTTTCTCAAACGGCCGTCGAGAGAAGTTGTCTCGACGGTCGGGTCGTCGAGATAAGGTTTTCCCGACGGCTTATGTTCTGTTATCGACGGTTTTGGCACTCGACATTGCTGGCGTTTTTTGTAGTGCCTGCTATTATGCATGTCATCTTGCATATGAGAGAACAATTTTTTGCTTAGATATCCTTATGCGAATTGTTTGAGCGCTGCGTCAGATCAGTTTTGTCTCTTCAAGTAGTAACTGATCTTTGCAAAACACTAGCTAGTTGCTCTGCTGGAAAATGCCCATCCTATAGCTTTGTTTGGAATATCAAGAGTTGTTGAAGCAATGTCTTCAGTCTACTTCAATAATTTATATTTAAGATTGCACAATCTACATTCTACAACCCCCTTGAGTCCCTAAATTGGCTGTGTGTGTGGTGTTAGTATGTTATCACCTGGTGATAGACACTGGTTAGTATGTTGCTTAGCAGCATGGTCCCACCTTTTATGTATCTCAAGGATTTCTGTGGTTGACCACAATGTTTGATGATGATTGCGCAAATTTATATGAGTTTAATATGATACAAGTTGACTGGCAATATTAAAGAAATACCCATACATAGAGTGGTGAACTAGTAGTTATTTAGTTGATAAAGATTGAATATGTAGGTCAAGATTTAAAATATGTGCGACATTTCAAGTTGTATGCAACCATTACTCATCCCGGTCCATTACTCATCTAATTGAATTATTCAAGGTAAAGATTAAAAAACATGTCCCACCAGGAAATTTTATTATCTTATCCATGTATTGCTACAGCCAGAACAGTATCTAGTTTTTCTAAAAGGGTAATTAAGATTGGTACTAATAACTTGAGGCTTTGACCCTGCCTAGAACCATTTTTTTGGAAAGGAGAGAAATTCCAGAATTGAAATACCCTGGTTAGAGTAGGTTAAGGACAGCAATGTTTGGGTGGATGAGATTATTTTGTTGCAAGTTGTAATGTTAAATGGCCTATCTTTCCCTTGTTTTCTTTCAACACTGAACTCACATGTGTAGCGTAAATGTTTTGCAGCATGCCTACAGGGATGGACGCTTGGAAGAGGTCATACTGCGGCATCTTGATGCTGATGATGGAAGTACAGTGATTGCGAAAAATATTAGGTATGTACTCTAGACTTTTCTGCGATCCCCCCCCCCCCCTCTTTTTTGGGCCTGTATTACGGTTTGATTTCATTCCAGGTTGTCGGACTTCTTCAGACAAATGCATCTTTAGGACCAGCAGTTGTATATATAAATATCAAATGTAAGATTCTTTCTGGTATGTGATCAACTCTAATGTTACTATGTTCTTTTCTATTTCACTTGCCAACAATCAGCATTTGGAATTCTTGTTCCTGGCATTTGTTTGCTGTTGTGGAGATAGTCATGGTTCAGTCTGTCAATAGATTAATTGCAATGCTCAACGCTCAATGTTGCATTTCACATTTCCACTGCTGGATTTAATTTATTGCAGGACTACTGCAATTGCCATATCACATTTATTAATATTTGATTGAATATCATGTCATTTATTCTCCTGATTTCATTGTTTCATTTGTACCAAATCACTCTTTTCATCATTTGACCTAGTACACTGCAACATTTGCATCCAGGCATGCTAGTGGCAGTTGCTTTGTTGGCAATTGGAGAAAGGCAGCCCCTGTGTGTTATACGCTGCCATCTTTTTCAGTGTCAAGCATAACTTTTCCACAACCCTTGACATTACATCTTAGCCTGACATCAACAGTGCTCTTCATCGCAGAATTCAAAGTTCTATGTGGGACACCTGGATAGCCTTATGAAGAAACACTCGGGAAAAGAAGTCCCGTGGCGAGTACGCTAAAAATTCAAAACACAAGGATTAAAACTGTCGAATCATTGTGCCATATACTATGTACTTGTATTGCTACCTGGACTTGCAGCTACCAGTGATTGAGCAGAACATCCCCTGGCCGTTGTGCAAAAGGCAGGTGTGTAATGCTCTTGTTTCCTCGATGCCCGTTCTGTGTTGAGGACCAACAGGTCAACTGAGACCATTTTGTTGTATGACTTGTAGGAAGGAAAAAAAAAAAAGAGAAACAAAATAAAGATCACTTTTCATACTGCACGGTGCACAGTGTTGAATGCGTAAGCTGTGGTTCTGAAGTTAAGAAATCCGCAAGGCAGTTGCGTTTCCACTGAGAAATAGGACTGTCCATTTCTGAAGCTCACCTTCTGTGTGATTCGACTATTTTGAGTGTCGATCGATTTGTCACTAGGAAAACTAACAAGGTGTGCTTTTTCTTCTGTAACGCATACGATCTCGAGGCGCATGCTCTGATGCAATCCACAGAGATTGACAATGCATCGTTTGTGACACTTAATTTTTTGTCTTTTTTATTATTATTTATGAGCCTTAGAGCATCCCCATCTCACCCCCCAAATGCACCTCTATTTCAAAATTTTTCAAATGCAGCAGGAGGGAATTTGATGCATGTGAGAGGAATTTCACTTGTAGTGATTCTAGTAGCGATTCTTATCGTAGCGATAGAGGGAAATTTGAAGGCCCTGCTGGGGATGCTCTTACAGAATGACTTGATGTTTTATTTTTGCTCGTTTCTTCTTGTTTATAGAGAGCGTCTAATATATGAAACGATTTCTATGTGACATACGAATGTTTGACATAATTATACTGGGAGTGTCCTAAGCATCACCAGCAGCCTCTGTAGATTTCTTATCTAACAAAATTCTCTCTCTATGTCCATTGATCTAAATTCCGTTCAGGATCAGACCTCCCTGAATAAGTGGTAGATGGCTAGAGGGAGGCCAGGCCAACCCCTTGGTCAAGAACAGCAAGTGGTCCTTGCCCCTGTAGATCCTGTTGCATCCTCTGCCTTCGGTGGCGTGCCGACGTTCTGATGCCAGCGAGGTAGGGATTTGGTCGGTGATCGTGAGATGGGTCAGGAGTTTCGGTGAGCAGGGCCTTGTTTGTTTTAGATTAGATTAAATTAAATGAAATGAAAATTTGTTATTTTTGTATAGGCCAAATGTTGTAATATTTTCCAGTTATTTTTATGGGGTTTTAAATAGTTCTTCGTAGAGTTCGCAAAATATTTTTTCATAATTTTTTGAATTTTTTAAAACGTATTTCTAGTGGGTCATAAATTTGCTACAGTAAAACGCAACTCAACATTAATCTGAAACAAACAAGGCCCAGATCTTCGGTGAAGAATTGTTGTAGATCTTCTGCATCTATGTCGGCGTTGGTTTTTGGCTGGTCGACAATGGAATGGTGATGGAACAACAACAATGGGGATGTGGTGCTGCATGTCTGCTTGTGAAAAGCGTACCGATAAAGTGTTGTTTGTTTTTAGCAATAAATACCTTGTGTGTGTGTTGGAGTATGTTGGAAAGCTTCAACGCGGGTTCTAATTAGTGCAACATCAATATTGTTCTACTTTGACCTTCATACGGGTTCATGGCATATGGCGGTGGAGTCAAGGTGCTCTAATCTTTGAGTTGGAGGCTATCCTTCTGTCCTTTGATTCAACGGTTTCAGATCTAGCTAAGGTAGAGTTTTGGTGTTGAGAAAGAGGAGAAGACTCCTCACATGTGCTTGTGTTCTTGTTCTTTCCTATACCAGTGACTGGCGAGATGGCGATGGGTTGTGGTGTTGCTTCTTTGACCTAATCTTCTACGATCTCGTGTCAAATCTATATGCTACCAAACCTATTTTTCGATATTGATTTTTATAATATGCTTCCATGTATGGACAGGACATAAGGAAGCAGTGTTGATGGCAGTGCTAGATTCCATCAATGTTTTCATCGATGTTGACTGGATTGGGAACAACCAGGAATGTTTGTCTTTTTACATTTGGGTCCTTAGAGATGGTCTTTGTTATTCTACTATGTTTTTTTTATATATGCTATTATCAAATGCCCAAATACCATAAATGCTGTTATAAAGCCAGAAACATTGCAGATGATATTATCTTTTGCCATTCATTTTGTCCATGTCATTACAAAGTTTTTAAGAGATATAGAGCTAATAATATTGTCCAAAATAAATTCTAGCGGATGGGGCTCACATGCCCATCTCCTCCCTCCTCCTGTCTCCCCCAAACTCCGACAACCATCTTGATCGGAGTCGCCTGTGGCCTTGCTCGACGGCGTGTTGAGGTTGTTGAACTAGATTGAACTAGATTGAACACCCCTACTATAGCTGTCAAGGCTAGCATCGATGGTGTCGAGCACTACGGCGAAGGCCTTGCCAAATGTAGGCGCGATATGGTGCATCCAGGCGTCGACGAGGCAGACAACTATGGGTGCGTTTGGTTGGCCCGTGTAGGACCAACCAGGATAACACGAGGGATGGGATAGGTCGGTCGTGGATGGCATACTGTTTGTTTGATGTTTAATCATTCCGTCCAGGATGATCCAAGATGGACTGCAGTTCATGTTTGGCTAACAAGGCTTGGATGAAATAAGTTCGTCCAGGATTATGAATTTCAACCAGGATGGACTGCATTTTGTCCAGGATGATACAAGGCTTGACTATAGCTCGTGTTTCCACCATTTGTGATGTACCTTTTTTTTTAGTTTTATATGAAATTGCTAGGACAAATCATATTGCCACAACATATAGAAAAAAACAGTTAATATAAAGGATTAAGATGAATAGTAGAGCAGAGCTGTCGACGGTTGGGATATCGACCCAAGTCAACCAAGGTTCTTCAAAGAGGAGATAGGAGACACGCCGAACAACCACGAACAAAGAACGAGCAGGAGGCGGGGTTTTATCTCGTTCGGGCCTCTCGGAGAGATAATAGCCCTACGTCCAGCCTTTCTTTATATCAAAGAGAATTACAAGGAGGAACTCGGCGAGATCAGCAGGTCTCGACGAGTAGTATGCGAAAATCTATCTGCTAAGGGTCTAAGCTAGAAGCTAAGATGTAAAACTCAATGCCAGGGATCCCTCTAAACGTCGTAGGGGCCCTGTTTATATAGTGCGGAGTAAACCGACCTACCAAGGAATATCGGGTCGGACTAACTACAAGATCGTAACGAACTCAAACATGCCAAATACATCCCGAGGTAGATAAGGTAACCTCCTAATCTTGGGGATCACGACTCCTAATCCAATCCGGGAAACCAACGTCCGGGTCTTCACGTAGTCGTGCAGAACTCTTGTTCGAGTAGGACTCGAGCACGAATCCTAGACCGTTACGCACCGTGCCAGCCAAGAAGCTGTTCGGCAGGATGCATATGGGCCAGATAGAACCTACCAGGGAGCTGGGCCCTGGTAGGCTGTTTGATCGGGCCGTCAGGGAGTGGGCCATGGCAATGGGCCGTAATTTGATCCCCGACAGCTAGCCCCCGAGACTCAAGTGGAAGGACTCACTAGAGTGGGGTCTTCCTCTTGAGACTCTAAGTCACGAAGAGGGTATTTTTCCTGCTACAAAGACGTGCAACAAGCGACCGAACAGGTTATGGTTCAACCGAACAATACTTGTTCGGGACCGAACAAACCCGCCCGGTGCCGAGCAACTCTGTTGCGTCGAACAGGGAACGACATCTGTCCGAGCAGAGTACCCAGCCCTCAGTGCAAACACCGGAAAAAATAGCCGTTGGCAGACTCCAACGGAAACTTCCTGTCGCTGCGCGGTGAAAACAGGCGACCGTTTTACCTAGCCGTTGTAGTAAAAACTAGCCGCTAAGGACAAAACCGTTGCAGAGCGCTTATACGGGACTATAAAAGTACCCAAACCGCCTGACCAGCCACCACGCTCTCGCGCCTTTCTCTCTAAGCCCTAGCTCCAACCACGCCAAAGATCAAGTACCCAAACTCCATCACCGACCACCTTTCGTCCGATACAGGAATCGCTATGGCCAAATTCACGGGCACTAGCTTGACCGAGGAGGACCTTAGGATCTGGGAGGAGGAGGGCCACATCGACACCGGTAGCTGGAGGTCGCCGGAGAGGAGGATACTCCCGAGCCGCCGAGGGAGAATTGTTCGACTTGAGCATTCGCCTTTGCTGGGTTGAGATCTCGAGGCGACTTCGTCGAGGCCTTCTTGAACATCGGCGGATTGGAGGTGGCGAACCTCAATCCGAACTCCATCCTCCAGATGGCCGTCTTCGCACACTGCGGCGAGGGCTATCTGGCATCGATCCGCCGGTGGGCTGTTCCTCCATTACTACAAGAACGAGGAGCAGCTCCGCCGCTTCGGCAACTGGGTGCTACTACCTCAAGCTCCGCCACCGCCGATGACGCCAGACCCTCGCCCACCTCCGCCGACTCAATGGGCGCGTGGTGGGTGAGGTGGTTCTCAAAGAAGCGGAGCGGCGACAAGAACTCGTTTTCACCGGAAGGCGCCGGCAAAGGACGCCAATGCCTCGGCCGGAGATGACCGCCGAGGACCGGTACATGACAAGGAAGATCGCCTCCTCGTGAGCCTTGGGCTCACGGGCAGAAATTATTCGACTTCACAATGAACGAGGTCCGTCCATTGCGGAGAAGGTCCTATCCTTCTACAAGATAGAGGGATGGGAAGACATCACAAGGGAGAGCACGGGTAAGTGCCTTTAAGACTCAACCTCTAAATACATTCTTTCCTCCGAACAGAACTAACAATCCTTACATTCGGGCGGAGAAGCCAACCGACGCATGGGTGACCGAAAGCGGTCGACGCCATCTTGAAGGCGGCGAAGAAGGACGGGAGGTCACCGACGAGGTGGCGTACACTGCCAGCAAGCGTGCTTGTCCGCATGAGGCGAGGTAAATTACTTACCTCGGCCTATGTTGCTAGACTTGCAACGTTGTTTAAATGTTAACGCCCGCTTCTCAAAACGCTGCGGGAGGACCAAGCGATCCTTGGAGGTATCGTTGAGGAACTCTCCGGTCCGAGAAGGAGAAGGCGAAGAAGGGCAAGGCAAAAGCGACCACAAAGCCCAAGGTGGCGGCCGAGCCTACGTGAGCTCGCCATGACACGCGGCCGCCACCGTCGAAGAGACCAAGCCGCGGCGACGGAACGCATCGAGCGGACCAAGCGGCGCGCGGTCGGCCAATGGAAGAGACCAGTTCTCCCTCCTCGCCGAGCAAAGCGACGAAGAGGTAAAGACCATGGCCCTCTGGCTCGGGCGTTACACGCAAGCTCACCCGGCCGCATGGATCGGCTGCAACAGGTCGCCGAGCAGAGGAGGCTCGAAGAAGAAGTCGCGCAAAGAAAAACTTCTTGTCTTTGCGAGAGAGCGCCACCACCAGGAGCTGATCTCGTCACCACGAACACCCAAGGGCCAAGGCGGAGAAGCCGCCAAGGAGCCCCCGAGGAAGAGGCGGAAGGTTCCGGCGAAGAAGATCAAGACCAAGCCTTCCACGGCAGGTATGTAGGAATCGATCTTTAGACCTTCCAACCTTCTGACCGCGTTAGACTTAACGACGATCCTCCTTTTTTTTTCATCAGCTGCCCAAGGAGAGATCGCCACGGATGATGTCGAGGAGGCGCTCGAGCGGTCGCTGCTGCCCGAGCACCTGCACGGCGCTTCACGGGCGATGAGGCTAGCGTGCCTCAAGGACAAGCTGGCGGCGTGGAGCCTGCTGCCGCCGAGCTCCAGCGAGCAGATCGACGCGCTCAAAGGCGCGGTGGGGCGGCTGGAGGCAAAAGTAGCGGCAAGCGGCGCCACGGACTTCGGTGCCAAGGTGATGGCTCGAAAGCGCCAGGCGGGACCGAGCAGCCGGTCTGCCAGCACTTCGTCGCAGGGCAGCTCACCCCGAGGCGACAGGATTTTCCGCGAAAGGCGGTGAAACCCCAGCCGCCAGGGAACATGAAGAAGCCCCCGAGCAGGTCGCGCAAGTCGTCCTGCCCGTGGAAACAACGGCGCCACCCGGCGGAGTGGCTCCGGCCTCGCCCGAAGACGTTCGGGCGGAAGAGGAAAAGGAAGAGGATAAGGAGCGGAGGCGAAAGTGCCGCCCGCCGTCGCTCTGCACCCGAGCAGATCGCGCCCGAAAGAAGAAGGAGCGAACAAGGCGGCGACGGCAAGCGCGCCCGCCTCATCCCACACGAACGGGCCGTGGACGCATGCCTCGAGGACCGCCTGCGTCGCGGACTGAAGCAACGACTTGGGAAGGTAGGCACCAAGACCAAATCTTGCTCAGCTTAGCTACGTCATCGCAAAGTAGTTAACTTGTTCTTCCCTCTCAGGTCTTTAGGGACACCATGGAGGAGCTCGAGGACGGCGTCACCATCGAGCGGAGCGCCAGATCTTGGCGTCGCTCTAAGCACCTCAGACGAGGAGTCCGGCGGGCCCTCTGCACCCCCCAAAGTCGAAAACCAAGGCGAAGGTAAAGAAGCTCAAAGCCCAATTGGCCGAAGAGAGGCGTTCCTGCGAGTCTCTCCTAGAAGAGGCCGAGGAGCTTCGCGCGCAAGCCATTAAGGCGAGCACCGCGGAGGAGAAGCCGGGCCGCTCGAAGTGGCTCGAAGAGCAGCTTGCTGACGTTTCCCAACGGCGGGACCAGCTCGCGGCGGAAGCCAAGAGGCTTAAGGCCCAGCTCGCCAAGGAAGAACAGACTTCCGCGGGTCTCCAGGCAAAGATCTCGACCCTGTGGGCTTCACAGGAAGAGATCGAGGAGATGCGCGGGATGACGGTGAGGCGATCACCGCAGAAAAGGGTCAAGGAGCTGGACGAGCAGCTCAAGACGGCCGAAAGCAATGAGTCGGCCAGAGCGAGGCTCAACGATCACCGACGCCAAGACCGAGGAGGTCGAGGCCATTCGAGCAGAGGCTGCGCGCAAGCAAGCGGAGCAAGGAGGAGATCGAACGCCCCGAGTGAAGCCCGGAAGGAATCAAGGCTCAGGTAAGTCGTGCGCCTCAAGTTAGAAGTTGAGGAGTGAAGGAGCAGCTTGCTCCTAAGTAGCACCATGTTTGTCAGAATCCGAAAGGGCCTTGTACTGAAACTTTTGAGTAATGTAATAAAGTACTTACCTTTATTCTCGCAAAAAGAGCAGAAAAAGACAAGAACGAATGAAACTAAGAGAAAAACGAACAGCGCTAGGAAGTTTAAGAAAACCGGTAGAGCGCTCGCCTAACTCCCAGCCCACAGTATCCGCCGAAACCTGAGTTTGCGAACCCGAACAGATGCACAAGAGAAAGAGCGACACCTAGCCCCGATGCAGACGATGCTCGAGAACCAAGCTTATAACTCGAGCACGCGCGTAGAGAGAAAGAGCGACACCCGTGCACTCGCTCGATTCGTTCCGTAGGTCGCTCGTTGGCGTAAGTTAAGCGCCCGAGAGTAACCGAACAAGGAAAGTGCCTCGCAGCGGGGGCTTACGAGAGCGAGCTTTACCAAGTGGTCGCGAGCAAGAAGTGCCTCGCCATGAGGGCTTACGAGAGCAAACTTAGCCGCTAAGTGGAAAGGCCATGTTACGCAACCCTGAGTTTAGAAACTTATTGAAACCTGATACGGATAGGGAACAATCCTTAAGATTGCGGAGCCAAGAGTTCGCAAGGCCGGGCAGCCATCAAGTGTTACCAGAGAGAAAGAGGTAGTCTTCAAAAGACAAGAAGTGAAAAAGGCGCAGAGGCCGCGAGAATTCACTTAATTGTTGGATTGGACTTTACATGGTGCCCGAGAGACTTGGACGAACTAAGGCGCGATGTTTTCAAAAAGCGCAAGGCTAAGAAAACAGAAAAGATCTACACAAAGAACTTATGAAGTTGGTCGATGTTCCAAGTGCTGGTCAGCTCTCTCCCGTCCTCCATAGCCAGGCGAACAGCCCCCGGGCGAGCAGAAGAAACGACCGTAAATGGGCCCTCCCAACGAGGAGTTAACTTGTTGGCATTGGACAAGTTCTGGACACGGCGCAGAACGAGGTCGCCCGCCTTCAAAGCCCTTGGTCGAACTGACTTGGCAGCGTGCCGGCGAAGATCTTGCTGGTAGCGCGCCATTCTGACTTGTGCCCGGTCGCGTGTGCCTTCGAGGAGATCGAGATCGAGGAGGCGCTCTTGCTCGTCGTCAATTAAGTTGACCGAGCTCGTGCGAGGCGAACCGAGTACGATTTCGGCGGGCAAGATGGCTTCTGCACCATAGACCAGTTGGAAAGGAGTTTCCCGGCCGCCGGTGGCCGTCAGAAAGCGAATCGCCAGAGGACGGAAGGAACTTCGTCAACCCAGGCCTTGCTGTGCTCGCTGAGAGCAGCAAATACCCGCCGTTTAATAACCTGGACTATCTGTCCGTTAGCTCGCCGATCGCTCCATTGCTCGTGGATGTGCCACGAGGCGAACAGACCTTGGTACCCAAATTCGCAGATTCTCGAATAGCTCGCCGAATCGGGTACCGTTATCCGTGATCGCTTATGGGGAATCCCAAAGCGCGTGACCACGTTGCTTTTGAAAAGCGAAACACCGTTTTGGCGTGAAGAGGCGACACGTGCTCGCCTCAATCCACTTTGTAAAAGTGTCTATGGTGACGAAAGCGGTGTGTATAGCCCTTGTACCTCTTAGGGAATGGGCCGAGCAGATCCGCACCCCATGTGGAAAAGGGCCAAGATGGGGATTGTTTGGAGCTCTTGGCGGGCTTGTGTGCCTTCCGGCGTGAAATTGGCAGGCCTTGCACTTAGTCACGATGTCCGGACATCTTGTAACGATGGGCCAATAATAGCCCATGTGAAACGCTTTGCCGATTGAATTCAAGGAGGCGTGGTTGCCCTGAGCACCCTCGTGTATGTCCCTAAGAAGGAACACACCCTCCTGTTGCGAGATGCACTTGGAGAGAACTCCCAGAGCACCTTGACGGTAAAGGATGCCATCCAAAAGCTTGTATGGAGCAGCACGCCTTGTAAGCCGGGAACGCTCGGCTTCGTCGTCGGGCAGGGTCCCATCTGCAAGGTACCGGACAAATGGCGTTGTCCAGTCTGCAGCCTGCTCGATAACGGAGACATCACCACCTATCTCTGTCGCCTCGTCCGGAGACGTGATTGAGGGCTTGTAAAGGTGCTCGACGAGCACCGCCGAAGCGAGTTCGCGTGAGGATCCAAACTTGATAGCTGGTCACCAGAAGTTGTCCTTCCTTGGCACGAAGAGCACCGAAGAATCGAAAATGCCGCCCAACTTCCTCACTTCAACCGTATCGCGCCATTGAGTTGTCGCAGATCGATACTCCTTGTTAACCCGATTGATGACCACCGTGAATCTCCTTCACGTTAGCCGCTGGACACCAAGCGACTTGCACGCTCTTAGTCCCGCGAGGAGGGCTCGTACTCTGCGGCGTTGTTAGTCGCCGCAAAGTGTAGTTGGATAGAATATGGAGTTGCTCTCCTTGAGGAGATGAGAACAAAACCAGCCCCGAGTTTCCGGTCATGAGCCATCGAAAAACATAGTCCAAGAGGGTTCATCGGGTTGCTCGGAGGTCCCAGGATTTGGGCGGCAAGTCCATTCAATGACAAAGTCAGCTAGGACCTGTGACTTAATAGCAGTTCGGGCAGCAATAACAGATCAAACTCTGCTAGTTCCATTGCCCACTTGGCTATACGTCCGCTAGATTCCTTGTTCCGTAGGATTTCTCCCCAGAGGAACGTGGTCGGGACCGAGATTTGATGCGCTGGAAGTAGTGGCGAAGCTTCCTGGAGGACATGAGCAAAGCATAGAGGAGCTTCTGGACCTCAGGGTAACGCTCCTTTGATCCGTGAAGTACCTCGCTCACGTAATAGATTGGTCGCTGTATGCCTTCCCTTTCGACCGTCAAGACCGCGCCACCGCTTGTGGCGTGAAACCTAGGTACTGATGGGAGCTGCCGCCATGCCGCTGGGTAGTCAAGACGGAGGATTGGGCAGTATCGCTCAGATCTGGAAGGATCTATCGGCTTCTTCCGTCCACTCGAAACCATTGTGCTTGCGCAGGGCGTTAAAGAAGGGCAGCCCGCGTTCGCCTTGACAGGAAATAAATCTGCTTAGAGCAGCCATCCGCCCAGTGAGGCTTTGTACTTCCTTTATGGTAGTTGGAGCCTGCATATTTTCAATGGCCTCGATTTTTTCAGGGTTGGCAGAAATACCTTGCGAGCCAATAACATAACCGAGCAACATTCCAGATCGAACACCAAAGGTACACTTCTCTGGATTTAATTTTATTCGATGCCGGTGAGATTATGAAAAGTCTCGCGGTGTCTTTTACATGATCTGGAGCATACTTGCTCTTTACAACTATGTCGTCGACATAGACCTTCGAGTTTTTCAGCATTGCTCGGGAAGGTCTTCTCCATTAAGTCTTTGGAACGTGGCACCGACATTCTTGCAGACCGAAAGACATGGTCGTATAGCGAAAGTGCCGAAAGGGGTGATGAAGGCGTCTTCTCTTCATCCTCGCGGAGATGCTTATTTGGTGGTAACCGAGTAAGCATCTAAAAACTCGAAAGCTGGCGTCCATGATCGCATCGACCAATTTGGTCAATACGAGGCGCGGAAATTGTCCTTAGGACAAGCGGCGCTCAGATCTGTGTGATGATCGACACATCCTCCACTTGCCGCCTTTCTTCTTTACAATGACAGGTTGGCTAACCACTCGGTGTGATCAACCTCGCGGATGAACCAAAGAATGAAAGCGGTTGCTGTCGATCTTTGATGATCCCTGTTTGAATTCCGAAAAGCGACGAAGCTTCTCGCGAACAGGCTTTTTGTCCGGCCGGACAGCCAGTTTGTGCTCGATTACCTCCCTTGGGACTCCGGGCATGTCAGATGGCTCCCAGGCGAATACATCTGCATTAGCTCGGAGGAAGGCAATGAGCTCATTTTCCTATTTGGAGTCCAGATTGGCCCCCAAGTGAACTGTCTTGGAAGTATCATCAAGCGACAGCGGAACTTCCTTGGTTTCTCCCCGGTGAAGGGAGACCCTAGGCGTCGCAGACTTGGTGCGGAACTTGAGATCGCTGGCGGAAGTTGGTCGACCAGGGTGAGGGATTGCTCGTCGCAATCCAGAGCAGCTTTGTGGTTGCCCTTGACCGTGATCACACCGTTAGGACCCGGTATCTTCACGCAATGGTAAGCGTGGTGGGACACGGCCATAAACTTACCGAGAGATGGCCTGCCTAAGATCGCATTGTACGCCGATGGGAAGTCGACCACGTCGAAAGTGATCAACTCTGTCCGGAAGTTGCTTGGGTTGCCGAAGGTGACAGGCAGGACAACCTGCCCCAACGGCTTGACAGCTTCTCCCGGAACAATTCCGTAGAAGGGCATTGCGACTTCCTTCAGCTTGGAACGAGGAATTTGCATCTCGTCCAAGACTTTAGCAGAAAGCAAGTCCAAAGCGCTCCCGCCGTCCACTAAGACACGGCCAACTCTCGCGTTGCTGATGGTCGGGGCGACCACCAGTGGGAGCCGCTGAGGCTTGGTCATCCCAGTGGGGCAATCCTCCTGAGAGAAGGAGATGGGGACCTCAGTCCACTTCATCGATTCAGGCTGAGGTTTTGCCTTTTCGACGTTGTGGACCTCCCGAGCAGCTTCCTTGAGGCTGCGCCGAGAGGTGTAAGCCGAGGAGCCGCCGAAAATGACGGCGATATGGTTCACGGGCTCTTGATATTCATCATCTTCCCGATCACCATCGTCGGTTTGGCGCTTAGCACTTAAGCATCACCTTGTTCGGGCGGGGTGGGCATTGGGCCCTTGCCGTTGTAGAAATCTTGAGCTTTGCAGCCCAAGTTCTCTGATGGCGTATATCATGCCCGTAGTCTTTGGTGGAACTTGCAAAATCGGTCGCTCGGACCTTTCTTGCCTTGTCGCCTCCACGAAAGCGTGCTTTTGCCCTTGTAATTATTGTTGGGCTTCTTACGCCCATCCTTGGGAGGAGGTGTGCGATCCATACCGCGACGGTATTGTTCGCATCACCTTTGTTCTTCTTCTTCGGGACTTCTGTCACGGGAACATTCTTCACGCTCTTCTTCTTCTCATCCACACCAGGCTGGGCGGGCAGCTCGCCCTTGTCGAACGCCTTTTTGTACTGAACGCGCTCTGCCGCGTTGGCATAGCGGTCAGCCGCCTTGAACAGGTCGTTGGCGGTCCAGGTCTCGTTGATCTCGAGATCCTAGGTGAGCCGCTCGTCGCGGACTCCGTTTTTGAAGGCGCGGACAATAGATTCATCCGAGATGTTCGGGATCGTGTTGCGGATCTTAATGAAACGCTTCACGAAGTTACGGAGGGTCTCCCCGTTCATCTGGATCATCTGGTGCAGATCATCCTCCTTACCCAGACGCACGTAACAGCTCTGGAAATTAGCGATCAGAGCGTCACAAAGCTGGTTCCATGAGCTGATGGAACCCCTGCCGATTGAACGACCACGTCCGAGCAAAGCACCCTCAAGGACGATCGGAGGTAATTAGCCATAACGAGCTCGTCACCCCCGGCCGCCATGATGGCCGTAGCGTAGATGGAAAGGAATTCCTCTGGGTTCTGAGTCCCATTGTACCTCTCCATGTGACCGGGCTTGAATTTTGAGGGCCACCGGACAGCTCGAAGCTCGTCGGAGAAAGCCCTGCAGCCCAGAGCATATGACCGACCACCTTCCCCGACAGAACCTAGTCTTGAGAAGACGTTGGTCTTGTTGCGCGGGGGGAACTCCTGCTGAACGGGATGACTCGGCCTGGAGAAACTCTCTCCGGGACAATCCACCACGCTCCTTCCTCGTGGTGGCGACGACGCGCTCCTCACGAGGGGACCGTCCGTGATCATCGCGCGCGCGCTTGCCCCTGTGGTCGCGATGACTACGAGGACTTGGCGAGCGACGGCGACCACGGGTAGCCTGCTCATGGACAGTGATCCTTCGATGGTGACGGGGGTCACGTGATCGATCAGAGCTGTCCGAATCATTCCGGGCAGTTTGGCTGCGCTGCCTGGAGGAGTTGTTGACTTCTCCTAGAGACTTTAGGCCTTCAGCCAGTCGCTCTAGGTTAGACGCAACAGCATCGCCCATGCGGGCGAGATCAGCTTGATTGGTGGATCTAAGGACCGTTCTTTGTAAGCCGAGCCGTTCCGACTTTGATCTATGGGTCCCGGAATCCTGAACCATCCGCGTCTGTCCGATCGAGTCCGGTCCGCGGGAATTGACCGAACAGGAAGCTTCGCCGGGAGACTTAGCGCCGGCACGCGAGGTGGGTCGCGACGCTGTCGCTTACACCGGTCGCGAAACCGTGCTAAGGTCTGATTGATGGAATCGTCGAGGCTGCGGCGAATGTCTTGCTCGCGAGCAGCCTGCGCAACCTCGTCTTGATGCCGAGCAGAGTTTATCTGCCCGACCTCGCCAGCCGTCACAGCCCGTGCAGGATCCTCAGAGGTTCCTACATCGGCCATGTTAATGCTGCGGGGGCCATGCGAAGGTATGCTAGACGGTGTCATCGCTGTGTCTCTATAGGTGGAATCTACCGACATAGCCTTGAAATCTGACAAATCTAAACCGTCGTAAAGATCATCAATTCCGTAGTCGTCGTCGATGACGGGAGTGCGATCTGAGGCTATCTCTGCCATGTAAGCGGAGACATCTGCCTCGGATGCGGAAAGCGTTCGAGACCGGACAGATCGATCTGAACTGACAGGGGATGAGACATCCTGTCCTTCTGAGTCGTAGCCCTCAGTAAGTATCTCTGTATCGCTGACGGAGTTCGACATGCTCAATCTGCGTTTCCCCACGGACGGCGCCAGCTGTCGACGGTTGGGATATCGACCCAAGTCAACCAAGGTTCTTCAAAGAGGAGATAGGAGACACGCCGAACAACCACGAACAAAGAACGAGCAGAGATGGGGTTTTATCCGGTTCAGCCTCTCGGAGAGATAATAGCCCCACGTCCACCTTTCTTTATATCAAAGAGAATTACAAGGAGGAACTCGGCGAGATCAGCAGGTCTCGACGAGTAGTATGCGAAAATCTATCTGTTAAGGGTCTAAGTTAGAAGCTAAGATGTAAAACTCAATGCCATGGATCCCTCTAAACGCCGTAGGGGCCCTGTTTATATAGTGCGGAGTAAACCGACCTACAAAGGAATATCGGGTCGGGCTAACTACAAGATCGTAACGAACTCAAACATGCCAAATACATCCCGAGGTAGATAAGGTAACCTCCTAATCTTAGGGATCACGACTCCTAATCCAATCCGGAAAACCAACGTCCGGGTCTTCACGTAGTCGTGCAGAACTCTTGTTCGAGTAGGACTCGAACACGAATCCTAGACCGTTACGCACCGTGCCAGCCAAGAAGCTGTTCGGCAGGATGCATATGGGCCAGATAGAACCTTCCAGGGAGCTGGGCCCTGGTAGGCTGTTTGATCGGGCCGTCAGGGAGTGGGCCATGGCAATGGGCCGTAATTTGATCCCCGACAAGAGCCCAACGACTTTCATCGAGCAAAAACAGTTGAAAACTGAACAATATGTTTCCTACAGCAGTTCAAGATTGTTCAAGCAGCGATCATGCATACGTGATAATGCAATACAAAATTTATAATATGTAAGTAGGTAGCAAATAACATCCCTCATTGTTCAATGTTGTTGAGAGCTTGACAATCTACTAATCTAGCCTGAAGATCTTCAAGAAAGGACACCACGAAGCATCAAAATAATTTCAGGAGGATAGTATATGTGTATATACCATCCTTTCATAGCAATAGCTGGTCTCTTCAGAAGGAATCTCAAGTGTATCTCCAACATGCACATCAACAAAGGCTGTTACAGAAAAACACAAAAGCTATTAAGCTTTCTGTCAAACAAAGGTTTCAATCACCATTTGCAATTAATAGTGTACAACGCTCGTAAACTGAATGAATCACCTTTTCAAATAAATGATTCGGAATAATCATTCAAGTATACAACACCAATACAGATGTAAATTTTCAAGAATGAGAACCAATTTGATGGCTGAATTATGGAGCTAACGTCTTCAAAAGCATACGAAGAACTGTGGCCTGTTTAGCTCCTCCTTACATCGATCAGAAACAAGATACTAACGGCACTTCCTTTTGGGACTAAATTCCCCATGGTTGAAGAAAAAAGATATTGTATCTAAACCACTACTTGTGGCATCTAATTGCTAACATTAGAACATAAACAAAAAAAAAACCCTGAGAAATCAACGCACGTCTGGCTACTGACTATTGACTAGCTAGCTAGCTTCTGATGACAAGCTAGAAAAAATGGTCTAATGATAGGGAAAAGTGAATCTACAGATAGAATTATTACCTTGAGGGCCTTCAACAAAATAACTACATATTTAACAACTTACCACTGCCTAAATAAATTATAGGATTAATTCTTGCAGCACATTAGCAAACTAGGTGGTTAGCACACACTCCCCAGAGGAAAATTATATCACCCTATTGTTTAATGTAAAGATATCACCCTATAGTTTCAACATCATGCATCATGCAGCACAGTTCAAATGTAAAAAATTCATAGGAAAATACTATAATTTTCTAGTATCTGAACTCAATCACAAATAAAGGCTAAAGAAATCTCAATGAAACATCACTGAAAAACTTGGGTATGATGGCTTACCAATTTACAGATTCTCACTAAAAAACTTGGCAGCAATAACCATTTGGCTTGACAAAGGTACCATCATGAATGCCCTAGCTTTGCAGGGATTATCACATAGGTATTGTAAGTAATTGAGCAGATCTACCTCCTCAAATTCCGACAGAGCTGACACATGAACCCAAAGGTCATCTGGCACTTGGGAATTGCTGCTGGTCTTCTCAATTGCTTCAGCTAGCTTACCAAGGCTGCCAGTTATGGTTTGCAGTAGAATGTCATCTTGCATGTGGGGTCTCTTGTGCTGCTTAGGGGCCTTAGTGCGAGAGGATTCACCTGACAAGTACAAACGACTATTATATGACAACAATAAATGTAGATGTGTTGGTAAGCATGTATATGACAACAAAAGATTATGTGGCAGCAAATCAATCACCTGTAGATGTGTTGTTCCGGCCATTGTTGGCGGTGGTGTCATCATCACTCAGATTTGGCATATCAGATGATTTGGAATAGTCACTCGTCACCAAAACATCATGATCAAATGTCAGAACATCATCCGATGATTTGGCATAGTCACCCGTTGCCATCCCAATAGAAAATACGGTGGCCATCTCATCATATAACTCAAGAGGAGTGTTCAAAAAATTTGCATATTTCTTGTTCTTCTACAGAAAACACATAATAAATAATGTTGCAACTGATCATTGTATGACACATGGATTAAGCTATTTAGAAATGCACTTATTGAGATATGCCTCATGTAGTGGTTATGGTCTAGTACTATTGATCTTGTTTGCTCATCCGAGTTGGCTCCACTGATTTTCTTCAACGAGTTAATCCTAGACCATCTGTTTCTCCATTTCTTCAAGTGGTAGTTAATTTGCACACCACTTACTTGGGTTTGGAAATGATTTACGAGAGCCCTCGAACAAGCATTCAAATGCACACTCTTGAAACCCTTATCAGTCCTGGCCCCTGTAGCCACTAGGTCAGCCAAGTACTTGAGCACAAATGAGGACATTGCATTAGTCCACACAATAGGGTCCTGAGTATCACCCCCTTGTCCACCACCCTCCATTAAAACAGATCACCTAGCAACAACTCGAGATAAATATTGATAGTAAGATAAATTTTCATATATCAACCATATATTAGCATCACATACATTGCATAATGTGATTGTTTATATAAATTACATTAAGATATAAATTGAATAAAGATGGCTACAAACTTTGTGAAGCTATATAGTTTTGGTATGCAGTCCACATATTTGTAGCAATTGACTGCCTAAATTTGATCATCTCAATGCTCTCTTGCCCAACTGTGGTTTGCATCAATGGGGTGTTGTTTTGATTCCAGTTGTGCTCGGGTATGATGAATTGGTCAACCCCATGTGATAGAACCCAATTATGGATGATACAACATGCTACGACAATATCAACTTGAGTGGCATACGGAAAGAAAGGAATGGCGTCATCAAGAATCTTGAATCTCCTCTTAAGGGAGGCAAATGCTCTCTCCACTGTAACACACAACGATGCGTGTCTAAAGTTAAATAACTCCTCATTTTGAACGGGATTTGGTCCCCACTCCTTCAAATGATATCTTACACCACGGAAAGGTGGCATGAACCTAGGCTTGGTTGCATAGGCAAGATCAACTAGGTAGAATTTATCTAAAAAACGACAAGCGAGAAGTCTAATTAAATTAGGATCCTTAGAAACTGATTTCCGTAAAAAAACATGGCATTGATTTTAGTACAAATACCTTCCAAGAACACAAAGTCCATTGGCACGTTGCAAAGCATCATTTAGAACTAAAGCATCATATGCCAAACCCTCCCAACTAGCTAAGACATAAGTGAACTTCAAGTCAAAATCAACGGCAGTGAGAACGTTTGGGGTAGGGAAGTTCTTTTTTCCTCAGCATGCTGGTTCCATCTCCTTAGGTACAGAGGCTCTCACATGGGTTCCATCGATGGCACCAATGCAATTCTAATGTATTAAAAAAACATAACCAGTGTTGGTCATTAAACATTTTTAACACGGTAGTTAGATTTATGTAAAATTAGTTTTTACCTCAAACCAAGGAAACCATCTATGACTTCCTGATATCTTGGCCGAGGTCTCCAAACATGGTGGCTTAATGACATCTTGGCGAAGTTCACCTATCGCGTGACAGTTTCACCCGACCGTTTGAAGTTAAAACCAACTACACAATTCCTCTCGTTGTGTCCTATTGTATGAAGGAATGTGGCAACTTGTTCCTCAACAGACACGTCGAAAGTATCTCTAAGCAATCCCCTTGAGCGTAAAGTATCACATAAGTGGAAAAAAGGAGCTCTTCTAAGCCTACACATCTTCACACAGTCAATATCACTTCTATGGTAAATACCATTTAAATAGCTCTACTCCTTTCCTTTTATTTCTATATTTTTTACGAGTATATGCCACTAACAACAAACTAGCTAAGTAAGCGCCTGTCCTGATAAGGACCATTCTTCTCTTCCTTCTAGCATCATCCATCTATAATACATGTTTGAAGAAATAAAACGTGGATCAATTAGAAAATGCATCAACTAGATTAATCTAAATGAGTTATAGGTTTCCACAATGTTGGTTTAAGTTCTTGACATGCATTATAGGTTTAATTACAGCAAATGAGTATTGATATTATGCAATAGATTTTACTGAAAATGTCCTGGTAGCCCAGTTTAATAGAAAAAAGGCAAATATTAAGTACAACAGATTGAAAAATAGCAATATGAAATGAACGGACTGAATATTACATTATACAGTACACCAGGGGGTAATAAATCAGATCAAATATGTAGTGATAAATTGCATAAAAAGTGTTCTCTCCTTTCCTTCTATTCTTGTTTTTTACTTTTAGGATATTATACACCACAAGCTTAATTAAACATCCATAGCAAACAGCGGGTAACAAGAATTGCCATCAATTTTTAATAAGCACAAAAAATTGGATTCAACTAATACTATACATCTCAAATATCCAAACCTCACGCAAGAACACAAGTATTCATGGTAAAGGAAGAACACCGACAGATTCATACCTAAAACGTCTTCTTCAACTGTTCTTGGAATGCAAAACAAACCACAGAGGAAAAATATATGAGAAAAATAACAAGAAAAAAACAAATCAAGGAGGGCGGAGGGCTGACCGGTGACGGGGAGGAGGAGGCAGTACACAGGGAGAGAAGGAGGTGGGGGCGGCAGCCGTCGGCGGGGAGGATGAGGAGGCTGCGCACAGGGATAGGAGGAGGTGGTGGAGGAGGCGCACAGGGAGAGGAGGAGGTGGAGGAGGCGGCCGGCGCGTGGGGAGATGAGGAGGTGGAGGCGGTGCACGGGGAGATGAGGAGGTGGAGGAGGCGGCCGGCGCATGGGGGGAGGAGGTGGCGGTGCTTGGTACGAGGTGGCGGTGCTTGGTACGGCGGGGGACGCGAGGTGGGGATGGATCGGAGGTAGGGGTGTAAAATGGATACAAATACTCCGAATTTTCCGACATCCGTATCCGAAAAATAGGCTATCCGTATTTAGACTATTCGTATCCGAACAGGAAACGAATACGGATACGGATACTATTCGGATTTATTTTCCCGGATACGGATACGAATATGGTTTTGATAAAAGGACCGGATACGGATACAAATACGGATACTATCCGTATCCGAATTGTAATGGTGGTCATGATGGACGTGGAACAAATGTTGACTGTATTTCTAATTAAGTACTTATTGCTCGTTTTGTACCTGATACTTGATATATATACATATATATATATATATATATATATATATATATATATATATATATATATATATATACCCCATGCTCCTAAGCATCAGTGACTTGAAACTAATGTAAGGCCTAAGAGATAAATGTTGACATGTTGACTTGTTTTTTCGCTGATGTGCTGAAGCTGTTGGATATTCGTATCCGACCGAATTGAGTAGATATCCGGTCCGTATTCGTATTCGCTATGCTATCCGATTCGTATTCGTATTCGAGAGGTATCCGAATCCGTATCCGTATCCGGGAAAAAAATATGGATACGGATATGGTAAGGGTGTTATCCGATCCGTATCCGATCCGTTTTCACCCCTAATCGGAGGGGACCGGACGAAGCGATTTCACCTTTTTGCAACAGACGAAGGGAGCCGACCATCAAAGCTAGAGGCGGATGGGTTTGACCAGGATGAGTCCGTCCATTTTGAACCAACCAGACAAAAAATGAATCCAACCAGAAAGGGATGGACCGGAACGTACAAACCAAACACACCCTATGTGCTTGAGGGCTGCATGGTGGGGTCGCCGGTGTCGAGGAAGGCGAGCAGATGGTAGCCACGTAAGGGCTTGAGTGAGGGCATGTAGGTGCTCTTGAGCGTGCAGCCTTGTTAACACCCGCGTTGTTGAGGAGGGTGCGGAAGATGTGCGCATCGATGACGGCGATGCTGTGGGAGTCCTAGGCGAGCTCGCGGCCACATCGCCGAGGAAGCTCACGCACTTGCTGCTCGGGAAGCAGATCCACCTATGCTTCCGCGTGAGCTCAGCGCCGAGTGTTAGAAAATTGGAACATATGTGATCTAGAATTGATAACCGGAGGCATGGTGTTTGGTAATGTAGTTCGACTCTTATCCTATATCTACGAGGCAATGATTATGGGTACTCCTCCGGAAACAACGCAGCCGACTGCTGTTGATCGCGGCCACAAGCCAGCCACGACCTCCTGAGTGTCTAAGCCGCTACATGGTCATTATTGGTTACACTAGGGTCATCTTCATTTATCTAGTGAAGGCCAGACAAGAGTTCGACTCCTCCTACCCAGCCTATTACAACATAAAGTCCATGTAGCCTACTCGTACACATATTCAACAACAACTCTAACAAACTCCATTTTGGCGAATATGACGTCTGCCATCTTGAAGTCGTCATAACGTATTGTGTGAACCCGTGTACCGAACTTTGGTTGTCTCCTTGTTGGCTCAATCCTACCAACCACGGTTTGACCAACTCTTCGCCAGTTTCACCGCCCAATCCATTTACCCTTGGCAGTTGGCACAGACCTCGATCTTGTTGCCTAACCCGTCCGCAACTTGGAACAGATCCCTGACATGACTGCTTGATCTGCTTGCCTCCTAGCATGAATCGTTCCTGACTTTGCCGTTCATCTAGCATGTTTGACCTCTCTGGTCAAACCACCAACAACCTTCAAGCACGCCTCTAGGCAAGACACCGCGCGCTCTTCGCATACGACTACATGTTTCTCCTTATTGTATGTCGACGACATGGTAACCGTTAGCAGTATTGTGACACTGCCCTTGTGCAACATCTAGTATTATCACCGCCGCCGCAATATCACCTCCGCTCCCATCTCTTCGGCTGTCTCACCACGTCTGGTGGTCAGTCTGATCGCTAGCACCGAAGCCGCCTTTGCTTTGCATTGTCTTCGCTGGCTACATCATCGACCCAATTACCATGTCTGGTCCGAACCTTGTCAGCGGTAACCGTCGAACGGTCTAGGCCTCACCCGGAGTTTCCGACACCACTAATCGATCCATCGATCGCCCATATACTCCACCTTGCCCCGAACCTGACGTTTTCCTTCACGCACGCGTGTATGCACATGTAATCTTTGAACCTCCTCCAGATCATCTGCATCCCCAACTTAGCTCTGATACCATTTATTAGATCTAGCTGCGATCCAGCCATCTCATGGCCTACCAGCGATCCAGCTACTCCCAAGATCAACATCTAGTCTCGAGCCTAGGTCCTAGGCCCAACTGGAGTCACAACCAAGGTGCAGGCCCACTCAAACCAAAAGACTAGTCTAATGGATGATGACCACCTGAAGCTCTGATAACACTTGTTAGAAAATCGGACGAGATGCGATTTAGAAACGACAACCGGAGGCACAATGTTTGGAAATACAGTTTGGTTCTCAGCCTACATCTATGGCAATGATTATGGGTGCTCCTCCCCAAACATCGTGCCCCGGTGTCATTTCTAGATCACGTTATGTTGAGACCCATGTGGAGGGCACCCCGATTTGATAATGAATATATGTGACAAGATGGAATTTGAAGTGTTTTGAAGAATGTTAAATGGAATTTGTGTTAAGCTTGGGATAGGTAATAGTTTTGATCGGACGTGGTCTGGTGGAATTTGTTAAGCTGACACGTGGTGTGTTAGGGTTTCCTAATTGTGATGTCACGAAGGGATTATGATGTTGGAAATTTTGTGATGAACTAACCTTGCAGGTGGGGTAAGGTGTGTTGATTTCGTGTGTGTTCACCTCAGTGATGCAGGTATCGGCGGGTACGTGGTTGACGCTTCACGAAAACAGCTGGAGGCTGGTGCGTCTGGAGGCGTGTAGGCGACCGGGTTCGATGACCTGGCGGTCACATGAGGTGGTGTACTCGAGAAGCTTAGCCATGGCAAGGAATCCGAGGCAGCTGTAGGCTACGGCGTCGGTAACCTAGTGGCGAAACTGGTTCTGACCGGTGGGCCCAGGCGTGGGCTGGCGACCGAGGAAGCTGCAAAGATATTTCCCAGAGGGATATGAGGAGTATATTCCCTTTCGGGAGTGTGTCTTGAAGTGTGTGTTGTACACCACTCATCCTCAAATGAAGGGTGGAGATGGGCTCTAGGGTGTAGGGCATCTCACCCTTAGGCTATAAATAGAAGGGGGAGGGAGCACCTCCTCCTCATCCCCTTAGAGCTGAAAATTTCAGAAATAGAGAGAGTGAGTTGGGTGTGTAAGGGTGGCACTTAGAGTGCTTGTGACCACATGCAGTGTGGTTTGTAATCCCCAAGTTCTATACAATGAAATCTCTCATCTTCATGATCATCTCGTGTTGATTTACTCCAAGTTCTTCTTTCTTTTGTTTTCCCCTTTTGGAGCTCTTATTTGAAGATGAGTCTTGGTGATTTCTTGCTGGTTCTTGATGGTCTATGATGTCTTGAGGTTGCTAATATGATTTACCACATTCTTTGCAACCATATGAGATGCAAGAAATCAAGTTGTTGATTTCTTGCAAATATGTCTAGAAACTTTCATCCACGCAGTAGTCAGCAAAAGATTTTAAAAAATCTAGAAAAATCATTTTGAGATGATTCCAGTTGAAAAAGATGCGCTTATATACCTATCTGTGGTAAAAATTTGAAGTCCACTTGTTTCTCCATTTGGGAGCTATGAAGCGAAAACCGAGCCCCAAACTTTCTGCTCGAAGTTCATGACAGCATGTGGTGTTTAATTTTTCATATTTTCTGTGCATGGATTCTTGAGGAGATTTTTGGTGGAGTGCTTCATGACTCATGGTTGCATAGGGAGAAAAATTCCCACAATTTTTGGAGCAATAAAAAGCCATCATCTCTCTGCTGCAAGTAGAAACAAACTCTGAAAGAATCTGATTTTACTTTTTGAAAGTTGCTTTGAGGTTTTGTCATGATCTATTTTTAAAAGCAAGATTTGAATTGATTCCTCTTGTTTGGACACTTGACAATCAGGATTGTGGCTCTAAAATCCCCACATATTCATATGGATATCATCCATACAAGTCATGGGTACACATAGTTGTCATGTTGTCCATCGCAGTTTGATCTCCGACACGAAGCAGTTTTTGTGGAATGCTTAGAGGGGCTGCATGTGCAAAAAGAAAGTGTCAAAATTGATTGACGTCTATTCACCCCCCCTCTAGCCGTCTAGCTCGGGTCTTCAACTAGTATCAGAGCGTTTAGTATGGTGCTTCTTTGAAAATCTTGACCGATTTTTGAAACCGATCCATATTGCTATTTGAGCTATGGCGGACAAGTATTCCACCAAACCCCCCGTGTTCGCTGCCGTGCCGTGCCACACATCGGCGTAGTACTGGCCACCACCGCTCGCCAACCCCGTTGCGCCACGTGCCCTCCTTTACCCGCTTGCACGCACCGCTGCCTATCCTAGCCTACCACGTGGTGAAGCCGCGCCGCCGCCGTGCTGCGCCCGCGTCCGCCATGCGGCGCCACGCCGTCAAGACGCTGCGCCGCACCGCTTATTCTAAGCCGCCGTGTGTCCCTTCGCCCGTCGCTACGCTTGGCTCCTTTCGCTTCGGTTGGACGGTTCCTCCAGTTTTAATTGGTTTAACCGGTTTAATCTTTTCTGGATTTTCTCATATATTCGAAACTTACAGGAATTGTTTTGGGAGCATCCGAACTCCAAATTGGATGATTCCAGATCCATTAAATCCCATAAATATCCTAGAAGTTTATATATTTTATTGAGGTATATGTTATGTTGAATATTTTTCTGTTCTTATGCATTTGCATGTACGTGTAGATCGCAGTTGTGTGCACTGTTCAGGGGTTTTCTAGGAGCAGTTTGGAGGAGGATCCCAGGACGCTGATTACTATCAAGGCAAGATATATTGCATCTTGCTCTCCTATTTTATAAAACTCACCCGATTATTGTTTTTATTTACTATTCTCTTGCATGAAATGAAGGGAAGGGTTATAATCCTAGTATATTCACACTGAGTCATCTCCCATGTGAATTTAGCCTATTTATTGCTGCCTTAGTATTTTCTAGCCTATCCTTATGCATAGTTGCTAGTGCTCGTGAGTTGGTAGTTGTTTTGGTTATTCATTAATTAATTATTCTTATGACTTGGTTGTCGGGGATAAAATTACGGCCCATTGCCATGGCCCACTCCCTGACGGCCCAGTCGAAGGCGACCTACCAGGCCCGGCTCCTGGAAGGTCCTATCCGCCCATATCGTCTTGCCAACGACTTCTGGTGGCGAGATGCGTAATGGCCAAGGAATCATGTTTGAGTCCGTCTCGAACAAGAGTTCTGTACGGCTACGTGAAGACCCGGACGTGGTTTCCCGCATTGGAGCGGACGTCGTGATCCTCAAGACTAGGAGTATGCCTTATCTGCCTCGGGATATATTTGACATGTATAAGTTCGTTACGTACTCGTAGTTAGCCCGGCCCGATATTCTCTCGGTAGGTTGGTTTGCTCAGCACTATATAAACAGGGCCCCTTTGGCGTTTAGGGGGATCCCTGGTATCAAGTTTTACATCTTAGCATCTGGCTTAGAGCTTTGGCACTTGTACACACATAATCTCGCCGAGACTTGTTCGTCTCGTCGAGCCACCTCTTGTATTCATCTCTGATATATAAGAAAATTTGGGCGTAGGGCTATTATCTCTCCGAGAGGCTGAACGGGATAAAAACCCCTGTCTCCTGTTCGTTGTTGTTCATGGTTGTTCGGCGTGTCTCCTATCTCAATCTTCAAGAACCTTAGCGACTTGAGATCGTTATCTCAACCATCGACATTGGTATAATTGGAGGTGCTTAGTTACTTTAATAATCTAATCAACTAAAACCTACGTGACGTGTGTTGACTAAAGGCAGCAAGTTAGGGAAAATTGTTAGCACGCATTACATTGAAAAGATCGGGCTGCGGTCTGTTGGCTCAAGAGGGGGACCCATAGTGTCGAAACCTTAGAGGGGGTATCGGTGTTAACAGAAGGAACTAATGAATCACCTTGTATCATTACTTGGTCTAGGCTCCTAGGGAAGAGCTAAGACATGAAAGTACCACTAGGCTTGTGTGTAAAGTGTGCTACACTCTGCAGAGTTTAAAACTATCATGATAGTTGTTCCCATGGACAGGGGAGGGGAGGAAGGTCGTACATTGTAGACTCATGTGTTAATAATTAACCTGTTGGGTTGGTTTGGTTTGAATTATTCGAAGCTTGTACAGTTCTGCAGAGGGGCTTTGGATTCCGAGCTCTGTGTGTTTACTTTGGGACTCTTATCATTATTAGTTACTCTACACATTGGTCTTGTAACACTTTAAACTTAATTAATTTGACTAGAATAGGTCTTATGCAAAATAGCCATCATGTTCTTGCTTATATCCTTGCATTCATTATAAGAATTTTTGCTGGATAGCCATGTACTCACTATACAAACAACGGATATATTTGTATTCAAGAGAAGAATCGGGTCTGGTTTGTCCGCAGGATCAGGAGGATTCTGTGCCGGATTTCGACCAAGACTAGTTGATGATCAAGGGTTGGATTAGAGTATCGTCATACTTTATTTCCGCTGCATTGTTTGGATTTCCGCACTCTGAACTATATTATGTCGTCTTAATCAAACTATTCTAATAAGTGGTTGTGCAACAATTAATTTTGCATATTATGTTATTATCTTAGTTAATTGTGACTGTGTGATGATGTTCGATAATTGTCGCTCACTAGTTGCTAGCATTGATCTCTGTGACTAGCAATCGATCATGAGTGGATCCTGGTGAAGCCGGGGTCGCGACAAAAGTTGGTACAGAGCCAGTTTAACCCTATGAAGCGTAGCTAGTCAGTTGGTAGCCTTTGAAAATTTAACCATATCATATTTTAATATTAAATCTTTTTTATCTACTTCTTTGACAAAATTTTTGGCCTAACTTGTTTAGCCTTTTTCTACTGTTAGATGTCGGCATCTCACCCTGATGGAGAGTGCCGGGGCTTCCCTGCATTGCTGTGGGGTTTGCTATGAGACTTGGGCTATGAGAGAAGGCCCGAGTATACTACAACACCAATTCACCTCAATAGGTTAAGCCAAAAATGCGTAAAGCTGACGGTCCATCACCTAGATAAAGAAGGAGCACCTATGGTGACTACTTTTCAAGAGACCGCTGAATTTGAAGGTCGCGCCACTCAGCTGGTAGCAAGGAAAGCTTTGATTTACTGTCCTCATGTGCATCAAAATGAGCTAAGATGGAGCAAATACTATTACCTCCCAAGGTAGTGCAGGAATCATTGCCCCAGCAATGGGTCGCTGATTACGAGTGCATTGGAGCATGAGACCAACTCCACCACCTACGCATCTGTCACTTACTTGGAAGCTTTGGAAGACTTGTATGATGGAACCCGTTTCAACGAAAGGTTCTATGAGGAGAAGGTCGCCGAAGTGGAAGACCAGCTAGGAGTAGCGGAAGAACAAATAGAAGAACTCAAGATGCACTACAGGAAAGCGCAGTAATTTCGTCGGCCAAAAACCGACGAAATTAAGGGAAAACCGACGAAATTAACGTAATTTCATCGGTTTGCCGACGAAATTAAGCCGACGAAATGTGCTAGACGAAATTAAATGCCTTTTAAATCGGTCGATTTAAATTACTGATATTTTAAATCGGTTTCAGTGGTCGACGAATTTAAAAAACCGACGACTGCGGCGGCGACGGAAATGAAAGTCGACGTGGCACTTAATTTCGTCGGTTTTG
The DNA here is from genome assembly GCA_036346415.1 of Raddia guianensis. NCBI lineage: Eukaryota > Viridiplantae > Streptophyta > Magnoliopsida > Poales > Poaceae > Raddia > Raddia guianensis. The sequence continues at coordinate 37,659,137 of CM070539.1, forward strand.
GCCGACGAAATTATGTGCCACGTCAGCAAAAAAATAGCAGTGCTCGGTTTTGGCCGACGAAATTACATTTTTTTTTTACAAAAAAATACAGGGTTCTATATAAATTCATTTAAAAATCATAGAAAATCCAGAAAAATCATAGAAAAATCACAGAAAAATCACAGATATTCATATCATCGCAAACTTGTACCCAACATCACATGAGCATTCACCACAAGATGCATAAGTGTATACATACATATAATTAATACATAAGTCCATCCACAAAATTCACAAAAATCACATAAAATTCACAGAAAATTCATAGATATTCATATTATCACAAAATTGTAACCAACATCACATGAGCATCCAACACAAGATGCATATGAGCACATAGATAGAATTAATAGGGGAAATATTTCCAAGCAATGAACTAAGAGAAAAACTAATAAAGGTCTAATGTTCAATAGCTAAATGATACAATCAGCAATAAGAGTCAATGTCTGCATAATCCCTTAATAATTTTAAATATAATTTGATCATCGGTTCAGCTAGTTTTTATCAGCTCAATAATTTGATTGCTTACAAAATGTCCAAGTTAAAAATTTGAAGATGTTCTCAGCTAGATAACTTATTGTATTCCATAAGTACATGATGGGTATTTTAGGAGCAGATCACATGAAGTGAAATGTTATGGACTGCATAATTGGATGTTTCATCATTAATATGCATCATAAAGAAAACCATCAACTAATTGTAAATAGTTACTAATTGGTCTTACTGTAAGCGTTCTGCTGCATCGTATATATCCATCGTATATAATTTCCGCAAGCTTTTGCACACCAAAAATATTGTAAATGGGAATGCAAACATACAGTTCTTACAACTGCAAGAATCCAACAACTACGCATAAGCAATAAAAATTAATTGTAAGAACATTGCATATTTACACCATTCTTACAAAATTGAGGAACAGAAAGTGTTATGTATGCATTACAAGTTCCCTACTTGATCTTCTGTTGAAGGTAGCCCAGAGAGCTTATCTTCTGCTAATTCTAGAGAGGCCATCTGTTGAAATTGCCTGCTCAGAATTGTTTTTGAAAAAATCAACAAGAGAGCAACTTTCAGAACAAGCTTCAGCTAGCAAGCATGTGCCAAATGAACATAGACAAGAAGTGTGCAAAGTTAATGCTGTTTGATTGTTGGAAGCTTCAAAGTAACTTAGTAGAATCCATTCGCATAAGTTGTTTGCAGTTTCTATCAACATATAGTAAAGCATCTTAGTTAATAATGCAGAATTAAACAGACATCTAAAAGTTGATGGTTAATTATGCAACGCCCCCTGATAAATGCCTCGTGTTAAATCATTTCCATTCCTTGCTGACCTTTAGTTCATGTATGTCAGTAATTTTCAGATCCAGACAATACAATCATTCCTATCCCTATTCAAACCAATAACCGCAATTTAAACAGAATTAGCATAATACTTCTCCAATCAATGGGAGCGGATTTGTACAGATTACAGAATATGGCATGGCTACAAACAAGAGATGCAGGATCAGCCATAACATGTTCTCACAGGTAAAACAGATATTCCATACCTTATCTTTGCGTTCAACTCATGCATTTGGCTGATGAACTCGTGTCTGCAACAAGGCAGGCAAGGGTGATTATAAACCAACAAAATTACCCTAAAGAAATGTATCAGTAGATAGCAACAGGGCACTAGACAATGAATTCAACAGCTAGCAAGCATCAAGAAGCAAAACACTGATAACTTACGAGCAGATCATAAGCAAGCTGACGGAACTAGTTTGCCTTGGAGTCAGTGAATAAAACATTAACATCCCAATCTGGAAGAGTGAATAATACGTGCAAATGCACATATACATCAAAGGAACAAATGCAGCGACCTGTAAACAAACAAAATAAAAATAAAAATTTTGTACACAACAAGATTGGTACTCCATACAAGAAATCATGAATGTAAAACCAGGTGAAAACATAGGGGCATTCCATTGTTCAAGATGGAAATTTTACCCTATGCAAACTACAACTAATGGTAACAAAGTGTAGCATCTTTTTGGTGTACTAAGGCGATGAGATTCTCCAGATAACTATATTCACTTACATCAGTGTACATGTGTTCAAATATAACCAATATAAGTGATGAATGCACATGATTGCTGTGGACTATGCAAATAAATTATCTAACCTGTCATGAATAACAATATATATTAAGCATTGCAAAAAGTAGTCAATGACTCAATGACGTTGAAACAAAAGTTCCATAGCATTTGGACGAAAGGTAGAGAAAATTTTTAAGTGCTTCTTACCTGGACTAAAACCTCTTGCTTTCCGACAGACTTTATAAGAATGGAAAATAGGGACAAATCAACACCACTTGGCAGCAAAGTAGCTTCAGCCAACAGTATGGCAGCTGACATACAACCGAGAATGACAGCAAAAGCTTGATACATATTTCCTGTTTAAGAAAAGGAAATAAATTAAATTGATACCACTTGTGGTTGGAGGATCTCTCAGCTTTTCAGATAATTATAACAGGCTTGAAGTACATACAAAATACGGTTTTTCCCAGAAAATTACTAAAGCACTTCTACAGCTCCTATTGGCAAGCATAAGAATTGAAAATGGCAAATTGATTACTCAAGCCAGCAATCAGTATTCTTGGTCAGTTACCATTCATGCAGTAGTGACCAAAGCACTATCCTAGCCAAACTTTTTTATGAAAATAACTGTCCTGTTTGTATTTTTTTTATCCTTTCCCCTGTTTAACCAGCCCATTAAACCTCCTTCAGTTTGATGATATACCACTTAGAAAAATCACCGCAATAACAGATTTATCTCATAAAAACAAAACTGAATGGGACAAAAGGATTCATTACAGTTGCTATAGGATACTTCAGTAAAGTTGTAGCTGTTATTTTGTCAAGAATTACACAAACCCTTGTTTACATAATATTTTCACAACAATAAAACTGCAGAATTGATTTCTAGTAACTAAAAAAACAATGAACTCACCATCCATTTGCATCACGCCGTTCATAAATTTTAATAGTGTCTTCTAGTTCGAGAGCCTCCATAACATAAGTCATATATTCACTGTGCGAAAAGAGAGAGAGAGTTTATATAGCAGTCAAATAGCGCAGCAATAGAAACGGGGATTAGATCTGACCCGTAAATCAACTAAATACTCTTCAACCAAACCCCATCTCAGTTCAGATCAACGGCGAGAAGGGAGGAGGTCAATGGTGGTGGTCACCGGGGCAGCCGCGGATGGATGGGCAGCCACAGAGGTGCCGATTTGATGCTGCAGGGAGGCGGCGCGCGATGCAGCGGGGGACACCGTGGGGGAATAGGGCGCAGTGGGGGACGAGGAAGACGGGGATGGCGGCGCTGACCTGAGTGTGGGGGCGGGCTGGCGAGAAGCCTTCGGGCGTGGTGAGCCGCCTCGCGACGGGCGGAGCAGGATAGGAAGAGGTGGTGCGGGGGGTCGCAGCGGCGCAGGGCGGGTTGTGGTGGCAGCGCGGGGCGGCGGCAGGGTAGCGTGGTGCTGGGCGGGTCGGCGGCCGTGGCGGAGAGGGCCGGCGGCGCGGCAGCTAGGTCAGAGTGGGCGGACCGGCGGCGGCGTGGATTTTGGCGTGGTAATTTCCCCAAACTGCATGTGGGGGTAATAGAGGAACAACGCAGGTCACAGCGGTTTCGTCGGCTCGCCTAGACCGACGAAATTAATTGTACAATTTCGTCGGTTTTTTACAAACCGACGAAATTAATGGTACAATTTCGTCGGTTTTTACAAGCTGACGAAATTAATGATGCAATTTCGTCGGTTGTTTTTGAGCCGACGAATTTAGTTGAGGCCGACGAAAAAACCACATATTCCTGTAGTGATGGAGCTGGCAACGTTAAGGGATGCTCAGCACAATAATCGAGTCGATGAAGTAAAAGAGGCGCACCAAGCCAAGCTTTCTTATCGAAGGAAGAAGAAGGCCTTGGACAAGAAAGAGGAGTTGATGAGCGAGAAGTTCAACAAGGAGGTAGAACGCCTTGATGCTATATAGACTGTTCAAAGCGCCGGAAGTAGGCTTCGTCGAACTCGAAAAGCCGGTCGAAAAACCAGCCCAAGCGGCGGCCGGCGTCGAACTCGGCCCGAGCCCGAGTTCCGGCCGGCCCCCTACCACGGATAATTAGTGAAATCCGGGCCGACCGATCACCAAACCCACCGAACCCGACCGACGATCTGCCGGCTTGAGGCCGGCCGGCTTTTTGCTTTTCAAGACTCGGCAAGACTCGGGCCAAGTTTCCGTGAGCAGGTCTAATGCTATAAAGAGGGAAATTGAAGAAGATGGAGCGGAGCTAATGAGAGACCAAGCTAAATACAAGGCCAAGAAGGCAAAACTGGAGTTAGAGCATGCTTCGACCATCATGAGCAACCGAAGGGAGGCAAGGAAGGATGTGGAGTTCGTCAAGATCGAGGATTCCGAAGATGGAGAGGAGGAAGAGCCATTCGAGGTGGAGGAGGCATCTTATTCGACCTAGAAATTCATTTTTTCATCGTTGCCAAGATTAGGTAGTGTGTTTATTTAAAGTCTTAAAGACTTAGTGTTCGCATCGTATTTATTTAAAGTTGTGTGTGGAGTAGACCATATCGAATTTTGGTTTTTCCTTGTGTGATATGGCTATTCAATTTGTTAGAATGTTAAAGGTATAAATAAAGTTTAACATTAGTTTATTATATGGTGTTGTGCATTGTTTAAATTTTGCATCGACATTCAAGAAAGGAGGAAGACGTTGCTGGAAGAGTGGAAGAGTTATTTCAACTTCAAAAATTTTTCATCACTTAATTGAATAATGAAACTAAGTACCTCATATATAAGAAGGTTAAGCTTGCCGATAATAAGGCGATAATATAACATAACTAATTTGTTGTCGTGATTGTAACCTATGTTTGAGTTGGATTTATTGGAATTTGCTTACTTTATGTTAGCATGTACAGTGTTGCAATCTTATTTGGATCTTTGTATTGGGTGATAAAAAGCGTTTATAAAATTACTATATCTGAAGGATGTCACTTGCCGTCTTAATCTTGTTTCTACCTATCCTATCTCAACAGATGGCTAGAGGTCATGGAAGTGAAGGTCATGGAAGAGGAAGAGCACGTAGAAGAGGTAGAGGTCGTGGACGTGGAGTTCAGCCTATACCTATCAACTTGCAAGAGGAGTTGGATCACCTGATAGCTAAAGAGAATGTTGCTGCTCAGGGTGGTCAACTCAATAATGAAGGGCAAGTCATCCAAACTGCGCAAGATGTTGATAATTAAGGAGGAAAAGTCAACGTCGCTGCTCAGAATCCTCAGCCTCAGCCTCAGCCTCAGCAACCACCGCCACCACCACCCCCACCATCGGCTGGACCAGCGCATCATGCGTTGATACTTCAAGCATTGCATCTAATTGTGGATCGTCTGAATCAACTGCCACCGCAGCCGATGCCAATACATGGGTTACCGCAATCAAAGTTCTGGGAATTCATGGGAACTCGACCACCGGAGTTTTCTAGTCATGGAGACCCGATCGAAGTTGAAGACTCGGTCAAGAATGTGGAGAATAAGCTTTACTTGGCTAACTGTGATGATTATGAGAGTGTGCAATGCGCTGCTCATATGCTGAAGGGGTAATTATGCCCATTTGTGGGAGAATTATTGTGCCACTAATCCTGACGACGTGAACATGGGCTGGGAAGATTTCATGGATGCTTTTAAGAGGAGAAGTGTGACCACCATGTTTCGATGAGTGTGCAAGAGGAGAAGAAGTGCGAGTTTGAAGGACTGCGCCAGAATAACAAGTCTATTGACCAGTACATCAGCATGTTTATTGAACTTTCCCGTTATGCGCCAGACTTTGTAGCTACCGGAAAAGAAAGGTTTGGAGGTTCACTGAAGGACTGGACACTTGGTATGGGGTTCAGTTAAAGCCATTTCGCTGTGAGACGTTTGATGATGTCACTGGAAGGGCTTGTATTTTGGAAGGAGCTCAACGCAAGCACAACGATGAGAAGAAGAGGAAGTTCAATTCTCAGCAGGCAATCAGCAGTGTGAGGCCTCGCACCAATCATGCTTAGAGTTTTGGTCAGGCGCAGAAACAGCCAAGGCATTACCAAAACACAGGTTTTAAGCAATCAATCACCCCTCAACATGGAAGCTACTCAAATCAAGTTCGTCAGACGCCGCAGATTGGAGAGCAAGTGTAGAATCAAAATAAGACTCCTAATGCCGGTATAACTTGTTTTAAGTGTCATCAGCAGGGGCATTTGTCTTATGATTATCCGCTCAACAAGGGAGGTCAATCTCAGCAAAATCAAGGAGGAACGCCTGCACGTCAGCCGCAGCAGGGGCAGAATCATGTTAGTGCTTTCAAGATGCCCCAAGGAAGTGGATGTGTTAACCACGTCACTGCGGAAGATGCACAAAATGCTCAGGACATTGTTCTCTGTACGTTCCTGGCAAACTCAATCCCTGTTACTGTTTTATTTGATTTGGGAGGTTCGCATTCTTTTATTGCAAAAGAAGTTGTAGTTGAAAATGGTTGGAGGGTAGTACCCTTAGGCAATCTTTGTTTATTCAATCACCTGGAGGGGCTATGAATGCAAATATGGGATGTCCGGATGTGGATTTTGACATTGAAGGGTATAAGTTTTCAACTAAGTTGATTATGATCGATTCTAATGGAATAGAAGTGATTTTGGGACTGTACCGGTTGAGTAAGTATAAGGGAAGAATTGATTGTGCTGATAGATCAGTGACCCTTACAAATTTGAATGGAGAGACTATCAAGTATGAGTCTTTTCGTAAATAAAGCCTAATTGCCATGCTTCATCACCTGAAGATGATGCGAGCGGAAGGAGAAGAGCGTCTGCCTTTGGAGGAAACCGATAGTGAATGAATACATGGATGTTTTTCTCAAAGATTTACCTGGAATACCACCGGATCGGGAGGTAGAATTCAGTATCAATTTGTATCCGTGTACGAAGCCAATTTCTCAACGGCCGTATCGTTTGAATCCTAAAGAGCTTGCGGAGATGAAAACACAGCTTAAAAATTTGAAGGGTAAAGGTTTTATTAGACCTAGTGTTTCTCCATGGGGATCACCTGTGATATTTGTGGAGAAGAAGCGTGAGAAGACACTTAGAATGTGTGTGAACTATTGGAAGCTGAATGAAGTGACCATCAATATTAAATATTCATTGCCTCGATTGGATGATTTGCTTAATTAACTAAAATGAGCCAAGGTGTTTTTCAAAATCGATTTGAGGTCAGGTTATCATCAAATCAAGTTGCGATCAGAAGTTATACCAAAGACGGCGTTCACCACCCGTTATGGATTATATGAGTATACGATGATGTCGTTCGATCTCACTAATGCACCGACACACTTTATGATGCTTATGAATAAGGTTTTGATGGAGTATTTGGATAAATTTGTCGTGGTATTCATTGATGATATACTCATTTATTCTAAAAATAAGGAAGGGCATGATGAGCACTTGAGAGTTGTGTTGGAGAAGTTGAGAGAGCACAACTGTATGGTAAGTATTCGAAGTATGACTTCTGGGTCAAAGATGTATCATTTCTTGGTCATATAATCTCGGAAGATCGAGTGTCCGTAGATCCATCCAAGGTCAGTGAGATTCTGGAGTGGAAGGTACCGAAGATGGTTACCAAGGTCAGAGGATTATTTGTCGGAATTGCGGGATATTATCGACGCTTTATCGAGAGATTTTCTAATATTTCTCGACCTCTCACTCAGTTGTTGAAGAAGGACGCTAAGTTCAAGTGGACAGCTCAGTGTCAAGATAGTTTCGAGCTATTAAAGAAGAAACTAACATCACCACCGGTATTGGTCTTATCGGATATCCAAAAGGACTTTCAGGTATATTGTGATGCTTCGAAGTTGGGAATCGGATGCTTGCTTATGCAGGAAGGGAGAGTTGTTGCTTACGCTTCGCGACAATTATGGCCCCATAAGTTGAATTTGCTACTCATGATTTGGCGTTAACTGCTGTGATGCATGCTTTGAAATTATGGAGGCATTACTTAAATCGGTAATCGCACGAAGATATATACTAACCATAAGAGCCTCAAGTATATATTCACCAAGCCAGATTTGAATATGAGGTGTAGGAGATGGTTAGAATAGCTAGAGGATTATGATGTGGGTATCCATTATCATGAAGGCCAAGTTAATGTGGTCGCCGATGCATTAAGTCGGAAGCCAAGAAGTGAGCATATTAAAGAAGAAGCTGAGAGGTTAAATTTAATGATTGTTCCGCAAGGTTATATGCATAGTCAGTTGACTGTGGTGGAAGTGCAACCAGATCTAAAGAGTATATCAAGAAGGCTCAGGACGAATATGATGGAATTCTTGATATCATTGTTGGGATAATTTTAGAGAAGGCACCAAGTTTTGCAATGGATAAGGAAGGAATTGTTTGGTTCGATAAAAGGATCTTCATGCCAGCGAAGAAGGATCTTAGAGAGTTGATATTGAAGAAAGCTCATGATTTTGCTTATTCTATTCACCCTGGGAGTAACAAAATGTATCTAGATTTGAAGGAGATATTGGTGGTCGGAAATGAAGAAGGATATAGTGGAGTTTGTTGCATTATGTGATGTAAGCCAAAGAGTTAAGACCGAGCACTAGAGATTGGCATGTTTGCTTCAGCCTTTGCGAGTGCCTGAATGGAAGTGGGAAGAAGTCGGTATGGACTTTATTGTGGGTATGCCGAGAACTCAAAGGGGTTATGATTCGATATGGGTGATTATCGATCGGTTGACTAAAGTAGCACACTTCATTCCGGTAAAGACAAGATATGTTGGTGCTAAGCTAGCAGAGATCTACATGGAATTCCTAAGAGGATCGTGTCAGATCGAAGGAGCCAGTTTACATCGAAGTTCTGCAGTAAGATTCATTCTCTGCTGGGCACACATCTAGTTTTCAGTAGCGCTTATCATCCTCAAACTGATGGGCAGACTGAAAGGACGAATTAAATATTGGAAGATATGTTGAGAGCAGTAGCTTTGTCGGATTCGAAAAGCTGGGATAATTCATTGCCTTATGCTGAGTTCTTTTATAACAATAGTTATCAAACTAGTATTCTGATGTCGCCATTCGATGCGTTGTATGGAAGGAAGTGCCGTACGCCATTATATTGGAATGAGACTAGAGAGCGAATGTTATTCAGTCTGGATGCCCTAAAGGAGGCCGAAGATCAAGTCAAGTTGATCCAGCAAAGGATGAAGGCCGCTCAATCAATGCAGAAGAGTTATGCCGACAAGCGAAGGTGAGAACTGCAATTCGAGGTTGGATGCCCGTAGAAGCTATGGATTTGCAAGAAGATCTGTCCTATAAAGAGAGACCTGTTAAGATTTTGGATGTTTCTGAGAGGTGTACTCGGAGTCGGACTATCAGGTTTTGCAAAGTGCAGTGGTCCAACCATTATGAGGCAAAAGCTACTTGCGAGAAGGAGGAGGATTTGCAAGCTGAGTTTCCAGAGCTATTCGACCACGCCTTCACTGAATCTCGAGGTCGAGATTCTCCTTGGGGGGGAGGAGGTTTGTGACATCCTCTATTTTATCGTATGTCACTTGTATTTTAAAAATCCTAAAATTAAAATAAAAGGAAATTGTTATATACAAAACCCTAGTTTAAATTATTTTAATTAGGTTTAAGCCAAAACCCTAGAAAACCTTTTGGGGAAATTCTACAAAAATTCCAATAATTCTTAGAAGCCATCATTTAGCCACCCTCCAAATTTTAAGCCCAAATCCCAAGGCTAGCTTATGAATATATGAAGTGTTGCCGTTCTGCCGGTAGCTTGTCAAACAAATGAAATGATCAGCAAACATGGGGGACCCAAGCCCAACTTTGGGGGAAAGATTCTAAAAGCCCAATCTCGTGCTAGGATAGAAGCTCAGTCCAAAATTCACGGATTTGGTTATTTTCCAAATTTAGAAGAATCCTAATCCTACTCGGCGTAGAATTTGAGCCCAATTCAAAATTCCCCCAACATAAGGCCAGACCTAGGTCGTCCTTGACAATATAAATACACCCTAAGACCCCTATCAAGTTCACAAATCAAGAAACCCTCAGATCCCAAACCCTAGCCGCTAAAACCCCAGCCGTCGAGGAGTTTTCGAGGTATTCCTCTCTGTGTCTTGCCCAAACCCGAGAGTAGATGGCGCCATTGTGTAGAGCTCGTTGAGATGGTCAAGATGGATATATGGATTGCCGGTTTTAGTGAAGATTTGCGCCCAAAATAGCTTGCCGGAGTTGGATTGCATCGCCGTCATCGCCGCCGCGCCACCTCGCCGCCAGCAGCCTCCTCCGTCGCGCCCCGCCCCGCGAACCGTGCGCACCCTATTGCAGCTTGCCACGTAGCCCCGCCCCCACCGCCTCGTGCCAATGGCCGCGCGCGTGCGTCGCTCTTGTGCTGTGCCACGAGTTGACGTCTTACTGGCCACCGCCGCCCGCCAAACCCGTCGCACTGTGTGCCCTCCTTTTCCCGCTCGCGCGCACCGCTGCCTATCCCGCCTGCCACGTGGCGAAGCCGCGTCACCACCATCGCGCTATGCCCGCGTCCACCACGCGTCGCCACGCCGTCGCACGAGCGCTGCGCCAGCCTATCCCGAGCCGTCGCTTGTCCCCTTCACCGCTGTGCTGTGCTCCCAAGATCGGTTCGGTCGGTTCCGCCGATTTTAATCGGTTTAATCTTTTCTGGATTTTCTGATTTATTGAAAACTTTTAGGAATTGTTTATGGAGCATTCGAACTCCAAATTGGATGATTTCAGATCTATTGAATCCCATAAATAGACTAGAATTTTATATATTATTGAGATATATGTTCTGTTAATATTTTTCTATTCTTATCCATTTGCTTTTACATGTAGATCGCACCTGTTTGCACTGTTCGGAGGTTTTCCAGGAGCAGTTTGGAGGAGGATCACAGGACGCCGAGCAATACCAAGACAACATTGATTGCATCTTGCTCTGTTGTTTTGCAAAAATCACTTGGTTATTATTTTTATTTACTATTCTCTTGCTTGAGTGCTAGCTCTAACATGTCGGCAAATATGTGCTAGATTTGGCTTAGTAGTTTGGGAAAAATGTTAGCACATGTTCCTTTGAAAAGATCGGACTGCGATCCGTTGGCTCAAGAGGGGGACTCATAGTGTCGAAACATTAGAGGGGGTATTAGTGTTAACAGAAGGAACTAATGAAACGCCTTGTATCGTTACTTGGTCTAGACTCCTAAGGAAGAGCTAAGACATAAAAGTACCACTAGGCTTATGGGTAAAGTGTGCTATACTCTACAGAGTTACATGATAGCCATTCCCACGGTATGGGAGGGGAGAAAGGTCGTACATGGTAGTCTCATGTGTTATTAATTTATCTGACGGGTTGGATTGGTTTGAGTTATTCGAAACTTATACAGTTCTGTAGAGGGGCTTTGGAAGTCGAGCATGGTTTGTTTACTTTGGAAATCTTATCATTATTAATTGCTGTACAAATTGGTTTTATAACACTTTAATTAATTTGGCTAGAATAATCTTATGCAATAACCATTATGATCTTGTTTATATCCTTACATTTATTGTAAGGATTCTTGCTGGGTAGCCGTATACTCACTATACAAACCACAGATATATTTGTATTTAGGAGAAGAATCGGGTCCAGTTTATCTGCAGGATCAGGAGGATTCTGTGCTGGATTTGAACCAAGACTAGTTGATGATCAAGGGTTGGATTAGAGAATTATCATACTTTATTTCCGCTGCATTATTTGAATTTCCGCACTCTGAACTATATTATGTCATCTTAATCATGCTGGGAAACGGTTAGGCTATGCGAGCGCAAAATCAAAATTTTCTACCACCATTCACCCAAGAGCACATGCAAGTAGAGGATTACAGATCGTTACCCTTGACACGCAGATGCAACGGAAACAGTTTCTCGCGCGTAGAGTAAGTAGAGGTACATGTCCAGATTACCAGCGAGTGCTCGTCTGTGCTCGCCGAGTACTCGCCGGTGCTCGTCGATGTTCGCCGAGTGCTCACCGATGTCTCACCTGTGCTCATCGACGATCCAACCGAACTGCCCGTCCGCATACGGCAGCTCCTCTATCGGTATCCACACGTACAAAGCAGAAACGCCTTACAGGGTGTGCTAGCACCTCGCCGTACGGCTAGGATTTCTGGAGAGCAGGAGGGGCACGCGACGGCTAGGCGTGGTGAAAGCTCAACTCATTTACTAACGCCGCCCCTATGCCTCTCCTTATATAGTCACGCTAGTAGGCTTCGGCCCGCTAGGGTTCTATCTCCTACGTAGATCATATCCACGTACAAACCCGTTAAACAGTTTCAACTCATTAAGTGTGTGACCCGTTAGGTTCAGTGCAAGTCGGCCATAGATACGGAAACCTGTTTTCAATCCATCGATCAACAGCGGCACCTAGCGGTACGTATTGACCCCCGAATGCACAGAATCAATATTCGGCTGAATCTTGATACACTCACATACCGATCCCTTTGCCACTCGATATCAGTCAAACTCAAGGCGAGATGCGCGCCACCCTTGTTGATAGCTCGACCACTTTACTCGGCAGTGGAATGGATACATACTATGACTAACTCCTTAGTCATATTAGCACGGTCGTGCGTTTTTCCTATCCATCAACATGAGGGGCCCAAATGTATCTCTCCTGTTATCGAGGAGGGGCAAATTTCATATTGATTATCACACCTCTGGCTATGTATCATGGCATACCCAGTAGGCACTTTATAACTATCCTGTTACGGTGTAGTGATTGATGATACCAAAATATACGAGTCAACATGTTGGGCATTCATGACAATCTCAGGTTTAAGGACCATATAGACGTAACACTCGAGACTATACGCTGATGGCGCTATAAGAGATAACAACTCACAGCGTCTCGGAGTAGGTCTGTCCGACTGCCCATGTTCTCCAACATGCGTACATACTATTGGTTTGATATCTCTATATCTATGGTATGCGAAACATTACCATCAACCAATATGCATACTGATCAAATCATAACCACTCTTTGTAATGATATAGATCAGTGACCCGTTTAGAATAATGTCACTTAACAATGTGTTTCACAATTAAGTCGTACCCAATGAACAAAGTAATGATATTTATTCAGGAAACCAATAAACAACGTTATCATATGTACATGAACAAAGTCGTGGTAAAACCATCACTATGATTCATCTAGGACATATCCCTTTCAAATTAAACTATTGTAATAAGTGGTTGTGAAGCAATTACTTTTGAATATTATGTTATTTTCTTAGTTAATTGTGAGTGTGTGATGATATTCGACAATTGTCGCTCATGAGTTAGTAGCATTGATCTCTGAGACTAGCAATCGATCATGAGTAGATTCTGGTGAAGCTGGGGTCACGGCAGGTACTCAGTTTCCTTCTAAAACAAAAAATTGTGAAAATATACTTTTAGATCTTGTTTATAATATTTATTAGGCAAAAATACCCTACAAATTTTGACAAATTGATGGTGTTGAGTTTTATTTTCTCTAAAAATTTTGACAAGGAATTGCATATATGTAGGTTTCCTTTAGAGCATCTCTAGGAACAAATAATTGCATTTTGTTTCTACATAACCATGTCCCTTTTCTAGTTTTCTATTTTAAATTAAAATTTAAGAAGAAATTTTTTATTTTTATACAAATCAAACACCGTGACACATTGTAATCATTTTTATATAGGTTTTAATGTTTTTTCAGTACTATGAAATCTAATTTTTAACAATCTGTTTGCCTACAACTTCTCATATTTTGCCAGATAGGTTGAACCTCGAAACGGTACGTGATAGCTTTAACTTTTTTTTTTTGCAAACAGTGCAATGAAAAATCTAGCGTACCACATATGCAATTGCACAATCTGTTGGAACAGTTTGCCCAGCCACATCATCCAACTTTATTCATACAAATGGGGGCAAGGAGTACGTACAACACATGGATATGTATTGTACAAAAATAATTTATGTCCAACAAGATCATAAGCTAACCCCTCAATCCTACCCAGCTACTGCTACTGCCTACTGCTGATCTACCGCCGCCGCCTATTGCAACAGCGCCGCCGCGAGCAGGGACATCAGCGCCGACGAAGGTGCCGTGAAGCCCTGCGCCGACACGGAGGAGGACAGCACGCAAACCACGGCCACGGCCGCGAGCAGCACGGCGACGCGAGGAGCCATCACGGCCTTGGAATGCCGAGCTCGGAACGGGACGGCGGCGGAGCGGGAGAGAGCTCGCCGGGTCAGCGCGGGTCGTTATATAGCGCCCGCGGCGAAGTCGAGGGCAGGCAGGGTCGTCGGTTTCGGAGGTCGCTGCGCGCGGCACGGCGCGACACGACGCGCCGGCCTCGCGCGCACGGCGTGAAGAGTACAGTTTCCGCGTGGCGGACGTCGAGGCGCTGCCGTTGGCCCAACTCCACCGGCTCGCGCGTGTGGAAAGTGGCGGCTTATTACCGAACGCTGCAAATTAATGGTTTGAGCTAGCTAGTGGTAGGATTCATAGTGCTTGGCGAGTTTCTTGGCACGGGGGATGCACCAAAGTCTAAAAGACGCATACTTGCTTTGGAAGAAGACCGTGGAAGTCTTCGTCGCTGCCTGGTGCTTTAGCCGCCACGACGATCTTGGTGGTGCGGAGGAACGGGCTCTGCGCCTTTGGTCCGTGCTGTGTTGAGTCAGACTCCCAATATATGTCTGTATCTATATCTTATATACCTAATAATAATAAAAAGAGAATGCAGTCTCTTCTCACTTTTTCTCCTAACTTCGTCTGTCTCCCCTCCCTCCCGCCCAAGCCATCGGATCGTGCGGTCGATTGGATCCAATGGTTCCAGCAGATCCAACGCACCCGTGCATACGTTTTTGTAAAAAAAACCCCTCCGGTTTTATGTGAATCAACCCGCTGTCCACACACTAGACTCATATGACTTTTGCAGAAACCCTGCAGTTTCCTATGAATCAACCCGCAGTCCTCGAGCGTGTAAGTTGCCCCGACACCCTAGTGCAGTCTCCAACCCCCCGTCTCACTTGCTACAACGCCCCGCCTCCATCTCGCCTCTCTTGATCCCTCCCTCCCGAAACCCTAGATGCGCAATCCCCATTTGACCTCAGTGCATTTCGGACAAACCCTTTTTGTTTATTGCTATCCTATTAGTATACTAGTACAATACCTATGCTTTGCCACGGACCTTTAAAAAGAAGGGGATACATAAATAATAAACGAAAAATATGAGTATGCACGTCCAGACAGTCCTGAAAAAATTCCAAACTTGATTGTAGAGTAAAACAAGTACACTTGTATCATTGGAACAAATAGCCTAAACCTTGTTGGGGAACAGTACACATCGCATGTCAATCTCAACAAATGCGGTCCACTTTTTAATAGAAGAAATACATGAATTTGCAATATGTTGTCACCGCATACCAAAAATAGACTCCTCCAAAGATAAAAAAAGCTTGTTGATATTCATCAGCAAATTAATTTTTTTTTAAAAAAACATGCACACGAATTGCGCCAGACATCACCACACCAAAGCCGAACCCTAGGAAGATATAGGCATTTTTTGCCGGGAATTTTTCTTATATGACACCCAATTCATACCCTAGTTTCCAAAAGACACTAAATTGGCATCTAATTCCTCCCAAACATCCAATTCGTGATTTCTTCACTTTAGTGACATTTTGGTGATTTTGACCTTTTCGAGCCAAATACGCAGCAAATCTGAAAAAATACGATCGACATGTGGGACCCACTTGTCGACCTCTCACCCTTTCTTCTTCCTCCTCTTCCTCTTCCTCCTCAAATGCCTCGCCTCGCCGCCCGCCTGTGGAGCCTTGCTGCAAATCTGTCTGTTGACCGACCGCCTAGCTGCCGTCGCGTCCTGCCAGATCGAGTAAGATCTGCCGGCCTTCTGACCTCATGGGCCGCCCTCGCCTTGCTAGCCATATTGCTGCCTCCCCTTCCTCCCACCGTGCTCCCCAGTGAGCGTCGCCGCCGCCCCATCCCTGAGGCCGGAGCCGAGCCACCTTGCCATGTATGTGCCGCCATGCGTGCTCCTCGGAGGTGCCGCCCATCTCGCCACTTGATGGAGCTGCCGCCCAAAGCCCCAAGCAGCAGCGCCGCCTACATCCCCACTTGAGCCGCCCCATGCCCGCCTGCCAGCCGGGAACCTCACGAACTCGCCTCTTCCCTAGCCCGTGGCTCCTCTCCTCACATGATCTCCTTCCTCCATTACTCTCTCTCTCTCCATCTCTCTCTGTATGGATGTGTGAAGAGGAAAGAGGAGGAAGAAGAAAGTGAGAGGTCGACAAGTGGGTCCCACATGTCGACACGATTTCTTCGATTTACTGCGTATTTGACTTGAAAAGGTGAGAAATCACCAAAATGTCACTAAAGTGAAGAAATCACGAATTGGATGTTTGGGAGGAATTAGATGCCAATTTAGTGTCTTTTGGAAACTAGAGTATGAATTGGGTGTCATATAAGAAAATTTCCCTTTTTTGCCGGTATGCCAGGTATAGTACAGGGTTACATAGTTCAAACCACTTGAAGGAGACAAAATATATGCGATAGCCTAAGCAATGTTCATGTCTCAAACCTGGCCAGCCACATGTATCTTGCCGATGTACTCTACTGGACAAAATGGGCTCTCAACTGCAAACACTGATCGTTCTTGTGAATTCAGACTGTTAGTGCAGAAACATGCTATAGACAACATTACATAGCTTTACGAACAGATGTTTTTCAGAAAAGGTGATGCACCTGCTGAATGCTGATAGATATATATCATTACCTTGCTCCATGTGTACGCTTGCTCAGCAGTGCACTCAGACTGTGACGTTGGGTGGCAAAGCACGGGTGCAATCAAAATTCTCGCACTCCCCTAGCCCCATAAGCATGGTCCGAAACCCTAGCCCTATAAGCACAATTTTAAATTAATTAGAGAATCACAACATCTGCACATACTTTATGATTTGATTTATTGGTATAATATGCTCAATTCATTAACACAACAGGAAAGGATGAGTAAACTGCATGTAACCATAAAGTGACATCAAAAGGCTTGAAGCAAAGAAAGATGAGTTGAGTATGAAATAATAACACACTAAAGCAACAAATTAGGGACAACAAACTGTGCAAAAATGCTGGCAAGGCCATCACAAATTAATCACTTAAACTATTGATATGTGGGTTACCACAATTAACAATTTAAATCAAAATTAAATGAGGAAAGAACATATAAATGTTCCCTCTGTCATCTGTATTTCTGAATAGCCGATCATTGCAACATGCTCACGAACATATAAATCTTAACCATGGCCTTCTTGTGCAGATACATAGACGCCAGCACACACAGTAACCTAAGATCTGCTTGATGAAGCACCACAACCTAAGATCTGCTTGATGAAGCACCACGGGATCTAGCAAAGTCTCCACGAAAGGATCCACGGAATGCCTGCAAATGAATAATTAGTAATATATATTAAGATTTCAGCAAGGTAGCAGATAAGTTAGCATGGAATTTTCAGCAATAAACAACATCTACCAACTCAATAAATAGGCTCAATTATAAAATGAAATGTTGATTGCAATACTGTTGCTCTGTCAGACAATACATTTTGGGTTGCAAGTAATATACTGACCTCTTGAGCACTCTCATCTTCTGAAAATCGTCTTCAACTTTGGCAATACGATTGATAGTAGCATATAATATATGAGCAGTCAATAAAGCAATCACAAGACATTCTAAATGACAATGTTATTGCCAGCCATGGCCATGGTGGCTTTTGCATGAACCTGTTGAAGAGAAATAGATTGCATGTAACAGTATGTTGAATACAATCCAAGTGCAGGATCTGTAAAGGGGAGAGCAAAAAATCAATCACCTGCAGTAACTGAAGCAAAAACTGAAGCTTTCATGGTTAAGGACCATAGAGGAGAATGTAAGTCCTATATATAAACATCGTGTGCTTCATCTTGAAATGTCTCTGAACAATCTGGATTTCATTTCTTTAATGTACAAGAAGCACTATGGACCTGCATCGAAAGATGAAGTTTGGAGGTTGGAAAAAATAGGGAAGGACGGCTCATTCCACAAGAGGCTGAACAAATCTGGAATTTCAACAGTTGAAGATTTCCTTCGCCTCGTGGTTTGCGACCCTCAGAAGTTGCGCAAGGTAAGTTCGTTTGTTTTTCAGGGCCTTCGGTTTTTATTTTGAGTTAACATATAAGCTCTTTTGCTGTGCTAGATCCTTGGAAGCGGTATGTGCAACAAATCTGGATAGCCTTGTTGAACATGCAAAGACTTGCGTCTTAAGTGGAAAATATTACATATACTATTCTGATGAGAGAAGAATTGTTGGTGCTATTTTCAACAGCATCTACGCATTTTGTGGGTTGATTTTTGTATGCATTATATCTTGACAAGGCCATGTAAAAGTTACAATAAAAATCTGAGAATAAACAAGATGTACCAAGGAAAAAGATCACTTCATGGTTTTAGTACCTGCGCAATGTGGCCAGCAGCCGGCTCTGCTTTAATCGGTCGATTCAGTGATACATCACCCATTTGATCCTCTCTCAATGAAACGGGCCAACAATGTGAGAAAAATCCAAAGGATTTGCTTTACACTATATAACAAGACAGACATTTTTCCTTGATTTTTTCCCCTGTGAGCCTGATAAAAAAGGGAACAAATCGGGCGAAGAAAAGAAGGAATTCCCTCGAGACTCGATGATTACAGAGGGGAAACCAAAAGCTGGAGGCACGACCCCAAAGGCGACGGCGGCGGGCTGGAGTGCAACGCCATGCAGAGACAGTGCATCAGCCATCGGCAGTAGATGAAGACGAGCTTCTGAAAATACGCAAACACAAAATGAATCCGGAGAAGGATTGAGATGAGCGGAGGGAGATGGAAGGCAGCTGCGACGCGAGTGAGGACGAGTTAGGTGGCGGCGGCGGATGAGAGAGATGGAGGGGGCGGCGTTAGTAGTGGGTAAGGGAGATGGAGGGAGCGGCGGCGCAGGTGGGGAGAAGGATAGAGGGAGACGGCACGGGTGAGGAAGAGGGAGGGGGCGTGCGGCGGCGGTGAAGGAAATGGAGGGGCGGTGGCGGCGGGTGGTGAAGGGGATGAAGGGGGCGGCGGCGCGGATAGGGGAGAGGGAGGAGGCGGTCGGCGCAGGTGGGGGAGAAGGAGAGGTGGCGGCGGCGCGGGTGAGAGATGGATGGGGAGGCGGCGTGGGTGGGGGAGAGGGAGGAGGCGGCCGGCGGCGTGGGTGAGGCTGAGGGAGGGGCGGTGGCGGATGAGGGAGATGGAAGGGCCGCCAAAATGGTAATGGGATCGTGGCCGGGGGCAGGGGGCGGTTTCGCCAGGGCAGATTGGATGGAGCAGAGGAGGGGACATTGCGAGATGGATGGTCTAGATTGCAAGTTGGCAGTACCACCAGCAAGATCATTAGACGCTTTAAAATAGTAGAGATGATCCTCTCTCAATGAAACGGGCCAACAATGAGAGAAAAATCCAAAGGATTTGCTTTAGACTATATATTAAGACATAATTTTTTCCTTGATTTTTTTCGTGTGAGCCTGGTAAAAAGGGAACAAATCGGGGGAAGAAAAGAAGGAATTCCCTCGAAACTCGATGATTACAGAGGGGAACCCAAAGCTGGAGGCACGTGGCCCCGAAGGCGACGGCGACGGTGGCGGGTCAGAAAGAACGCCATGGAGAAACAGCGATCATTCATGGGCGATGATGATGACGAGCTTCAAAATCATAAGCGAAATGAATCAGGAGAAGGATTTAGATGAGCGGTGGGAGATGGAGGGCAGCTCCGGCACGAGTGAGGGCGAGTTAGGCGGCGGCGGCGGTTGAGGGAGATGGAGGGGGCGGCGTCAGCGGCGGATAAGGGAGATGGAGGGAGCGGTGGCCCGGGTGGGGAGAAGGAGAGAGGGAGAGCACGGGTGAGGCAGAGGTAGGGGGCGCACGGCGATGGGTGGTGAGGGAGATGGAGGAGCGTGGTAGTAGGGAGAGGAGGACGGGCGTGGCCGGTGGGAGAAGGAGGAGGAGACCGCACGGGTGAGAAAGAGGAGGATACAAGGCGGCAAAGGGAGATGGGGAGATGGAGGGAGGCAGGAGGAGGGAGGAGGAGGCGGGCTGGCGGGCAGGATAGGGAGGGGTGGTGGCGGACGAGGGAGATGGAGGGGGCATCAAAAAGGTAATGGGATCGTGGCTGGGGGCGGCAGGCGGTTTCGCCAAGGCAGATTGGATGGAGAAGAGGGGGCATTGCGAGATGGATGGTCCAGATTGCAAGTTGGCAGTACCACCATCATGACTATTAGACGCTTTAAAGTAGTAGAGATATACGTATAAATTTGCAATTTGAAGTTTAAACATAGTGATTTAGTGTTAAAATGACCCCGATGATCCCAGCAACTTGTTTTCCTAGATCCGCCCATGACATGATAACTTCAGTAGCATGCTACTTATTTATGATGAAACGCTCCTGTCATTAATCAGATCAGTCTGGCTCACTAATAGAAAAAGATATCTGTGATATTTCCTTTTTGTGAAAACATAGTAATCATGTAGATCTCACTTCTCAACACATATTTTATCTTGCCTACATTGTCAACAAGAAATGTTTAAATCACGAACAAAAATGTCGTTCTACATTCAAGTACATCTGAGTTATGGACCATCATATATGTGTTATGCATGATTAAATGAAGTCTAACTCTTCACTCTTGAGCCTCTTGCTCAATGCAGTCTGTAAATAAAAAAATGGAAATTTTGTAATGTGTTTATACATAGAACTTATTTCCATTTTATTGTTTTGTAGAGTGTTTTGATTGAGCCTACAAGTGGAAACACTAGCGTTGGGCTTGCTTTCATTGCTGCTGCTAAAGGCTACAAGCTAATACTTAATGGCTAGGAGAAGCTCTAAATGACGTTTTAAATTTGCAGCACATATAGAGTGTCTGGTAGGTGAGGGAATCGTTTAGAGTGTAGTGTAAAGTCGAAAGGGCGTTGCAAAGAAAGCGTAAATTCTGACATAGAATTTGCGTGACTTTTAAAGTCTTTGCTAGCTTTGCAATCATGAATGCCAGCATCCATGAGTCTGGAGAGGAGGATCATACCAAAGGCCTTTGGTGCTGAGTTAGTCCTTACTGATCCACTTCTGGGCATGAAGGGAGCAATCCAGAAAGCAGATGAGCTGGCTGCAAAGACACCTAACTCTTACATTCTCCAACAGTTTGAGAACCCTGCAAATCCAAAGGTGCTAATTTCTGAGTTTCATTGGCTGAAACAGCCTAACTGTTTAAGTGATGTTATGTGTGATTGAAATGTACAGATCCACTTAGACAGCGAGACCTGAGATTTGGAGTGCCACCGCTGGAAAAGTTGATATCCCTGTGCCTGGGCATAGGAACTGGTGGTACAATAACTGGAACAGCAAAATACCTCAAGGAGTAGAACTCTGAGATCAAGATGACTTGAATTAAATTTCGATGGTTACATGGGTTTATGGTTTAATGTATGTGCAATCGTGACTTAGTTATGGTAGTAATGTCTTAAAAGATTTATGGCGTGGAACCGGCGGAAAGTGTAGTTTTATCTGGAGGCAAACCTAGTGAGATTGCTCCTTGCCATTCGTCATCAGTCTCCTCAAGTTTTCAAAAAATTTTATATTTTAATCCTTTTTAAAAAATTATTTTATTTTTAACCCCTTGGAATTTTTTTTTTCAAATCTAACCCTTTTGGCCGCGCCACGGCAACTGGCGCGTCATGCCCACTCTGACGCGCCAATGCATATGGCGCTTGAGAGAGGTACTCTGTGGCGGCCGGTCAATGGGCCGCCATTGGAGCGTGGGTCCCATCTTGACGCGCCACCCTTTACCGCATATCAAGGCCCTTTACTGAGCAGCGGCACGGATGCCCTGCTGTTCCTCTTCCCAGAGAGCCTCGCCGCCCGCCCGCCCGCTTGCCTTGCCGCCGCCGCCCGCCCGCCCGTCTCCGGCCATTTGAGCGGGAAATCGTTCCCATCCTCTTGTGAAGGTGATTGTCTAATATTTTTCTCCGATTTGTCTCTCGATTAACCGCATTTTGTAGGATTTGAATAGTTAGGATTTTAGAAGAAAAACTTGGTTTATGTTACATATTGACGTGTTTAGTTCGATCCAAGCACCGTGGCATACGTGTTGCATGTACTGGCCGTGATATTAACGTGTAGAATCCATTGCATGTACGTGTGCGACATTTTATTTTGGTGTAGATGATATTGTGTATTAGGTCTAAACGACTTGAATTTGCTATGTTTAATGTTGTAGATGGATCGTTTAGTCCGTTTTTTTCATGGTGGAACAATCAGAGAAAACGAAGAGTTTGAGAATATGAAGGAAGATGTGGTATTGTTTGATAGGAGCCCAAGGTTTGATGATTTAGTTTCCCGCTGCCGGTCTTTTATTAGCTATAGGGTTGGTGAGGGTGAACTGTTCTTGCAAGGAAGAATTGATTTTGAGAAGGCTAGGGCTCACTATGTGATGCTGAAGATTTCATCTGAGTTGGATTGGAATTGTTATAAGGATGTTGTGAAAAATTCAAATGTCAGTTGTTGGGAGGTAGTGGTTGAGATCGCTCGTGTGTGTGGCTCATTAGCGAGACTCGTACAGGCTGTGCAAAGTGTTGATGACGAAGATGAGGCTGTTGAGCACTTGACTCAGGATTTAGGCATAGTTGGAGGAAGGCAGGTCAGAGCTGAAGCACATGTTGCGGAGGCTGTGGGAGAGCCGTTTGATAACTTTGATAGCGGCTTTTTCATGAATGACTTTGATGATGGAGTTTTTGATGAGGAAGAACGTGATGTGGAAGACGACCAAATTTCTCTAGGCTCCGAGGAGGAATCCTATGATGAGGAGAGGGCAGAAGAAGAGGGGGTGCAAGGCGAACAAGAAGAGTTGGGGGAAAGAGATGAGGTGGAGGAAGAAGATGCTGACGAAGAAGATGACGATGTTCTTTGTCTAGGCGTGGGAGACAGAGGACAAACAACGTACGCATTGTCGGCTGAGGAGAGGCGGTAGCTTAGGGCAGTTCATATTGATGTGCCCACGGGGACCACCTTTGAGGATCTTAGCCGAACTCATATGGCAATATGTGAGAGCGGCTTGCTGTCAACCGATGTTCTGCCGGATTCTGAGAATCTAGAGATCCGAAAGGGCATGTCATTCGAGTCTCTGCAGCAATTGCAGTACTTTTTGATGGACTATGCGGTGAGACACCATAGGCCATTCAATGTTACTCATTCGGACGTCAAAGTTAGGTACACGGTGAACTGCAAACAAGGATGCCTGTAGCGTTACATGGTACGTGTATTTACAAACCTCGCCGATACGAATTTTATCTCATCTTCTTCCATGCACTAAATTAACCTGTTGTTGCTCTTCACAGGCCACGCAGCTTGCACGCCTCGTCAATGAGGCAGGGGTCGCTCTTGGCAACGCCGGTGCACATGAAAGCGGTGCCTTGCGGGCGTTTACGGAGGTACGACTGTGTGCCCTTTACTTACAGTCCAATTGATTTCCATGCTAATACCCTAGTTCCTGTATTGGCCATTTACAGAGAGTGACGAGGACATGCCGTCGTATGGCCCAGAAATTGAGCTGCATGACACAGCAGGATATGAGTCAACAGCCAGTCGCGGTGCCCCAGTCGTCGAGCCACCGGACCCCAGTCTATCAAGGGGGCACGGGTGCACGCACACCGTCACTGTCGGGTAGGTCCTCCGCCGCTACTACGGAGACTCCTGCGAGGAGGGCGCGTGGCAAGCGCACCGTGCCGCCCATGGCCGACGACGAAGATGTTGGGCAGCACTACGACTCGGACTCCTCCGCTGACGACCTCAGCTTTCACAGCACAATCAGGATGAGCCAGATGTCTGATGCTCCCCCTTGACTCAGACACAGCCCACCCTAGGAGCGGTAAGATATCTTAAGTGATCACGTGAATTCTTTATTGTTTCCTGTCATAGCTAACATTTCTGCTATACAATACAGGGCCCCAGCGGATCCACCCCCTGCCACAGACCGTGCATTACGCGAGGCGCAGGCGTGGCAGTGACGCCGCCGACGTCGGTAGCCACAACGTGCTGCAGACAAACCCTGGGAGGATACGCCGTCCAAGGGGTCCTTATACGTCGGGGCCTTGGGCTCGAGGTGTATGACTGTACTAGACCCCAGGACTGACCTGTTGCGTTGTGACTTATGCGTACTAGCCTTTTGATTTGTAAGCATGTATGGATGTACTAGACCCATGTACTAGCCTTGTGACTTCTATGTATGACATTATGCTCGATGGTATGATTTGCCATTTGCCCCTGAAAAGGTCAGCATGGAAAACAAAGACACAGCCTAGCCCTCTTATGGATTAGTCTAACAAAAGAAAGTTTTTTAATAGCATTGGTTTCGCTTATGAATGATGATGTTTTGAAAGAGGGACTCGATCGAGATGTAGTAGTTGCATGATGTAGTCCAACTAATTTTTGAATACTCCTTTCTTGTGATTCTCAAAAGGACAAAGCTATCAAGACCCTAGCCCTCCCTCTCTCTTTTTTGGCACAATTAAATATAGTGGCAGTCATACCAAATATTTGTTCTAACTGCCATTGATAAGATATGCTCTCGCTTTTGTTCTGTTCTATTCTTTTCAAACGGGGATCCAATTGTTCTGGTGTGAGCAAGAATGTATTTGGAATACAGGTACAGTGCATATTACCTAACCAACGAGCAAAAGGTTCATGTTTGAACATGATGAATCACTTCGTGCCGACCTGTTGCCCATAAACTTTCCTGCCTCATATGAGAATGGAAAACTGGAATATTTTCTGCATCGGTCAGGACCTCTGACGCGCCAGTTCCGATGGCGCGTCAGAACTGAATTGCGGCGCCAGTGAAATTGGCGCGACAATTTGACGCGCCATCCCTCGTGGCGCGGCAAGGCTTAACCGCTGGCTCCAAAAAAGAGGGATAAGGCACTGTGTTGGCGTACAAGTTGGTGCGACAGTCCAACACTGACACGCCATTACTAGTGGCGCGGCAATCCTGTGATCTCGCACCAACTGGTACTCAAATCCAGTGATGCTCGTATCCCTCTGGTTTCGAGTATCAGTCTGTGCAGGAGCAAAGGCCTGACGCGCCATGCCGAGTGGCGCGTCAGGACTGAGCTGCTGCACAGACTCATACTCCAATCGAGTGCGTAACCAATCCCTCTGGTTTTGGGCTGTAGCTTGTGCGGGAGCGCAGCTCTGACGCGCCAGTATAAACGGCGCGTCAAGGCTGACCTACCGCACCAACTAGATGCGGTATCCAGAGGGATAGGGTATACTGGCATGGCAAAGTGGTAAGTCAGCGTGTTATTTTTGGCGTAACTCAGACGTTGAAATCCTTCCGTCCTATATTTCGAGATTAACGAAGTACGCCGTTATAACAAACTCTTAGAGGTTAAACCAAACCTATTTACGAAACCATATGTATCGTAAAAATAAAAAAAACGAGCTAAATAACAATATTACCCACAACAAAAACCACATCTTGTGACAAAGATGAACTAGTTAGAATCCCGACAACAATGACAACTAATATTTAATTGTTCAAATAAGATTTCGACGATAACATACTAAGTAGCACGTTACATTGATAAAAACTCAGTTTATTATCATAATACATAACGACATCGAACCAAGATGATCTCACTCATCTCGGTCTTCGTCATCATCCGGCACGACATGAGGCAGGTTACCAACAAGAGCCCTCATGGTCTCCATCTCCACTGTCCTCCTCGCCTTCTTGCGCTTCACCGTTTGCAAATGAGCCTCCCATGAATTAGGCTGGTAATTGACATTGAGATCAATGAGTGAACCCTTAGCCATATTCTTCCTGTACTGCTCAAGCTCGCGCTCCTTCTCCATCTCTCTCTGGTGCCTTGCCACCTCTCTTTGGTATTTCACCTCTCTAGGATCAACTCCATGTGGGTACCTTCCCCTACGCTTCCTCCAATATTCCAATGTTTCTGAAGCGATGAAGTAGCCACGTAGCGGAACGCCATACTCCCTCGTCATGTCATCCAAGACCTTCTTTATATCCTTGGTGGACGGCATGAGCACACCATGCTCATGCCTTATCTTCTCCTTCCTCTTCTCTAATTTATTCTCTCGTTCAGGTTCGCACAAATTAAAAATCTCGGCTTCGAAAGCTTGTTGCCCCTGATATTTCTCCCAATCACACGTCCTTCCCTCCTACAAGATTTACCGTAAGAATTATCAAACGAAACATGCAATGAAATATACGAACAAATAAAAAAGAGCTATGCAAGTATAACGTACCCAAAAATCACCATAAGAGTTGCCACAATAATATCCATACCCGAGTTCCGATGGGACAACACCTGCACGGGCCAGTATCCCGCACTTACAAGTAGTGGGTGGATATTCCTCACATGGCTAATTTTTATCCCCGGAGTGAAAGGCCTCCACTTCCGCATTGGAAGGCCAACAGGACTTGGGACCATAAATGTACTTCTGAAAATCACACAAAGGCCATCCATCCTACGGAAAAATCATTTTGTTATCGAATTTAGTACAAAATGACATTAATTTAAATAGAAAAATGGTGTGCGTACACTTACTGAATCATTGTACGGGCAACGGAAGAATGGGGTAAAGTCCACCCCTGGGTTAGGCCTTACTAAGATGGACCGTTCAATGCAATGACATAAAGGAGGGTGTATCGCTCTCCCAAGACTTTGCATCGCCTTCTCCTCATTTGTCATTTCCGGTGGGTTTGCACGAGGAGGAATCCAACGCCTAAAATCCTTTGTTGGTTTAGTGTCCATGGAGCGCCAGGGAAAGAGCCGGATCCTCGGATCGTACATTTCTAGACCATCAATCCACTCGAAAAAACAACACGGCCAAATAGAACACTGCATATTGTTACTGTGCTTCAGACCACAAGTGTAGAAGGCTCTACCGGCAGTATCAGGGTCCCTAGACTGTTAAACCTCCGCAGGAAGGCCGTGCTCACAAAGTGGAACCGGAAACGGGGAGGAACGAACCGGAGCATCCTTACTCCTAGGGTAATCCGTATATTTGAGTCTTGCCTTCCCTTGATCAGCATTATTTCCTACATTACATTAAAAATGTAAAATCTCCATATAATTCAACATACCTTCTACCACCATTAAACTACACACACATACTACGATTCATATTACAAGAATCAATACTACAATAATAACCGCAAAACACAATCTAACCCTAACCCTAACCCTAAAGCAATCAAAAATGTGTCAAACATGGATCAATAGAACATTAATCGAGAGGAGATCACCTGCCATAGTGGAGGAAAGCTTTTCCCCACAACAAATCCCCCCCGGATGGAGATCAAGTTCTTGTAATGGAGTAGGTGATTGGTTAGGGAAGAGGAGAGAAGGGAAAATGGGGAGGGAAGGGAGAGGGAAGGGAGAGTGAAGGAAAGAGGAGGAGCCCCGCGCGCGTCTCTGTAAAGGGGCTTGACGCGCCAGGAGGGGCGGCGCGTCAAGGTGGGACCCACGCCTCTCCACACTGGCGGCCATTGACCGGGGCCGCCAGCGTGGCACCTCTGCCGCTCCAGATGCATTGGCTCGTCAGTGTAGGTATCCCGCGCCAGCTTGCATGGCGCGTCCAAAAGGGTTAGATTTGAAAATACTTCTTCCGAGGGGTTAAAATTAAAATTATTTTTTTAAAAGGGTTAAAATATAAATTTTTTTGCTCGTATAAATGTCAAAATATTTTGCATTGCACCTTTTACAGCAGGAGTTGCATCGATTGCATTAGGAATTTATCATAACACTCTTTTTCCTTTTTTTCTATTTTGGCTTGCATTTTTTCGTTATTTTTTGTAGGTGGTTGAAAATGACCAGAAGCTGCTAGAAGGAGTTAGCCTTTATTCTATTGCTTCAGATAACTATTCAAAGCCTGTTGTCCTTGCACAACTGACTCAGGTACAATTCGAGTTCTTCTCAATATTATTTTTGAACCATAGTACTAATTAAATACTTCCCTTCCGACATCTTCTTTTATTGTTTATTTGTTTATTCATTGTAGGAACATGCTAAAGGAGGTAAATGCATTGACTGTACAAAGAAAAAGGGACGCTGATCAATTGGCAAATACCATGAATTGGAGGCCTGATTGTAACAAAGAAGCTAAATAGTTCTTTATATGATTTAAATAGTAATGAGGAAGAAAATGTTGTAGCTGATGCTACCCATGGGCAGCATGGTCGTAGTGAAATGTTAATTTCTAGTTCTTCTCAATTGATGGTTGATTCTACAAATGCATCAGATCCTCATAAGACACAAAGTACAGGTCACCAATCTCAATCTCAATCAAACTTCTATAAATCTTATTTCCCTGTTGATCAAAGCCTACCAAGTCAATCTATTTCGGGCCTTTCATTTGCATCAGTACATTCAACTGAAAAAAACCATGGCATGTGATGTTCCCGACTAGATGTCATCTAGACTCATATTTTTATTTCTCCCGTTGCAACACACGTGCATATTTGCTAGTTATTTTTTTATTTAAGCAAAAATCTGTTTCCTCTACTATGTACAACTCCCCGGCTTATCTATAGCTGTTGGACGTGACCCAAGATCCACCAGACCACCACATCTGTTAGAGTTTGTACCGAATACGTGTATGAGTCGGTTACATAAACTTTGAGTTGTCATAGGCAGGAGTGGTGGGTCGTGTTAATGTCAGACTTGTATCATGGTCTTCTATATAAATAGAGAGGTACCTCTAGTGTAACCGGTCATGATGACCTAACTGTATGGCAGGACACACAGGGGTCAGCAGCCAGCTTGTGGCCATGACTTAGGTGGTCTGATGTGCTTGTGCTTAATTGCGGAGGAGCACTCATAGTCAAGAGCCCTGCAGACGTAGGAAATTGTGCCGAACTGCGTTAACAAATATCATGCCTCCAATGTCATCTAAACGTACGAATGGAATGTGGGTACAATCAGGATCGAATCGTGCTTACCGGTGAAATGGTGAATCTTGATAATAGCATAAAAAAAAAAGAGTGCATGAAATAATGGCTACCTTGCTGAGTAGCATTATTTCATGTGGGATAGTGATGGAACCCTATATTGGGTTCTGATATTATTTGGGATGGTGAAATGGAGAATGAGGATTTCATGTTAAAACAAAAAATTTGGTAATGGTATACCGTAGATACATATTTGTCTGAGAAGGAAGAATGACAACCTTTAGGGTACATGGTTATCCTAGTAAAAGGGGTTCCTGTCCCTTGAACAGTCTAAGGTCTATTTTTCTATGAATCTATGAGCTGAGCTCGTGCAGTCGACCTCAAACTTGTTTATGGGGACGAGCCTAGCTAAGTAAGGCTAGGAAGCTACCGAAAACTATTTTGAATTGAGCTCGAGGAATCGACGAATGGAACTTAGGTTGATCCTTGTAGCCCTAGTATTTGGTCATTCGGGCGATCACCTCACCGTGTTATACTTTTGGATAACGCGATGGCCAAGGTTGGTCACAGATGCTCCATATTTAGCGGTAAATAGTTTCCAGTAGATTTCTCAGAATAGCTGGTTTTGTGTTGTGCGTCTCTGGCTATGTATCCCCAAGATACTTTGACAAGCACGTACCAACAATTGAGGGTAAAGTATACACACTCTGCAGAGTATTATGTAAACTATCATGATAGCTGCGCTCTCGGTTGTGATCACCATTGGTGACTGTTCATATGGTATGTAGCTATATCTATACTTCTCATCCCTTTCAAAATACGAAAAGATGAAGTTCTGATCATTGAGGAAAGGGAAGACGACAATGGGAAAGAAAGGAGTTCTTTCTTGTATCTATGCTACTATTATTTTCTAAAAGGAATTTTATATACTTTTAGAAAGGCTTTACGAAAATGGTTTTACGACAAACCCAAAAAAGCTATCCTTGGTACTGAACTATACATTGCATTATTTTCTTAGACTTGTGGAGTACAATTGTACTCACGTGTCTTGCTTTTATATCCTTCTCAAAAACCTTTAGCTGGATAACCGTCCCGGAGGAGCGAAATGCTCTATGATGACATATAACCTACATGGATTACCCTGAAGCTTAGGTTGTGTCCTACAACCTAGTATGTCTGTGGAGTGAAGTCTAGATGCTAAATAAATCTTGTGATCAAAGACCATATTTTAGCAAGTATGAGTATTTGTATTTTCTTCATGTATGAGCATGTGGCAGTCTACGTGTTGACTTGGTTGTACTATGTCCGGCTATATTTCCTATATACCCATAGGTTGAATAATGGCAATGTATCATCCTGTTTCGATTATCAAGACTGTGTGCACTAGCATTGATCCTTAGGACTACTGCGATAATACACAGAAAGGCACGGTTATGTCAATTGGGTCCTAACACTTAATCTTTATCTATGAGGAGACAGTGAGGCATATGTAGCACAGGGGGAGAGAGTGATGAGGAGAGAGATATATAAAGATAAGGTTTTTGTGTGGCTAGGACCTAGGAGCAACCAACTAACCAGGGCGCAGCGTGCATTGGAAAAAAAAGGGGCGGGCGTTGGATTGGGCCTATGCGTCAGTTTCCAAGCATTATCAAACAATTATACACAAAAATATGTAGATTTTTAACAAATTATTTGAATATGCTTATTCCCCAAAAAATAACTCAAATTAATAGAAAATAACAAGATACTCCATCAACAAAAAAAAACTATGAGGCCAACTTCTATATGCAAGTATTTTCCTAATACAAAATAACTTTTCCACTGTCAAACTAATTAAATAGTCATCTGCTCAAAACCATAAATGTAAGCATTTGCTACTTAGAAAATCCATTTATCTAATCCCTAGAACACAACTACGCGAACATGTCAGCTATGCAATTGATATATGATCAAAAAGTTTTAGGCTTTTCCTAAGTTCGGCCAACGCCAGCGTCTAGACGTCCGTCCGAGTACATGCTGATCGAACACATTTCGGTCGTTGGATTGCCGGCAGAGCGCATATTCGAGGGCAGCTCGCGCCCCGCGTGCACCAGAAGTAGAAAGCGCGTAGTTGGTTTTAGATATGCAGTTGATCATTTTTCAATTAAACTTCTGATTTTTGTATAAAATTCAAACAGTGTTCAAAATGCTTGGAATAAATTTCATAATTTTTCTAAAATCGAGAGCAACCCATTTTGTATACTTTTTAATTTTTTTTGAATTTTTTCACTTTTCAATTTTTTTGATGTGAACCTAGGAGAACCCACTTATGAAACTTGACAGTATGCTAGTGAAACTTGGCTGTGTGCTGATGAACCTTAGCCCACGTATTGATGAAGGCGAGCGGTAGATGAAACCTGATGAAAGTTGGATGTAACCTGATGAAATTTGGATGAAACCTGTTGAAACTTGATGAATCTTGGATTAACCTGATGAAACTTGAAGAAATTTGGATGAAACCTGTTGAAACTTGAGGAAACTTGGATTAAACCTGATGAAACTTGATAGTTCGGCAAAGTTTAACGAGTATGAAATTCACGTTTCAATAGGCGAAACCCAAAGTTTCACTAGGAAAGATTGAAGTTTTAGGAAACCCAGTCAAAATTTATATAGCAACATGTGTCTTGTTTTGTTCGTAAAAATACGAGGAACTCGTTGGTGCAAACGGTTGATGGATTGGAGCACCCAGTCAAATTTTATGGCCACCGAAAGAAAAATACAAAATGGAATCTTGCTGACATCAGCTTACGTCATTGATTTTCCTGCCCCCCGTGTGCTGTTTTCCCCCGCTGTGAACTCGCATGCATGCGCGCGTCCGGACAGGCCGAACGGCCGGCCTTACGTGTTTTCGTTTTCCTAAACGTGCAAGAAAGGGTAAAAGCCAAAGTTATGGGAAACGCTTGAGTCCGGAGGCCCGGCGCGTCCGGACTCCTCACTCACTCGCGCTCGCTCGCTCGCTCCCTCGTGCTTCTCCTCCGCGCTCGCGCTGCTCTTCCTCCCGCGCCTTCCTTGCCGTCGCACCGTCCTCCCGTGCCTCCTCGTCGTCACATCCCCTCCACCGCCTCTTCCCGTGCCTCCTCGCCGTCGTCTAGCGCCGCGCCTCCTCCTCCCACGCCTCGCGCCTCCTTCCCACCGCCGTCGCTGGTGCCGCCCCACCTCCTCCTCCCTCGCGCGGCGGCCGGTGCCGCCCTGTCCTCCTCACGCCCGTGCGCACGTGGGGGAAGCTCCCCCTTGCCGTGCTCCAAGGGCCGCCGCCAGATCTGGAGGGCGCCGGCGACCAGGACGACGAGGGAGCATGGGGGGTGTCAAGCTCGCTGTTGCGCCGTCGGATCCGGCGAGCAAGGGGCAGGGTCTCGCCGGATTTGGGGAAGAAGGAGGCCAGAAGGAGACCCATCCCATTTTAGACTCGAAACCTGAGGTTTGTCTCTAGAAACCTACGATTTGTGTGCTCGAAACTTGTAGTTGCACATATGAAACCTTCTCTCTTCTCGGTCTGGAACTCTGGGGGCTACGCCCTACGAAAATGTACCTTTTCTATTACTGAAACTTGGATCTTTGCCTACCGAAACTTGAACTTTGCACTATTGAAACTTGGGTCTTACTCTCGAGACGCTTTCTGAAACCTCAGGTTTCATTGTTAGGTTGCACGAAACCTAGGGTTTCACGATTTTCGAAAACCTCGTTTTTTTGTACTGAAACTTATGTTTTGGCCACTGAAACTTTGGATATTGCCTACCGAAAATTGAATTTGTACTATCGAAACTTGGTTTTACTCTCGAAAACTTTCTGAAATATCAAGTTTCGTTCTTAGGTTGCCAAGGTTCATCAGGTTTCTACCGTTATTTTCCAGATTTCCTTAGGTATTCACGCAGGTTACATGATGACGTCAGGCTGACGTCAGCAGGTCTGGACCTCCGGCCGGACGCTAGTGCTCGCCAAAAGTTATTGTACATTTATATTTTTCTTAGAAAAGCACCAAGCATTTGAATAACAAATTTCCCACTGTAGATTATACTCTTGCAAGCATCCGGTCGTGTTTCACCGATGGCGGCTTGTGCACTCTGGCAAATGCTGAAAAGGACGTAGAAACGTCCGGTCTCATGACGTGTAAACTGTACATATCATTGGATGCGTATTGCGTAGTTACCGGTCAATTTTGGCCTTTTGGGGGTTGAGCGGGGGATCCGACAGAAACACCAGTCTGTCCCAAGTCGGAGGAACCAGACATCGTGTCCAAGTAACCGATCGACCCAGACAAGAGGGGGCACGTCGACACGCCACCGTAGTTAGCATCATCACGGCGCTTTCATGCTCAGCCGCAGCTGGAAGACGACGCGCCCGTCTTTCACGGATACTATGCTCTGTTCATCGACGTGTATGAAGTTTCTAGCATGGCGGCGTTGCTGTGAAACCGAGCACGCGCGGCGGAGCGATCCTTCTACGCACATGCAGCAGGACCCGGCACCTTTTCTTTTCTTTTCTTTTAAGCAAAGCAGGATCGTACACTTGACATGAATGAATATGCTGATTGAACTGAAATTAGTTGCGTAAAGAGTTGAATGAATAAATTTAACTTATTTTGAACATATGATATATTTTTTCTTTTAAGCCCAACTAGCCCAACTCGCCAGTTTAGTTGCACAAGAACCCAGGTGGATGGTTTTTGGATTTTGGGCAAAATTCAGCATACCGAAGAGTCAAAAACCATGAAAAAAATGGAATGCCTCTCAATTTTTTCATAAACATGCATGGCTCATGGTAATACTAGCTCCTTATCGCTAGCCATCTCTCTAATAACATTACAATACACACTTCAAATTTAAAACCATAATGCTCTAAATCACGAACGGCTCAATACAGAGCCGTCTCTAATATTAGGTTCATCCGTCTCTAATGTGACTCTAAAAAAAAATTGCTCAGTTATAGAGCTATCGATGTACGCAAGACAACTATACTCCAGCAGTCGTCTCTGATGACGCGAAAAACGGATGGAAACTATTATATATGTCTCGTCGATACATAGTGCATGCTTGATCCAGGCCATGTGTGTCTTGTATTTTTCTGCTGCCCCTGCTTGTTCTCTACTAGCCGCGACGCACGCTTATGGCGTGCCGAACCATGGGAAAAAAAGGCGAAAAACAGGGCGACAGGGAATCAAACCGCGGGCTCCTAGACGTGCATCTGCCTCAGCTAGCAAACCGGCTAAACTGCCCAAAAATCTTTTATACGTAAAGAAATAATGGACGGTCGGATCTAGCTCTCACCTGTGATTGGACGGCCGCGAACAAACATGGCAACATGGCACATTGGCGATGACGTGTGGCATGAAGAGGGAGCTGAAACTCCCTTTTGTATATTTAAGATGCCATGGCTTTTCTATAGTTCCTGCCCACGTACCGGTCAACCTCCACGGCCTAGCTTTCTTGCTACTCCATTCCGCAGCGACCTTCCTACGTACGCACCGGTTCTCTGCCGCCCGCCGGTCTCCCGCACGATAGATCTGCCGCTGCCTATGCATCCTCACGTACGGCACGCTGCCCACCGTATATAGACTGAGCCGCTTGTTCCAATGATATCCTCAATCGATGTATCATTATTTTGACTATGCTTTAATTCACCTATACTATATATTGGAGAGACTTTGCAGATTTTGACGGTGGATATATAGCAAGTTGTCCCGGGAAAACACTCTCTAATAATTCGGTCAAGGTCATAGGAAAAATCCGCTTGGTGTGCAATCCTTTTCTGTGTATACATATATGTTGTGATTCGTATGATAAAATAGGAAGCAAACCTGAAGAAAAGAATATGGTCTCTCAATATGAGTAACCAATAGGAAAAAGGTTAAACCTATAGATCCTTGGCGACACTGCCCTTTTCTAAGGAGTTGTCATCCTTAATGAACTTTCCAAAGGAGTTCATGGATGCTGACTTTGAGTAAGGGATGTCGGGCTCGAGTTTTAACATTCAGGAGATCAAGAGCATACTCTAGATCTGCTTGCTGTGATCAAGGATCACATATTGATTACTTCATGGATGTCGAGCGCGCGTGCAGAACACAAGAACTCATGAAACATGGGTAGATGCGAGTTCTAGCTAGATTGTTTCACATTGGTTATTATATAGATTTTATTGGTATACATGCTTTATGTTATCATCTTTTAAATTTACAATTCGACAATTTATGCTATAAATATATACTGAACATTAGTTATTTTTTTTTAATAATATTCAGTGTTTTTGGAATTATTATCAATTGAACTAGTATTAATTGGAGTTTCTATACATTTGCTATGAAAATTTTCAGCAGTCCATTTGGCCTGGTCTATACCTAAATCCTAGCTCAACCACAAAAGGAGATTTTAGAATCATCGGAAAAACAAGACGACCACAAGATCATCCATCTTTATTCATAGAAATGAAGGCATGGAGGACAATACATGGACATATATTAACATACAAAGAATTTATGTCCAACAATATGATTAGTTAAGACGCCGTAATAACTCAAGCTACGGCTGCTACTGATCTACCCATGACAAAAGTGTACGCCACCGCCATCCAGAACAAGATGCGCCACCGCCTACTGCATCAGCGCCGCCGCGAGCATGGACACCAGCACGGAGGACACCAGGGCCAGCGCGGAATCCGCACCGGCGGCCGCGCCGCCGGGGACCGGACCCGGGGCTGGCTCCGACGAAGGGGCCATGAAGTCCTGCGCCGACGCGGAGGAGGACATGAGGGCGCAAACCGCGGCCACGGCGGCGAGCAGCACGGCGGCGCGGGGAGCCATCAGTGCCTTGGAAGCGAGCGAGCTAGAGTTGCCGGCGACGAGCAGAGCGATCTGTGGGGTGCGGTGCGAGGGGAGGAAGGGGTAGGCGCGGGGCCGGCTTTATATAGCGGCCGGGGCGAAGTGGCGGGCAGGATGGATGGCCCGTGGGTTTCGCGATGGCGGTCGCCGTCGCCGTCGCCGCAGGGCACGGCGGGAGTGGACGACACGACTCGTTGGCCGCACGACGCGGCGGGAGCGTTTCCGCGTGGTGGTGGCGCGCGCGCGCGGGCCTTGCGTGGCGGGCGCTGACGCGCTGCCGTTGGCCTGACTCCACCGACTCGCGCAGTCGCGCGTGCGGGGAAGGAGTGGGGGTGGTGGGGGCTCGCCGAACTACAAAAATTTGCAATAACTATGGCAGGTTTATTGGCGAACCACGTCGGACCTAAATTTTGATGGATAATACAGCGATAAGATTCGAATAAATATAATAGAGAAAATATAGAAATTATACATAGAAATAATTAAGGCAATGATAGCAAAGTGGATTAATAGTATTAGGACATGGCTGGAATATGGCGAGGAATAAACATACCCTAAAGTATTTGCCACTGTTACTTGTTTTAGTGTCTTCAAAGATGGAAAATGATATAAAATTAAATTTTTCCATGTTTCACTTGAATACGGGAAATGAGATTTAAATAGTGTTGTTGAAGATGGTTTTAGGAAAGCAGACAGTGATAGATATGAATGTATATGTGAAAGATATATGAGAAATGTTATAAGGCATGATATTAATGGATTGATCCAAGAAATGATATTTACATAAAGAAAGTGAAATAGTGTTCAGGATGGATGTAGTTGTACTTACAGGGTTTGAAAATGAGGGAGGTGTCGGCCTCTTTGATTACGCTCAAATGTCCAGTTGCGTGTAAACCCATAAGTTGAGAATCCTCGAAAGGAGGCCTAAAAGTGTTTAAAAGATATTAAAATTTTTTAAGGTTATTTAGGAAGAACCATTAAAAATCACAAGAAATAACTACAAAGTGTATGTTTCTATAGAATAACAAGGCCCAACTTGTCCTGCTCGCACATGTTATTAACGATTCCAGGAGCTACAAAAGGAATTTGGAGGTGAGGTCAGATCCGTTACAAAGCTTGTCTTCTGAGCATATCCAAACTGTGGTCAAACGTTTCAAACGAACTACGGATGACCGAGTTATGCTTGTTTTATTGTAGAGTGTAGACTGATCCTGGATTGCCGAGAATTGTTGCTCTCGGGCTTGTCTTATGTTGCAGCAAGTCTTGATGTTGAAATTAGTCCTCACTGATCTTTCCCATTGTTTATAAGTACAATAACGTCATTAGCTAGGTAGCCATCTAATGACGCATGAAGTGCCCAAATCGTTTGCAACGGTGGCATTGCACATCACGGGTGCGACTGGTGGAAGCTATTGAAAATGTGCCTTTTGCATGAGCTTGCTACACGGCTGATTTGCTAGCATCAGTAACAAGCAAAGGAGTCGAAGAAGAGGTAGTTGTGCATCCTCGATTCATGGACGAAATTGCATAGGCAGCTGGGGAAGCAGGTGCTGCATGCCCTCGCTTGAAATTGGATTGAACGTGAAGAGTAGGAGATCCCGAAAAATCCCTTCATCCATGAGTGTCGACCCTTTACTTCCATTTCAGCTTTTTAAGGAAGATGGAACAAACGGATGATAGAGTTGTAGTCTTTATAATCAAGAGTTACTTCAATTTCCCGGTTAAACCCTTTCAAGAACCTAGCCATCTTAACTTTATCACTCTCCTCTAAACCACAACGCAACATATCAATTTGCATCTCTTGGTAATATTGCTCCACAAATTTATTCCCTTGAGTTAGCGCTGCAGTTTATTAAGTAAATCACGAGCACGGTAGGAAGGAACAAATCTAGCTCTCGTCAATTGTTTTAAGGCAGCCCATGTTTTAGGTATATTGTTATAGTTTCAACAAGCCTCATTCCACCAAATGGAAGCAAAAACAGTGAACTCAATACTAGCAACCCTAACTTTTTTATCCCTAGAAAAGTCATAACATGAATACTTTTGTTCTACTGCTAGTTCCCAATCAAGATATGCATCAGGATCATACTTAACATTAAATGGAGGCATTGTAAATTTAATCTTTCCTAGAGGATCGTCACGTAACTCGCGTGGTTCTCGTTGGTTTCTACCCATACCTTGTCGATTATGTCGAAGTCATCGATGATCGCGATCATGGTTGGAGTTTAAACCATCACCATCCTCTTCATCTATATCATTTGCCCAATCATGAGCAATAGGTGGGAGATGACGCTCATGTGCGCCATTTTGTCTTACTACATTGTTTGGCACATTTACGACATGTGGTGATTGTTGGCCCTCAATATGCTCTACTCGATCACGGAGGGTGGCGAGGTTGTCATTTATTTGATACAATGCATTGTCATGATTTTCAGCACGTGCGTTTAGCAGTCGTGTGAAGTGTTGGATGATTCCTCTCGATCGAGTTGTGAGAACATCTGGTTGGTTCTCATCATTACTTTCTTCATCATCTGTCATGGTTAGTAATAATACAGAAAATACACATAGATATGCAATTCCCTATCCACTGCTATTTGTTGGAATTGTTGGTATACTCTCTCACACACTCCAAACATTATCTTTTTCTTACATGTTCTTACCAAGCTAGTGGATGGCACAATCGGTGGCTGGTTTGTGATAAACCAAGCTAATATGTTGGCAAAGTGATGGATCGGTCTTTGTCCCTGTTTGGTTTGTAGTAGATAGGAGCTTGGATAGGTCTATATATGTAGCAAAGGAATATCATTTAATTAATCTCAGATTTGCACATAATTGAGTAATAGTCCAAATCTAGCGCGTAGTCCAAGTTGCCGACCAAAACAAAGGTGGATGATAGGCTTAACAAATATGTGGCAATGGATTTCAAATCTAGACACAAAATGACTCAAGTATATGCAATTTTGGGACAAGAAACACTAGATTTGCCCAAATCTAAAAACGGTTGTTTTCTGTCCACAAGACAACTAGTTAGTGTTTTGGCCATAACTTTTGGTCAGGTGATTCTTTTTCAATGATTCGTTTTCTCTTCTTCTTGGCACGTTTTGCAAGAACTTTTGTTTTGGGCCAACCTTCTGAAAAACAACCGAAAAAATTACAAAATATTAATTAGTGGACAGATTTCCAGATTTCAGGACAGCAAGTAGGTCTGAAACAAACACTCATAGATTTTTTATGCATCAATGTGTGGACTTAGAAATTGGCAGCAAGATGAACAAACAAGTCATAAATATGAATGTTTTGGTTTCACTCAAAAAAGATAAGGCAAATGGGATTTATGACGTTTTTGGTATCAGCTGCAGGAAGGGGATCTTTCCAGGTGAGATTGAAGCTTTTGTTTTTCATTGTTTTTGGGGGCTTTTGATATCGGGGTGATGAACAACAAGATCACCAGCAACAAGACAACACTTGAATGGGCACAAACTCTATTTAACAAACCACTAAAAACATATTGAAAGGCACAACGGGTTTGGAATGTTGGGATACGAACAACAAGTATTTTTGTGGGTTTTTTCAGGACTTTAGGCAGTACATCAAGAACAAATATACAAGAACTCGCTGGTCAACCGTTGCTCTGATACCAAATGATGTGCTCAATGTGTTGCCCGATTTTCCGGTGAGTGGGTATGCTCGATTTGGTGGAAAGGAGACTTTGACGAGCCGGGTACCAGCCACACAAGAACATGGCCTGACGATAGCTAAACCACCAGACCTACTCATTATCAACCCCGCCAAGAACACAATTGATCTGACCACAAAGGTCTATTCCTGCTACCAATCGAAGAAACAAGTATGTTACGACCCATGTGGAGGGTACCGCGGTTTGATGATAAATATATGTGACAAGATGGAATTTGAAGTGTTGTGAAGAATGTTAAATGGTGCATTTGTGGAAATTGTCATGGAATTGGAACCGGACCATTGTGTTGAGCTTGGGCTTGATAATAATTTTGTTCGGACGTGGTCCGGTGGAATTTGTTAAGCTGACACATGGTGTGTTAGGGCTTGCTAATTGTGGTGTCAAGAA
This sequence comes from Raddia guianensis, assembly GCA_036346415.1. Taxonomy (NCBI): domain Eukaryota; kingdom Viridiplantae; phylum Streptophyta; class Magnoliopsida; order Poales; family Poaceae; genus Raddia; species Raddia guianensis. The sequence goes on from CM070539.1 coordinate 37,699,205, forward strand.
TGGATTATTATGTTGATAATTTTGTCATGGACCAACGTTGCAGGTGAGGTAAGGTGTGTTGGTTTTGTGTATGTTCACCTGAGTGATGTAGGTATCGACAGGTACATGGCTGACACTTCGCGGAGACAGCTGGTGGCTGGTGCGTCCGGAGGCGTGCACGCGATCGGGTTTGCTGACTTGGCGATCACATGAGGTGGTGTACTCGAGAAGTTTAGCCATGGCATGGAATCCGAGGCAGCTGGCGGCTGCGGCGTCGGTAACCTAGTGGCGAAGCTTGTTCTTACCGGTGGGCCTAGGCGTGGGCTGGCAACCGAGGAAACTACATGGATATTTTTTTATGGAATATGTGGAAAATATTCCTCTGTGGGAGTGTGTTGTTAGTGCGTGAGTTGTACACCGTTCATACTCAAATGAAGGGTGGAGATGGGTTTTAGGGTTTAGTGCATCTCACCCTTGGGCTATAAATAGAGGGGGAGGGGAGCACCTCCTCCTCATAACCTTAGAGCTGAAAATTTTAGAAATATAGAGGGTGAGTTCGGTGTGTTTTGTGTGGATCTTAGAGTACTTGTGACCACATGGAGTGTGGTTTGTAATTCTCCAACTTCTATGCAATAAAATATTTCTTTTTTATGAGTATCTTGTATTGATTTGCTCATAGTTTTTCTTATTTTTGTTTTTCCTTTTTGAAGCTCTTGTTTTGAGATAAACGTGGATAATTTCTTGCTGGTTATTGGTGGTTTATGATGCCTTGAGATTGCTAATATGATTTCATAAACACTTTGCAACCATACGAGAGGCAAGAGATCAAGTTCTTGACTTGTTGCTAATCTGTCAAGAAGTTTTAATCTGCGCAGCAGTTAGTAAAAGATTTTTATAAAAGTCTAGAAAAATCATTTTAGGATGATTTCAGTTGGAAAAGATGCGTGACTCATATACCCATATGTGGTAAACATTTGAAGTCCACTAGTTTCTCCATTTGGGATCTATCAGGTGAAAACCGAGCCCCAAACTTTCTGCTCGATGTTCTAGACAACTCATGGTGTTTGATTTTTCATATTTTTTGTGAAAGGAGTTTTGAGGAGATTTTTGACATAGTGCTTAACAACTCATTGTTACATAGGTACAAAAATTCCAAAAAATCTAAGAGCATCAGAAATTTACCATCCAAACCCGCCGTGTTTTCCGGAGCCGATTATTCCTATTGGAAGGCTAGGATTGAGACATATGTGATGACTTAGGGCTACAATGTTTGGCTTAAAATTATTGACCTATATGAGTTACCCAAGGTAGTGAGACAAGATCAACACAAAAGAGAGTACAATTGACTTACTAGGAATCCGGGTGAAACGCTTGACTCATGTTTCTCCCACTTCACTAAGATTATTGCCAATCTCTGTTTGGTTGAAGTCAAATATACCGATTAGGAAATCGCCAGTCACTTTCTCTCTGCTTTGGGTCTTAAGGTCTGGGATGTGAATGTGACTACAATCTGACAGGCAGCCGATATCTCGACGCTGACCTTGGAAGCGCTCTATGCTAGTCTCAAGACGCACAAAGTTGAGCATCTCCCGAAAGAGCACAATTCATCATCCACTGCCTTGATAGTTAACCCCTCTAGTCGTGGTTGCGCAAGCGCATACCATTTTTCGAACCCCCCTCCAGCGGTAAGCAAAGAGTTCCCTTCGACTTTGGCTGTTATTAAGAAATTATATCATAATCGACCCAGCTTAACCCTTGTGTAGGGACGTACCGTATTTTTCTCCACACATCCTGTCCCCGAAGCCCCCAGCCATAAGGAGGCACCGCCCAAACGTCTTGCAGAGGACTCAGCTGATGCTCCTCCGGCCAAAAAAGGAAAGGGGATCGTCTTGAAAGACTCAGACGAGGATGAGGATGAAGAAGATGTCCCGCTCCTGCGCCGTCATCGTTAAGACTCAAGGCCTAGCCCTGCTCCTGTTGAGTGAGCTCCAAACCCTCCATCTCCCCCAATCGTCAGCCCAGAGGCCAGATCAGAGGCTAGAAGGCCTTCCGGTTCCGCCCTGAGTGGTCAAGCAACTCGGATGGGAGTCAAGTTCACCCCGTCGCAAAGGTTTCCCCTCACAACTGCGTCATTTTATTGATTGTAGGAAGATTATCGTCTTTGAATCTTCAAGCGCTCGCAGGAAAACCGTCTTGGGTACCTCGCGGGCAAGCGCAGCTCCAAGACGCCAACTCCTGCCCCTCCTGCTCCTTCACGATCTGGTTCTCAAGCAGAGCCTACTCCAGACAAGGGTCCAGCTCAGCACACAGCGCTTCAACCTACCATTCCGCCACCCCCTGCCACTCACCAATCCTCGCCGGCTAAGGGAAAAACCCCAGCCCCGGCTCTAGAGAGCTCAGAGACAGAAGTCAAGGAGATTCCTCGCCCTGCTACCAATTCCAACCCTCCTCCGCTACGAGTGAAGTGGCGGAAGGAAATGGAATGCTACGAGGTTGATGACGAACAGGAGGCTGACGAGTGGGAGACGCTGCAGAATGTAGTGAAGTTCAGCGTCAATATGCTTGAGGTAAATTCTCTCCTTGTTTTGAATTCTTATCTCAATCAAAAATGTGCCTGATCCTCCCTCTTGTCCCCACACAGCGTATGAGCAGGAGGGCCGCACAAAAGACCCAGTGCCTCCAGAAGGCAGTCAGCCAGCTGAAGTCCAAGGATGAGTTCGACAACACGATGTACGCGCAAAAGTCGCAATTCCGTGGCGAAATCGAGGAGCTTCGAAAGGAAAATACCGAACTTTAGCTCCGCCACGTAGAAGCCAACACAATTCAAGGTAAAAATCCTTCGAGTGATGCTAAGCTTAATACTGTTTTAGAGTGCTTTCTGTTATGGAATGATTTCTTACGATCAATCCCTTCTGAATATTTCTATACAAAGCATTAAAGGAGAACCAACAAGTGATGGAAGCGAAGCAGAAGGCCATGGAGGGAGAGGTGTTCCTAGCCAACACCCAATCCGAGAAGTCGGCCCTGGAGCTGCAGGGTAACTCTCTAACTCTGGCTCTCCCTGGCTCAATCCCATCAGGTCCTGATCACTTTGTGTTGACTGACTGATTTTGCAGCCTACCAGCAAAAAACCAAAGCCCAATTCCAAATTTTTGATGAAAAGGTGAAGTCCGTCGTCGAGTTACTCAACCATACTCTGAAAGCGGTGGCTCCTGTTCTTCAATATATTTATCCCAAAGAAGAGCTGTCGTCCGATGCCGACATATTAATGGCGCGACTCGAAGGCACTCCCGCAGAACTCAAAGCCTTCGCAAAGGAAGCGGCGACAACTTACACGAGTCAAGCTTTGGCCATTGTGAAGTCTAATTATACTGATGTAGACTTTGACGCCGTGCGAGAAGGCTTCGCCTGCTCCGAAGAGGAAGCCTCTACCCTTATGGAAGAAGCCCGAGAGACCTCCGCCACGTTGGTAGAAAACTTGAATTTGTAAATGATGTCATCTCCATATGTTTAATTGATCCTCGATACTATTGATCTTTTTACCCGAGTACTTGATTTATCCGCTTTTTCGTGTAACGCTTTTGCAGACTGGACCAGCCCCCGAATGCTAGGAATAAGCGCTTGGTCCTTTCCCCATGCAAGTGCCGAGTGGATAAACATCATCTGTGACAAATGTGAACACCACTACTCAGGAATTTCATAATACTCGAATTCGACCATCACATGCAAAAAGAAAGCAACTTTATTAATAAGATAGGGTGCGGTGAATCCGCACACTATTTAGTGTAGCCCCCGACTTACTACTTACTCGTGTACGACTGAGTAGCAAGTCAAACGAGCAATTACTTTACAAAATTTGTATACAGGACTCAAGAATAAAAATGACGTAGCTGCTCGATGTTTCAGGTGTTAGGTACGTCCGACCCGTCTTCACGTTTCAGCAGGTAAGCCCCCGGGCGAGTAACTTCGTCAATCACATAGGGGCCTTCCCAGATTAGGGAGAGTTTATGCTCGTGCTTCTGATTCCTTCGGACGACCAGATTATCCTTGGAGAACGCACGGCCCCGTACATTGCGCTGATGATAGCGACGTAGGCCCTGTTAGTACTTAGCTGATTGGATCATTTCTGCTTCCCTAGCCTCCTCGAGCCGGTCGAGGTCTTCTATCCTTCCTTCATCCGACTGATTGTCGTTGTAGCCGCCTACCCGTGGGGACCGGAACTTTAATTCAGTCCGGAGGACCGCTCCTAAGCCATAAACTAGAAAAAAAAAGGGTGTCTACCCGTTCGCTCGACTTGGGGTTGTTCTAAGCCCCCAGAGGACCGAAGGAAACTTCTTAACCCAGCGCGTGGCATACGGCTTTAGGCGATCGAAAATCCTTGCTTTCAGTCCTTGCAGAATCAGTCCATTGGCGCGTTCTACCTGCCCATTGCTCCTTGTGTGGGCCACTGAAGCGTAGCAAATCTTCATGCCCAGCTCCTCGCCCCAATCTTGGAACTTGCTGCTCTTGAATTGAACGCCGTTGTCGGTGATGATGCAGTTAGGCACGGCAAAACGTACGACGATGTCCCGGAAGAACTCGCGCGCCTTAGCGGCCGTGATGTCAACAACCGGCTTGACTTCGATCCACTTTATGAATTCGTCGATGGCGACGAAGAGAAGGGTAAATCCACCTTGTGCTCGCTTGGGAGGCCCTACCATGTCCAGATTCCAGATAGCGAAAGGGCAAGAGATTGAAATTGTCTAGAGATCTTGGGTCGGCATATGAATCTGCCGTGCAAAGAATTGACACCCATCACATCTGCGTAATATATCTTCCGCATCCGTGACAGCAATCGGCCAGAAGAATCCCTGTCGATAGGCTTTATCTACAAGGGTGCTCAACACTGTCTGGTGTCCGCATTCTCCCGAGTGGATATCATTCAGTAGATCTCTGCCTTCTTACTCAGATATGCAAAGCCTTAGTACCCCGGAACTGCTCTTACGAAAAAGCTCATTTCCGACTACCTTGTAATTTTTTGTTTCGGCGTGTAATGCACTCGGCCAGGCTGCTATCATCTAGTAGCTCGTCGCGAAGGAGATAGTCCAAATATGACTATGTCCACCCAGGATTAATTAATAATACCTCCGATTCTACTTGTTCCTCTTGCTGCTCCTCTGGTGCAGATGGTAGCTTGATAGAGGCTTGCGCAATTCTTCGACAAAAACTCCCGTCGGAACTTGCGCCCGATTAGATCCCATCCGCGCTAGCTCGTCCGCTGCTTCATTGTCCCGTCGGAGCACGTGTGGTAGCTCCAATCCATCAAATTTGTCCTCCAGTTTTCTATCCTCCTGGCAGTAGACCGCCATGCTGTCGCTGATGCAAGACCACTCCTTCTGTACTTGATTGACCACGAGTTGGGAATCTCCTCGTACCATTAACCGCCGTATGCCGAGCGATATGGCGACGCGTAGCCCGTGGATGAGTGCCTTGTACTCAGCGGCGTTGTTGCTGAGTAAAAATAGAATTTGAAGGACGTATCGTAGCTTCTTGCCGGTCGAAGATATGAGCAAAATCCCAGCCCCCGCGCCGCTGAGCATGAGGGAATCGTCAAAATACATTGTCCAATACTTGAGATTCTCCTTTACTGTTGGGGTCTGGGCCTCTATCCACTCCACGACGGAATCGGCGAGTGCCTGAGATTTAATAGCTAACCGAGGCTTGAATTTATCTCAAAGGCACCAAGCTCGACTTTCCACTTTGCAATTCTAGGGAGGAGCGGAGGTGGCGAGGGACGGGGGGAGGTCTGCAGGGGCGGCGGCAGAGGCGGAGGGCGGCAGGGGAGGAGGAGGCGGGCAAGCAGATGGGGTTGGGAGGCGGGTAGGCAGGTGGGGGCAGCGGCTGGGTGTGTCCCGGAGGGCGGCGGTGGAGGAGGAAACGGGCAAGCAGGGTTGGCAGGCGGCAGCTGTGTTGGAAGGTACGTTGTGAGTCGTTGATCGTGAATCGAAAGGTCCAGATCGTTAGTTGGTGAAATCACCACCACTACCGTAAGCTGCTTTATATTATAATAGTAGAGATTTGCTAACATACAAAGTTTCTTAATTCTCATGTAGAGTTGACTCCTGCTTTGGAGACCTTTAAATATCTATGCATATTCTCTCTTCTCCATGTCATCACATATCCTACATGTCAGATCTTAGAGATAGTTTAGAGACTGCTAAGGTGGATTGTTGTACATGTTCTAATGCTATAACCACTGTACTACTACCTCTGTTTTTTTATTTGACACCTTTACTTTTGTACATGCGTTTGACCAATCGTCTTACCAAAAAATATAGTGCAAACATGCAAAAAAAAATAAGTCATGCTTAAAATATCTTTAATAATAAATAAATCACAAAAATGATATTTACATAGTTTTTTAAATAAGATGAATGATTAAAGGAATGTTTAAAAGTTAAAAACGTTTAATAAAAAAAGAAGGAAGGGAGTACAATATTCAATAGCAAGACAAGCAATTAATCATGTGTACCTAGGCGCCTCCGCCTGGTTAAAGGGTTAAGAGCATTGCCAACAGGATCTCTATACTTCGTTCTCTATATCTCTTCTCTAAATCACTATTCGTTCCCTAGATTTCTACTATCTCCAGCAGAGTCTCTATCCCCCAAAAGATATGGAGATTGTCTGGAGAATGATGAATGGAGACTATCGAGGGAGTCCCTAAATTTAGAGACTGAGATAGAAACTCTGCTAGATGGATATAGAGGCTGAGACTGTCAGTAATAGTGTTTTAGAGAACGGTTTTAAAAACCTGCTAGAGATGCTCTAAGCCTCGCCAAAAGAGTCAAAAGGATAGCTAGGCCTGGGCATTTCCGCCTGGGCTTGGTCTTCCGGCTTGTGGAGCCGCCTGGGCTCATCAAGCTGCTCATGAATCGAGATGAGCTAGGAAAATAGGCTCGGGTTATTAAACTCATTTCCAGCTTCAATCCAAGCCGAGCCACAAGCTTTTTGTCCGGTCTAGCTGCAAGCTTGCCTACAGCTCGACTTAGGTAATGCAATCAATTACATTTCATATTTGGTATCTTTGTCTAAATTGTGTATAAATTTAGCAATTAATTAAGCAGGATCTACTATATACAAGTCGCCACCCCATTCTGTTCTGTCATGACAGGAACCACCCTGCGATGAACTCGTGGGCCACTCATCAGGATGGACAGACTGGCTAATAACTTATCAATCCAAACTGTAAAGCTAAATTAACTTACAAATACTTTTGCTTTCCTTTTTCATCCAGCCAACTTAATTATGGCGTTGTGCACACCATCTTGGCAGTCTCTGCTCCCTATCTTGCCATCCTGCCATGGACAAAACTATCTATCTACCTAGTCATCAATCTCTTCATCTCTTGTTCCCATCTTTCATGATGATTAATTAATAGCATGCCCTAATCAGTTGATTAACCAACGTCGTTCAGGGTTCCCACCATGCTTGGTGTCTGGAAAACGAATAAACGACCGACAGGCAGTGACCATCACATGCTGGAATATACACCTTATCGAGTTAGACAAGAGAGCCATCCAAAATTCCAAATCGCTAACAACCCAAGCAAGTGTATCGCCATTAAGTTCTAGCACCATGGCTGATTTGTTTATCTTCAATCTTTTGGTTGAATTCTGAAATTTCGAAACCACCTTATGGTACTTCAAAGCTGTTTGCATCTGCTTTCCTTGAAGTTCGGTATATACACACATCGTGTTGGAGTTCACCGGTGAAACCTGCAGCCGGAGAACTCAAGAACACGCACTCAAGAACAGAGAAACACACACTGGTTTTTGGTGCTGCAAAGCGGCAGCGTTTTTCATATCTTCATTAACTATTTAAAGGAAAACAAAGACTAAGTATGGCAGCTAATCTGCCTCAAATTGCGCGGCACGAATCGCACAATCAGCCGTGCCATCCCACGACCACGACTTTGCCGCGCATGAACTCCAGCTCCCCTGCATGTACAGGCATGCAGCGAGTGCTTCAACAGACGCGCACGTCCAACGGCTAATCCAGGAGCGTGCTCACTAACCCACAAGTTAAGCAACGGGAAAACAGGAAAAACTAACAGAAACATTCATAGAGACCCTGGAATATCCAACACATCGATGTACAGTTGAACACTACATATCGACATGTTTCGCAGCATGGACGTTTTCCAGCAAGTTACTACAGATTATTAGTAGTATTTGTGTAGTTCCATGTGATAATCGAGATGTTTCTCAATTTTTGCATGTCATCCTTGTGCATGGACCACGCTAATTCTCGGTGTATAATACCATTTTTTAATGTCTCCAAAGAGGCATTATCAAAATGTTACTGGTTATCTATCTAATATTAATTAGTAATTGGAACTGATTGATAATTGTCCACTTATTATTGTTTAAACTTAGGATGTGATCTGTTGATGTGAACTAGGTCAATTTCTTTTGCCAAGCCAGTAATCTGAACCTTAATTAGGTTGAGGACATGAGGTATAACAGTTGCGATAAAAAAACAATTATTTGATTGAGATGCACACATTAGAAAAATGGAGCCAAATGATCTTTTATCGTCTAACACAAAATGGCATAACCAAACTATCTATACTTCTTTAGAGTTCTTTAGTATCACCGAGTGTCAAATGAAAACAACCTCACTGTGATTTTTAATCTCAGAAGGTTGCGTACACAGATCTCTACCCTTTTTTGTGGAAGATTTTTGAAAATATTGAGGTATGCTGATGATGATACACACCATCTACTATCTATATAAAGCAGAGTTAAACGGAGCTACCACATTAATCCTAAAATCTTAGAAATTCCCACGTTAATGGAAAAATAGTACAAATTCTCATGTTAATCGTAGAAAAAAGAAAAAATCTACATCGTTGTATATGGATATTGTTATATAAATCTAACGGTCAATATTGAAAAGATTAAAAAGACAACTACTAAAGCTGTTCTAATATATTAAAGATAAACTTTAAATTTGATCTGATATATTGGAGATAGATTATGAGTTAGAGATTAGTCTAAAAAAGATTATGAATTAAAGATAAACTCTATATGTCAACACAGATCTAGCCGTGCAAACGCGCGGGCCACTTTGCTCGTATCTATATAAAGCAAAGTTAAACGGAGCCACCACATTAATCCTAAATCCTAGAAATTCCCACGTTAATCGAAAAATAGTATAAATTCTCACGTTAATCATATAAAAAATAAAAAATCTACATCGTCGAATATAGATATTATTATGTAAATCTAGCAGTCAATATATATTAACTTCTACAACAAACTACTGAAGCTGATCTATATATTAGAGATAACTCTAAATCTAATCTAATATATTATCTATATCTTAACACAAATCTAGCCGTGCAAACGCGCGGATCACCTTGCTCGTTAGAGAAATAAATTAAGATGCACAAATACAAATTAGGGCCGGTTACACACTATTGCCACTGATTGAGCAGAGCTTGTTCGCTGGTCACACACACTTGCTTCGCTAATGACTCTGAGCTGGATATGCGTTTGCACTCTGCAGTCGTCCAGACCTGCCACATAAACAAATGAGATCAACAAACTTGTCGAGATTCTCTTTCCAGCTTAACATGATGCATCCATATGTTAGAGTTCAATTATTGTGTAGAATAGATATCATAAAAGATAATTAACTCGTTATTTGAAAAAAAAAAAGGTATAATGGATCAACAAATTTCTATCAGGGGCGTGGTTTACATCATGCAACGTTTAAAGTAAACATTTCCGGTGTAACATAAAAAAAATCGTGTATTTTTGTTTTTCAGCAGCTTGCAAATAACGATTTTTTTATTACCAGCTACTTGATGATTATTTTGTATATTATGTTTGTTTAATTTTTTAAGCAAATTATGTAAACTCTAAATACTAATATTCTTCTAAAATGATCTCGATTTCGATCTTACACTCCCTCGATGTATATTCCCTACTATAACAAATCAACTAAATAATTGACCGAATGCTTGTATATAGCATATATTTTGTAAAACTGTGTATTCAATTCAATGGAGAATCGATCTGCAATTACAAATGATTTGCAGAAAACCTTAAAAAAATAATGTTGACCAGTCATTCTTACATTTAGAAGATTAGCTAGTTTCAAACAAATACAATATACCAACTGTCTATGGACATTAATTAACTATTGCTATTCTTAGAAAAAGGACGAAACACAGACATGCTATATATCTGCCTCTAGAAAATAATTGTTTTTAGAAAAATATAACACCTTTGCTAATAATCAACCGACTGAGACTTATTTATCTCTAACTCAATTTTCTGACGCACCTAAATGCTCGTTCACCTCCGCATCACATCGATGGTCAACCCAACATATTTGAATTTTTTTAAAATATAAAAACAACTATGTTTCTGGATAAATGCATTCCATCTATTATGCATCAAAACATGTCACCCGTGAAAAATACTAGAAAATTCCGAGCATCCAATGCGACACGCCCCTCTAAATTGGGTGTTTTCCGGATAACCTCCAGCTTATCTTAGCATACGGTGAGATATAATATTTTCATACAACCAATATTTCATTCTGACTTCAAAAGATAAAACAAAACACGAATTTTAAATTCAAATGTTCTACTACAGGTTCAATTAGAGTATTTCTCTGTTTTTTATATAAATTAAATCGGTTATACTCTAGTTTATAAATAAAAAACTATAACTGAAAATATATGTTGTCTTGACGGCTGACGTCTAGTCATCGATATATGCTGACAATGTTCCATTTCCTAGCAAACGGTTGGTCAGTCTCGACAGCTTATTTCTGAGCCAGCGAGATTACCTATCCTAGATACTATCTATCGATGGCTAAGTGTTGGCCGTCGAGGCTAAGGCCCTGTTTGTTTGAGCTGCAGCTTCTCTAAAAGCTGCTTCTGGGAAAAGCCACAAAAAACTAGCTTCTGGGAAAAGCTCAAATCACAGTACAAATTGGGCTTTTGGTGGCTTTTGGCTTCTTAGAGGTGGGTTCCGAAAGCTGGCTGTTTGTTTGAGCTTCTGGCTTCTGAGGCTAAAAGCTGGCTAGAAGCTCAAACAAACAGGGCCTAAGTTACCTATGTCGAGGGTTTTTTGGTGGCCATCGAGACGCACTCGATACTAGTCATTTCTAGCGGTTGGATCTTCGATATGTCCTATGGAGCTGTTTGATCTACGGCTCTGAAAATCGATTAAGAGCTAAATAAATCTCGGTCGCTTGATAACAAGCTAGTCCCAAAATATAACGAATATGTTGAACTCCCTTTTTTAGACAATGGAGTAGGAGATTGCCGGCCACAATAGCTGGCTTCTGAGGTTGTCAACCCTTTAAAACGCCAGCATGCTGATTCAGAATTTTTCTAAAATAAGCTCACTAATTATCAATCTTTTTCATCTTAATTTGGCTGAGACGAGTACAGGCCACTAATGAATCATGTAGTTGTGAGGCTTAGACGTGTTCCAATTTAGCTAGCCAAGGCAAGAACGAGTTCGTCCTCCCCCACCAAGGCTCCAAGCTTCCCGCCCACTCATGCATACCGCGCGCGCACATGCACGCACGTAGACGCCTCCACATGGTGGCCACCAAACAAAGCCTCCCCAGAATTAGCCAGCGAGCCCTACCTATAAGAGCGCCCCCTCCGCCTTCCCCTCCTTCCCCACGCAAGCAGCAAGGGCGCGGATCGTCGAGCAATCCCAGCCTCCCAATAAGCCCTTCGTCTTCCTCGTCTCCGGCCGTTCATCCCCGGACCCCCTGCCGCACGCCGGCCGTCCAAGAGGAGGAGCAATGGAGATGAAGAAGATCGCCTGCGCCGTCCTCATCGCCGCCGCCTCAGCCACCGTGGCGCTCGCCACCGAGGCCCCGGCCCCCGCCCCCACCGGCGCCGCCACGGCCGCCTTCCCTGCCGCCGGCGCGGTGCTCGGCGCCTCCGTGCTCTCCTTCTTGGCCTACTACCTGCATTAAGGTAGATTGGAAAGGGAGGAGATGTCCGTCCGGAGGAAGATCGAGGACGCTTCTGCTACGTATCACTATACCTGCATTTTGTTGGTTTTGCTTTCGTCTATGGTATAATTATTACCTCCGTTTGAGCTTTAATTAGTTTGGATTGATTATTGACCATGTCGTTGATCACTTGATTGATCCATTCATTTGATCGGCCCCACCTTTTCTTCCTCTCTTGTATTATTTTTCCAAATTTGATATATGTAAAGAGGGGTGATTAGGAGGCATTATTTATTTGGATATGAGAGTTGGAAATTGATCGGTGCCCATCTGTTTGAATCATGTTGTTGTTTCCTGTTTCCTAACATTTCCTTCTCCCATACGTGATAACACTTGAGAGGGGAAAGGGCATCACAGCGAGGAGATCCGACGACGATGAAGCCAGTGCTATATCAATTTTTTAATTCATTAATCTTTACCTATATAATAATTAATAAATAAAGAGAATAGAGTTTCCGCCGTTTTCTTCGTCCGTCATGCTTCCCAGCCATCAGATCCTGATCGAACAGCCCCCACCCCCGCCCTCCGTCACGCGCCCCGCCTCAACCCCAAACCCTAGCCGCCCCACACCGCCACCTCGGCCTTTGCCACCTTTCGCCGCCCGTCCCCACGCCTCTCTCTCGCTACTTTGAGCCGCCGGTGCCACCCTCCTCCTGGCCTCTCCTCCTCTCCACCGCTCGCTCGGCCGCCTTCGCCCATCCATCCGTCCCCCACCCCACCCCCATCTCCACCACCCTCCATCTCGGCCATCCCCAAGACCTTCCACCGCCAAGCCACTGCCCACCAGAGACCCATCGACGGCGGAGATCCCGCCGCCTCCACCTCATCCTCACCGACCGCTGCCTCTTCTCCAACGCCGGCGCAGCTCCACTCCGCCTCTCGCCGTCGCCGCCTCCCCTCTCTCCAACGCCAGCGCCGCTCCCCTCTCCCTCTCCGCGGGAGCCGCAATGCCGCTCCTGCTTGCGCAGCTGTAGGACCTGCGGGACCGCCTCGCCGACGGCATCCGCCGTGGAGCCGCTCATGTGATTCTCCTCATGGGCCGCTCTGGCCGCCTGCGTTGCTCGGCCTCCTGCTCGGTTGGGCTTGGCGCCATGCTGGGCATCCGCCTCCTCGCCACCGCCGACCGCCACCTCATACGCCTTCGCCACGCTCGACTTACGGAGGGCCTAGCTACCGCCCGCCTCTCGCGACCCCTCGGCTACTATGCTGGCGCCGAGGCGACCACCGGCTGCCGTGGCCAGAAAGAGGAGGAGGCCTCCTGCAGGGGTACGTGGGCTCGCGATGTTTGGTGGGGGACCGTGGTCAAAGCCGTGTTCTTTAGTTCATTTGGTGTGTGGAATTGGACTGGTCTTCAACGGCGGACGACTGAATTTCTTGGCGCTTGGTTTAACAGTCGGCTGGAGATGGCGAACGAGGAGCTCGCTGTGGGGAAGGATGATCTGGTGAACCTATGGAGGTGGTGGAGGCGGGGGACATGCCGGCGTGGATTAAGATGATGGAGAAGCGCGCCCACCATGACCTACCGGGCATGGAGGAGGGATCCCCAAGTGAGTGGCATTTCCGGTTCTTTTTCGCTTGATGATTTGAATTGGTTGATGCTAATTGGCTCATTAGTTTGAATTGTATCTCGACGCAATTAGACTGGACCTCCGCAATACCAGAGCAGTACTATATTCGAGAATGCAAATCCAGATCAAGTTAGGGACTTCTTTGGGGATGACGAGTTCCAGATGTCTAACAAGTGGGATGATATGCTTATTTACCATAAGACGCTGGAAGGTTGTCAGACAACTGGCACGATGAAAGTCCAATTGGGTCCTTAGGGTAGATACTGTCTTTAGATAGTGAATTTGCTTCAAGTACTGCTTGGTTCAGTGCATGCTTATGTTTTGCTCTTGCTCTTGCAGTCCCCTTCTTTTGTAGTGACAGGGAGTACATAATTGCTCATCGGATATGGAAATTAGGAGGTGCTTACTATTGTGTTACAAAGGTAAGCTAGACTCAGAAACTTACTACACCTTATTTATCTACGATGCTTCCCCACTCAGAAACTTACTACATGTTATTCATCTATATATGATGCTTCCTTTATTTTGGGGTTTTAAGCATGTGGGCTATCAGAAACTTTTGCTTGATCCTTAGCATATGATCTTCCTGTGAAAGTTACGTGCATTGCACTTATATCGCTGCAATGCCTAATAACTGAAAAATATATAGTTCCTTTGAACTTGTCAATGTTAACAAAAAACTATGCCTTAGCTCGTCATCCACCTTCAGAATAGGCATGACTAGGTAGCCGAATTTATTGCCTGGACAATGACACTTCTCTGTGTTGGTCACATGTAGGAGTTCAGCTACTGGGTGTGCTGATTTTCTAGAATACTATGTTATGTTTATCATCCTGACTCAAGAGCACTTATCCATCCTTGCAGTACACTTTCTAGGACAAACTTCTACAACATTGAAGTTTTGATGTTATTGTGGAGTTTAAACTTGGCAGAGCAAAGCCTCTCATTCTTTTCTTTTTTCCGTTACCAATCCTTTGAAAGCAAAGCATGAAAGGAACCTCCATGAGCATTAAGCTGTATTTAATTGCAATAACCACCCTATACACGGCAAGGAGGAAATAGGAAGTGATTGTCAGTTCTGGTTATAGCTTAAACACATGATGTGTGCGTTAACTTTTCATCATCTCAATAAATTAAAGAACATGTAAGTGCTTGTGGCTTTAAATTCAATGACATCTGCATTCATAAATCATGTTTTCTATTATGTCCTACCGTCCTGGGTTTACTCCTGATATAAAACAAAGGTGGCCTCCTTGCCCCTGTTACATTGGCGCCCGCGAGGTGTTTGTGGATATGCCTCGCGGCTTTATGGCGTGGTGTTTTTTTTCGCTGCTCGGTCGGTGCAGGTGTGCCAGCTCCGCGCAGGGTTTGTCAGGGATGAGGCGGAGCGGGAGGCCATATGGGAGCAGTAGCACGAGCTCGACGCCCAGAAGATGTACTCCCTCTGCTCCGAGGTTTGATTCCAAGGTTTGGCAGGTTTCTAAAGTTTTACCCTTCATGCGTTTTCATGGAGCCCAGATGAATATTTTTGGGATGTGGTTTTGTTGTGTTTAGAATCCTTCTAATCAAATGGAGTATGATTTTTACGATTCAAGAAAAGAAAGGAAAGATGCAAAATTAAAGTTGGACTCTTGAAATCAATCCACCACTGAATCATGTAGCTAGAGCACGCCTGCCCGTGTTGTACTACATATGCAATTAACTGTTCTGGTTGTCCTTCAGGCTGTATTCAAGCTTGAAACAAACGATAGATTTAAAAAAAATAAAAAAAAAGGATAGGCTCTTATTGTGATTTTGAATTTTGGGATGTTTGGCCCATGAAGGTACAATTTGCTTGCAATGGAACCATATCGTTTTGTTTGTTTACTTCTCTTAGAATATTAACTCGAAAGATGAATTCGAGGATTTTTTTTAAAAAAAATCAGCGAGATCATCAGAATCAGCAAATCTCTGTATATTTGTAATACAAAGATGTGTTATAATATTTAACGCTACTGGATTTTAGGGACAGAGCTACTACCTGGAGATGTTGTGTCAATGGGCTTATTTGAGGACTACAGAGCTACTACCCGGAGATGTTGTGTCAATGGGCTTATTTGAGGACTACAGAGCTACTACCTGGAGATGTTGTGTCAATGGGCTTATTTGAGGGTTACACTTTTAGTATCTAAAAGGTTTTAGCACAAGCAAGTTATCATAAACCCTATGAAACTTGGAAACTATGATGTGCTATCTGTTCTTTACCTAGGTAAGAGTTCTTCATAACTCCCGTCTCTTTTTATGTCGTTCCATTTAATATTCATTTCTTGATGGTAGACTCTTACTATCAAATTTGATGTTTTCCTTATAATAAGACTTCAGCAAATTCTTTTGTTTATTACTCAGGTATGTAGTTCATGGGCTACTCAATTTTTATTTTCAAACATAGCTATATTATACGTTAGTTCATTTACTCATGCAGGTCATCCTCCGTCACCACCATCATGGAAGTCTGAACGACCTTAACAATGTAAATGACTTAAGGTTACATCCATTTATTGTTGATGTGGGAAACCATGGACTCAGAGAAAGAAAAGGCAGGGGCATAATAATAGCCATAATTGTCCTATCAACTGTCTTTGCTTTCATTTTATGTGCTGGAGTTGCTTTGGTGATTTATGTCAAGCTTAGAAACAATAGCCATTTAACTGAAGTGTCAATTATGCCAACAAAGCCTGCAGGTAGCAAAATATTTTGTCCATGAATCTTTTTTTGAATGCCATTAATGGATTATTCTTTTTTATCTTTCCATGCTACAATTTGTTCTCTTAAAAAATCTAGCAAAATGCCTCACGTGCATCTCTTTTTTTGTTTGAAAGTATAATGTTCCCCATTTTCTATTGAAAAAACGAGCCATTTGGTACCAGATTGTACTGTATCTTTATATGTATATGCTAGGCTAGAGAAGAACATGTTTGATTGATTGTCCTTTCCATGTCTACATACATTCCTAGACTTGATATGGTTGTTTATGCATGTGACAAAATCATCAGTTGTTTTGCTTCATGATTTACTGAATGGTTTCTTTTTTTTCCCTGTTTGTATTTTCAAAAATACAATAAAGCTACTATGTAACCACATACTGAATTAAGCCTTTGTAATGTTTGTTGCGTTATTTGTATTAATAATTTCTGGCATCAGTGAACCATATCATCAAGGTTCTCAGGATGCATGTGCCCTGCTCTTCCAATAATACTTATCATGTGTTTTAATTATGTTGACAAGTACATGATCCTTCTTATATTTTTAAAGTTGTAATCTATAGATTTTGATGAAGTGACATGATTATTTCTCGGTTGGTTTCATTATGGGAATAGTTGTCGAACTAAGATTGCTTTTATTTCTCCTGTTGCAACGCACGGGCATGTTTGCTAGTTTATAATAAAATACATGACCATGACGTCTTTTTATAGGGATGGCTTACTTTGAATTTAAAAAAACAATCTTTAAAATATAGTAACTGGTCTTATATTATGGAAACTAATTGGATTTTATTATTAGCAAAGCTCTAATGGATGGCAGGTAGATCATATCGTTAACTTCTTAACTTATTCATATATTATTCTTCGCCCTAGCGGGTTATGTTCACTTACACGAACAATGCTGATTAACAATTGTTCCAACATTATATGTAACCCTAATCTATGTCTGTTGGGATGCACGTGCACATAACAACTTCACCACCCTTAGCTAGATAGCTAGTTCTAAAGCTTTTAGGAGTGGGGATTATCGTGCATCAATGTCTGAGTAGTGCCTTGCCTCGTTCTTGCTCCCAATTAAGTTGGCCATAGCCAGTGTGTCGCGTGGTTGATACCAAGTGATGAATGAAACCACACACTGCCATAGGACAATACATATATAGTATGTCTAGTCGGGACATGCACTACACCACAACATAGCAATGGAAGCATTCATTCTGCCGGAAAAAATGGCTTTCAATGGCAAACTATCTGCCGGGAATGACTTTTCCCAACGGACATTCTGCCATAACCGTCCGACTGGAACCCCCAGCCATCCGCAATTCTCTTTGCCGACAGACAAATATTTCCCGGCAGACGGATTATCCTCGATTCTCAGTTTTCCCGATAGACAGTTTGCCCTGGATTGTCAATTTTTCCTGGCAGACAGTTTGCCCTGGATTCTCAATTTTTCCCGGCAGACAGTTTGCCCTGGATTCTCAATTTTTCCGGGCAGACATTATTATTGCCGTCAGACAGTTTGCTTGTATTTCCTACTTTTGCCGGCAGACATTCTGACACTATAAATTATCACAGGATAAAAAATAATAATAACGATACTCATACAGGCATATAACATTCCATAATATGCATGACATAACAAAAAAAGATACCAATATGGCTATCATCACAAGGACAAACAAGCATCAGAACACACACATATATGGGTTGAATAAATCAACCATGCCTTCATATGTCAACCATGTCTTCACAAAAATATAGAGCATATAATAAACATTACATACAAAAGTGTAATTGTCTACTTCAAGTGTAACCTGTCTGTGTAAGTAGCACAAAAATATGCATAGGGAACTTAGTATTTGATATATCTATATTACATCATACTTGAGTTTCAAACTGAAATACTCCATATCCCACAAAAGTCAATCAGTTCCCAAAATGTAGAATTGACATCAAGCAGCATAGTCATCTTTCCCTTGATTGCACCCTGAGTAGATAGTTGAAGAGGGTTTAACTACCTGAAATAAATGTACATATTAGGTGATAAGTGCATAGTTGAGATATTTGGTAAAATAGTATCTTTACATTGTTTCTACATGAATGATCAGAATGAAGGAGATTACATCTTGCATGAGCAGAAACATCTATCAGTTAATGGCACACGTATACTCCTTGGTCTGCTAGGAGAAAACTATGCGCCCAATAAAACAGAACAGAGGGAGTAATACTTGTGAAACATATTTTTCCAAGGCCATGAACAATTATAACAAAACAGTGGGAGTAATACTTTTTTTTATGAATAACTTATATGGAATGTCCTTTGCTGACCCATGATTTTTAAGAGATGCAATGGGTGGTAATTACTACTGTGTGATTAGTGCTGATTTCTTGTTGATTCAGCAAGCTGGTCTTGTACTAGATGGAACACTGAGAAGGGTCCAGGAACCCTATTATTTTTTCTCTAACAAACTGTATGCTTGCCTGCACTTTGTAGCTGGCTGGTTGGCTGAACCAAATTGTAACAAAAGCGTTGTGGCTTTTTTAAACTGATCTAAATATTGGCACTAAGCTTTACAACCGGCTATTAGTAGCAATTGACACTTGGCATTTTGTCCTAACCTGAACATACCTTCCTGTCGTATGAACCAAATTTTTTCAAAACATGGTTATACTTTTTGAGTCTGCTATTGCAAGTTTACCATACTAATGTTCAGCAACAAATAGAAGCTGCATCTATAGCAGAGCAGAAGTGTGCTGTGATGTAATGTAATGTACTGGGGCATCCACATTTAGTCAACGAATCAAATAGGTATAAGTAAACTGATCATCATGTGTTAAGTTCTAGATAGGGTCATGTGTGTCTTGTTTTTTTGGATATGGAAATAGTAGAATATTTTCGAGCAGCTACTTTTTACAATCTTATTCTTTTCAATGTTACTACAGATTTTCATGGAAGGTGTTAAAGCGAAACAAGCACAAGATGCTTTCCTTTTAGAGGTACAAACCTTGAACAGAAATGTGCAGCAGGCAAATAGCATGATGGATTTTTATAACAAGAAAATTGTTCACGTAGAGGACAAGGTAAATGGAAACACATGTTGTAGTTAAAATATGTAAGTGATGCACATAGATTAAAATAGGAAGCATGATCTCACATTCAGTTTGGTGTGAACTTGAAGCAAGCAAATTTGATGTTCATGTCCTTGCTGTCTTTTCATCATCCATAATCTGGGGAAAAAAATCTATGAGTAAATATGTGATACGAAGCATCACAGGAATAAAAAATAAGGTTATAGTAGAGGATGTTACTTTCTGTCATGGCCATGCAATAGAATACTTCAACCCCTTGTATATAATCAGGTGTGTTCCTACATTTTACTTGATATGTTATTTCACTGGGTGTAATATAATATGTAAGATCATAAGTTGTGAAAGAAAAATGCATATGGATTGTACCTAGGCTTGTCCATCCATTCTTTATCCATGGTTGCCATAGAAGCTTAACAAGTCTATTATTATCAGTTCTGAGATACTAAAAAATATTAATGTAATACAATTTGCAAACACTATGGTATGTAACACATGCCACCACAAAATTACAGGTTATGATCTAATAATAACAAGGACTAGTAACTCCTAAAGGATAGTTACATTTCTATAGAAAAAGTGAAGGGAGTGCAAGATACCTAGTCAGATGGACTCTGGAGTTATATATATATATAGCCTAGCTCAAATCCAAGAAGTTATTGGCTCAATAAGCAAAAAAGGTGTATCTTATATTGTTGGTGTATGTGTCATATAGTTATAGATATCATCTCGTACAGTTGGGCAATTAAAAAAAAACTTTTGCAGACATGCTCGGCAACTAAAAGGAAAGCCCATTTTTAGAATTTTAAATGGCAGTGATCAAATTCACCAATTTCTTTTGAAAAAGGGGTTCCAGAGTCAGTTTTAGTTCAGCTATTAACTTCAAGCTAGCATATGCTATTAACTAGCAGCACATCTACGTACAACTCTCACTAATCATATTAGTAGTATATACTAGACAATGTCAATCTGGAGCAACACTAATTACTGGTAGCAGCAACACTAATTATTGGCAGCAGCAACGTCAAAATTAACATTACCACCGGTAGTAGAGGGCAGAGGATATACTACTAACACCTATTAGTAGCGTACAACATCAATCTATATATTCTAGTAGCCATCGGCGAGGCAAGATAGTAGCAAAATGGTGGGGACTGTCCTAGGGGCAATCGGTGGGTGTGCCACAGATCAAATCATCAAAGACGTGCAATCGGAACAAAGGAGCTAAACAAAGGAGCACTTGTGGCCAGATCAAATCGTCCAAGGTTCAGCACGTGCAGGCACTTGTGGCCAGATCCAAGCTCGTGGCGGCAAACCGGCAGTACATCGAGGGTGCTAATAAGAGGTGGAATTTAGATAGTGAGTGCCTTACCCGTGACAGCAACAAGGTTGCGATTAAGGTGGATGATGGTAGCAGCGCACTCTGAGGTGTCCAAGGTCGGGATTCTTCACCGTTGGTGTCCAACACCGGTGGTCGCGCCCGCCTCCCGCCTCCCGGCTCGCGCCCGTCTCCCGCCTCCCGCCTGCGCCCGCCTCCGGCCTCCGGGGCGCCCGCCTCCCTCCTCCCGCCTCCCGCCTCCCTGCTCGCGCCTGCCTCCCGGTGTCCAACCCTAGACTAATCTTGTCTGATTGGGGTCGATCCTAGGAGATCTAGGTTTCATGGCACTAGAGAGGCCAGTGGATTGAGGATTTGGTGGTGGGGTTTGGGCGCGTGGATGGATTTGGGATTTGGGATGGATTCCGGGAGAGGAGAAAATGGAGAGCATGGCTTCATGGGATGGGGAAAGCAGCTTTGCTTTTTTTGAAATTTTCACTCCATGAGTGGGTTTCCGAGCGTTGTCATTGGATTGTGCTTGCACTATGTTCCCCGGCAGAAAATGTGTCCGTGATACAAAGTTTTCCCGACAGACAATCCACCCGGGATTATATCAATATTTACGGCAGACAATTTGCCTAGAATACCTACTTTTGCCGGGAGATAGTTCCTCGGCACGTTTCCTTATTATTCCTGGCAGAAAGTGTGCTACCGTTATTGATTTTTGCCGACAGACTTCTGCCTCTAAAGGTGTGTTGTGGTGTAGATATGGCATCACCAATGTTGTCATTGTCAATGTTGTTAGTCTTGCCATGGTGTAGCACAACACTATGCATCTACTTAATCTCTAATGTGTATAGATCCGCATGAGTGGTGATGCCGTTGGAGGGGCGACGGTACGGTGCTGGCCTCGTCAACACTCATTGCTTCATCCAATTCCTCCAGTCGATTGTCATATTGATTTAACATGCTGTTGATGGAAGTGAGTTGCGCCATGTGAGAGTCTTGCACCTTTGCCACTGACCTGAGTAGGGTGATAATCTTCTACAATTGGTCATAGAGGTACATTTTGGAGACCTCATTAGTGTGTCACTAGACATGGCGGTGATAGGAGTACTAGTCTCTGATACCAAATGCTACAATTAGACTTGAGATGATACATGATGCCTTCTATATACAGGGACGACCGATCGTTTTGCCCTTGGGCTATTGTTGATGCGGATGAATGATGCACGAACAATAATTTCAGCCCTATGTGTGCAGTCCGAAGTTCCTAACCTACGTCAGTTGAGACCCATGTGCATATGTAACAGATATGTTGAACATTATATATGACTTTGACAATCGAAAAAAATATAAATGACCATTGAACAAAAATTGAAACGAAAAAAGGATAAAATACGTGATATGGACACTACTACGCGAATGCCTTTAGTTCTGGTTGGGAACAGGTTTTAGATCCGATTTCCCCAACCGAAATATCTAAAATATATGGCGAATCCAAGATTCGAATCTAGAACCTCATGCCATTACATGACTCTCCACTCAACCTTCTAACCAACCCACCCACCCACATGTATATTGATTAGAATAGGATATGCATTCATTTTGAAGTTTGCGGGAACGAGCCTTCAGTGCTGGTTTGTAATACGAACCGGTAATGATGAGCCCATATCAATACGGGTTCATATTACAAACTGGTATTGATGAGTCTGTGCGACAGCTGACCTGTACCAACTGCAAAAGGTATATTTATTGTCGCCTCCACCGGTACTGAAAGTTTAGAATTGCTATTGTTGCTACGAACTGATACTGTTGCACTATCCATTGCACTATCAGTACGGGTTTTAATCAACCGCGGGTAATGATGTGCCGGTAAATTAGGCTATTTCTCTAGTAGTGGGACCAGTGCAGTGTTGTGTTGTAGCACTCGCTGCCTGTATGGAAGAAAACGAGCGCCAACATGCCATTGCCGGAGACGAACTCATCATTCCTGGCAAGGTCGACTTGACCGGCTGAGATGGTGTCTGTTGCATCAGAACCTGTGTTGGGAGAACAGAACGAATAGCAAATTGAGGCGTTGCTGGTATGATGGTTCCCGACCGTGCGGTGTTGTGACTTGTGATCGGACTTAATTGTCTAAAAACAGTGAAAAATCGGTCGCTTGTGACTTGTTCTTTTCAACATTAAGGCTTTGTTTGTTTTAGATTAATGTTGAGTTGTGTTTTACTGTAGCGAATTTGTGACACCTCAAAATACGTTTAACCGAGTTCAAAAAATTATGAAAAAAATATTTTACAAACTTTGAGAAGAACTATTTAGAACCCCACAAGAATAACTACAAAACATCACATCATTTCGCTTATACAAAAATAACAAATTTTCATTTAATTTAATTTAATTTAATCTGAAACAAACAAGGCCTAAGTACTGTTGCTGTATCAAATTTTGTTATTTTCATATAGCATTATAGCCTATATGTTATAATAATTTGTATTGATTTTTTTGTGGCTTTTAGTATTCCATCCAATGATCGTAAAATTATTTTTAAAAATCTTTAGACCTATTTTTTAGAGTTTTCAAATTTACTACAGTAATATGAACAAAATGATACACTGAAAAGAATAAGGCCTTGACCTGAGTACCTGACCAAAGAGTAGGGATGAGAATGGTCCGTCCTAGACTGGCACTGGAATTGGACCGCGGGATCTAGAAAAAATACATGGGGTTTTGGGTCGACCCAAAAACATTTTCATGGGTATAGGGCCGGACCGAGTGGCCCTATGACTATGAGTCGGACCATTTCACTGAAAAGAGCATAAAGCTTCGGACAAACTAGAAAGCTGAAAAAATTAACAAAAGCATAATCAAATAGAAAGAGTAAAAATATATCTCAGTGCTGGACTCATCATCATAAGTTCCTAGTAGGCACTATGAATCACCTGCTCGGTTTCGATGATCGCATTAAGTTGTTGTCATGTACAATTTTAACATAACGTTTTTACAAACATGGGTATCGAAGATTCAACACTTGCTTTGATTCGAACAGCGAACACGCTCCTCCAAAATGTTGGCAATTTTCCTCCGTCCAAATCTATCGTATGCAAATAAGATCAATCTTCAAATATGCGAAAAATCATAAAAATATGATTAATGTATATGCTTATGAAAATTTTACGCTAGGTAAATATTAATTTTTGGGGCATTCTAAAATTTATTTCATAATTTTTAGAGCTCTGTAAATGATGATATATAATAAACAAAATTATTTGCTCTAGATACAAATGGAAAAAATTCTATGTGGGCTCGGCTGCACAATGCAACTTGGCACTACGTGTGCCGGCTGGCGTCGACGCGGGCGCGTGCACAGCGTGATGCGGCCCAACACATCGACCCAACGGCGGCCTCGCCCGGCCAGGTCGGCTTGGAGAAGGGAGCGGAGGCGGCCCAGCTGCACGACTGGCTCGGTCGGATGAGGAACAGGCATGGCATAGAAGAAAATGTTTTGTTTTGATCTTTTTTCCAAATCTTTTACACAAAAAATAGCCGGCCATACGGAGATTAAGCAAAAATAGATGCCGGTCACCCTTTGAATGAACGATTGAACGGTGCTTAGATGGTGCTGCGGATCCTTTGGGAGCGGTCGCCTGTTCAACGGGTGACAGGCATGGGCACCTAGTGCTGGGAGAATGGGCCGGGCCGCATGGGCCGGCACGAGCACGGTCCGAAAAAGAGGGCACGAAGCACGGCCCAGCACGACAAATGAACGGGCCGTGCAGGCCCAGCACGAAGGGGCGGGGCGGGGCGGGCCTAAAAACCAGGCACGGCAAGCCGCCCGGCCCGGCCCGACTGTACGGGCCGTGCTTGGGCCGGCCCGGTCCGAATAGAGGCACGGGTCAGTTTTTATATTTTGCATGGTCTTTCATTGCTTAGATCAATTTCTGTTCAATACGAAAGTTGTAGATAATGTCGAGACGCGTATTTTTCATGTAGACAGATTTTTCATTTGAGCAATGTATGAATTTATAAAAAATATTTTTGTCGCTGCCTGCTTTCGTGCCGACGGCACCATCCTTGGTAATTCACAATTTTCGAGGTCTTATGCTACTCGGATGAATTTGGGTTGAACACAAAAGTTGTAGATAATTGCAATACGCATCTTTTTTGTATAAACAACTTTTTCATTTGAGCAACGTATGAATTTATAAAAAATTAGTTTGCCCGCTGTTTTCCTATCCGTGCCGTGCTCGGGCCGGCCCGGCCCGAAGCCGGCCCGCCGTGCTTTTGGGCCGTGCCGGGCCTAGATTTTACCACTCGGGCCATCCTGGCCTGGCACGGTTGGAGTGGCCGTGCCGTGCCGGCCCGTGCCACTCCGGCCCAAGGCACGACGGGCTCGTGCCTTGCCGGCCCGGCCCAACTCCCAGCACTATGGGCACCCATGTAGCTAAGTAGCTAGCTCACCTACTGGATTGAAGACTGCCTAGCTAACTTGCTCATGTAACTAGCTGACTGGAGAGCAATCGCCTATCCAAAGAGAGACCGACTTCTACAAATGCAAAAAAAAAAACTGTCTTGCTTATTCAATCTCATCTCGTTGGTCTAGTTAAAACATGGGAACTTGAGAAACAGTAATCATGGCTCTGCACACAAGTGCATAAGTGGAAGAGAGTAGTTCCACCTTAATGCATCTGAACTGTCCAGATTAGATCTAAGGGAACATAATGAGTTTTTATACTTGTACACTAAGAAATCTTTTGCACCGAATATTTTCTCTTTTTAAAATACCAAAATTATATAGTAGTAACATGCACATTTTAAAATGGCTTCAAATATAAATTTTAAAATGTATACAAATGCAAATGCTATGTGGTTTTGAAAATAGAGATGTTACAATGTTTTATCATTCTATATCTTATTGTGGTAAATAATATTTACGTACTTTAGTATTGTGTCTATTCCTACCATCTTTGACAAATTGTTTTGGCTATCCAATAGAAGCTTGGAAAGACTAAAAAATTATAAAAACTATTTTTGAGATCTGTGAGAAAAAACTCACAAAGACTTGAATTTTTTTAAAAGTATTTATTAAAATTTTAAACGCAACTACAACCAAGCTACAACTGTGAACCAAGGAGAGACTCCACCTCAAAGGTCGACGTTATTTGAAATTGGAATTATAAATTATTATAAAATATTACACTGAAAACAAATTTTGGTACAAATGAACCGAACTGAACAAAAACGCGAATCAAAAGGTTTGCTGCGTTAGGGTTTCTCAGTTCCTACCTCTGTCGTCATCGCCACAGCCTCCCGCCCGTGAAGCCGCCGGAGCCCGGAGGCAGAGGGAGGGGTGAGATGCCGGAGAAGAAGCAGCGGGGCGGCGGGGCCAGGAAGGACGAGGTCGTCACCCGCGAGTACACGATCAACCTCCACAAGCGCCTCCACGGATGGTGACGACGCGCACCTTTCCCTACCTCCCTACCACCAATCCCTCTGCCCATGCCACCCACGCGTTCTCTCTTCTGTTCGTGGCATGCCCGTGTGGATGAATCTTGCTTGCCTGCTTGTGGCACAGGTAGATTCCTGTATCGTGGATCACACATTCACCCGAGCGGCGGGCGAGGCTGAACTATGTTTATTCCCGCATTTTTTTTTTGTCGTTGAGCTGTGAATCCTTGATCAGGATGGGTTGCTTGCGTCGTGGATCCTGGCTGAAATTGTTAAGAAACCTCGCTACCAGGTGTAGTCCGAGATATAAACATGGACAATCAATCACAAGAAAGATGGACATAAAGATGTATGGGTGGAGCTCTGCTTTATTAATTCTTAGATCTAATATACAATGGGTGCTCCACCTCTTCTTATATAGTACTGCTTAGGGTTTAGGCCAGGTCCATAAGTGGGACCCACCGGGGTGGAGCCGCCGGCTGGCCCTAGCCGCACCATGCCGTGTGCCGACCTGTGCCGGGCCGGGCTCCCCCCCACGGGTGGTTTCCCAACACTCCCCCTTGAACCTTGCCAGCGAGATGCATATGCCTCATCAAAATTCCATCCAAAAAACCAGTGGAAAAAAAGGATTGGAGAAAGAGTACACAGCATACGCTTGCTGTGTTCACGATTTGCCTCATTAAAAACTTTGTGAGAAAACTTCAGGGAAAAAACTCACGAAGAGAAAAAGAGTACAAACCACCCAACATTGCATTCAATCTTCTAGATCGAGTTGGGTACTCCAGCTTCATGCTAAAGTTTAATTCAGGGCGTATGAATTATCTCCCCCTGAATTCAGCACTTCTTTGAGCCTGATCATTCCAATGCCCCTAACACACCTTTCAAAGGAGGCGGTAGGTAATGACTTAGTGAATGGTCACCAAATTTCTCACGATTTGGTGTCTTTGGATACTTATTTCGTTCAATTTATGCAGTTCATGCGCATAAAAGAACTTGGGGTCGATATGCTTAGTGAGATTATTTTTCACATAACCCATTTGCATTTGTGCAACACAAGCGACATTATCTTCATAGATAATTGTAGGGGTTTGCTCAATAGGTAATCCACATGACTGCAGGATGTGTTTCACCATTCTTCTTAACCATGCACATTCACGAGATACTTCATATAATGTAATGATTTCCGAATGGTTTGTGGACGTAGCCACAAGCGTCTGCTTAGACGACTTCTAAGACATTGCAGTGCCACCACATAGAAAAACATACCCAGTTTGTGATTTGCAAGAATGCGGGTCCTAAAGGTACCCAGCATCGGTATAACCAACAATATTCATATCTTGGTTCTTCCTGTAAAACAGGCCAAGATCAATGCTTCCACGGAGGTATCAAAAGATAACCTTTATGCCGTTCCAATGCCACTTCGTGGTATTGCCTTTATGTCGAGCCAACGTGTTTCTGGCGAATACAATATCAGGCCGTGTACTGTTAGCAAGATACATAAGCACTCTATTGCACTCAGTGCACGGACTTTTCGCCGATGATTTCCTCCCCTCTTCCCACGGGTCGGAAGAGGTCTTTTTCTTTCTGCAAAGATCTCCCTATCATAGGGGTTCTTCAGAAATAGGCTATGCTAAAGCTAAACCTTTCTAAAACCTTCGAAGTATAGGTCTCCTGGTGCATTAGGATCCCATGAGGGAAATGCTCGAGCTGCAAGTCTAAGCAGTGCTTAGTTTACCATACTTCAAGTATGAGCATACTTATTCTAATTCTCTTCTTTAATTTATATAGTGACTTTAAGAGTTTCACACTATATGTTTCTATTTGCTCTACCTTGGTTACAGAAGGTGATACTTCAAGTATATTCTTTTATAAATCCGAATCCAAGTCTCTTATACATATATTCAGTAACAACATCCTTCAATTCAAATTTCACTCTCAACTTCAAGTTGAGTACTGCCAATAATGAGATATATCTAGAGGAAAAACCATGACCAAGGAATAAGCTTCTTCATGAAGCGTTGAGCTATCAGCCTTGTTATGTACCATTCCAATTCATTATTCTTATTTCTCTTCTAGATAAAATGCTAGTATATCGCGGTACTTGCCTTCTTTTATATGGCATATATTTATGTCGACTTTGGCTGTTGCTCTATTCATATGTTCCCTTAATAATACAATTCATATGGCCATTTAGTCGTGGGGTACTTCGAGCACTTCTACTTGCTCTGCACCGCTATTTTCCATCACGGGAGCAAGTTCCTTTAGTTCTTATCGCCGGTGTGCACACACACTTTGGTCGATACATTCATTCATTTATTCCTGCCATGGAATATTCAAGACTGGGAGTGCCTCGCTAGCAGGCTTCTCTCCAGCTGTCAGGTCTCAACTGTTTCCCCTTCACTACTTAGGGTATTTTTAGTGATTTGGTCATAATAAGCCCTCTTTCCCTTTTTCCCCAGGCGTCCCCAGGTACTTTGGGTCGGAGGAACCAGACTCTCTGTTCATTCTGAGGCCTTTGAACAGGTTGAGGGGTACCTTCAATTCTTTGGTACTATAGCCCTCTCTGGCGTATTACTTCTAGTAATGCAACTTAATCATTCCCTTCATATCACAAAAATGGTCATTCAGTGGCAGTTTCATATATACTTCAATATTCTTCAAGACTTCTATTTCTCTACTAGTGCAAAGGTCATGCACGAGAATTCTATATGCTTATTTTCTCGGCATTTTCATTCAGGAGTTCTAATTCTCCCCCTAATGACGGGAAAATATTCCTTGTCAATAGTGGTATGGTACATATAATTCAAAGTGGAAAATTTCATTATGACCCTTTGCATGCACTACTTGGATGTTGTCGAACTTCATGTTCTTTTGAATAGTGATTAGGGATGCTTTGTGTAGGACTTCATGTCTTCACACATTCGTCAAGAATTACAACTCTGCTAATTAACCGGGCTAATTATTCAATTCATTTTCAATTCGTATGACTACTAGTCACTCTGCAAGAGGTGGCATGCTATGCCTATTCACAGTGCTCTGCTTCAAATCTCATCATTAAATGTCTCTAAAATAAAGTCATTAGTAGTGTCCATTGCGGCGGACTTCATATGATGGGATGAAAAAATTCTTTAATTCCAGTGATCTACAAGATCTTCTTTTCAAATGCGATGTTCCTTGTGTGAGAGTAAACTCGATCACATTTAGGAGACAGTGTTGAGCACTATGAAGTACCAAAACTACCCTGTTAAGGGCTGAATTGGAAAACAAATGTCCTACTAGATGCAGTCTAGAGATTCAGGGACTTTGCATTCTCTTCATAATTCAAGATTATTCATTAATTTCCGGTGGCACATTCAGGCACACAAAATCTTCAAGATTCGGAAAATCTTCACGATGATATTATAGCCCGGTGTGAGTTGTTTGTGCAATCCCTTATCATTGCTAAACTAGGGAACCCAGGATGCACTACTGAAAAGATAAAAGTTAAGAGCTTCTAAATCCAGTCTTCTAAGCTGGCATGCACTACAAGTGCATTAAATCTGTTATAGTTAGCCCAAAGTCACATTGGAGGTATTACTTCTAGTAATATTTTTCTTACATCCGGCATTCTTCATAATGCATGAGCATACAGTGCTATTCTCTTCATTTGTTTCTTCATGAAATGTGCACGGATGCCTTTAAATTTAAGAGGCTCCATAAATGCTCGGGGTAAACAATGTTTCTTAAGTGCTGATGTAATACCCAATAATATACCCGTGACTCTTCGTGAGCAAGTTATGCAGAGATCGCTACTAGCGATTTTTCAAATTAATACTAACAATATTCTTCAGGATAGATACGGGTATATGGGCTCTCTTAAAATGCTATTTGTTGTTCTACAACAGTGTTAATAACCTCCAAGGACACTATATAGATTATAAGTTGCAATCAGGTAATGGCAAGATTCATGATTCAAATAATTCATAAATTGATTGCAACTTTATATATACTGGAATAAGGGCAAATGCAAAACCCGTCATGAGAATTAATGTGTGCTCTTCTAAAGCTTCAATTCAAATATGCTCTTCAGGAACTGCTAATTCATGCTAAAAATTCATATGCCTGCTAGCAACCATAATTTAGAGTGCAAATTCATAAAATGCGATTCAAAATGTGCACCACTACGTGTGGGTGTGCTCCCGAAACCTATAGGCCGATATGGCAATGATTGACTCAGGCCACGGGCGATACAATGGTACGGGAGCACAGTTGACAATAGGGGCAACACCCAGAGGCTTCTATCGCTAAAAGGGCAGGCCCTATAGTCAACCACACAGATGTAACCGAGCAGCGGCGCGATAGGGCCGAGACGGTTATTCTAGTCTCAATGATATCTGTCGAGATCTTCGTTTCTCCATGCACTTCATGTGCGATTGCAATTAGAACAAGGAGGAGATTTGGGAGGTCTCTGCAAGACTTCCCATCAACAATGGCAAGTTAAACTTCTGCCATTACTTTTCTTTCTTCTTTGATCGATAAGCCATAATTGAATGCATAATCATGACAAATCATATACCAATCTCCCTAATGCCACATAATTTTTCGACATTATGCCTTCAGGGTTCTGCTCTTTTAATGGTGGAAATAAAATGCGACTTCTCCTTATGTTATCTTTCTTAAGCATTGGACTTTCTCTTCATAGGCCAATTATTCTTATTCTCCCATTCATGCCCGTCTTTAAAGTTTAGGGCTTTCTCCCCCTAGTAGCTTCTCTGTGACTATACAACAAAAGTTGCAAGCACTTGGAGTTATACTTAGGTGAGAGTGGAGATTACTCCTCGAATGTGATCTTTATCACAAAAGAGGAATTGACCTTTTTTTTTTTCATAATTTGCAGTCTCATGCATGCCCCATTCTCATATAATAGAAAGGATAGTATACTAGAGCATCCAAAACCGCTTCTTAAGTGCGGTATGTTGCTCATGCATACACCAATACTATATGTTCATAGAGGGGTGCCTAAGAAAGTGCAATGCAGGGTTGTTCCGCACATCGGTTTCTAATCCTTTCGGGGTTCTAGCCCGATGGCGGCCTAGAGCTTCATGCTACATGGTACAATTCTATAGTCCAATGCCTAAGTGAGGTTGCTCTGGCTATGCAATGCCAATACCTCAAATTCATATTTTATGATACTCGACAAATATACTTCAGGATTAATTCATAAGACTACTTCATGTAATCTAATTGAAAGTGGTGCGTGACATAATTAATTCTCATGTATTCCAGAAATATATATTCTAGCATGCCATTACCAATTCAAGGGCATAAATAATTACTAATAATTATAATGACAAATGCACACAAGGATTGCTCATAAATAATTATAGAATTAAATAATGCTTCAAATTCAAAGCCGGGTGCAAACCTCAAGTTCCCAAGATGCTAAAGGGCCACAGATTAAGTTTTCAATGCCTTTGAAAAACAAGGATGGCATCGAAAAAACTTCTAGTAATTTCCAACCTTCAAAAAGATTCATTCTTGCGGATACAGGGCTTCCAAATTCAAATCCCCGAGTTGCAAAACATGCCAAAATTCAAATCTCGGGTGATTCTGCAAGAATCAAAGAGGTTTTGTGCAATTTCACAAATATTCATGGGTCTTTTCAATTTCTTTTGGAAAAATAAATCCGGCTTAATCTGGACCTTTCGGTCCAGCGCACGGCCTGCTGCTAGAACGGCTACACGTAGTTGGTTACTGGTTCAAAATTCAATTCCCGAGTTGCAAGATATGCAAGAATTCAAAAGTAATTCACTTAATTCTGCAAGAATCGGGGTTTTTCAAATTTCATTTGAAAAATTTCCGCTTAATCTAGACCTTTCGGTCCAGCGTACGACCTGCTGCTAGCAAGGCTGCACATAGTCTTACAAGGGTTTGGAAACAGGTAATTTTCAAAATCCTAACGGGTGATTCTGCAAGAATAAGGGGAATTCAGTAATTTTCAGAATTTTCCAGAGCCAATATGCACAATTTCCCAATTTTACGCACACATGAGGTGGCCAGTCTTGAGGCGGCCCAATGAGGCGGCCTGACTGGGGGCTCAGTGGCGGCATTGCCTGAGGTAGCTGGCCAGAGCCAAGACGGGAGGCGGCCAATGAAGGCGGCAGTCTTGAGCGGCTTCTTCTTGGGTGGCTCGGCCTGTGGTGGCGCTTCTGGCGGCTCGGCGCAGGAGGCCTAGCGGGGCGGCCTAGCTGGGGCGGCCGGCCGAGGCGGCGTGAGGGCGGCCCACCGAGGCGCTGCGGAGGCCCGGTCGGGCGGCGGGGGCGGCCACGGTGGCTCGGCCGCCGCCAGCGACTAACGGGCGACTAGGGTTCCCCTAGTTGCCGCCAATGTGTGCATGGCCGACGCTTGGCGCGATCTTGGTATGGTGGCCAGCCAGGCGGGCGGTATGCACGACGGCACGGCAAGCGGGCGCGGCACGGCAGCCGGCGGCGCGCACAAAGTAGCGGCGCGCGAGCACAGCGGCTCTGAGGTGACGGCGGCGCGCGGCAGGCGGCGTCCGCGAATGAGCGAGGCGACCGCGGTGAAGCGTGGCGAACATCTAGTATGGCGCGCGCCTTGCGCGAACCTGGCACGGCGAGGCGAGGCCGACGATCTTTGCGAGCAGGCTTGGCGGCGCCGGCAAGAAGTCGCGAAGATGGCGCGGTAGCGTGTCGATCAATCTTCCAGATTGATTAATACCAAACCCAAAACGAATCTACTAAAATTCTTGCAAATTTTCCGATGCACTAGGGAAAACCACAATTCTTTCTCGATCTGCAAACAAATTTAAGCATAGATCACTATCTACAGGGTAATCGGTGCCCAAATATACCTTCGTGGTAGAAGTGGATGCAGATCGGTCTTCCTCGCGGATTGATCGGCACGTCGATGGAGCGAGCGTGCTGATAACATGTTAAGAAACCTCACTACCAGGTGTAGTCCGAGGTATAAACGTGGACAATCAATCATAAGAAAGATGGACACAAAGATGTATGTGTGGAGCTCTGCTTTATTAATTCTTAGATCTATTATACAATGGGTGCTCCACCTCTTCTTATATAGTACTGCTTAGGGTTTAGGCCAGGTCCATAAGTGGGACCCACCGGGGTGGAGCCGCCGGCCGGCCCTAGCCGCACCATGCCGTGTGCCGGCATGTGCCGGGCCGGGCTCCCCCCACGGGTGGTTTCCCAATAGAAATATCTGGGTATAGTCTGGTGCCTCCGTGCCTGCCTTCTTAACCTTATGGCCGTGCACAGTTACATGCCCGGGAGACGGACTCTGCTCATCGTTACACGTGTTGCTTCTCGCCATGCTACCATGTGCTCCATTTGGGCTGTACAATTAATGTGGTGTATTAGTTTGTAACTCAATTTTCTTTGGCGGTGCCATGAGAATCAGGTTTTCGTACTATTGTGTTGGGCTGTATGATACGATCGCGATCGAATTACACTGCAGCTAGAAAATTTTAGCTTGTTACTCGTGGTGTCCTTTTTGTTGGAGATCTATTGTTTTTTTTTTTGGGGGGGCGGAGGGGGTGTGTTCTTGGTCTTGTCGGGCCTTTATTCACTCAATAAATTGTCTATATTCAGGTTCAGGTTGAGGCATATGTGTGTCAATTATAGATGGATGGTTCTCATTGTATCATGATCTTATATTTGGCCGTCTTTGTGCTGGGAGTGGTAATCTCTACCCTTGGCCTTGGATAGGATTGCCCCTGTGTGCTTGTTGACCATTGATTTTTTTTTCTTTAGACAATTCTGAAACTGTGATGGAGCACATTGGAAATTGCAGTGCATAGCCATTAGTTTTTGAACCGAAGTCTTGTAGTTGACACATTTGCGATCTTTAAATGGACTATGCTGTTTGAACTGAATGGGAGAGGTCTTAACTGTTTACATGTGTTCAATTTCAGGAGAAAGTATGAATCACCCCCTTGAACTCTTGCAAAGGTATAGGTTACCTTGCTGAACTTCAAAACCAGATTTTTTACAACCTTAGAGTATGAAAACCTGATAGAATCTCCCTTTGGCCAAATAGAAAGCGGTTTTGGCATTAGAAAGAAGTTTTGGGGCACATGAAAATGGATTAAAGAGGGAGGAGAGAGCAGGTGACACCGGCCTTCATTGAGGATTAAGTCTTTGAGTATACTTAAACAAACTCAGTATGTGTTTTTCTTACCTTTGAAGGATCACTGTGTACCATGACTTGTAGTCCAATGACTAATATAATATGTGTTAAAAAATGCCTTGAAACTGTTTTCTAATGGGCCAAGGTGGATTCTATTTGGTTTTGAAACTTGAAGATAGTTTATCTGGTTTTGAAGTTCAGGGAAGGTAATCTATATCTATGAAAGAGTTGAGGGGGGTAACATATGATAATTTGTGATGATTAATAATTTCCATTGACTTTTGGGTAGAGTATAAATGGTACATGAAGTGGGCCTGACCTCCGAGGCCCAATATACTCTAACACTCCCCATGATCTGAGCAGCACACATGGCGTTGAGGCTGAGTACAAACAATCGCAAAGAAATAAACAAAACACACAATCACTCCCCGCAATGGAATGGTCGGTCTTGCGCGGACGTTCGTGGACCTGAACTCGAGGAAGACTGTGCTAGGAAGGCCCTTGGTGAAGATGTCAGATCTTTGGGGACGACGTCGGGACGTGCATCACACGAACATGTCCGAGAGCAACTCGCTCGCGGACGAAGTGAAGATCGATCTCGACGTGTTTGGTGCGTTGATGCTGCACCGGGTTGGTAGAGAGGTAGACCGCGCTGACGTTGTCGCAGTAGACGAGGGTGTCCTTCTGCAGCGGACTGTGGAGCTCCTGAAGCAGCTGACAAAGCCAACAAGACTCGGCGACGCCATTGGCGACCGAGCGGTACTCGGCCTTCGCGCTGGAACGGGAGACCGTGTGCTGGCGTTTGGACGACCAGGACACTAGGTTGTCGCCGAGGAAGACGCCGTAGCCCGACGTGGACCTCCTGGTATCTGGACAGCCGGCCCAGTCAGCGTCGGTGTAGACGGTGAGGGTCGTGGCGGCGGAGCGACGAAGGAGCAGACCAAGCTCCAGAGTGCCACGAAGGTATCGCAGTATACGCTTGAGAGCAGCAAAGTGGGGTTCCCGCGGATCATGCATGAACAAGCGGCACTCGCTGGGACGGCGAGGTGATGTCGGTCGTGTCGGTTGGCATCTTGTAGGGCACCTGCCAAGCTGCGATAGAGAGTGGCATCGGAAACCGAAGTGCCGCCTACCGAGAGCTTGGCGCTGGTGTCCGCTGGTGTGGAGCAGGATTTGCAGTCACTCATGCCTGCAGGTCCAGAATGTCCATGACGTACTGCCGTTGAGAGAGGAGAAGACCGCCAGACTGTGGGATCGCCGAGATGCCAAGAAAATGGTGCAAGGGCCTGAGATCGTTGAGAGAGAAAGCCTGCTCTAAAGCTAAAACTGTGTGCCTGAGAAGATCATTAGAGGAGGCGGTCAACACAATGTCATCCACGTAGAGCAGAAGATAAGTTGTCTCCGAACCCTTCCTGTAGATAAACAGTGAGGTGTCTGACTTGGCCTCGACGAACCCCAATGCTCGAAGATGGGAGGCAATAGTGGTATACCAAGCCTGCGGTGCCTGCTTAAGACCATAGAGGGACTTGCGAAGAAGGCAGACATAATTGGGGCAAGATGGGTCCACAAACCCTAATGGCTGAGCGCAGTAGACTGTCTCCTCAAGCAGGCCGTGTAAGAAGGCGTTGCTCACATCCAACTGACGAACGGACCAACCACGAGAGATGGCCAATGAGAGAACCGTCCGAATGGTAGCTGGCTTGACCACAGGGCTGAATGTCTCATCGAAGTCAACTCCGGGGCGCTGAGTGAAACCCCGAAGGACCCAACGAGCCTTGTGGCGGTCAAGAGAGCCATCAGCATTGAGCTTGTACTTAAAGATCCACTTCCCGATTACCACGTTTGTCCCAGCTGGCCGTGGTACAAGGTCCCAAGTGCCGTTGGCACGGAGGGCTTCATACTCCCGCGCCATGGCAGCCCGCCAATTAGGATCGGCGAGGGCAGCGCGGATTGACGTGGGAGGAGGAGGCAGCGCTGAGACATGCAGCATGAGACTGTCCGGGGGCTTGATCTGTTTGCCTGCCTTGCGACGAGTGATCATGGGGTGGTCATTCGCCTGATAGGAGAGCGGCTCCACCGGCAAACAACTCGTGGAGGAGGTCCGACGAGGCGGCGGAGCCGGTAGAGGAATGGCCTGCGAAGAAGAGGCAGCGGGGGCAGCGGTGACCGTGGTGCGTGACGAAGAGCCGCGGCGGTGGTAGACCATCAGAGGTATCGCGTGCGGTTGTCGGCCGTCCTGGAAAGCCCCGTTGGCAACAACCTGTGGAGCGGTACCAATAGGGGCAGCAGGAGCTGAGTGGCCGGCAGAGTGGACACCACTGGCAACTACCTGCGGAGAGAGACCAACAGGGGCAGTGGTGACTGCCGTCGGGGCAGAGACGATGGTCGTCGGTGCAGGGGCGGCCGATGTGACCGCCGTTGGGGCAGGGGCCGCCGTCGGGGTAGGGGTAGCCGTGGAAGGACCTGTAAAGGAAGAAGAAGCGCGGACTCCTATGGGGAGAGGAGGACCGGCGCAGTCACTGAGGAAGTAGAGATCGTCCGGGGAGGACGAGGCGGAGGTACTGGAGGTATACGGGAAGGAGGACTCGTCAAAGGTGACGTGACGAGATGTGATGACGCGGTTGGATGCAAGATCCATACACCGGTATCCCTTGTGATCTGGGGAGTACCCGAGAAAAACACAAAGGGAGGAGCGTGGCGCGAGTTTGTGTGAGGCTGTGCTAGAGAGGTTAGGATAGCAGGCACAACCAAACACGCGAAGGTGGGTGTATGGGGGATGGAAACCGTGAAGGGCATAGAAAGGGGTAGGCTCAGTGAGAGTGGAAGAGGGGCGCCGGTTTATTAGGTATGTGGCTGTGAGGAGAGCTTCCACCCAGAATGAGGGGAGGCGGCTCGAGCAGAAGGGGCGCGATAACGTCATTGGTGGTACGGATGGCGCGCTCGGCCCTTCAGTTTTGAGGTGAGGTGTATGGACAGGACATGCAAAAAACGACACTGTGAGTGAGGAAAAAGGAACGGGAGGAGGAGTTGTCAAACTTCATGACCGTTGTCGACTTGGACACACTTGGCGGTGGTCTCGAATCGAAATACGGACGTAGGCAAAGAAGTGAGAAATGATGGGAAAAGTGTCGGATTTGACGCGAAGAGGAAAGGTCCACATGAAGTGGGAGCGATTGTCAACAACTATGAGGTAGTACTTGTAACCTGAGACGCTGGCAACAGGGGATGTCCACAAGTCGCAATGTATTAAGTCAAAGTTGTTGGTGGCGCAGGAGGTGCAGGACTCAAAGGGAAGTCGAACATGTCGACCCAACTGACAGGCATGGCAAAGATGGTCAGGCTTGGATGTACTGCAAGGAATAGCAGATGAGCTAGCTAGGCGAGAGAGAGTCGCATGACCAGGGTGGCCAAGGCGACGGTGCCAAAGCTCCGTTGTGGTGACCAGTGCCTGGGAAGGTGGGGTGGAGGTGTGAAACAGATAAAGGTCTCCGGAGCTATTGCACCTGGCAAGTATGCTCCCAGTCTGAAGATCCTTGACCGACATACCGAAGGGGTCAAACTCGACGGAGCACTGGTTATCAACGGTGAACTGACGAACAGAGATCAGGTTTTAAATTATTTGAGGGGTGACAAGGACATTACGGAGAGTGAGATCGCCGTGGATGTTGGGAAAAGGTGAGACTACCAGTGGAGGTGACCGGCAGACGTGTCCCATCGCCAACAATGATGTTGGACGGTGAGTGAAAGGTAGGAGGACGGAAGTTGGAGATGTTACCGGTACTGGAAGACATGTGTGAAGTAGCCCCAGAGTCCATGTACCAAGTTGCGTGAGTAGGAGCCACCACAGGAACAGGAGCAGGAGCGGTGCATGCGGCCAAGGCGTATGCCATCTGCGGTGTCCAAGTCGAGGATGCTGAGTCTCCTGTGTCGACGGAGGGAAAAAGATGGACGAGGACCTCAGGTGGCAAGTGGGTCAAGGCAGCGACCACGGCTTGTTCGGCGGGTGCCATGGTGGCGGAAGAGGGGGACGCCAGCCGACGCAATTTTTGAACCTCACCGGACGCCATCCGGCGCGGGTCGGACGCCGTCCGACAGGAGCTCTGCAGGCTCGGGAAGGCTGGTCGGACACCGTCCGAAGCTGTCCGGACGCCGTCCGGGGAGGCGGCGCTGGGACAGAAGCGATCCACCGGCCGTGGAAAGGGGCCACGGGCGCTGCAGGCGCCATCCGACGCGCGTCGGACGCCGTCCGGCAGTGAGCTCTGCGAGCTACTGGGTGCCGGTCGGACACCGTCCGGAGACGGGCGGACGCCGTCGGGCGGTGGAGAGGAGCGACGCGCCGCCACGACGGTCGTGGAGAGGGAGACGGTGCGCGGTGGGAGAGCAGCGCGTCGAGGTCCGCGAGGGCGTGGCGGCGCCGAGCGGCTGATCCGAAGGCGCCGCCGCGACGAACCTGTGGCCGACTGGAGCTCGGGTGGAAACCGGGAAATGGCGGCGGCGATGGCATCCGGGGCGGTGGCCGCCACAAGAGCTTGGGTGGCCGCGAGGACGTCGACAGGAATGGGAGGAGCGGCTGGAGAGGAGGATCGGGAGGAGGCCGAGGCAGCGGCGGAGGGGGTGGCCGCCATGGGGCGCAGCGGAGGGGGGGGCCTAGGATCTAACCTCCTGATACCATGATAATTTGTGATCATTAATAATTTCCATTGCCTTTTGGGTAGAGTATAAATAGTACACGAAGTGGGCCTGACCTCCGAGGCCCAATATACTCTAACAACATATACCTTTTCCTTAATTTAACTGGTTTTGTCAACATGTTTGTGTTTGAATACTTTGCACTCTGTGCTCTTCTTTTTCATCTCTGAAATTCATCAGCATGTAACATATTGGATATTGTCATGGGCTATTTTGAATTTGCAGACTGCAGTAAATGTTTTTTTTTATTGGAATAGGGTCTTACATCAGTTTTAGCACACAATACAAAATACACTTTTGTTTTATGTGCTGATAACTAACTGATCACTTTTCTTGGTTGTAGCACCTTCAAGAAAAATGCACCTAATGCCATCAAGGAGATTAGGAAGTTTGCGCAGAAGGCTATGGGTACCACAGATGTCAGGGTTGATATGAAGCTCACCAAGCATATATGGAGCAGTGGTGTCCGGAGTGTACCAAGGCGTGTCCGTGTCAGAATCGCCCGCAAGAGGAACGATAGGGAGGATGCCAAAGAGGAGCTCTACTCTCTGGTCACTGTTGCTGAGACCCCCCCCCCCCCCAGAAGGGTCTGGCTACCAAGCATGTTGAAGATGATTATTGAATCCACCTGTCTTGATCCACCAGATAAAAAACGGAGGCAAATTTTGTTGTTTTGAATGGTTAGATGTTAGCACTAGGTTGATATCTTACTCATGAAACATGGAGTTCCCCCTTAGATCCTTTTTATACTGTTTCTTTGGACAGTGAACTCAAACAAATATACTTGACAGATGGCTCTGTATTAGCACTAGTATTGCTTTGGATTCAGCTATATTGGCCTTGTGATAATTGGTAGTTACTTACTGCCTCTATGTTCGATCTGCAGCAAGAGATGGCTTGAGGCACAAGGTATGCATATTGACATGTATGTTTATTTGATGCTTGGCTTCCCCCCTTTCTTGCTGGACAACCATTCCTAGGGCTCTGTAAGTAGAGCTTTGAACTAATCTTACTATTTGTTTTTCTGATTGTTACTTGGGCGTAAACTGCATTGATTCGGGTTGCAGAAAATTTTATTTTTTTGTTCATGGGGTTTAACGTTTGTGTTTTTTTAAGTACTTTACTAGCGAGACTAGCGAGGTTCACAAGAGCGCGGGGCATTAATTTCATAAGTCACAAGCTATATATAACGTTTATGAGGTTAAATGTTTGTGTTTTTGTAGTACTTTACTAGCGAGGGTCACGCGCCACGGCCGCATGGCATTAATTTGATAAGGCACAAATACATGATTTTGTGGGGGAGTTAGACGTGGAGGGATGGCAAAAATACCCATGGGTCTGGGTTTTGGTCCAAAAATGGACCCATGGGTATGAAAGTTCGGGTCTGGGTCTGGGTCCAACTTTAGACCCATAGGTACCTAGACATGAACTGTAGCACTATAATGTGGGCCTAGTTAAATGGGTGTCCTGATGGATTGAAGGATGCTTATTTGCTTGTGTTTTAGTTGTGGCTGGTGTAGTTTATACTTGTGTTACCTTATATTTGGTTATTTGTGTTGTTTCTAGTTGAATGGCTAGTTAATTTTTATGCTTATATTATCTTAAAATGCTACTAATGGTTATACATGTAACACAGTTTTAATGTATATTTTCTGTTGATTCTGGACTGTTATTAGGTAATTAAATGTAACATAGTTATACATGTAACATAGTTGAATGGACTGTTGATTCTACTTTTTCCAGAATTACATGTAATTAAAAAGCAATTTTATGCATTCATTTCCTATGTAATGCCCTTTTTGCATTTTTAATAAATCCCCTTTCTATTCCTCATTCCCAACGTGTAGAAAACGATCTAGACGTCCCCGGATAGACTGAGCGGGAATATCCGGACATCAACCTAGGCACCGAAGATCTAGCCGAACCAAGCAGGTTTCCTATTCCCATATATTTATTTATGCATTTATTTTCAAGTTAATTATTTAATGTCCAACTTACTCCAGCAAATATTTATGTTTGCATATCGAAATGATCTTATATAAAATACTAATTTCCCCATTAATTTATAGGAAACCCTAGATAAATACAAAAAATAAGTAAGTCTCATATAGCATACAGGATCCTCATTGCATCCTTAATTTGAGCATGGTAAAGAAAGTGGATGTGTTGTTAAAGTTGAGGTTGTGGTCTTGGTCTAAGGTTGTGAAGGTGTTGGAGTTCAGCGTGAACAAACAATGGAAAGAGTGAGAAGGTTAGTGGATCGCCCTAAACGCAGTTGTTCACAAGGCTATCATAAAATGTGCATTAAGTCTATATTTAAATCTTCCTGTTAAATTTCAGTTAAAACCATGCATTAGCTAATAGACTTGCATATGGGAAACTTGTCAGGACGTAAGTGCTTACCCGTTGCTGTTCGGACTACCCTACTTTTGGGTAGGTCCTTTCTTTTTTGCATAAGACTTTTCTCTTGAGGACCTGGAAGAATTCAGTGTAGATTTTTAAGTTATCCTAAACTCAAGCCATGCATGTGGTTTTTAGATATAAATTTTGAAAATGTACTATTAGTTTTAAGCCCTATTGTAAAATAACCTCGGTATGTACTATGCAATAAAGTTTGGTTGTTTTAACTATTTCGGAATACGGTTGAAATCCTGGACAGTTGTATTTTCGGGGACTTCCTGGAGTCCCCATAGACCTTTACCCTAATTTTTTGGTTGAGTTTTAGAAAATGTTATGTTTTCTATTTTTCCCTAAAGATGACGCGGCGCAACCTGGTTGCGCCGTGTTGCTTGACCAAAGAGAGTCACATGGCATAACCATGAAACAGTTGGTAGTGCCTTATAATATAGAATATATATGCAAACTTTTGAAGACGTGAATTACAGTTGGATTCAAATCTTGCTTATGTTTTCGGAGATAGATTCAAATCGCCGGGGACTAACGCGCCCGCTAAGGACCTACGCTGCAAGGGAATGAAAGGGGAACATGCAGGGGTGATGTGAATGCTCATGGGGCTTAAGGGCAGGCACGCGAAAGGACGGAGGCGGCTGGCGACGGAGAGCTCATCGGCGGCCGGGACAGAGGCATTGGCGACACGGCAGCTCCGAGCACCCCTGCTGAAATTGATTGAGGCGAAAGGATTAGGGCACTATCTAGTAGCTCGAGATGGAAGGAATTGAGTTGTGGCTCACGGAATCGTCGGGATTGCTTCAGCGCCGGCGAGGATGGAATTTGGCGAAAATGGGAAAGGCGAGGCTGGCGGGCGATCCGTGGCTTTATAGACGTGGGAAGATGTTTTAGGCCCGAAGATGCACTCGATGGCACGGTTGGGCGGGCTGCGCGGCGACGGGACAGCGCGGCGCGGCAGAACCGATGTGGCGCGACAACGGGACGGGCGCGGTGCTCACATGATGGCTCTAATGGCGGCCAGTTGGCGCGGCGCGCGATGCGGCAGAGCAGCAGGCGCAGAGGCAACAGAGACATGCGGCGGCAGGGCCACCAGGTAGAGAGAGAAGGGAGGGGGGAGAGATATATAGAGAGAAAGAGAGAGTGTGTGTGAGATAGTGGTGGATGGGCCCACATGTCAGCACGTGTTTGAACAAATTTTGAAATTTCAGAAATTTTGAAATGCCCCCAAAATTGGGCTGTTACAAATCCCTCCCCCATAAAAGAAAATCTCGACCTCAAGATTGCGTACCTAGTTGGTGAACAGATTGGGGTACTTTTGTCGAAGCAGCTCCTCGGGTACCTAGGTAGACTGGTTTGCTTGCTCCACTGAACCTTGCACATCTTGACGATCTTGTTCCTCATCTGCTTCTCCATAGTGTCCATGATTCGAACTGGTCGTACTTCGTAAGCAAGATTGCGGTCTATGGTTCCATCTGGGAGGCCAACCAACTCATTTTTCGGAACTCAAGACACTTCTTGAGCTGAGAAACATGGAAGACAATGTGGACATCCCCAAAAATCTACCAGCAGGTCCAATTGGTAAGCTATTTGCCCCCTTTTAGCAGTGATAGGGTACGGTCCCACATAACGTGGTGCTAATTTTCCCTTCTGATGGAACCTCTGATTTCCCTTCCTCGGTGCTACCTTGAGGTAAACCGAGTCTCCCACTTGAAAAGAAAGGTCCCTCTGATGGTTGTCCGCATAGCTTTTCTGTCTCGATTGGGCTGCCAGTAATCTTTCTCTTATAATCCAGACCTTATCCTCAGCGTCCTTAAGGGTTTCCGAGCCAAAAACATGGTTCTCTCCCATCTCGGATCAATGGAGAGGAGTTCTACACTTGCATCCATATAAGGCCTCGAAAGGTGACATCTTTAGACCGGACTGGAAACTGTTGTTATAAGCAAATTCTGCATAGGCAGCCACTTCTCCTAGTCCGTGGAGAACTTCAGGGCACAAGCTCTTAGCATATCCTCCAAAATTTGGTTAACTCATTCGGTTTGACCATCAGTTTGGGGGTGGAAAGCGGTGCTAAAGAGTAGGCTGGTCCCTAATGCACAGTGTAATTTTTCCCAAAATTGAGAGGTGAACTGTGTCCCTCGGTCCGACACAATTCGCTTGGGAACTCCGTGTAGACTCACTATTCTAGCCATGTATAGTTCAGCCAATTTCTTCCCCTTGTAGGTAGTCTTCACTGGTACGAAGTGTGCGACCTTGGTTAAACGATTTACCACAACCCAAATCGAATCATATCCCGCCTTGGTCTTGGGGAGCCCGAGCATGAAATCCATGGCAATCTCTTCCCACTTCCATTCTGAGACCTTGAGAGGTTGGAGTAGTCCTGCTGGTCGCTGATGTTCGGCCTTGACTTGCTGGCATATGTGGCATTGCGCCACATATTCATCTATGTCCTTTTTCATTCTCGGCCACCAGAACCTCAGCTTCATGTCTTGGTACATTTTGGTGCTTCCTGGGTGTAAGGAGAGTTATGTGACTCGCACAGAATGAGATCTCTCAAATCCGGGT
The DNA here is from genome assembly GCA_036346415.1 of Raddia guianensis. NCBI lineage: Eukaryota > Viridiplantae > Streptophyta > Magnoliopsida > Poales > Poaceae > Raddia > Raddia guianensis. The sequence goes on from CM070539.1 coordinate 37,743,178, forward strand.
CTTGTGGAACAAATATTCATTTCCCTAACCACAACACCCCTTGATCATCCTTAGAAACCTTGTAATTCTTGTCTTGGGCGATGAGCATTTCGATCCTCTAGGTGTTGGGATGCTCCCTTTGCTTCTCCTTGATCTGGTCGAGCAGATCCGGCTTAACTTCCAAGGTGGCCAGGTACCCTCGGTTAACCATTTCGATCTTAAGTCGACTCAAGTCCACGACTATTTGCATAGGAACCGAGTCGATATCCATGTGGTTGCATTGGGACTTGCAGCTAAGAGCATCGGCTACGACATTGGCCTTTCCAGGGTGGTACTGTATGTTCAAGTCGTAGTCATTGATCAATTTTAGCCACCGCCTTTGCCTCATGTTGAGGGTGCTCTAGGTGAAAATATACTTAATGCTCTTGTGGTCGGTGAATATGTCACAAGGTCGACCTACCAAATAGTGTCCCTAGATCTTCAGTGCTTGCACAACTGCAGCCAGCTCCAGGTCAGGGGTGCGGTAGTTGATCTCGTGCTTTCTCAGCTGACGTGATGCATAAGCAACCACCCTTCCTTCTTGCATCAGGACGCACCCTAGACCATACTTGGAGGCATCGCCGTACACCTCGAGCTTCTTACTAGTGTCCGGTGTCACTAACACTGGGGTAGAGGTAAGTCGTTGTTTGAGCTCCTGAAAACTTTTCTCACAGGCGTCCATCCATTCAAACTTCCTGTCCTTCTTCAAGAGTTGTGTCATTGGTCAGGCCGTTTTCGAGAAATTCTTGATGAAACGCCGATAGTAACCAGCCATTCCAAGGAAGCTCCTTACTTCGGTAACAGACGTACGAGTTGTCCACTCCATCACCGTAGCCACCTTAGCCGGGTCTACCTTGATTTCATTGGCGGATACGATGTGCCCTTGGAAACTGACGTCGTCGATCCAAAACTCACACTTACAAAACTTCGCGTAGAGTTGATATTCTCGGAGCTTATCCAGGACCAGGCGTAGGTGCTTCTTGTGTTCCCCATCATCCTTGGAGTATATCAGGATATCATCAATGAAAACCACTACAAAGTGGTCCAGGAATTCGATTATAATCTTATTCATCATGTTCATGAAATGTGCTTAGGGCGTTGTTCAGACCAAAAGACATCACTAGGTACTCGTACAATTCGTATCTGGTGGTGAAGGCCGTCTTGGGTATGTCTGCCACCCTAACTCGGACTTGGTGATATCCCGACCGAACATCGATTTTTGAGAAGCACTTGGCACCCCTCAGTTGATCAAAAACATCGTCGATCCGAGGAAGGGGATACTTATTCTTGATGTCAACGGCATCCAGGACTCGATAATCTACCACCATCCTCTGCGTCTTATCCTTTTTATCCACGAACATGGCTGGGGAACCCCATGGGGTGGAACTGGGGCGGATTAATCCGTGACTCTGCATCTCGTCCAGCTGTTTCTTCAGTTCGGCCAGCTCCACTGGATTCATCTTGTAGTAGGGCTTATATATTGGGGCGGTTCTAGGGATGAGGTCAATGGGAAACTGCATGCCATGATCTGGTGGTAGTCCTGGGAGTTCCTCGGGGAAGACATAGAGGTATTCCTTCACCACGGTACCTTGGAGGGGTCATCCTCCCTAAGAGACCATAGGGCTCTGCCCCACCTAAAGGGGGTATCTATTCTCCAAACGCACTCGTAGCACCTTCCTCGGAGCATCATGATTTCCCTATGGGCACAATCTATGACTCCCTTGTAGTATTGGAGCCAATCCATCCCGTTTATCATGTCGATCCCCTTACAAGGTATAACCATGAGAACGAAGAAAAATCTTATATTCTCCTGCTCAACCTCTATATGTCGACACACCCTGGTGGCGGTCAGCATACCTCCCGAGGACTTTATTACCAATGCCCTTACTAGCGGGATTGCTTGTAGCCCATATCTATCCACATAATGTTGTATGCTGTGAAATGAATGAATGCGATGCACCCGAATCGAAAAGTACTATCACTGGGTTGCTAAGTAACGTGAACGTACGCATAACACCGGCCCGTTGCTTCCTCGGCCTCCTCGACGGTGACCTGGTTGAGCCTCCCGCGGCCAGCTTTGGTGACAGATCCAGCCACAGAACCTTGCCCCATTGCTCTTCCTAGCGGAGCTTGACCCCTAACTGGTGTGTTCACCGTGTTGAAAGACATCGAAGGCTTTTTCTTCTCGAGGCAGGCTGCCGCAAAGTGCCCAGGCTTGTGGCACAGAAAGCAAGCTCCAGCAACTCGATCGGCAGAAGCGGCTTGGTTGTAAGGCTGGGGAGGAGCAGATGGCCTCCCAATGGTCTGGTAACCTCGGTTTCCGAGGTTCTGATAAGTCAGTGCCAGACGGTACGGAGGTTGCGTCCTTTGGTATTGTGTCACAGGGCGAGGGAAGTTGGTTGCACTCGCCCTGCTGTTGACATCAAATAAACATCAATTTTACACGTCAACATATTCCAAAATTCCAGCATTTCAGAGGGAAAATCAAGGTTTATACTAACATTTTATTTATTATAATAAAGTTCCACAAGTTTTGGTGAGTTTTGGGTCGACAGGTACAAAATGGGAAGAACCGGAGCCGAACCAGGCAAAAGGCTGGGCCGGCCGACCCACCCTAGGCCGGCCGACCTGGCCACATCACCAATCCGGCTCCAGCTTCTCTCAAGTGGCTTAAAAGCACAAATTGAAGACATCTACACCCTCCATTGCAGTCGGTTTGATCAAATGGACATGGTTGATTCATAAATAAGCATAGGATTCCCTTGGATTCCTTTCTTACAGATGTCAACTTGATCCACCGGCTTAAGGGGTTAATCTCCACCGTCAATGAAGCATCCTAGAAGAAATCCACGGCCGGGAGGTGACAAAGGTGGGTCGGCCGACCCACCTAGGCCGGCCAACCCCGGTGGATGCTCCTCAAATTCCCCTTTGGAGGGTGGCAAGATGACAAGTGTCCCATGCCGTGGCACCCTCTCATTGGCTCCGGAACACTATAAAAGGACCCCTACACCTCACTTTCTTGGAGAACACAACACATTCAACACTCTTCATTCCACTTATTAGACTAGCTCTTAGTCTAGTAGTAGTTGGGAGTTAGAGTCAAGTCGGCCTGAAGCTCGGAGTTCCGGAAGTGTCTTCGGGAATTCGGGTAATAGCTTTTGTACCATTTTCTAATTGTTTCAATTAGTGAGATCACTTCATTCATTGCTTATGTGTTGAGCTTTATTTGATTTGAGTATATTTACATAAATGAGTTGTGTAGATTTGCCTTACCGGTAGCTTATATTCATCTGGAATCATTTTAGGTTCTCACTCATATACTGCAAGAGCCAGACATTGAATCTAAATCAACTTCTTTTTGGTGCTGAGGAAAATTGATTAGAAATAGGAGCAGACGTGGTGTCTGAGACTAGGACTAACTCGGTTTACACCCGGACCCACGTATATATGGTAGGTGGTAGGTGGTGACAGCCCTATTCATCCGTAGATACTAAGTATCTCGTGCGTAACCCACAGCGTCTGGCTTTGAATCACTAGAGCCCTATCGGAATGATCAGAACCATTCGGGATTCCAATTCAGGATAGCGGGTGGTAGTGAATGTCCAAGCTCCAACGATGAAAACGAAGTGAACCACTGTTTCATTACCTAAGCTCGCTCAATAAACTGAATCACACAATTTTGTGACCTTATTAAACTTGTCTCGTTGTCCTCCCAACTGTCCATCTAGCTAGAGTAGCTTTCTCTTTATTTGTGTGAATATTTATCCTGTGTGTGTCACCGGTCCTTTTTATTTATCCTAACCCCCGTTACCTAGACTGGCTAGTATTTTAAATAATTAAGATATAGAGGATTGTCTCTTTGAACCCTCGTTCCCTGTGGATTCGATTACTCTAGGAATACTCCTCGTCAAAACTACAAGCGATATCCGTCCGCTTGCGGATTAATTTCTTTGAGCGTAACTATCGCCAACACCTGCCTCGGCTCGAACTCGACCCAGCTCGAGTAGCCAGCTTCCTCTTTCGGGCGACCTCCATGCCCTTCATCTCGTTCTCTAGGATCAGGGCCTTGTTTACCATGTGCTGGAAGTCATGGTAATCCAGCAATATCAGGCGGGGGGATAGGCTGGGGAGCATACCCTCCAGGAATTTGTCGATCTTCTCATCCTCATCCTCGACGTCACCCGGGGCGTAGCGTGCTAGCTGGTTGAAGCGGTTAAGATAGTCGTTGATCGAGGAGTTCCCTTGCTTCAGCTGGCGGAACTCTTGTTTCTTCATGTGGATGACTCCCCGGGGTACGTAGAATGAACGGAAGGCAGTCTCGAACTCCTCCTAGGGGATGTCCTTTCTGTGGTTCGCGATGGGCTGAAGATCTTCTCCAAGGCCATCCTCTTCATTTTCTTCGTTTCCACCTTGCCCCTCTTGTGCCTCTTGCTCGGCCTGTTCGCGCTCGGCACCATCGCCGTCTTCAACGTCACTAGGATGAGCGGTGACGTAGTTTTTCCACCAATTGGCAGCAGCTCCATCCAGCTGGTGGGTGGCGAGAAGCACCTTGTCCTCTTCGGGGCACCGGATCAGAGCTAGCTTTCGCTTGATCGTACGGAGCCAATCCTCTGCTTCCATGGGTTCGTTGGCGTGGGCGAACATCGGGGGTAAGTAGTCCGCAAGCTTCATCCCACGGCTGTTCTTTACCTGTCTCTGCTCGCGAAACACTTCGCCGAGCATTTGAGCTTGGTACGCCATTACTTGTCCTAGCGTCGGATCTCCCGGTGGGGGTGCCGAAATGTCACCGAGACCGCGGCCACGTCCTCGGCCTCTACCAGCATCCACAGCAGCAGCAGCACCACGAGCCCGACCAGCTCCTCTACCTCTTGCCATATATGGATATACGTTATTCGTATTTATAAATATGCATGATTTTTTTTACGAAAATAATTTGAGATGCAGCAAGAATCAAAATCAACCAAGTCATCAAAAGCAAGGTAGAATCAAATCACAACAAATAAGGCAGGTCTCGATAGCCCTTGCCCTATAAGGGCAAGCAAACTAAGTTACAAAACAAATGTTTTTGCCCTATCACCAATAGGGCTCGACAAATCACCATACCTGAAACATGTCCATCATTTAATAGGACAACTGCCATCCATCTAACAACATAGCTAAGGCCCATCGTCTACTAGGGCGGATGGCTCTAAGGCTCACGAAGAGAGACTACAGGCTCTAGCCACGACGACGGCGGGAGTAGATGAAACGCGGGGGCGCACGTCTCATAAGGAAGTCGAAGCCGATGGCGAAGCGTGGCCTCGTAGGGGGTCCCGGTGCCGGCGGTGCAGGAGCGGCGTCGCCTCCAGTGTCGGTGTCAAAGTCGACGTCCATCGGTGGCTTCTCCTGTGGAGCCTCGGAGAAAGATGACCCATGGCGCGGTATCCCCACCAAGGCTCGGGGCAGCAGAGTCCTCTTCCACATTGTAGTGCAGCGGTTCTCATACTCCGGCAGCGGATAATTTGGCCCCGGAGGTGAGAGCGAAGGGTCCTGGTGGTCACGCTGAACCAGCACCTGTCGTGCCTCCTCCTCCTGGCGTCGGTGAAGTGCCTCTCTCGTTATGTCCCGCTGACGCCGCGCCATGGCCAGGCTCATGTCATGGTGGTGGAGCCGTCTCCCCACCACCCTCAGCTCATTGTCCGCCGCCCGGAGCGACGAACGTAAGAGGCTGATCTCCTCCAGCGCAATACCGACCACCTTGGGTGGTACCGTTGTGAAGACGCGCCAGACGGACCAGCTGGTGCTGAATCGGCGTGGAGGCACGGCCGAACCCAGGGAGTGACCTCATATGCATCGCCGTCGGAAGTGCATAGCCCCCCCGGAGATAAACATTGTACTCCCTCTGGAGTCCAGTGGTGGCCTCCATCGCAGCGTCGTTGATCGCCGCCTGCAGGTGATCTCTCAGAGTCTAGGTGTCGTAGCTATGTGCCTCAACCTTGTCTCCCTCGTAGTAGATGACTACCCGCATGAGGTAGGCAGTACGAGGAAGAGATCGAGCATCCATCCAAAAGAACCTCGCCTCTCGCTGAAGGACAGAGACCGACACAGCTACTGGAGTCCCCGGACCCACTGGCTCCAGTAACGTGGGTCCTCGTAGCAGTGCGTTGACCTCTCGTCAGCGTAGGAGTGCTGATGGCAACGATCCATCTACAGAAAAATTTTGACAACAATTTTGTTAGAACAGATAGACAGAGTATTAAAGGAATGTTTTAAGCATAAAAATAGTCATAAAAGGGAAATATATATATAATTTTCCTAATTTTGACCTCCAAGTCATATGGGTCCTACAGTCGCAGGCTCTGAAACCAGCTTTGTCAGCCCTCAATTTTAACTTACCTTGAGGGTCGGAATCCCGTGCACTTGCCCCTGGATCGGTACACTAGTGCGGAAGATCACATAGCCGATACAAGCGTACATCGATTTAATAGAATCCCTGAATATTACATAACTTGTTACGCCCATATGCGGTTTTAGTAAGACGGACAATGCATGCCTCAGTATACAACACAATATCAGAGTTTGCAGCCATCTCCAAAATATATACTCAAAAGAATCCCAATTGGCTAACTGTCCAGCCACGACCGGAGCGGCCCCTAAGACTCGTCGAGTCCACTGAAGTCCTGCCCGTCGTCTTCATGGCACTCGTTTAGATCCTCCTCGATTCCTTCGTCTAAAGAATATAAGGAGGCGACGTAAGCGTCATCCAAATGATGGCAAGTTAACACTTCCCTTAATGCACATAGTGTTTAGAAGGCTTTATTTGGAGAAAATATTTATTTTATTTGCGAAAAGCCAGGTTTTATGAGATTTTGAAATCATCCTAACTAGCACCAACTAGAATTTGTCTTGTTTATATAAATCAGAGGTTTACCATCTTAATAATGCTCCCAATCCCAACTGATCAACCAACCATGCCAACCCACCTACAATAGACCAACTCTCGACCAAATACCCAAACCATCATGACTGCTCATCCCGACTTTCTTCCGGTTGCCCCGACATTTCCTAGTTCCGCCATCTTTCTAGGATTTGGCAATCCTGTTGTCGACCACACTTGCCATGGCATGCCCGCCTCAGCCTTGGGGGTTGCCAGCCCTCACTAGCCTACCGTCACCCTAGGGAAGTGTGGCCTTTATCACCCTCGATGATGACCCATGCCGGTCCCTATCGAGAATGGTCCCAGAGGGCCTTCGCAGAGCGCGCACAACTGGTGATCCAAGACTCGTACTCCACGCGATGGCCACGCGTTGTGTTGGAACCATCCCTCAGATGGCAGCGATCTCCCCGCTACGCATGTTACTCTGCGCTCCTCCTAGGTAAGCCCTGGCTAAACCCAGCACCAGACACCCTGTGCCTCAATCATCCATCAGGATGTCCTCCAGGGGCAACCCACCAATCATTCTCTACTTCCACGGCCATTGACCATACCATACTTAGTCTATCCCAACCAACCGATCAAACCAGACCGACCTCCCACGTAACCTTATTCTCAAACACATCAGCCCAACATGCAACTGATAGTCCTAACTGGCATATGTCATATCATGTTTGAATGAGAAGAATGAATGACCGGTGAATATCGGTTCACCGTTCCGTGGCGATTAGCTAGAAGATTTGTTTAAGCCTAAGCCAGTCTAAGCACGTTTTACCCATTAGGTAGGGTTAAAGTGATTATCAGGCTAATCATAGGCTAACAAGAGTAATGACATTCAAGGTAGTCACTAAGGCTAAACAGATCAAGGGCAGGCATGTATTACATGGTTAACAATTTAGCAGATTACTAAGCATGCATTTAATTAATAAACAAATAGTTAACAGAAAACTGGGTAATGAACATGGTATTAGCGATGTTAATCCGCCCTAGGGAAAGTCTCAGGATCTCCCTAATACGGACAACATCTTAAAGAGTAAGTGTTAACTCGTCTTGTCAAGTGGGTGGTCCTTCTCGGCATCGCCAAACCTCCTTTCTGGATCGCCTACGTCTAACCATACAATCAAACCAATAATTACTTACTAATGCAAACAGAAATCATGATGCATGCATAGGCTTTACCATCAAAATTAATGCATAAGATCGATTAGTGAATCTAACTCTTGTATGATATGCCATGCATGCGCTAATGCTCTTATTAGGTAATAATAACATTATATATAATAGTATAGTTATACCCCAAAATACATTATCATATGGTATGGTCAATATAGAGAGATTAGGGTTTGTGGAATGATATACGATGACAGCTCAACGGAATACGTCTTAAGTACCGGGTAGAGTTTATCGGTGTTAGTATTTTCTAAGATTTTTCTGTTGTTAAGGTTTAAACCTAGATTATAGGTTAAGGTAATGCATTTTCTAGGATTAGCTCTTATTCTAGCAATTAAGTGACTTACTAATTATTTGTTGGTTTTTACCAAATAAAAACTTATAGGAATTACCTTGGACAAGGATGTCATTTATTAAAGTTTTATGACTAATATGTCATTTATCTACCCATTTAGTTTTCTAACGAATTATTTTAGTCAGATTCATTATTTAAGGTAATCTGGAATTACCCAAATCCTAGTTTAATCATTATCTTATATGTGCATTATACTCATTTTAAGGGACAGTGCTATTCTCCAATTACAGTGGCTAGTTTTCACATTTTTTATAACATCATAAATGGCCTAACCTATTTATCCAATTTTTTCTAGAATTTTTGGGAGTCTTTAGCTATTTAAATAAATCAATAACTATTTCGGTATTTAACAAAATGGTTAAATCACTGGATATGGGTTAATTCCTTCGGACCGAGCCAACGAACGGAGCAGCCCAGCAGCGAAATCGGCCCACGGCCCAAACGCGCACACGCGCCAACGCTAGCTCGAGGCGTATACGCCGAAAGCGTAATTCCTTGGTACGCTTCCGCGTAGAGCTCGCGTCGCGCCCACGAGCGCCTCCGCTAAACCGGACAGGTGGGGCCGGGGCCCACCGGGCAGTGATGCAGCACCAGGGTCGTTCTTCTCGGCATCTTCGCTCGGCTCTTCTGTGCTCCCATCCAATGCCGTCGTGTCAGCATGGACAACTTTTTGCGGCGCCGCCTCATGCTGTTCGTTCTGCTCAGCCTCAGGCCCCACGGCCACGGCAACCTCGTCTGGTTGCACGGCGGGGGTCGTTGTCGTCTCGGTCTTGGCCTCACCGGACGGCGAGGTCGCCGGACTAGCCACATCCTTGCCCTTCTTGGCGCGAGAGGGCTTGCTGCCCTTGATGGCGTTGGACGCCCGCTGTATCAGCTGCCTCGGCGACACCGCGGACCACCGCGACGTGGCTGCCGCCGCCTTAGCCTTGTCCTTGGGTGTGATCGGCCGTGGCGCCGCCATTGGCTGCACCGGCGACTTGTCGGCGGGTCGCTTCGGCGCTGTGGCGGCGGGGCCCTTTGAGGAGGTTGACGAGTAGGAGGAAGAGGAGCTGTGCAGGGACGAGCTCACGGTGGGGCCCACCGGGCCGTGATGCAGCGCCAGGGTTAGCCCACCTGCTAGACAGTGACTCAGCGACTACGGGTTGGCACGAATCTTGGGGCGCTATCTACGGCCGGAGGCTTTCGTCTTCCACGGTTCATCGACGTGGCCGGCGGCGACGGCAAACAACGCGACGGCGCTATGGGCCAGCTCCGCCCGTGTGTGTGCGTGCCCTCGCATCAACGGCCTCCTATGACCCTAAAGATGCTCTCGTCAAGGCCTGGGGCGGCTGGACGTGGCGGCGCGGTGGTGGCGGCGGAACCGAAGGCTCTCCGAGGACGAACGCGCACGCTAAGGACCTACGCACCAAGGGAATGAAAGGGGAGCATGCAGGGGTGACGCAGATGCTTATTGGGCTCAAGGACAGGCATGCGGAAGGCGGAGGCGGTTGGCGACGGAGAGCTCGTCGGCGACCGTGACAGAGACAGTGGCGACACGGCTGCTCCGAGCGCCCCTGCTGAAATTGATTGAGGCGAAAGGATTAGGGCACTATCCAGCAGCTCGGTATAGAAGGGATTGAGCTGTGGCTCACGGAGTCACCAGGATTGCTTCGGCGCCAACGAGGACGGAACTTGGGGAAAACAGGAAAGGCGAGGCCGGCGGGGCGATCCGTGGCTTTATAGACGCGGGAAGGTGTTTCGGGCCCAAAGGCGCAATCGATGGAGCAGTTGGGTGGGCAGCTCGGCGACGGGACAGCGCGGCGCGGCAGAACCGACACGGCGCGGTGCGCGCATGATGGCGCGAGCAGCGGCCAGTTGGCGCGGTGCGCGGCGCGGCAGAGCAGCAAGCGCAGAGGCAGCAGAGACATGCGGCGGCAGGGCCACCGGGCAGAGAGAGAGGGAGAGGGAGAGGGAGAGGAAGGGGAGAGAGAGAGAGCGAGAGAGAGAGAGAGTGGCGGATGGGCCCACATGTCAGCACGGGTTTGAACAAATTTTGAAACGCCCCAAAAATTGGGCTGTTACAGTGGCGACAAGCCTGATATTGGACAGGCCTGATCTAAAGGGAGGGCAACATCAGGGTTGTCATCGTACGTGCACCATTCATGTTCATATCCCGATGCAGTGCTCACAGACTTGTGGACATATTATCTCTCTATCGTACATGTGACCATATCAAGTATCACAATGACAAGCTTGTGGGTTAATCTTCTAATATGTTTTGTTATGGTATTCTTTGATGGGACAATACTGTTTCTTGTGAGTAAAACGTAAAGTCTCTATAGAGTAAAATCATTTGAATGACCATGTCCATGGCTAAGGACGGATGAGGGGGTTTCATAGTATAGCTTCACCTTAATTAAATTGGCATGGGTAATGTGATTTCGGCCATGTGCTGCTGCTAGATAATCTTTGATGTCGAGAAAGAGAATGAAAATTTTATTGAGCATTATGAACTTGCGATCATGGGTATGAGGTGAGATTATCAATTCTCTGTAGAACTAGGGTTTGAGAGTTTCCAGGGCTTGAGACGAGCTTATGAGATTTTGCTATGTTCTTTCCGGTTGTTTATGAGCATGTAATATCTTTTTTTTTCGGAAGGGAGGATCAGGGGAGAAATCCCCCTGCATGTAAGCGGGTCGGCCTCGAACCCGGTTGGGAGGCTGCGCATCCCTGCCCCCTACCACTGAGCTACGCATTGTTCTCTGAGCATGTAGTATTTGTATTTAGGTTTTCTTGAATGCTTTTATACCATTAAGAAAAAATGTCATTATACCAATAAACCTTTAGCTTTTATGAGACGACCCTTAGTTTAGCTCTTTTTAAGAAAGACTTGCTAATGGTCACACGCTAACCTCATCTTTTGTGTGGGGGCTATTCATTCAAACTAACAGGTCAGGTACACGATGACGTGCATGATGACATTGCTTCCTTCCCGAAGAATGGTCCGACCTACTAGAAGTTTTCCATTCAGCTGCGCCTCTGGCTATGATGGGATACTTTGGGTTTGTAAGCTCTTGTTTTGGTTCAGGACGAGTAACCTGATCTAGTGAAGCTTTCACTATGGTCATATGCATTGAATTTTTATGGCACGTACCATTAACATAGAGGGGTCTGGTTAAGTAAAACTGGGTCCCCATACATGTTCTAACAATTTTTTTATTTGTTTTGATGTTTTCATGTTATATGTTTCATCAACAGAACATCATGTTCCAACAGGGACGACCAAGGTCTTTTTTTTGAGATGAAAGTAGTTGAAAATTTAAATTTGAAAAATTATGACCCCTCGAGAAAGGTCTTGGAGAGTAAAAAAACAAAAATATTAGTTTTGAAACTTGGGAAGAACCATTTAAAACCCCCACAAAAATGACTACAATTTAATACATCATTTGGATTTTACAAAAATGATAAATTTGCAACGTTTGTTTTTAACTTTAATTTAAGTAGAGAAGAACAAGGCCCAAATGTTGTAGTAGAACATTGTGTATACTCTAGTAATATATTGCAAATGTTTAGAACAAGTTACTCATGTTTGGAACAAACATCCCATTTTTCTTTAAAATCGGACGTCCGATTTGATCCGCCTTCTTAGATGACTTAAAAGTTAATAACGATGAAGAGGTAACCACTCAGCTAGGAAAACAAAGTTCCTTGGTTAAAAAAAAATATATTAGCATCTGTGTTGTTTTGCATATGTTTGACATGTGATGCCACTAGTTACTTTCGCCGGAGGACGCATATGGACTACATAGTAAATTTCTATGTAATGAAGCTTACAACATTTTGGTAAAAAAAAAAAAGCTTATGAAAACCATGAATTTATACACAACCATCAAAATATTTTTTGAAAGGACAGGAGAGCTGTCATTCATTGAAAGCGAGGAGTTACAAAATTTTGTTGGGGGGTTACAAAGCCCTCCCCCCCCCCACCCAAGAGGGCGAACAAAAAATTAAGGTATTACAAAACGCTCTCCTGCAGCGCGCCCAAAGCTGCAGCTCGTCGAGGAGAAGCCGTAGGAAGACAACCTTCGAACGCTCCATAAAGCGGAAAATGCGGTTGTTCCGCTCCAGCCAAATGTGCCACATGGTCGCGATGACGACGGAGAGCACCGCGTGCGGAGAAGAGGACGGTGCCGCATCAATCTCCCACCAGAGTGGCAGGGATGATGTAGCACGCCAACTCACCGGGTTGAGGGAAGGTATGCTGAGAGCGGCTGCCAGGCCCGACTAGACGAAGGAGCTGAAGTCGCACTGGATAAAGAGGTGCTCCGGCGTTTCCAGATTCCTCCAACAAAGCGGACAGAAGTAGTTGTTGGGTAGATGGCCGCGCAAGAGGGCGTCTGCGGTCCACACCCACATGCGCAGGAGGAGCAAGGTGAAGAACTTGCATTTGGACGGGGCCCAGGTCTTCCAAAGCCTGTGAAGGGTAGGAGTCGGGCATCTGCATCCTGGGCGAGGATGTACGCTGATTTGACCGAGAAAGCGTCGCTCGCAGAGAAATGCCAGGAGACGATATCTGCATCCTGGGCGAGGGGCTCCAACTGATTGAGCCGAGTAAGCAGGCGGATGAGCTGGGGGACCAATTGCGGACCCATGTTGCGCCGAAGGTCGAGAATCCAATTGCAGTTGAGCAGCGCGTCGCTGATTAGGCGACCCTTTCTGGTGGAGATCTCGAAAAGCTGCGGCGCAAGCTCTTTGGGTGACTCACCATCAAGCCAGCGGTCCTCCCACAAGGAAATGGAAGCCCCATTTCGGAGGGTAACAGCACACCCTACGCGCAGCAGCTCAGCGTCGGCTAGAGGCGGGTCGAGGAGTCGACCAGGTCAAGCGGTGAAGTCTTGTTCAGCCAGAGCCAGCGCAAACGAAGGGCGCGGGCAAAACATGAGAGGTTGAGGACCCCCAGGCTGCCAAGCTTAGTGGGGGAGCAAACTGTCTCCCAGTTGACCCTAGGGGGAGGTCCTGCTCGGCCGACCTGCCCCAGAGCCAAGCCCTCCTAATCTGATCAATTCTCTTGAGGACGGAGGCTGGGGGGTTGATGACCGACAGGGTGTAGGTGGGAAGCACTGTAAGGACATCCTTAAGAAGAGTCAGCCGCCTGCCTTTGGACATCAAAGGGCCCCGCCACCCAGCTAGCCGATTGGCCACTTTATCGATGAGGGGTTGGAAGTGGACGTGCTTGAGCTTTTTTATCAAGAGCGGGATGCCCAGGTATTTGATTGGGAAAGCCGCCCTGGAGGCAGGAAAATCTTGTAGAATGTCATCAAGGTTTAGGTCGGCGCATCTGATGGGAACTACCTGGGATTTGGCGAGGTTCGTCCGAAGGGCGGTGATACGGCCGAACTCCTGAAGTATGAGGACCAGGGCTGACACATCCGATTTGATCGGGTTGACAAAAATGGCAACGTCGTCAGCGAAAAGGGAGATCCTGGGTTTACCCTGCAAGCCTGGGATTGGACTTAGGGGGGCCCCGTCTGAAGCTCGCAAGATGAGAGATACCAAGGGTTCAATAGTGAGGTCGAAGAGAAGGGGTGAAAGAGAGTCCCCTTGCCGCAAGCCTCTGGAGTGGAGGATGGTATCAGTTGGGCAACCATTCAACGGGACCCTCGAGGAGGAGGTTGAGAGTGAGAGCGAGATCCAGTCGCGCCACCGGTCGCCAAACCCCTGAGCACACAGGTTGTCTAGCAGGTATGACCAGGAGACCGAGTCGAAAGCTTTCTCGAGGTCAAGCTTAACGAACAACGCAGGGGTGGCAGAGCGATGGAGGGTTTTAGCGCAGCCCTGGACGAGCAAGAAGTTGTCTTGGATGTGGCGCTGCTTGATGAAGGCGCTCAGGCATGACGAGATGAGGCTGTCCATAAAGGGTGCAAGTCTTGTAGACAAGGTTTTTGTGAAGATCTTCCCAAGGCTATGGATCAGGCTGATAGGGCGGTAGTCTAAGACACAAGCCGGGGAGTCTTTTTTCGGAAGGAGGATGATGTGCGCGCAATTTAAGTTGCTGAACCCTGGGGCGTCCAGGTTGAAAAGGCACGGCAGGGCTTCCAGGAGATCAGACGAGATGATCTCCCAGCAGGTTTTGAAGAAATCCGAAACCATCTGGGCCCGGAGCCTTGTCTGAAGGGAGCGAGAGCACAACCTTGCGGAGCTCCTCGAGGGTCAGGGGTTCTTCAAGGGAGGATAGGTCGAAGGATGGCAGGCCGAGGAAATCCCAATTGAAGGATCTCCCCGAGGGGACAGAAGTTCGAGCTACGTCACTGCCGAAGATGGAGCCAAAGTGCCGGAAGAGGATGCCGGCCTTCTCAGGGAATTCGGTGTGCGTTCCGGAGTTGGTTTGAAGGGAGTGGATGTGATTTTTCCGACGCCGGCTGTTGGCTCTTAGGTGGAAATAGCCGGTGTTTGCATCACCTAACTTGAGCCAGTAGGGATGACAATCGGGTGGGTAACTCCGGGTACACCTCAGCCAAACCCGAACCCGAAACCCGAAGGTACCGCCCATACCCGAACCCGAAAAAACCTACGGGCACAAAACCGCACCCATACCCGAACCCGACGGATACCCGATACCCGATGGGTACCCAAACCCGAATAGAGAGGAAGGAGAGAGAGGAGGAGGCATGATGGCGGCCAGAAGCGCCGACGCAGAGAGAGAAGGAGGGCGGCTCGGCGTCGGCGAAGTGGAGAAGAAGCGGCCAAGGGCGCCGCTTGGAGAGGCGAAGGCAGAGCGCTTGGCGGCGGCAGAATGGGCGGCGGCATGGGGGAACTGCAGTGGTGGATCTGGAGGAGGCGGATCGGGCGCTCTCGTCGTCGGAAATGACAGGCGGCAATGGCGAAGGCTATGCGTCGTCGTCGGGGCGGCAACGGGGCGAAGGGGCGGCGGATCTGGAGGAACCGAGGAGGCGGGGGAAGTCCAAGCGGAGGGAGGGAGCTGGGGGGCGACGGCGGCTGTAGGGGTGGGGTTGGGGGCTTGGGGCTGTGGGTTTGTTAGGTTTTCTTTTCAGCTCTATATATATATCCATATACATGGGTCCACTTGTCAGTGAGAGAAATTCGGGTAACCCATGGGTATCCATGGGTACAAAACGGGACCCGAACCCGAACCCGAAATTATCGGGTACCCGAACCCGAAAACCCATGGGTAAGAACTGCAACCCATACCCGTACCCATCGGGTCGGGTACCCATGGGTGCCAGACCCGATGGGTTTTTCTGCCATCCCTATGAGCCAGTTAAGACGGGAGCGCTGCTTCCACATCATCTTCACAATGGCACCTAGACCCAGGATGCGCAGCTTGAGGGCGCGCCTAAGGGCGAGCTCTTGATGAGAGAGTGAGCGAGTCTCCATGGTGATATCAAAGAGACGAATAACCTCTGACGCAATTGCCAGTTGCAATTTGGAGTCCCCGATGTGGGTGCGGCTCTGGGCCTGCAAGGCGGTTGCGGTGGCGGAGAGCTTGTATTTGAAGCGATGAAGGGGGTGGGTCGGAGTGGGGGTGGTGGTGGGGTGGGTGGTGGAGCTAGGCTGGTCCCAGGCCTACTGGACCACATCAAAGAAACCCGGCATCTTGGTCCAGAAGGATTCTAAGCGGAAATGTCTTGGCGGGCGAGGCGCACACTCCGCATTTAACAAAAGGGGGGAGTGGTCGAAGGCCAGAGAAGACAACGGGATCAAAGAGCTGGAAGGAAATAACAGTTCCCAGTTGGTGTTGCAGAAAGCTCTATCCATCCTGACTAGGGTAGGGTTTGCCTGCTCATTGCTCCAAGTGAAATGCCGACCAGAGAGGTGGATCTCCTTGAGGTGCGCACAATCAAGGGCGGTGCGGATGCGAGTCATGAGTCGACGGTTCAGGTTGAGGTTATTCTTGTCAGCCGCCTTGTAGATGAGGTTGAAATCACCTAGGATGAGCCAGGGGCAGGCATAATGCTAGGCCACGGTCCCCAACTCGAACAGAAAGGCTTCCTTGTCAGCGTCGGCTGAAGGGCCGTAGACAGTGGTTATGGCCCAGCCGGCCTGCCATCAGGGTGGGAGACCCGTGCAAAAATGGAGTGGTTGAGGATGAGCGTGTCGGAGAGTTGGATTGAATGGTTCCAGAAGAGGATGACGCCTCCCCTGATACCAATAGCAGGAAGTTGCAGGTAGTTTTTGAGTCGATGGCCGCAAATCTCAATGAGTGTTGGATTGAGGGAGAGTAGTCGCGGACCAAAGCTTCGACGACATCCCGTTTGGCGGGCGGAGTTGAGGCCGCGAGCATTCCAACAGAGAATCTTCATTGGGAAACACTAGACGGAACACACTTGCTAGGGATTTGCGAAGGTAGAGTAGCGGACCGAAACACGCCACTGCAGGGTGGAAGACAACTAAAGGAGTGAGGGCCCAGGAAACCAAACGCAGACGTTTGCAACGCAGGCACCTGACAGGGACCACAGTTCAGGACAGAACTCAAGGTAGAAGAAAACACAACAACGAAAGCCACACGCAGGTGGCGACACGGACACAAGCCCAAGCGCAGGTGGCGACACGGACTAGGGCCCACACGCAGGTGGGCACCGAACAAAGGAAGACTAAACATCAAAACGGCGGGGCACTGAGGAGCAGTAAGCGGTGGCCGCTAAGCAGGGGCCACACACTATATCAAACTAATCTTATTATGAATAATACAAGAAGATCTCTCCAAATTCTATAATTGCTTTTTAGTAAGCACTATGATCTTGCTTAATCTAAGTTTTTGAATATAGCTTGAATTAGCCTTGGCATCGGGGGTGTATTAAGTTCCAACACACCCTCGAGAGTCTGAACCACTTGGCTCATAGTTGGTCGATCAAGCTCATTATCCTGAATGCACCAACAAGCAAGCTTGCAAATTCTTTCCACTTCTTCCAAATTGACATCATATAATTCCTGATCCACCAAACTCTGAACATCACCATCGAGGACCTTGCTTGCAACCTGCATAGGGAAATAATTAGAGCGAGCACCGTTACTAGTGTAATTTTGTTTTGAGTTCCTCTTCCCAGAAACAATTTCCAATAGCAACATCCCATAGCTGTAGACATCCACCTTTGGTGTAATAGCAACTCCACTGATCCATTCAGGTGCAAGGTAACCTATGGTGCCCCTCACCGTAGTCAAAACTCGACTGAAATCCCTCCCTACAAACTTTGCCATCCCAAAGTCTGCAACTTTCGGAACAAATGATGCATCAAGAAGTATATTTTCTGGCTTAATGTCACAGTGTATAATGCACTCTTGACAGTTATGATGCAAGTAAGCCAGTCCTTTGGCGACTCCAAGGGAAATCTGGTATCGAGTATTCCAATTCAACAAGGCGGCTTTGCTCTGAAACAGATGGGCATCAAGCGAGCCGTTTGCCATATGTTCATAAACAAGTAACCTTTTGTTGTCCTCACAACAGAAACCAATTAGTTTCACCAAGTTAATATGTTGGATGATGCCAATTGAGCTGACCTCTGCCCTGAATTGCTTCTCTCCTTGATATGCACCATCAAGTCTTTTAACTGCTATGGCCATACTTGAATGATGTAAAAACCCCTTAAATACCGAACCAAAACCGCCAGCTCCTATTTTCTCGGAAAATTTATTTGTTACAATACATAGATCTTGGTATTTGAAAGCAATAATTCCATCACCTTGAACATTGCTTAATACACTGCGAGATACTTTCTTTTTGTTCCTCCATATAATCAGAAGCAAAATGATTAGCAATATGCCAAGAGCAGCAACACTTCCACAAATGATGATTGTTCTTCTATCATGCCTCTGATTTTGCAGCTCTTTGGCAGCAAGGCGAAGGTAAATACCAGAACTGTTGGTATTGCCATTTTGCTGTTGGTTTACCACGTTAAGCAATTCATCATGCCAAATAGAGCATTTAGTCCAATAGGAGTATGCAGTACAAGAGCATTGACTTAGGCAAAACTGTGCACATTTATCCACATCTGTAGCAGAATCTATGGTATTGGCATTACTGGGTAAACTAACAGTAGGTATAAAATAGAACTTATCTGTGGACCTGATTGTGCTACTTTGATTTCTTTTGCAATCTAACTCAGTATTCCTGATGCACCCACTCGTTTGATCACCTAGCTCCCAATCTATAATTGACTTCATGGAAAAACCCTTCATACAGGTGCAGACTGGGGACATATTGTCAGTGCAGATCGTGAAAGGGCCACAAACTGCGTAGACATCACATTGAGCCTTAGGATGGGCAGAGACAGTTAACCAACTCTGTAAGCTTTCCAGCCAATTAAGTTGTTTGAGCTGACCAGTGGAATCAAACAAGGTAAATGTGATTAATGTGTCATCGTGTACAGTATACATGTAATACTCCTCTTTGTCATTGTTGACATAAGTAAAACTATAGTTTTGGGTTCCAATCGCAGCAGCCATCTCTGGCATATTGCTGAAATATTTGCCATCCCAATACCCGGTTGTCCAATACACAACTGATGAGTTGCATAGGGATATACCTTGAATCCCACAACAATAAATACCAAGAGCTAGATTGATAGAGTTCTTCTTGGAGGTAAGATGATTATCCTTACGAGTGACCTTGTTCCGACCAAGCTTTGCACCAGAAAGCAAAGCATCTGCCGGGTGGTCGAAGCTTTGCCACAACACATTGGATGTGTTGGAAAAGTTTTGGATGACCAAGTTACCGTCCTTCTGGAGAACAGCAACGGTGTTGTTGCTGGCATCTCTATCGTCTAATTGACTAGACCAAATCTCGGCCTTTGTAACTTTGTTTAAGATGACAAGATTGCCATCTGATGATACTGTGAGCTCAGATATGGTTGGATCTATGATTGGGTTCTGCCTGTTTGCTACCCATACCGGAATTAGCTTGTCCATGGGGACCTTGTTGAACCATATACCTAAGTACCAATACATTGATGTGTTGTAGGAGGACTCACTGCCTGTATGGAAGAAGCCGAGTGCAAACTTTCCATTGCTGGAGACGAGCTTGTCGTTGCTGGCAAGCACTTGACCGGCTGAGATGGTGTCTGCTGCATCAGAACCTGAAAGTGTGTGGAGGGAGAACAGAACAGCTGAAAGGATGAACAAAACAGGAGGGGTATGAAATGGAGGCATGGCAGGTACAAGTACAGCCTACAGGATAGATGCTGCTGTGCGCTGCACTGATAATTGCAAATGTGCTGCACAATATATAGACCCTAGACCATGTCCATGTGGTTGGACAAAATAGAATGGCTAAAAAGCCGGCAACTTTGACTTGGCAATTTGAAACCACAAACTGAGTGGATTGTAACCAGCAGAAAGTGACATGAGTAAGTATTTTTTCCAAGTCATCAGTCAATAGAAATGGCAGCAAGCTACTTTGCGGTCAGGCACCGGTTCAGATGTAGGCCAGTTGTGAAGTAAATAATAGTCAATCGATATGATAGCAACTGAAGTGCGATCATGAAAATATCAAGCTAAGGTACCATATTATATGTTTAACGAAAGGGTAATTTAGATAGATGTCACTTTAAAATTGCAGATTTAGATATGCGTCACTCATTGAGTCAATGACATGTTATTAATAAGGCATGGTCGTAAAGTGACACATCTACGATTTTATTGTCACAAAAAAGCACTCATATTCATTCAGGGGCCAAAGAACCATTATATCATTATATATAGAGAGTACAAGAGAAACCCTAATACAATACAACGGGAGATGTGCCTAGATCCATATTTATAACTCATATACATATCTAACACCTCTCTCAAACGTATGATGGATCAACAACAATGAGTTTGGATAGAAAAAACTGGGTTCATGTTATCGAGTTTGTACCTTCGTAAAAAAATCTACAAGTTGGATCTCTAAAGACACATGCTGAAGAGCCACAACGTTCTCCTAAAAGCTGAGAATAAAAAATCACCGGATCGCGAGAAACAAAAACGTTACACGACATCTCTCTCTCTCTCTCTCTATTTTTATCTCTCTTTGTTTTCTTTTTTAATCCACACCAACACATGGCTGACTCGAATCAGATTAAAACCGACCATATGTCAAACCTGACTCGATCTCAGTCTCCACCGACTGACTGGCTTGGCTAGGGCACCCCGAGCAACTAATCGAAGAAGCGGCGGTGTCCAGGTGATAGGGTAGAGCCGTTGGCACAGGCCGAGTAGGCGGAGAGGTGATGCAGCATCGACGATGACACTAGGCGTAGATGAATGAGAGGTCGATGGAGTATCAACGGCGACCCCAACATTGGCAAGCGAGAGGCCGACAGCGAGGGGCGGCAAGCGGTGGTGGATCCAAGCCAGCATGTCCGGTGGTTGCACTGTGCGCTTGAATCTCGAAGATATGCCGGCAGATCAGAGAGACGAGGATCTAGCCTCAGCATCCCCAGACATGACCTCTCTGACCTAGGCACGCCTTTCTCGGAGGAGGAGATTAGGGTGGTCGTCATGTCAATCCCAAGGGGCAAGGCCCCTGGCCCCGACGGCTTCACTAGCACCTTCTACAAGTCATGCTGGCTGATTATGAAAGCAGACATCGTGCAGGCCTTCAACCAATTGTACTCCCTATACGGGCACCATCTGACGCTTCTCAACTCCACCAACATCGCCCTCCTTCGCAACAAAGAAATTTGTGAGGGACTCCAAGACTTCCTCCCTATCAGCCCGATTCATAGCTTCCGGAAAATCATCACTAAACTGCTAGCCAACCGTTTGGCCCCTAAACTGAACGATTTAGTCTCCCCCAATCAAAGCGCCTTTATTAAGGGCCGCATCATTCAGGATAACTTTCGTGAAGTTCAAACCATTCTTCGGCGGCTTCACTCCAAGAAAACGCCTGCTCTCCTCCTCAAACTTGACTTCGCGAAGGCCTTCGACTCGGTTGGATGGGGTTATCTACTTGAGATCCTCCGTTGGCTTGGGTTCGGGCCTCGTTGGCGTGAGTGGATCTCAATCGCCTTAAGAACGACCTCCTCCTTAGTTCTTCTCAATGGTCGGCCCTGCCCGCTTCCATCACGGTCGCGGTGTCCGGCAGGGAGATCCTCTCTCTCCCATGCTCTTCATGCTGGTGATCGATCCCTTGCACCGCCTGATCGATGTAGCTACCTGGGACGGTGTCATTGGCTTGATCAGCACCTCCCTCCACAAGCTGAGAATCTCCCTCTATGCGGACGATGCGGCCCTCTTGCTCCACCCGAATCAGACAGAGATCACTGCAGTGATCGAGCTTCTCCAGGCCTTTGGAGACATTTCGGGGCTCCAGGTCAACCTCCTAAAGTTCTCCATCATGCCTATTCATTATGATGCCATTAATATAGATGGTGTACTGAGTCCCTTCCCTGGAACCCGAACCAACTTCCCATGCAAATTCCTGGGCCTCCCCTACACTACAAGCGTCTGGGTCGGAATCACTTCCTTCCCCTCATCCAGAAGGTTCAGGCCAGACTCCCAACATGGAAAGGCCGCCTCCTCTCCAAAGTGGGCCGACTGACCTTAGTGAGGGCGGTCCTCTCTGCTCTTCTGATGTATTTCGCCATGGTTTTTCACCTTCCTATGTGGGTTATTGGGGAGATCGACAAGATCAGATGCTCTTTCCTATGGAAAGGCGAAGAGGGTTCAGCTTCCGACCACGCCCTCGTCAATTGGAAAACTGTCTGTCGTCTGACAGCAGGGAGGCTGGGTGTCCTCGACCTAGACCTTTACAACCGAGCCCTCCGTCTATGATGGCTTTGGTTGAGCCGCACTGACCCCTCCAAACCCTGGCTTGGCTCTGAGCTAAAGATGACGACATTAAAGATTGCCCTCTTCAGGGCCGCCATAGTGGCCACCATTGGCAATGGCGCGGATACATCCTTTTGGTGCGATGGGGGGGGGGGGGGGTTCGTGCTCTACCCCGGCTCATATAGCTCCCAATCTCTTCCGCCAAGCCAGGCGTTGCAAGGGTTCTGCAGCACAGCTTTTGCCCTCCCACCAATGGATCCACCACTCAGGGCCCATCTCTTCCATCGTGCTCCTACGGTAGTGCCTCTTGCTTTGGAGCAAGATTTGACAAATCACCCTCTTTGACGCCTCGGACACCATCCGCTAGTGCTTCTCTCCCGATGGCCGCTTCTCCACCAAGTCAGCTTACTCCCAGCAACTCCAAGGCAGCATGGGGCACCCCCTTGCAACCGCTATCTGGTCCGCCCGAGCCTCCAACAATGCAAATTCTTCGTCTGGGCCCTCAGTCACCGCTTCCTGAATACGGCATACCTTCTTGCAAAGAACGGATGGTCGCACCACACAACCTGCACCTTTTGTAACGGGCCGTTGGAATCGATCGATCATCTCTGGGGATTTTCTACCTTCACCATGACCATCTGGCAGGAGATACTCCCCCATGGACCCTACACCTTCTGCAGTTGGTGGCTCGCTCATTTAGAAGGGGTCCCTCGGGACATTTTCAGGACCCTCAATGGCTTGATCATCCACTCCGCTTGGGATATTTGGAAAGAGTGTAATAGAAGAGTTTTTTAGAGCCAGTCCCTCTCGACGGGCCGCATGGTTGACCTTATTAATGAGGAGGTAGTGGCCTGGGCCGCGGCCACTTCGGTTGTATCGTTATCTGACTAGCCCCCCTCCCCCCCCCCTCTCTCTCTCTCTCTCTCTCTCTCTTGCTTCTTTGCAATTTTGTATAGTTTCTTTTTCTTTTAATGAAATGGCAGAGCCCCTGTCCTTTAGCTTAAAAAATTCTAAATGAACTCAATCTCTAGTACTTCTAGTTTTAGATAAATCTAATGCTACTCAAACTAGACAAACTATCATTACCGTATCAAGATTAAAACTAACAATCCCTTTGGCGGTGGCGAGGAGCACTGCGGTACATTGACAAGCGGTCGCAGATGCGTGTTGTAGCGGCGCGGAAGTGCGCACGACCCAAACAGAGGAGGTCAGATCGAGATTGGGTCTTGTCAACCCAATTTGGATCCGACTACCAGATAAGATAACGTGGCGTAGAAGCCACTGCCGCCGAGACCGATCGATCAGGAGATGGCCGGATCGAGGTGGCGGCCAGAACGAGGTCGGATCGGCGATGAGCAACAAGGTAAATCTGCCATCGACCATGACTTTGTCAGGAATGATGCAAGTGCAACATCGTTAGTCATAGTCTTAACCTGCTCTGACACCATGATACAAATAGCACTGTTATTTATCTGTATGTATGTATGTATGTATGTACGTTTGTGTATATGTATGTATGTATGCAGAGTACAAGAGAAATCCTAATACAACAAGGAGATGGGCTAGCTAGGTCCATATAAACAGCCCGTATCTGACATTTATTACTATCTAGTGGCATTTATGATCTATCTAATCAATCTTTTAAAAAGGTAACATGCCTGTGCAATACATAGATCATGTGGTTCGAGTAAACAGTACGCATATCCTAGCTATGTTAGAATATGACAATGGGTGGGCTGGCTAGATTGGTGATGCTGGAATCAGAGGTCTTAGGTTTGAGTCCTCGTTCTCCAACATTCTCATCTTATTTTTTAACCACCTCTAATACTATCTCTACCGGTTCAGCCAACCTATAGTGATACCCCTTGAACATTAGTTTCGGATGCATCCTGTTTTCAACAGGTATTTTCTTTTGTAGTAGTGAGAAAAAAATGGTAAAGAAGTCAGCAAGTTCGACTTGACTTGGATTCAATTTGAAACAACAAACTAGCAGGACCGGATTGTAAACTAACAGACAGTGACATGAGTATGTTTTTTTTTCCAACAATAGTCATCGGTAGAAATGATTAACAGCAAGCTACATTGCGGTCTTGCTCGGTAGTTGTGGGTCACTTGTGAAGTAGATAATGGTCAATCGATATGATAACAACTGAAGTGGTCATCGAAATTAATGTCATGCATGCTAAGGTACCATGTGTTGCATGTTTAATAAAAAGATAATTTAGATAGATGTAACTGTAAAATTGCAAATTTAGAGATGCGTCACGCCATGTGTCAATGACTGTTATCAATGAAACATGGTGATAAAGTGACACATCTATGATTTATAACTATCTAGTGGCATTGATCTAATTAATCTTTCAAAAAGGTAAAATGTTGTGGTGCCGTGCAATATCTCACTCTTTAGTATCAATCTTATCTGTCAACTTTAGGTTCCACTGGCTTATAACCCTTACCAACAAGTCGTAACACTTATGAATTAACCTTTTGAGGAAGGGTACATATGCTGTGCAATCAGCCTAACGGTGCAATCGCCGTGCAATCGAACTACCAAAAGTTGTAAAAAATTCTGAAAAAATTTGTACATGTACTCTTCAACTTACTCTATCTCTGGATAAAATTTCAAGTTCAAATTCATTCTATATTGAACGTTACAAAAAAGAGAAAATTCTATCAATTTTGAACTTATCAAAACTGTCCGTTTTTTCTTTTTTTTATAACTCTTAATATAGAATGAATTTGAACTTGAAATTTTATCCAGAGATAGAGTAAGTTGAAGAGTACATGTGCAAAGTTTTTTAGAATTTTTTACAACTTTTGATAGTTCGATCAGATACGATCAGACCGTTAAATGATTGACAAAGATATGTATCTTTGAGGCATGTGCATCTGCATGTCAATTATAGGTGGATAGTTTTTGATCGTAATATGACCTTAATATATTGTAATGTCTTGTGCTGGGAGTAGTACTCCCAGTCCTTGAATAGAATTGCCACTCATAGCATGTTGACCGTTAGATTTTTTTTGTTTAGACAATTACAAACCTTTGAAGGAGAGCACATGGAAACTGCAGTGCATTGCCATGACTTTCTCAACCGGAATCTCGGAATTCTGGCACTTCATCTCAAGCGTTGACTTTGTAGTATGCAGTGACCTCCAGGTGGCATGCCAGCATGTGCCTTTTGAACTTCATAGGAAAGGTCTGAACTAGTTAAGTTTATCTTTTGTTGTTAATTTAACTAGTTTTGTCAGCTTGTCTGTTCTGCAATCTTTTTTTTATCAACACTGAAAATTCATCATGTAACATACTACCTCCGGTCACAAAAAGAAATCGCCGTTGACTTTGGACACGTTTTTGACTATTTATTTTATTCAATAATTTAGTTCAAATATGTAAAAATATAAGTCATACTTAACATACAGTTGTTAATAAACCAAATCATAACAAAACAAATAATATTTATATAACTTTTTTGAATAAGACGAATGGTCAAAGGTATGTCCAAAAGTTAACGGCGACTTCTTTTTATGACCGGAGGGAGTATTTGGACAGGGTCTTGCATCACTTAATTTAAGTTTTAACACACTACAAAAATTCGAATTTGTCTCATGCAGTGACAACTAACCAATCACCTGTCCCGGTTTGTGGCAGTTTCGGGGAAGGCACCTAACGCCATCAAGGATACGAGGAAGCTGCCCAGAAGGCTATGGGCATAACAGATGTCGGTGTTGCTCACATATGGAGCAGTGGTATGGCGTCCTTGTCACTTGTCAGAATCGCCCGCTACAGGAACGACGAGGACGATACCAACGTTGAGATCAAAAGGAAAGAAGTAGACTTTGGCGTTTTTGGGTCGTTAAGAATTTAGAAAGTTCGCACTACTGCTACATCTATTTATCTGTAGTGTTCAGCGTGTGCGTTACGGTTGTGCTACTAGCTGCAAAGGACTTGTCAATGGCTAAGATGGTTACTTCCATTAGTAATCCGGTAATGATATGTTCCCTTAATTACGAAATCGATGTGCTCTGCTTTCCGATCGGCGCGTATATTTCGTCATTTTGTTTTAACGTACGTGGTACCTCACGATGGTTTGCTGCCTACCAGTATTTCGTGGAAAATAAAAGTCAGCCACGTGAGACCAACCCATCGGATAGGGGTAGGGGCGGATCAAAAAATCACTTGCTGTGTATTTTAACACTAAATCTCTATGTTTGACCTTCAAAATATAGGTTTATATGTATATACAAATAGGGTAGCAATAAAAAAGAAGGGTTTATCTGAAAGACGCCGGGGTCACTTGACCCCAGTGCTAACACTATAGATCCGCCCCTGGATAGGGGTGGACGCGAGCTGGTTTCGAGCTTTTTCTGAGTTCTTTCTAAAATTGACATAGGTCGAGTCTAGGCGGACGCCAGCGTCCGTATGTCTAGCACGAGGTGTTGGATCTAACGCGCCTTGGCCGTCGGATCGCCAGCAGCGCGCGCATCCGAGCGCAGCGCCGGTCCCGCGTGCACTGACGCAGCAAGGTGGACGTCGGCTAGATCTGCGGTTGATATGTTTTTCAATTAAACTTGTAATTTTTTTATAGAATTCAAACAGTGTTCAAATTACACGGAATGAATTTCATAATTCTTCTAAAATTGAGAGCAACCCTTTTAAAATTTTTTTACTTTTCAATTTTTTTGTGTAAAACTTGGAGAACTTGGCAACTGCCCATGCACATGGTGCCCCCCACCCCATCATGATGACATCATGTGAACATATTGAATTTTGAAAATGCAATACTGAAACTTAGAAATGTACTATTGAAACTTAAAAATTAACTAATGAAACTTGTTTACAAAACTAATGAAACTTGGTATATTATTGACGAACCTTGGGAATAAGATATTGAAACTTGAAAAAAACTATAAAAATGGAAAATACCTACTAAAACTTGGAAAATAACCGATAAAACTTGACAAACTAATGATGAAACTTGACAGTTCGGTAAGTTTTGTGAGAATGAAATCCAAGTTTTGGTAGGCAAAACCTAAATTTCAGTAGGCAAATGTTGAAGTTTCAATCGTGAAAAATTCAAGTTGCGGTGGTCGAAAAACCCCAAGTTTAAACTGAAACAAATTCAAGTTTGAATAGTAATAATCGAAGTTTCAAAAGGAAACATACTTACGAAACTTGAAAACCTGCTAATGAAACTTGAGAATTTATTGATGAAACTTGATGATGTACTAATGAAACTTGAGAAAACCTAGCCAAAATTTATATGGCAACATACGTCTTGTTTTTTCCGTAAAAATACGAGGAACACATTGGTGCAAATGGTTGGTGGATTAGAGTACCCAGTCAAAATTTATGGCCACTAAAAAAAATACAAAACGGAATCTCAACTGATGTAAGCTTACGTCATTGCATGCAATTAGGAGAAGAGAGTCGCGCTGATTTTTCCCGCTAGCTCGCTGTGTACTCGCATGCATGCGCCGCCTGGGCCTGGGCTACGACGTTTCGGGTGGCCCGCTTGGCTCGCGCGCGTCCGGACGCGCCGGATGACCGGCCTAAAGTGTTTTCGTTGATTCTATATGATTTTAGTTATTTTTCGAGGGGGTAACTTTATAATCGAGCTTTTGAGCCGTGCTGTTCCGAGCCGAAGTGCATTTGAATTTTGTCTAAAATTGGTTAATTTTAATGTTAGAACAATCCGAAATTGAATCGTGTGTAATTTAAATTTGAGGCTAAAATTTAGAAAATGAGCTTTTCGTTCAGCCCTAATCGGACCGTGTCATGTCCAATGGTCACCGGACATGGTCCGATGAAACCAACCCGCAAACAGTGGTGAAGGAACAATCCTTCGGACACCGACTGGAGTCAGACAAAGTTCAGAAGACTGTCTAAACCTTACAACCATTCAACCGAAGGCACCAACGGACACAGTCCGACCGCACGCCTTACACAGTCTGACGAACAAACACAACTAAGATTAAGGACACCACACGTCCCGCTCCGGGCGACCTCGCACTCTCTTACACTGAGCTATACGGCACGCCAACTTAGAGAAATGACCAGACTGAAGATGCATACCTAAGATCCGGCAAGTCCAAAGAAATTTGAACCCTTCTCAACAAGACGGTAAAAACAAAAGGCTAATAACCCTAAACTACCCTCGTGACCTTTTCACACGCTCGGTCATGACTTGTCCTTCTTGGATGATTGATATTTGATGCCGCGTTCATCTCTAGGGTTCGAAGAAAACCATGAACATGTACCCTTACGAATCTTGAACCAATTTTTAGCGCATGTCATCAATACCAAAACCTGATACCATCGACACAAAGAAGGCTAAGATGCTAGCAATCTCCCCCTGTTTGATACTTGATGACAACCAAAATGGATTTTGCTGAAACGTCAGTTAGATCAAAGGAAAATACACAACCAAGCTCTAAAAGCACAAACAAATATTATGGAGCGAGTGATAAATACACTTTGACCACTCAGCCACAATAGACATAAGCATGAGAAGATAGCTCCCCCTGAAATAAATGCATAGAAATTAAAAGAGCAATACTAGAGTAAATAATCAACATCCCGATGTTAAACAATTTTTCAAGTGCAAATATATAATAAGTCCAAAATAAAAAAAGACGCACTCGAAACATAACTCCAACGATCTAACCTACCTATCCTCTCACTATCCCCCTTTAGCAGCAAGGGCCAAAAAGGACCTAATCTTGAGGACCCTTAGAGCCATCTTCACCATCATTACCACCACCAGCACGAGTAGAATCAATGGAATGATCTGAGCAGGCACTCATAGAGCAAAACCGAGTGGGGGTGAACAGGAGCCGACGAAAATGGAGAAGGATGGGTTGCAAGAACAAACCGAGGTGAGGGAGGTGACACAAAAGAACTTGCAGTTCTAGAGCGCCCTAGAAGAGAAAAAGTGAGATGGAGATCGAGATCACCTCTTGTGTGTCGAGTCTAACCAATTGGAGCAGATGCCTACGGAGGAGCAATACGATGCTGATAATCAGAGTGCCTAGCATACCAAGAGTATGGATCATGACTAGGTGGATGTTGGACAAGCTAAGCTCCTAGATACTGAATGGTCCCTTTCATTTCATTCATATCATCATTCATGCAAGTTTGACAGCCCACCATATAGTCAAGACTCTTGTCAACATCAGACCTCTAGCTATCAAACATCTGCTGTTGCTGGTGAGTCCGCCATGCAAGCACCCCTTGATGCCACAACAGTAAGTGCCCAAACAATCCAACAATGTCAGTGGGTGGAGCCATGGAGGAGGATGCTCCACCAGCCATAGGGTATTGAACATATGGAGCAACTGGAGGGGAGACATCGGGGGGAACATCCATGACAACATCATGCTGAACTGCAGGGGCTGGAGGAGGCGCATGTAGATTAATCTTTGGTCTAAACTCTAAAGACAATACCCTGAAGGAACTTTCCAAATTGGTGTTGCTGAATCTCAATTAGATCAAATAGGAAATAGAGGCAGGCCTTCTGATCTAGATATACAAATCTAGATCTAGGACTCATGATCATTCTCACATTTTGCACCTGATGAGGTAGCGCCGCCGCCTATCCTCTCTAGCCACATAGACCGACTCAAGTGATCTCTACTTTGCAGTGTAGTGAATCATTCATCATGTTCAAGTCTTTTTTTTTGAAAGTGGGGCAGGAGAACTACTGTCTTGTTTCATTGATCAGTAGGAGGAAATAAAAAAGGCCCGTGTGCAAGCAAGGGGCACAACCACAACACTCCGCTGCAACCATAGGAAAAGCCATGCACATCTTCGACCACCACGGAGAACACCGCCTTCAGAGGAGAAAAAAAGGAATGCAGTCTCACAACTGCTACCTAGGCCAAAGGCTGAACAGGAGAGAGACATATAGGTGGGGAAGAAGGGGAAACACCATCAATACTAACACAGCGACGAGCGACTCTTGGAGCAGCAAACCCAACAGAACCCCACAACGCTAGAATGACGACCACGATGCCTCCAACTAGGTAGCGCTGGGGAGGACCCGCCGCCGTTGCTAAACTACTACGGTTTTCACCCGATGCAGGGGAAGGCCTGAATGGTGATGGCTCCAACGAGAGAACGACACAAAGGTGACGCCATCACATGCCCGAAAGGGCAATGCTATCACTCAATACCTGACCTACTAGCGTACAAGGCAAAGGCCTATAAGGGTCGGCAGCTGCAGAAGACCGAGCCGCCAGCCGAAGACGCAAAACCGGAGAGCGTTGACGTGCGCCGCCACTGATGAGGAAGACGCCTCCCATGCCATCTGACACCTCGAAGAAGGGGAGGGTCAAGATGGCTAGGACAAGACTGAGCCATGAGGCAGAGAACGGGGATGCCACCAGATAAAGGTCATCGGCCAGCGCCACCGGAGAGGGGCCACCACGTCTGGTGGCAAGTGCACGGGAAGCGAAGAAGACCTGACGCCACGCCACCTAGGCGGCGCAGGCCGAACACCGCAACTAACCTGAAAAATGCCAACCTAGGCCACCGAGCACCTCCCAGGCAGGGGAGGGCAAGGTGGCGAGGACGGCACCAGGATAGATATAGGGGTCCTCATGTCGCCGAAGGACAGGCGACGGCCCACCACGGGAGAGCCAAGAAGACGTCGGACACACACCACTGGAGCCCACCTGCTCCGTCCGCTCCAACCAGCTACCGAAGCAAACACCCTAAGCGGTCTCCACCGAGACGGGCTCAATGGGAGGGGGGAGAAGGAGAAAATGCCGATGACGAGCTCCGTCAAGCTACGAGGCCATCGGATCCACAAACCTAAGGCACACCCACTCCGACCGCTCCGGCCAACACACCGCCAAATCCACCCCCTGCTCGTGAATCTGACCTCTTATAGAGAGGTCCCACCTAGGAGGTCTTCGCCAAGACGGGTCTCGGTGGAGGGGAAGAAGGAAAACGGAAGAGGGAAAGTTGGCGCTGAGCTCCACCACTGAGCACGATGGCGAGGCAATGAAGAAGGGAATCTGCGTGTCCAGTGTGGGACGACGCTTGTCGGGCGAACGGGACCTGACGACGTAGTGGTCACCCGAGAAGGGCCCAGGAGGAGGGGAAGAAGGAAGACGGGAAACCAGTGACAAGCTCCACCACGACACGTGAAAGCAGGGACAAAGAAGGGAAGCCACTCGTCCAGCAAGGAATGACACACGGTGGGTGGACGGGAGACGAGAGGGGAAAACCCCACATCCCTACAAGAAGGATGGCGACACTGCAGCAGAGCACACGATGCCGCAAGAAGAGAGGGCGTCTAGAAACGGCAACACCCACCGCCGAAGCTACGCTGTCAGAAGCTGACCTCGGCAAGGAGGGCCCGCGGCCATACCAGACCCGAAAACCCCCTAGCTGGTTCTGGCGCCGGCATACCGGAGTCATGCTCCGCTTTGGATGTTGTGATTTCATGGGCTATGCATGGCAGAAACTCTGTAGTCCATATCAGCCTCTTTGGAGTTCCATCCCTCACCCTTTCTTGCTCCTTGATGACTTGTAGTTCCCTCACCATCTCTTGCTCCTACGTACAGCGGCGACGCCGGTGAAAAGAAACAAGATTTAGGTCACTCGTGTCCTGTTCTGGTGTAGATCACTAAGGTTCTGTTCTTTTGAGCTGATTAGAACTGCTGAAATGACTGAATTTAAAAAGTTTCTCGAGATAGTCTCGAGATTCGGATCCATTTCGTTTGACTTGCTTTTTAAATCGTTAGGACCCAACTTCGAACAGTGAAACAGGGACTCAAAAAGCCCAAAACAAATGTTATTTTAAAATGTAGATAAGCCATTAAGTCGTTAAGCTGTTAAGCTAAAAAAACCATAGCCTAATTAAAATCTAGGATAATTTTGACGCGTTCATGAATGATTTGGACGTCAAGGACATAATCATTACCAATTTACCATAGCAATGCAAATATAAGCAGCATTCCATAATGAATCTGTCAGATTTTTATAGTATCTTGCGTCTTGTTTTCCTATGTTTAAAGTTTAAACTAGTCCATCTAATTTTAGAAAACTTGACGTTTTAGATCAATGGTCTCAAAAAAAACACTACCACATCATGATAATTTTAACGAAAATGCTTGGAACAGGGCGTCCGATCCGTCGGACGCCTGCCCAAATTTCACGTAGCGTTTTCTCGGTAAAATGCGTGTAGGCACTGCACGATTGCTATCGATTAGGTGGGCATCAAACATCATCAACCGACGCTGCTCCTAGCTAGAGCTGTGGCATTTCACTAGAGAGAGAAGTCATCTAGGTTCGAAGGATGCGTACACTATGCACCGCTGCAGTCGCTAGAATTTTTTTGGTGCAAAAGGATCTGCATGTGCATATATAATGGTACGAGCATGTGTGTGCCACACGATTTGCGTTGCCATATATATGTCTTTTGCCTTAATCCTTAAATTTCATATGAACTATTATTCTTAGTATAGCTTGTAGCCAACGAATGTGTGTTTTATTTATGTTCTTTTTCGAATTCTTATTTTTTTTATCTTTTTTATTTGGAGTTCAAATCGCGTAGTATAAATTCTATAATTCATCTAAATTCCTAATGAGCTCATTTTAAATACTTTTCTATTTTTTTTATTGATACAATTGTTTCAGAAGACAAAAGTTATCGTTTCAAAGGCAAAAGTTATTGTTTCAGTAGGCAAAGCTCAAATGTTCCAGTAGGGGGCAAATACAATTGTTCTCATAGACAAATATAACTATTTCACGAGGCAAATATAATCGTTCCCATTTTTTTGTCCAACTAGTATTTTTTTGTTCCATTAGTTTGTGTTTTTGTTCCACACATATAACATGTTATTCCATCATTTTTTCTGTTCCATTAGTGTGTGTGTTTTGTTCCACACGTATAATCTGATGTTCCATCATTATTTTTGTTCCAATAGGCAACCTTTATTGTTCCAGTAGGCAAACTTTATTGTTCCAGTAGGCAAAAACTTATTTGTTCTAGAAGGCAAAAGCCATTGTTCCAGAAGGCAAAAGTTATTGTTCCTATAGGCAAACTCAACTATTCCGTTAGAGCAAACTTTATTGTTCCGGTAGGCAAGCTTTATTGTCCTAGTAGGCAAAACCTTTATTTGTTCCAGAAGGCAAAAGTTATTGTTTCAGAAGGAAAAAGTTATTGTTCCAGTAGACAAAGTTCAACTGTTCTAGTAGGATAAACCTTATTCTTTCATTAGGCAACTTTTATTGTTCCAGCAGGCAAACCTTGTTGTTCCAGCAGGCAAACCTTGCTGTTTTCTAGTAGCAAAAAATTATTGTTCCAGTAGACAAGCCTTGTTGTTCCAGTAGGCAAAAATTATTGCTCTAGTAGGCAAACCTTGTTGTTCCAGTAGGCAAAACCTTATTTGTTTCAGAAGGCAAAAGCTATTGTTCCAGAAGGCAAAAGTTATTGTTCCGGTAGGCAAGTTCAACTGTTCCGTTAGGGCAAACTTTATTATTCCAATAGTAAGCTTTATTGTTCTAGTAGGCAAAACCTTTATTTGTTCTAGAAGGCAAAAGTCATTGTTTCAGAAGGTAAAAGTTATTGTTCCAGTAGGCAAAGTTCAACTGTTCCAGTAGGACAAACCTTATTTTTCCATTAGGCAAAAATTATTGTTCCAGTAGACAAACCTTGTTGTTCCAGTAGGCAAAAATTATTGTTCCAGTAGGCAAACCTTGTTATTCCAGTAAGAAAAATTATTGTTCCATCAGACCAAATACATTGTTCCAATTGGGTTTAGCCTATTGTTCCAGCAGGCCAAATACATTGTTTCAATAGGTATATAACTTGTTCCAGCAGGTAAGACTCATTGTTCCGGGAGGCTAGATATATTGTTCCGGAAGGCTAGACTCATTGTTCCAGCAGACCAAATAAATTGTTCCAATAGGTATACAA
Organism: Raddia guianensis; assembly: GCA_036346415.1. Lineage (NCBI taxonomy): Eukaryota > Viridiplantae > Streptophyta > Magnoliopsida > Poales > Poaceae > Raddia > Raddia guianensis. The sequence goes on from CM070539.1 coordinate 37,777,310, forward strand.
GTTGTTCCATTAGACCAAATGCATTGTCCCAATTGGGCTTACCCTATTGTTCCAGCAGGCCAAATACCAAGTTGTTCCATCGTATTAGACGTATTGTTTCAATAGTACAAATTAATTGTTCTATTAGTATAGACAAATTGTTCCAGTTAAAATTTATATAGCAACATGGGTCTTGTTTTGTTCGAAAAAATGCGAGGAACACGTTGGTGAAAACGGTTTGTGGATTGGAACTCCCAGTCAAAAAATATGACCATTTAAAGAAAAACGAAAAAGGAATCTTTGCTGACATCAGCGATGATGTCATCGCATGCAACATGGAGGGAGAGAGAGCGTGTTTCCTGCTGAGTGTGGCTGCATGCGGTTTGTTTATTTTTGTGTTGCATGCTACATGCATCTGTTGCGGGCTGGGCTAGGGGCGGGCTTCCGATCTATTTTGTTTTGGTCGGACAACATTGTTCCAATAGGTATGCTAGGTGTTCCATCAGACCAATTACACATGTTTCGAATGGCTTTAGCGCATATTGTTTCATCAGACCAAATGCCAAATTATTTCATCAGAATAGACGTATTGTTCCAATAGGCTATTTTAATTGTTCCATTAGTATAGAAAATTGTTCCAGTAAAATTTATATAGCAACATGTGTCTTGTTTTGTTCGTAAAAATGTCAGGAACACGTTGGTGAAAACGGTCTGTGGATTGGGGCTTCCGGTCAAAAGTTATGGCCACGGAAAGAAAAATAAAAGGCCAGTTTTGTGACGTCAGCAGACATGCATGTGGTCTGTACGGGATGTGACCGTGGACGACAAAATAAAAAGTTAGTTTTGTGACTGTGGTCTGTACGTGACGATAAAAAAAGGGATGAGGCGAAGTGCTGTGGAGAGCGGGGCAGCGGGCCCAGCGGCGCGTCCGATCCCACGCGTTTGGATCGGACGTCCGATCCGTAGTCGCGCCCTAATTTTAATAAAAATATTAAAAAAATGCAATGTTGATTAGTAGTCAAAAATATATTTTAAAAAATGCCTTATGTAAAACATTATGTTTTTAAAAATAGAGGGAGAGAATAGATCGTGAGTTCAAAGAACGAATAATTGGTGGAACACTATTACTAGCTTGCAGCGACGCGTGGAAGCGACAGAGGCTCCTTGTCCTATTAGCAAATAGAGAAAACGAATTGGAATATGTGAGAGCCGCCACCTTGCTGTGACCAACCTGTCCAACCAGAGCCATTAATGATTAATGGATGGTTGCTATTAATTAGCTTGCATGTGGAAGCGACAGAGGCGCCTTGCAGTTGCAGATAGGCCAAGTCCATCGAACGTCGGCAAAAATACTAAAATACCACGTTTCAACTTAGGGTCACCTCTAAAATATGTTACAGCTATTGTCAACCCTCGAATTATGCTTGCTAGAAAGCCGTTAGTTACGTGCATCAGTCTGAATGGTAGTCTATCAAAACACATGGGCTTCTGCCCAACACACTTAAAAGGTCTGGTTTGACCAAATTGGATGATGCAATAACTTGTTTCGATGATTTTCGTTGATCTAAGATGAATTTTACGGTAAACCCAGATATGTTGTAAATCTTATCTCCTAAGCTTTTTTTTAGAATGCTAGAACATTAAAAACAGACATTGTATGTAGTTTAGACGTTCGTTTGAAGCAACGCAGCTTATAAACAGTCGAACCTGACTCATGAGCGAATTAGCTTTTATTTTGGGCCGGTCTTGGAGCAACGTGACATTTATGACCTGGTGTAGTGGAGGAGGTTGAGATATACTTTTTTTGATTGCGCTTTCAAGTAGAGGAGGTGGTTAAGGTGGTGGTCGAACTGCTGCAGATGATGGCACCATATCCGAATGCCAACTGTATATGATCGAACAGACCAAGGTAGCGGTCAAATGGTCAATGATACTATGTCGATGAAGCCATCATAGTAGACATAGACGTAGATGAAGTAGAGGGTGCCAGCAATTGTTGCCAAATTTTCACGGCCGTAGTGGAAGAAGTATAGAATATAGCAGTGGTCACATGTGTGGGCCTGATGTACTCACCAGGACGGTCTAGTTGTTAGTCCAAGGCCCTAACAGTGGAAAGCTAGCAATCATCGTTAGAGTTGAGGCCTAATGACTTTGTGGTTGTATACTTCGATGTGAAGCCTCTCAAGGGTAAAATGTAACCACTTTGCAGAGTTAAAACTATCAAGATAGCCGTACTTGTGGTTAAGAGCATGTGGATGGGGTATTCATATGATAGCTCTTCTTTTTCTAAAAACCTGGTTTTGAGAAAATTTTAGAGAAAAGGTTCTAAGAATGGTTTTCGAGAAAATAAGAAACACTATTCTGAGATGTCGTGCAGTGGGTGCCGTTGACAATTACATGTTGGATTAGGGTCGGGCCTACAAACAATTCCACATGTGGATTGGACCCGTCCTTCTAAGCTTTTATGCCTCAAATTGGGTTTAGCCTACCGAGCTATTCAAGGAGAAGATGCCCCAACATCAACTGAACGATGAGATTGGGAGAATACAGTCAAGGCAAGCGCCCCAGATAACGATGATCTTTGAGACACCTTCAAAAGAAAGGCGATTTAGTTATTAGAAAAGTTTGTTCCAAAACTAGGAGAACTTTTAAAGGCTTTTCTGCAAAATACACAAGCAATGCTCTTGTGGACTCCTCTTGACACCAAACACGCACAACCACGGTCAATGGAGAGGGGCGACGCTTGATGTCAGCCACCCAGTCTGGCGGCCTGCTATGGCCACGCTCGCGGCAGCTGGACTCCGCCTTATCGTGATGGCTGCCGACGAAACCTCTGCTCATAGTTGTCATGCTGCAAGTGATGCTGCACACAATCTTCGTGGAGCGGGAATGGGATCAGCCATGACAATGATTCTTGGACTGTCGGGTGGCATTGCTGTCGTCAAAGTCCCATCGCTGGCGAGGTATGCGCAATGTAGTCACCGTGCTTGGCTGAGTCAGCGGTTTCTCCCCGTTAGAGTTAAGTGACCACCCTACTTAGGCGAGCTTCTTGTGAGTTCTTCAGAGACATCCAGGTGGATGAGCACTTGTAACGTCCCTGTAAGCTTCAAGGATACGACACCTAGCTACAACTAGGTTGGGTGCGACAATGGAGAGGTAGTGGATCTTTAGGAAATCGATCGACTTGGTTGTCCATTCCAAGACATTGAGTGTAACTGAGTCCTCGCAACACCTCAATGTCTTCTCAATGTACTGGAGCGTGCACGCGGTGACAATGATTCTCTAGACGGTCTCCTCATTCCAAGCATGCCAGGGAAGCGGGGGATATTCTCCAGGCAAAGGCGAACACAGAAGCGGAGTGGTGGAGTCCTGCACTATCCTAGGGTTCCACAAATGTAGCTCCAAGGAGATAGTTTCATAGAGGACTATCCCCCACTACACCCCCCGGTCATGGTGGCACTAGGAGGGGAAGCGGACAAGATAGTCCTCTAGATAGCGAGGCGTGATGAGATGTGATTCCATAGGGCCTCCGAAGCCTTGACCACTGCCACGAGCACCGCATCAGTTGCCCACATGGAGTCACGACGTCCACGAAGAAGGTAGACTATGAGGCAGGAAGACAAGTCGTCGAGGGCCACCTCCATTTTGGTAATGGAACGGATGAGGCTCTTGAAGCAATGAGGGTGGCAGCTTGGATCCTCCGGAACCACCTTGGCTAGTGAGGTGGGGGGGGAGTGTGGGCGGCTGAGAGGTTTGAGAGATGGAGGAGAATAGCGAAGATGGAGACCACTCTAGCGGTAGGTAGGGGATTTATGCCTATTACGACCGTAGAAACGACACTTCACCGGATCTATACATCCCGCAACCAAATTAGCGCGCCCGAAACAACGGTAGCTGCGAACATGGTGGAGGTGAGAGTCGCTGGCGTTGACTTGAATACTGCATTTATTTCCGTGGTTGCTAAAGTGACTCCTCTAAGGCTATCTTCAACACTAATCCCTAAATTTTGTCCCCTATAGCGTCATATACAGGTTTCCTTTAAAAAGATTCTCTCCCTATATTTCTCCAATCTCCAACAACGTTCCATATATAGAGAATTGTATAGGGGAAGGAGAGAACCCCTACACATAAGGGAATGAAGAGAAATTATCTATTTTAAAAAACAGAATAGAGAACATTGTTGGAGCATATAGGGGAAGAATCATTTCCCTATATTAGGGTATGGAGCCCTTTAGGAAAGACTGTTGGAGACAACCTAACGTAGGAAGGTGTGAGCAGTGCCTACGCATAACTGCACGGCGGCAAACCAGCGGGAGCAGTGGGCGGACTCCTTTGCTCTCTACTGCTAGGGTGTTTTTGTGTAGACCAAAGTCCACCGTTGCTCGGACTCAACAACAACATTGGTGGGATTTGTAGTTAAGGCCGGAGATATGCGGCTGTTGCCTAGAGAAAAGGCAAAGGAGACTTGCCTAGGCCTAACGGGGTAGGCGCGGTGCGGGAATCGATGGATCCAACTAGGAAAGGCTCGAATTCAGGGGCACATCGGTTGAGGAAGTCGAGCAATTTCTGGTTTTGACGGAGGGGAAGGCCAAGGGGGAGACAAACCTTGGTAGCACGACGCAAGGGCGTAGTGGAAGGTTTAGCAGGCTAGTATGGGGAGGCAAAAGAGATGGGGGATGTGAGGCGGAGGTAGACGGGGCAACGGTAGCGATGGTGGCGGATGGGCTGGCGGAGTCAGGGGGAGGGTAGTCGCCAAACCTTGCTTGGGCTCCATCCTTACCAACACTTCCATATGTTAATGAATCTCATGGAGACCCAATTATAAAATAGTATGCATGTTCTATTGATTTTCAACAAGGTAATAATACATGGGCTTCAATATTGTTGGACTCTCGGTTCTTTTTTCTTCAGAACTAAATTAATGGCCCATGACAAACCAAGTACTTCATGTTAAGCTTTGGTTACATTTCTCAAAAATTTAACAATCACAAAATTTTAATTAGAAAAAAATATTTTCATGAAATCTATTTGAATATGGCTCCGAATAAAGCCGTTTAATGTGCAAATCAGGAAAATTTGCATCTAAAAAGCAACTAATAGAAAAGTTTGGTATACACGAAAATTGAGTATTCCATCGTTAGTAGCAATTCAATTATTGATCTTAATGATCCAAAAAAAATGATGATATGAATGTCATCCATATACTGCGGATACGTACTGTAATATGTTAATTTGATTCCTGGGATCCAAATCAGCTAGCTAGTAATAGCCTAACTAATGCATTCTTATGGTAGAAGGGCCTATAGTTGAACCGCGTTAGCAAGCCACGTTTTTTATTTTGCATATAAATATGGTTTTATCGGTGTCTTCAACACAAGACAAAGAAAAGCCTAGCTAGCAAACATGTCATACCATCTTGCCTGGGCTTGCCGCTCGCCTCCTGAAGAACAAGGACGATGCCGTAAGAATACTCAATTGTGTGCTTAATTTTGTTTTGTTCGTTGCTCTTGCATGTGCAACGTGCTGTTTTCATACAGTTAAACTAGGATTTTACCAACGGCAGTTGATGAAAAAAACAATTCTACTGGGCTTCGTATCTGCAGGTGGCAAGTTGGCCTGGCCAGAGCTCTTGGGAAAGATGGGCATGCAAGCAAATACTGAGATTTTGAAGGAGCGACCTGACCTAGATGAAGTGATTTACGTTCCCCAAGACGCCATTGTTACCGATGACTACTGTTGCAATCGCGTTAGGATCTACGTGGATTGCAACGCCCATTGTGACTACGGAAGAGCCAAGGTCATTGAGGTTCCGAAGGTTGGGTGAAGAGTAAGGTTATATGTACGTTGAGGACGGGTATACACATTCGTATGACCTCTTGACTACTTTGATGGTCCATGCCATGTGAATATAAAAATAATTACCTCAATAAAGCATACTCCCATTTCTCTTCGTACACATATTCATATGGAGCCCTAAGTACTGTCGATCCGGTGTGTCATTCGTGCAAGGGAGAGGGCAGCCTGCATGTCACATTCCGTTTTGGGCTTTAGACTTTAGCCGGCCCATCTTGCCTGTACTTAACGAACAGAGAGCGATGGGATGGATAAACACTGCAGCCTTTTGTGTTTTTTTTTTACTTGAAAGGTTTCCAAGAGCGGGAAAGTTATTTATTGTGCAGAACAACATGGCATGTACAGTAAAGTACTCACGTTTGTACTCATCCCGAACTTGCACTCCCTCATTCCATAGAATTAGAAGAACTTCCATCAAAGGTTTTAAATAAGCATCTACGTCATTGTCAAGTTGTTTCAATCCCTAGATAAGCAATGAAAGTATTATGCATTTTCTACTCATACATAACAATGGAGAAAGATTACATATGCAAAGGGTCACATGCCATGTGCTATGTGTACTTCCAATGTTACCGAAAGGATTCCTTCCATCTGTGATTAAACCAAATTTGATATTTCTGGATCCATTCGCAAACTTTTTGAACAGACTATCTATTATTCTGCACTAGACGGAATTAGCGGGATGTCTAAGCATGACATCTCTCTTTCGATCTTCCAATTACCATCTTAGCATTTCTCATTGTTTTCTAAGATTTTCTCTTCACCATGATTTGTCCAACATGTGTAGCCACGCATAAAAACCCTTCCAATCAAGTGTGTTTGGATGTGCTCTTTTTTTAATACATCTTCTCATTCTTGCAATCGAAGCATGGGCAAAGTATAAATTGTGTCTTCTCCCTCCTCTTGTTCTCATCGATGGCGCTAAGAAAACAAACGACACTATCAATACAAAAGACCCACAGGGCAATGTAAGATTAGTTTTGCAATGTAATTCTCACAGACCAAAACATAAAAGACCCACAAACTTTGGGCATTCTGTCAAGCATCAATGAACTTCAGGACATTTTGTCAATTATCCCCAATTGCACGGCTCTAGGTGTTGGAGATCATTGTCACCGAAGAAGCGGCAGAGCAAATGATATGGCCATTGCCGCCCTCCAAGGTGATGGGCCTGGCGACTAGATAGACACGGTGGAGGGTGGCACCAAGGCAGAGGTCAGGGAGGCCATAGAGAACTACGGGTGTAATCGGATCGAATACGATCAGATAGTACCAGATGAAGATACTAATCCATATTTTATGTTGGATGTAGATACATATATGGATGTAGATACATATATGAATGGTGCGGACAGGGATACAATGAATATTATCGAATACAGACACGAATAGTGTATAATATGGATATATATAATCAAAAATCAATATTACTGGATATAGTTTGGAACGGATATTACTCGCATAATATGTAAAAAAATATATACTTGAAAAATCATCAATATAATATGTTTAAATTAGTGCTAGCCAATGTAGAGTTGTGTTGCATGCTTTTGAGTCGAATAGTATCAATCGAATATCCATCAGATAATATCCATATTTTTACAAATATTATGCATCGGATATTATCTATCATTACTCATATCCATATCTGTATCCATAAAAATAGCCGGATATCCATACCACTATCCGACTGATTCGGTCAGTCGATCGGATAGTATTCGCACCATTTCCACCCCTACAGAGAATGTAGCTACGATTGAAGACGCTATGGAGAACGTGGATGTAGCGAAGGATGCCGCGGAAGGTGTGACTACAACGAAGGAGGCCACAAAGGTGGACAAATACAATAGTAGGGATGCCCAACAAGGCCAAGCCTGAGCTTGAATCCTCGTCCTACTGCAGTGGCAGTGACGGTGAAGCCAGTGTAGTGCTTGGCTTCAACATTTCTGGGAACAGAGCCTAGAAGAGCTTATGCCTAGAATAGAGGGTAGGATACACTATTTTCTGTCAGTCGAATGTAATTTCGCCGGTCCATAAAAACTGATGAACATAAGGCCGTAATTTCATCGGTTTCATAAAACTAATGAAAATAGATCAACAATTTCGTTGGTTCATATCAGGTTGATGAAATAGGCAATAATTTCGTGGATTGATGATGTGGCATTAATTTCGTCGGCCCAAGCCGATGAAATAACGGTGCGGCCGTATCGCGGAAGATGGCATGGCATTATTTTGGTCAGTTTAGACCGACGAAATTACAGTGCGGTGCATCGTGGAATGTTCGGGATAACGTGGAATTATTTTCACCGGCCATAGTCAGTAATTTTGTCGGTTTGGGCAAATGAAATTACGACCCACTTTAACCTTGGCGGCATGTTTTATAGTGCCTCTTGACTTAGCTGCCGCCTCTGCGTAGTACCCGAAAGCACCCAGACGCGCACTCCACGCCGCGCTGCCCCCAGCGCCGCCGCCCGCCTCGCTGCTCTCCCTCTGACTCCGCGGTTCTCTCCTTCCCCACTTCCATCTCCTGTTTTCCCTCTCCTTTTGGTACGTTTCTCCCTATTTCGCGAGTTCAAGGTGGGCCTAGAGGCAACAATGATGCTTCTTCTTCAGATACGCCTTCGGACAACTAGTTCGTCAACTTGGGAGGCGATGCGGCAGGTAGTGGTCACGGCTCCCACTCACCTATGAGTTAGGAGCTCCCTTGTGTAACTTGTTGGATGACTTAATGATGCATTGTATGACGTTTTTGTATAACTCGTGTTGGATGACTTGATGTTTAACTTGTGTGTTGCGGTCATGAGATGCTAAATGGACTTAATTACGTATTAATTCTATCTATGTGCTCTTATGCATCTTGTGTTGAATGGTCATGTGATATTGGATACTAGTTTGTGATGATATAAATATCTATGAATTTTTTGAATTTTATATGAATTTTTGTGAATTTTTTTGTGAATAATACATCACCTTTTTCCCAAAAAAAAAAGTAATTTCAGGCCGACGAAATTATTTGCCACATCATCCCAACAAACCACCTCAATTGCTGTCGTTGGTTGATGTGGCACTTATTTTCATCCGCCAAAGCCGACGAAATTAAGTGCCACGTCATACCGACGTGGCACCTCCACTTCTCCAATTTGGGCTGATGTGACATTTAATTTCATCGGCTTCTGCCGATGAAATTAATTGCTACGTCAGCTCTTGGGCGGGTTAGAGAGCCGTCAGGATATTTATTCCGTCAGCCAGTAAAACCGACGAAAATAACTTCATTTCATCGGCACCCGACGAAAAAATTGTTTATTTTCATCTAGCACATTTTGTCGGGTTAATTTCGTCCGCAAACCGATGAAATTATGTTAATTTCGTCGGTTTCACCCCTATTTTCATCGGTTGGTGGCCAACGACATTAAGACGAATTCCTGTAGTGAATAGTGATAGTACAGTTGATGAGAAAGGGTGTTGGAGATGCTCGATATCCAAGTCTCGTGTGGATGTTTATTAGGATATCTTGTATCTTCTCATCCACTAAACTATTGCAAGGTAGTATAGGTGATACAGAAGAGTATCAACTCTGGAGATGTAGGAAATATGAGTCTCCTCTGGAGGTGGATTTGGATATCTAACATCTCCAACTTTTCCAGGTCTGGCTAAGTAACTGCGCTGGGTTTCCCATGATCGGGTCTAATAGCAGTCCTATTGAAGCCCCGTCTTGTTTCTGGATCTCATTTGTCTTATTTTTGGAGTGGATATGTGACTATATCATGTGATATACTCTTTAATATATATCAAATAATAATTTCCCAAAATATTTCATGTGGCTATGATCAATAATAGTTTCCTAATAATGAAGAATATGTTTCGCATATAATATTTAGATATTTGTCCAATAATAACTACCAAAATTATTGCGTCTCCTCTGCCTCAGGATTGGATGACTTTAATTAGATATAATTTGTGGATCGATATATATCTCTAGTATTAATGTCCGTTTATTATTGCCAGCGATACTGTGCGGATGGATATATATTCATTTTATTGCAATTAATGAGTCCAATTGTTAGCTTTCCCCTATAAATATGATTTTATCCTCTTCTTCAACGCAACACAGAACCTTTATAGCACAGAAAAGTTTATAACAATGTCATACAGAAAGGTTGATGGTTTTGGCGAGCTAGTTGTTGAATGCGGTAAGCTTCTTTCTGATTTCTAATGAAAAATATTCATGTGCATACATGTAACCTTTTTTATAGTACATTGTGGTTTAATAGCTGATGGTGGTGGTGCATATAGGTGGCAAGACTGCATGGCCAGAGCTGCTGGGCAAGAAGGGCAAGGAAGCAAGAGCTTTGATTCACAAAGAGAGACCAGACCTTCGTAGGGTGTTCTATGTTGCTCGTGGCGACTATGTTTATCATGACATCTGGTGCGACCGTTGTTGGATCTGGGTCGCTCCCGACCCCAACTCTGGTGACCTTGGAGATGGAACCGTATGTAGGATTCCCACGGTCGGGTGACGCATAATTTAGTTCTGTGATTGGAGGATGCATATGCACAGGCATGCACCTATTTGCTAAGAAAAAAATATTTCTTGGCTGTGTATGTTTTGTGAAGGATAAAGTACTTTTGGCACCCTCCATTTTTCTACGGATAAAACTTATTCTCTACGTATGAGGACATCCCTAACGGTCTCTCTATAACTTCCTATTCATGTCTCAGTTAATAGCGTTTAGAGGAAAATATACAAGGGTTGTTGGGGATGCTCCAAGTATTAAGTAATAAAAGATATTACCCCCACAGAATTAAAGTTCAGACGAAACTGCGCCATTTAGCCTTTTTTAGTGCATCGATGGTTCCATCTGATCTACCGGGGGCGAATTCTCCTTTATCTATTTCTTCCTCACAAGAAAAATTACTTCCGACTAATTAAGAACTATCACCTTTCCCTATTTTTTGCTCATATTGACAAAATACGAAACCACCAGATTATATAGGGGTACATATGCTGTGCAATCAGCCTAACGGTGCAATCGCCGTGCAATCGAACTACCAAAAGTTGTAAAAAATTCTGAAAAAATTTGTACATGTACTCTTCAACTTACTCTATCTCTGGATAAAATTTTAAGTTCAAATTCATTCTATATTGAACGTTACAAAAAAGAGAAAATTCTATCAATTTTGAACTTATCAAAACTGTCCGTTTTTTCTTTTTTTTATAACTCTTAATATAGAATGAATTTGAACTTGAAATTTTATCTAGAAATAGAGTAAGTTGAAGAGTACATGTACAAATTTTTTTAGAATTTTTTACAACTTTTGGTAGTTCGATTGCACGGCGATTGCACCGTTAGGCTGATTGCACAGCATATGTACCCGATTATATAGTTCACAAACTCTCCGATTTGGGCACGTTCATCACACCTTATTTGTGTTAGTTTATCTACTTATTTATGGTTTCAAAAATGAAACGCTTTGGTTTTTTTTCTCTCTCCTACGAAGGCGCGCCGCGCGCCTAACTCAAATGAGAACGGGCATCTGGACTCGATGCACTCATGTATAACTAACGATTAATCAGCAAAACTATTGTTTTGTATGACTGATGGTAAGTAACACAAGATCATTCCTAACATCAGCATCACATGACCCATACGATCGATCTAGACGCCGCCGTCTCCCAACGGCCATCGCGCTCTCCCTCTAGGGCACCCTCACCCAGATAGATGTCAGAGGGGGAGCACACTTCCGCTATTCCTACCCTTGTAAGGCTGGCTCCAACAAAGCCCCTTAAATTTGATCCCTTGTAGCTTGATATAGGGGTTTCTCTAAAAAATCCATCCCTATAAACATGCATGCCTCCAACAGTAATCCCTTAAAGTGGATCTCTACCCAATTGAAACTACTCCGCCTGCGCCATCCGATGCAACTGAAACGTTCTCGCTCGGAAGCTGCCACCTTCTCTTTCCCAAGGTACGACGGCAAATACTGAATTGCAAATGCTATTCTGTTGCATTAGCTGTGAGCCTGTGACTTCGATGCTGTGGTGCTGGAATCTGAAACAGATTGAGGAATGCTCTTCTATTATATGCACCGATTCTATTCTTACCATCCCATAATTTATCTGCACAACCCCGTTCTTGATGTGAGATCTAGTACTTCCCTGTTGCACAAGCGGATGTTCATGAATGGTTTCATATTAAGAAACTTGTTAAATAGCTTACCAGATATTCTCCAGATTAATTTTCTTATGTTTCTCTGATTCACCCGATCATGAACAAACAGCCTTAAAAGGTAGGACATGCAGATCTAGCATATACGGTTAGTGCAGGTCTATCTGTTGATCATACTTAAATTAAAAAGTTACATACTCCATGAACTATATAGATTTACCAGTGTGTTGATCTTTGTTTAGCATATGGTGGGAGACAACTTTGCGCCGCAGTACCTGCTCGCGGAAGATTTGTCTTCAGATGACGACGATGATTACATGGACGAGATGCATTTCGCAATGAACATGCAGTTTGTGGTGGGGAGCTCCAGACGTAGGCGTGGCTCTATTCTAGGTCATCGAGTAATCGACCGCAATCATGCTACAGGGCACGCCAAAATTTTTTAGATTACTTTGCTGAAGATTGTGTGTACACCGACTACCATGATTTTAGAGGCAGTCGCGTCGCATGACCTCTGGATTTGGCATGCATATTTTGGTATGCCTGGCAGCAACAACGATATCAATGTTTTGCATCGCTCACCTATTTTTGCCAGTTATGTCAGAGGGGAGGCGCCACAAGTGGAGTTTACCATCAACGGCCACACTTACAATATGGGCTACTACCTCACCGACGGGATTTATCCCGCATGGCGGGGATTCGTTAAGACTGTACGTTTGCCGCTAGAGAGGAAGACGCGACACTTTGCACAAAGGCATGAATCGGTTCGTAAGGACATTGAGCGGGCGTTTGGCGTCCTGCAAGCCCGATGGGCAGTCACACGCGGTCCCGCATATGGATGGGATCGTGCACAGGTGAAGGACATAATGATGGCTTGCATAATAATGCACAACATGATCGTCGAGGATGAGAGGGGACAAGATCTGCCAGATATATTTAACAACATGGAGCATCCAGTGCAAAGGTTCAAGAGAGGAACAAACGATAGGAATGAGTTCATCGCCACCCACCATCGCCTTCGCGACCCTGCAATGCATCATCAACTGAAGGTAGACCTTATTGAGCACAACTAAATGTTGCACGGTGCATAATATAGAAATAATTGTATAGTGAATCATGAAATAAACAACTGGATCTTTTTGTTATCATGCTTGCTCTTTTTGTTGAGTTGTTGACATTGTGACAATGATGGTTGAGCCTTTATATCTCTTCGTTTTATTATTCACTACTCGTTAGTAAAGCATGGTCCCATGCTTAATGTTATACTTATTGGAAAACCCTGTGGGTTCATTTCACCGGGGTTTGGATGTGTAAATTTATAAGAATACTGAAGCCCAATGTGGCATATACAAACAACGAGGAAAAAATGTTGTATAAATTACAGCCATGTGTGAGGTTGATTACACCGTTACTATCAAAAGGTAGGTGCAAATTCTTATACTCGTTCAGCAGATGAAATAACAACCGAACATAAAGATAACATGAAAGGTCACCAAAAAGGGAAAATAAAAGGAGCAGGATAAGTGCAAGCTAGTGCCTAGCTCAGTAACACTAATGCTAAAGGCTCAACTATCATTGTCTGTAATGCGGGCGAGAATTTTGTCTTGCATCGCCTTATAGTAAACCTTCTGTGCCGGGTTGCGTTGATCAAGGTTGATAGCAAGTATGCGCTCGCCCTCCCTTTGCTTCTTCATCTCCAATCTCTCCATCTCGATCACAGCTATAGTTCGGGGTAATCTACCTCTATAATCTACCATGGCTTAAGCTAAATCAAACAATATCTTCAATAAAAGACTAGCATGCATTCAAGAGCTGTTTAAATCATCCTCTACATAAACATCGCAGATGCATAGGAAAAAATTGAACATCAAGGGAATTAGAGCATGAACCACTGCATCTACAACTCTACATGCAGAATACAGAAGATTGCTACCTGCTAGGATCATGCAGACACAAAACCTCATCTTTAGATTGTTTTAATTTCAACACGAGGAAAGCCTACTGGCACACTTCTTTAGTAAAATCTACAGGCAAAGTGCGCCTCCTTGAATTTGACTGGATGATCAAGTGATCAAGGTGCACGAAGAATTTCAAAAAAAATTATCAAGCTATGGCAATGTGTACTCCAGTGTTGAAGCGACAGAACTGTATACAATTCTACTCAGTTTATAACATCAATTACACCGACAAGAAGAAAAGGAAGAACATCTACAGCCCAGACAGAACCACATTGCCAAAAAACTAAAATTGCAGAGTCACTTGATGTCTATGCCAACAATCATGACTTTATTTTGAGAACGCCAGCGGAATGCTTTTAGCCAATTGCTTGGTATATTAACAAAATACGATGCATTGGTGCCTTTCGTAGGTTGTAAAATAGGTAACTTTATCATAAAAAATATTCATGGTTCCAAGAATCAGGTCAATCTATTTGAATGGACAGTTTGAAAAAAAAACAGAAATATAGATAATGATCATAACTCATAAGTAAATGCATCCAATATATCAGACATATTTTCAACTTGCACAAGTGCAAAAACCTTGTGAAATTTATCGGCAGCAAATGGGCAGGCACGTGTAAGACAGGTTATTAACACAGGAGCATAAACAACATATACCAACAACGCTTGAATGACTTTAAACATGGAACCCACAGCAGATATGCCCTGTAATTTAGTAGGCTGGATTGTTGCGATCAGACATACATAGTAAAAAAATGTCTGGCTTCACTTGGCTTCAATGCAATTCTTCTGAAGAATAGCAGAAGAATCTTCAGTGAAGGCTGCCTGTTCTACCTTAAAATTCAGAGGTATTGGTGTCCATTGTGTGCACGTTCTTTTTATATTTGTGCCAACAGTCAACACAAAGTAGAACGGGGGAGTAATTAAGTAGATTACCTTTGCCAGAGCCACGCCGGCGGAGAGAGCGGGAGGGGGATAGTAGGGTTTGGCTCCGCGGTAGGCTCGAGGCACCAAATGAGCCGGAGAGGGTTTGGGCGACGGCTGCCGCTGGGGGGTACAGGACGCGGTGGTGGCGGCTGTGTAGAGGCCGGCGACGTCGGGGCAGAGGAGGCGGGCGGCGTCGGCAAGGCAGAGGAAGCGGGCGGCGGCAGGAAGAGGAGGCGGGCGGCGTCGGTGAGGCAGATGAGGCGGGCGGCGTCGGCGAGGCAGACGAGGCGGGCGGTGGCAGCGGGGCAGATAAGGCGGGTGGCGGCGGGAGAGGGGTGGAGAGGCGGGCAAGTGGAAGAGTGGGACGAGGAGAAGAGCGCGGTGTCTGTTCCGATCTCGCGAGGGAGCGATGCCAGTTGAGGATACGGGGAGGAGAGAGGTCCGCTACGTATATGGTTTCTCTCTCCGCTATGGTGAATTAGGGGATGGTTTAAGGGACGCCGTTGGATGCTATAGGGGAGCAATTCATCCCTTTTTTTAGCAATTCAGTGATGTATACAGGGTGTTGTTGGAGCCAGCCTAAGACTCGCACACCTCCGGTGTGCAGCAACCCGAATTTGGCTGTGACAACAAAATTCGGCCACATCCCGTCTACATAATGATGAGGGAAACCAGAGCTAATGGTGGGCCTCGTGATGGCGACGACTGTGTTCAACCGCAGGGGCAATCGATCCGGTTACAAGTGAATGTGCGGCAGAGTTGGATCTTGGTCTCGGTGCTCTTTGTAGACTCTTACATTCTTGCCAATGGCGACGTGACGGTGGGTGTAACATCCCAAATTTGGGGATTTTGCCAAATTGCTTGAATTTTAAAAATTCGCTGAAATTTGAACCCAAACCTGACATGTGGGCCCTACAGCCTTTTCTCTCTCGCTCTCATGCTCTCTCCCTCTCTCTCTCTTCCTCTCTCCCTTCCATTTGATCTCACCGCGGTGGCCCTCATCGCCGCCGCCTTCATCTGCTCTGTCCCTTGTGCTGCTTGGCTGTCGCGTCCGCTTTCTTCGCCATCGAGCCATCATCACCGCGCCGCGTCCATCCCCGCCGCACCGAGCCTCGAGTCGTCCTGTCGCCGCTCCACCTTTCCCAGCACATCACCGAGCGCGCCCTCGGGCCCCATCAAACCCACGCTCATTTAAGCGTTGAGCTTTCCCCCACCGGTGCCGTTTTCCATTTTCCCCCAAATCCGAGATTCGCCGACGCCATCGAAATTCTGGCGATTCCGTGAGCGGCAATCCAATTCGTTTCGCCCCAAGCACCTAGGATGTACTCTAACAGTTTCGCCTCATTCAATTTCAACCGAGGCCTTATGATTGGCTAGGTCGCCGCTGCCTTTGTTTCGGCCGTCGCCGAGCCTCGTGCCGCCGGTCGCCTCCTCTCGAGAGTTTGGTGAGCACCCGCCTCCTCTAGCTCCCCGAAGCATTCCCTTAGCTTGTAAATCACCACAATAGTGTGGTTTTGCTCCGACGAGCTCTAGGCTCTGTGCCGTCGCCACGCCACCGCGTCTGGGCATCCCGGGCCTCGACGATGGTGTCATATAGGCTGTAGAACATCGTAGATGCGGGAGCATGCATGCACATGGCCGGAGTTGCCCTGTAGCGCCGCCGCGTCAAGCCCCGACGTCGTCGGTCGCGCCGTCGATCCGAAGGTGGAAGATGAAGCGGAACCGTTGGATCAAGCCCTAAGATGCATGCACAGTCAAAGCCGTTGAGTCGCTGCGTCGCGGGCCCCACTCGCCAGAAAACATTTCGCGCACAGTCTTAGTGGAGTCGCTGCCAGGTGGACCCAGGGCCCACTGGGCAGATGAAGTAATCGCGCCTCTGGGCGTGGCGCGAGCCATGGGCGAAAGAGCCTCCTAGAACTACGCCATCGTCGTCCGTTCGCTGGGGCGCGCGCGCGTTTTGTTGGGCTGTGGGCCGTATCTCGCGGATGGGCTGCTCGTCGGTTGGTTCGGCCCGAGGGGTTTTAATTTCTTTTCCTGCGATTTAATCATTTAATTAATCCAGAAATAGAATTAGATTTATATAAAATAGCTATAAGTTCCCAAAAATTCTGAAAAAAATTTAGGTAAATACTAGATGCCATTGTTGATTTTAGAAAAATATAAAATCCAGTACTGTAATGGAAAATTCGGCACTGTTAGTTTAAAAAGGTAATCTTTCATCTATAGATTGTTTTATTTAAATTTTAGGATAATTACTGAGAGTATTGCTTGATGAATTTGGAACCAAATATTTCTGGGCAACATAAAATTTGATAGATAAGTGTCTTCTTGATTTTTAGAATAATTTAAAAATATCATCCTTGCTTAGTATATCCATATAATGCAAATTGTTTAAACCCAACTCTTAAATAACTAAACATTTCCCTATTAAAGTTATTAAGGAGTTGACCTAGAAATATATGTAATGCTTATAACCTAAGATTATCTCCTTAAATTAAGACTCTTAGTGAATTTTCAACTCCGTTAAACATTACATCGCTCGTAGGTGGAATTTCTGATATTCGTCATTTCATGTTGCCGAGAAACCCTAATCACCCTTTCGCGACCTTATCATACCAAATCGTATTCTGGGGATTTAATAGATTATTATACACTACTAGTATATTATTGATTTATGCAAGTATCAGGCATAGCATACCATACGAATGTTAGGTTTGCTAATCGGACTTAGGTATTGATGCCGAGGGTTTGACCTAGATCGTGCATGCATCATGTTTTTCCATTGCATTAGTAAGTAATTATTGGTTCGTTGGTATGATTAGACGTAGGCGATCCCGAGGGAAGATTTGGGGACGCTGAGTAGGACCTAGATCGTGCATGCATCATGTTTTTCCATTGCATTAGTAAGTAATTATTGGTTCGTTGGTATGATTAGACGTATGCGATCCCGAGGGAAGATTTGGGGACGCTGAGGAGGACCACCTACAGGATCAAGGATAGTTAACACTTACTCTTTAGATGTGATCCATATTAGGGAGAGACAGCGACTTTCCCTAGTGCGGATTAACATCGCTAATACCATGTTCATTACCCAGTTTTCTTAAACTATTTTGTTTAATTATGAAAATGCATGCTTACTAGTTTGTCTAATTGTTAATCATGTTATATTTATACATGCCTCCTTGAACTGTCTAGCCCTAATGACTGTCTTGATTGTCATTGCTCTTGATAGCCACGCTTAGTCTGGTAACCACTTTAACCTACCTAATGGGTAAAACTTGCTTAGACCGGCTTAGGCTTTACAAATTTTCTGGCTAATCACCACGGAACGGTGAACCGATATTCACCGATCATTCATTATTCTCATTTAATGTGACATGACATATGACAGTTAGGGCTGGTAGATGCATGATGGGCTGATTCTGTTTGTGGGTATGGATATGGGGAACTTGGTTGGTTTGGGTCGGTCGGTTGGGAAAGTCCATGTGTATGGTGTGCAGTGTTAGCCTAAACGGTAAACGCTAAACAGTCGGCCACTCTTCGTTTAGCGAATAGTCGGACTACACGGCCGATTAAACGGGCCAAAAAACGGATTAAACGGGATTATACGGATTAAACGGCCTACACGGCCTACATAGTTGACTACTGAGTAGCGTTTAAACGGTGTGTAAACGTGTAGGCGAACAGTGGTGGTGTGGTCAATGGCCGTGGAAGTAGAGAATGATTGGTGGGTTGTTTCTAGTTGGACTTGGATATCCGGAGGGATGATTAAGACACGAGATGCCTAGTGCTTGGTTTAGCCAGGGCTTACCCAGGAGGAGCGCGGATAAACACGAGTAGCGGAGAGCGCTGCCATCTGTGGGATGGTTTCAACGCAACGCGTGGCCATCACGCGGAGTACGGGTCTTGGATCGCCAATTGTGAGCACTCTGCGGAGGCCCTCTAGGACCATTCTCGATAGGGACTTGCATTGGTCATCACCGAGGATGATAATGGCCACACATCCCTAGGGTGACGGTTGGCTAGTGTGGGCTGGCAACCCTACTAGGCCGGGGTGGGAACGCCATGGCATGTGTGGTCCACAACAGGATTAGCCAAATCCTGGAAGGATGGTAGAACTAGGAATGGTTGGGGGCAACCAGGTGAAAGTTCTTGAGTAAAGAATAAGTTGGTGTGGTGATCTGTTAAGCTGGTTGTGTTATGGACAAGAGTTGTTTGATCGTGGGTTGTGTATTTGGATGAGAGTTGGTCGATTTTGGGTTGGTTGGTGAGCTTGGTTGGTTAATTGGCTTTGTGTGCATTGTTAAGATGGAAACCCTTGATTTATATTAATAAGATCAAATTCTAGTTGATGCTAGTTAGGATGTTTCTAAAATCTTATAAACTTGGCTTTACGCAAATAAAATAACCTTAACTTCAAATAAAACCTTCTACACTAAGTGCATTAAGGGAAGTGTTAACTACCCAGCATTTGGATGACGCTGACCTCGCCTTCTTACCTTCTTTAGTCTTAGAGGTCAAAGATGACCCTTACAAGTGTCACGAAGACGACGGACAGGACCAGGGTGGACCCGAGGAGTCTTAGGGGATCGCTCCAGTCGCTGGTGGGCCGTAGTCGATAGGGATTCTTTTGGATGAATATTTTGATGTCCACTGTATTCTTTTGTAATCTAAGACGTGTATGGGCCGCCTTACTAAAGTCGCCTAAGGGCGCAACACTGCGATGTAATATTCAGAAGTTTATTTAATCGATGTATGTTGTATCGGCTATTGGTCTTCCGCGCTAGCGTACTGATCCAGGGGCTAGTGTATGGGATCGTCGACCCTCGAGGTAAGTTAAAATTTGAGGGGGTGACAGTGGGGTATTCTGTGGAACCACCACAAATGGGCCATGCGCTGGCCTATGACCGGGTGCAGCACAAAACCGTGTCCTGGCCAGCATACCCTCTCAGGTGGATCCTGTATTAGACTTAGCCGAAAACCTAAACAATCTAATACTAATATAAAATAGAGCTGGAGACTCGTTATATTAATAATTAGAAATAATAAAGCAGAATCCCACCCCTACATACTGTGTTCTTTGTTTTCTTTGTGATACATGATTGTTCAACTATATCTTGGCCTACACCAGGTAGCAAGGTTTCACAACACGTTATCAGCATGCTCGCACCTGAAGAACGATCCGCGAGGAGAATGCACCGAATGATCAACATCGATTTGTCATAATGTCGGCTACCACTCGGTTTGCCATAAAAAACCTACGCCACATTCTACGAAACTTGGAAGATTGTCAAATCATAATCGCTAGATTGGTTTGCATATTATAATTTGTTTTTGGGGGATCTTCGACGAATCGATCTAGTAAATCATTTTTTGTTTCGGATGAATAGGTAATGGCGGCATGTCGGCTCTGCCCGACCTACTACTGCAGCATGACATCGCGCTGGTGCATGGTGACAACGCCCACAGCACAGCGCCGCCGCCGCATGGTTGTGCCGGCACAACTACCCCATCTCCTCTTCCCCACATGTTCGTACAATTATTTTGCCGCATGGCCATGCCACCACCAGCTCCACCTGCATGTCGTCGCCGAGGCCCAGAGTCACCATGCATCCCCGCCGCCGCACGGCCCTGCCACTCCGCCGGCGCTGCACGCCGCTGCCATCCCATACAACTTGTTGTAGCCCGCACTGTAGCGCACACCGCCACAAGTAGACCTGATCATGCCCCGAGCTCTTGTTGGAAAAACCTAATCCCGCGGGACCAAGCCTGAGCCTGGTCTGGCCTAATGCATTGGGCCTCAGATTCAAGCCCGATTCGGCGGGACCATGTCTGAGCCCAGCCCGGCTGTTGGCGATTCTTATGCCTACTAAAATTAATCAGCAAGCACACGGATATCGCAGTAGCTTTCACCCCGTAGTATTTCAAAGGTATTGATTTCTCTTGAAGAACGAGAAGAGTCTAGTTTCTAATCTTGACTTAGCCAGATGGATATGGTGGAATGACGAAAATGGGGTAAGATATTTCGGGTCGAGAGGTTCTACTAAAGGTGTTCGCTAGTCGAGTGTACAAGGTTAATCCACACGCAATTGCTACTCTATATCGGAGCTCGCCGATTCACTATTACACGCTATCAGTTAAGAACATCAGATGGTTATGATCACCCTCGATTGGGCTCGACTGGGCTGAGACTAATGGGGAGGATTCCACAAACTACCATGCGGATAGCAGGGCTGTCATCACCTACTACCTACCGCTCAGCCGTTGAAACAAGTGTTTACCAAGTACTAACTAGTCTAGACACCACGTCTATACCAATCAGTACTACATATCAAGGATTTCACTCGATAAGCACTCCCACTAAACCTGACACTAATATCTATTGTGACACCCAAGCACAGAGATTTAGCACTCAAGATCTAGCACAAACCTAATACCAACAAAAAGACAATGTATAATAAATAAAATTGTTATATAAATAAAGGATATGACTAAGTGTGTTACCGATAGAAGACGAAGCAGAACTCACACCCAAATTCAACTCCGGAGCGCTAGTGGAAGGTTGCCGATACGCCAGCTTCTCCTTAGCACTAACTCTCCTCCCTCACCTACTCTCCGTAACATTGCTTTCTATTCTTCCCGCACTTCTCCGTGCCTTGTGAATGAGGAGAGGGGCTCCTTTTATAGCCAGCTACAGTGAGTGAGAGTGTGCCATGTGTAGGGACAAGTGTCGTCTTCTCCCCATTTGAAGGAGAATCCAAAGTGGATCCAAAGAGGGTCGGTCGGCCCAAGTGGGTCGGCCGACCGGACATCGGTTGATCCTGGCCCTCAGTTTCGCATGGGATTGTTGTTTAACGGTGTACATCATCCCCTTGAGGCAGTTTTGGTAATTGAGGCTGGTAAAACTAACTTTCTTGTGAGCCAAGTGTTAAGAAACTACAACCATTCGATCAAACCGATGTGCATGGATGCTAGGGATGGCCTCTTTTTATGCTTCTAGGATCCCTATACAAAGAACAGTCTAGGTTTGGACCAGGTGCCGGCCAATCGACCCTATCCCAGTCAGCCGAATGGGCTTTTTCTTTGGTTTGGATTCAATTTTCTTAGTAGGTCTCTGAAGACACAGACTTACCAAAACTTGTGAAACTTTGTTAAATTGCATATTTTATGTCCATGTTCTTTCATTTTGGGGCTATGTTGACGGTCGAAAGTGTACGAAAAATTATAAATATTGACCATCAACAACGGCCCGATGCATCAGGCCCGAACCGAGCCCGACACCCGAAAGTCCGTCCTAAATCCCGAAAGCCTAACTTGCCATAGTTGTTCGTGTATTTTTCTCAGGCCCGAGCCTAGCCTGTCCCGGTAGCCGAACTTCAGATCAAGGCTCGTGCCTAGGCTGGGTTGGGCTTTTTCAGGCTCGTCGGGTCGGGCTGCCCATGAACAAGTCTAGCGACAAGCCTAGCGACTTGGGTTGAAAACCCTAGCCGCTGGGTGTGGAGGCGGAGTGGGTCGAGCGAGACAATTGGGCCGAGGGAGGAATGCGGGCCAGAGTAAGCAGCAATCGGACGAGACCTGAACTGGGTAGAACAAGACCAAAGCAGGAATAGGAAGAAGCTCCTATAGTTTTTCATTGCACACATTTTCGTCACCATCTTACTTTGGTCGAAGGTTCATATGTGAAATGCCTTTCCGTTTTGGTTCCATTATAGTGCCAGGTGTCAAATTGCTCCTATTCTTACTTTGGGGCGTTTTCATGATTGGCTGTGATAAATCCTCTTGTTTTCTTGTTTGGTCATTGTAAATCCTCTTGCCCTCTTTTCCACAGACGTCTCCAAGTAGGTTTGAGAGTTCTTGTTCTTTCATTGTATGGCTTCTAGATGGGATCAGGTATTCCTTCTAATTCCTTTGTTATTTCAACCCTATGGTGCATTTTGAGCTTGTATATGACAAAAAAGGCCAGACAATTCATTTGCTAAATATGAAAAACAATTATCTTTCGAACTCCTAGAATTTTTTATTAGTGTGGGGTAATGAGCAGGGATACCGATGGAATGTTGTTGATGCCAAAATAGCCGGGTCAGTACCAGCGCCAACACCGTGGGCCTAGGATGAGAATCCCAACAACACCAAAAACGTATTGACAGGCGTGCCACCCGATTTGTCCCTATATTCGGCAAGGTGTTGAAGAAACGACTGGTCAACCTGTAGATCAAAAAGCTGATGGTGCTAGGAAGATGATCCACTAACTATGCAACATGTCGTGCAATCAATGAATCAATATAAGTGGACTATCGGTTTAACGACAGGTCAATCTGATAAAACAATGGGTGGGATCTCACTCCTTCGGTACATGACAACATGCAGTAATACCACAGAAGGGTGACATCAGGATGTCGACGGCGAGAAGATCAAACTTAATCAAGATAGTACTCAATGGTGGGGTAAATGCTAGCAAAAGATCGGGCCAAACCGAGACCTACGGGTGAAACAAATACAAATAGATCAATCGGGTTCAAAGCTGCAACATAAGATATGAACAAAGTAAAGGTAGAAAGAAAAGTAGATATATTTATTGGTTAAGTACCCATCACATGTTGCTGAATACATCTCCTCATTCTTGCAATCGACACCTAGGTAAAATATAAATAATGTCTTCTCCCTCCTCTTGCTTTCATCAACAGTGCTCATAAACTAGCCACACCATCAGTATACTCCTTGCTACAATGATTTTTATCATACATCCATCTCCGAACCATCATATAAATAAGTGGAAACTTCGACCCTTTACATGCAATAACATACTGTTAAGGAAATATTACTATTTGTAATAAAACAAACATTAATAATATAACATAACATACTACAAACAAACATCACAACACATCATCATATCTCACATAAATCATAATCACAAGAAGTTTTGATAATACATAACAATCCTCACTAGTCCCCGACATCATAATTAAATACGACATACATGATAAATTTAAATTAACTACCGACACAACAAATACAAACAAGATAGATAATCATAGATAGGTCTATGTCAATGTACTCTCCACCTCTGAGAAACACTATCCTCTCCACCTAAGACAACAAAGAGCTCTGGGAATTTGGTGGAAGTATTGGCAATGGTTGATCCATAGGTTACGAATGTGGAGGTCGCTCCACCTTCTTGTCATCACCCTTAGTAACAATGAACCTCCTCTTTGAAGCATGGCCTTTCTTCAAGCTCTTTATGACCATCGACTTGATACTTGTCTTTGCTATTGTCTGCTGAGGACTTTCATCTGTATGATGAGAATTCGTTGTTGAATCAAGATTATCTTTAGATCTTGATTCCTATGTCTGCTTGTAGATCTCCTGCCATTTGGGCACATCTACCTATTAGTTAGCTTCATGTTGCTCCTGATTCCTCAAATGTTGTCCGACGCTTCTATTTGCTCAATCTAGATGGACAACATTGTGGTTTGGCTTCTATCGGCTTCATATTTTCTCATTCTATATTGTGAATATGTTGTCCTTTGGAGATTCATTCTGATACGTACCTTGGCTTATTGGATCTTTTATCAGTCCACGTAACTTATTGAAATATTGGATAAGAAACTTGATGAGGATGGAGGTGTGACATCGGACAACCGTAAGCTGTAGAAAGCCATAGACAACATTCCTAGAAAAACTAGAAAAAAGAACACTCCCAATGATCTCTTTTGACATCCACATATAGGATTTTATTGGTATGATTGAATTAATGCACTTGTGATTGCTCATGTGTCGACCATGAGTTCTATTTTCTTTATCAACCAACTTATAAGCTGATTTCTTAACTCTCTCATAGCCTTCTTCTAGCTTCAACTTTGATGCAATAGTCAACTGCCTTCTTCCATGGCCATCACCAGCTTTGTATAGTGAAGTGTTCGATGATAACCAGTGCCGGCACCGTTTGAAGACCACTACAATAATCTTTAACATCAAGCTCATTACCACCATCTACATCTTCACAATCGACATCTGTGATATAAACATGAAGCAAATCCTCACCCTCATAGTTGTAAAATATATCTTCATCATCAGAATTAGCTTCTTTATAGATGTGTAGCATGGTGTTGTAGCAACGATTCCTTTTAGTTCCAATCTGCTCCCCATGTATATTATCCTGCTCTCCAGACACATTATCTTCCACCGAGCACGTCCACGTGCTCTCCAGACATGACATCTTGCCCCCAAGGTGAAGCATATGCAACCCTTTATGATTGGTATGTTGATTGGGCCCAATTTTGGGTCGACACAGTACTTGACAAATTGTGGCCACCATCATGTTTTGAAGATTCTCATTGATCTATGAAGGTTTTTGAGGTGATATCGGATCCATTGGAAAGCTCTTGTCATCCGTTTGTGGACATCCAAAACGAACTTCGGTTAACCTCGTTATGGTCGTTTAAACTTGTACTGCTTCGGATTATCGAACCAAACTTGACGATCGGAGTGGTTCTTCTCGGCGACTCTGATTTTAGTCTGCTAGAAATTTTTTTGTAAAAAATGACTTTCAAAAAATTGGAAAATAATTTTCTGACCACCGGGAAGTGATGAAATTACATAAAACACATACCATGGCATTTTTTAATTAAGGAAGATTTATTAAAATCAAGACAGTTACATCAAGATGATAAAACCATCCGAAAATCACTCCCGGCCTCTGCATAACGAGATGCACACAGCCCACAAATGAAAGAAAAGGAAAAGCAGACAACCCAATGACTATCAATCCGAAGACTAGATCGTCACACATGTGCCTAGGTAAAACACTCCTTGATCACCCGTTCCATATGAGAGCATGTCGCCGTAACAAAATCCAACGAAGCCGGCTACTGAAGAGTAGTCCAAGTACAGAGCCAATGGATAATTAAGTAAATAACCTACAATAGAGAAGAGATATTTTTCTTATTAAAAATTATGTTGTTCCTCAATAACCAGAGCGACCAACAAGTAGCAGCCGCCCCAGCAGGACCAATGACTTCAATTTATTGTTTATAGCACTTAACCAAACACCAAACATATGTAATACATTACGAGGTTGACAGAGGTTGTATATATTATGAACCTAAGTGCCTGCGATGCTGAATTGTCTCCTCTTTGGAACAAAAGCAACAGTTCCTGTCACCGTTCCAGTTTCGCCTCGCTAGATTATCTCTTGTTAGAATTTTAGCATAGGAAAATACTAACCTTAAGTAGTGTTTTTAGTTTCCACAGGCGTTTATTGATATTTGGGACATCACTATGAATGAGTGTAAGATAATGTGACTTCACCACGGATTTGGCTCAGGATTGCCCTTTTTTAATTCCAGGGTTTCTCTGAATTTGGAAGTTACCGCTTAGCAGATTTCCATACCAAGGCTCAATACAATCAAGTCCGTAGCGTCCACTGATTTCGCCATATCCCCCATTTTCCTTTTTCTTTGAATGAGACCTAGATTCCTTGTGTAATTTTATCCATCTCTTAGTTTTTTTTGAATCGTTGAATTAATTATTTGACGTAGTCTAACAGTTCTTCTCTATTTGAGAGACCCCGCTTGTTGCAAATCAGAATTGATTCTATCGTTGATGTATTTGCAATTCAATCTGAATCAATATATCCCAAACTTTTTCTCGCCCTACCTTTCTTTATAAGTTCCAGTGAAAATCGTCTTGCTTATCAGACAATACAATATTAGCAATGTGCGGTAGCAAAGCATTCCATGCTGCTAATTTTGGTCCGACGAGATCTCCGCGCCTTTATAAATTAGGAGTAAGTTGTTGAAGGACCTCTGCTACAATAACCTATTTGTGCTTGGCAATATTGTACAAACAATGGTACTGTTCTGGCAAAGCATTTCCCAACCACTTATCCTCTCATAACCTAATTTGAGATCCATCCTTAATTATAAAGGTTCCGAACTAAAAGAAATCTCGTTCATCTTCATTAAAATGGCCCAAAAATGTAAATTTCCATATTTTCTTTGTACTTGCGATAAATGTCTAGAGCCCAAATATTTATTTTGTAACAATTGCTACCATACACCATCTGTATTAAGAAACTTAAACAACCATTTGCTAAGAAGAGCAACATTTTTAACATTCAAGTCATGTATGCCTAGACCACCTTGTTCTCACGGTCGGCATAGGACGTTCCACTTTGCAAGATGATACTTTCGCTTTTGGCCATAACTTTTGCAGTAAAAACAAGATCGAAAATAATCCAATTTTTTAAGGACACAACGTGGGACTACGAAGAAGGACATCATAACATTGGTAGTCTAGTAAACACCGAATTTTTTAATCCCCCTATTAAAATATGTTTCCCTTTCCAACTACTAAGCCCCTTCTCAAATCTTTCTTCGACCCCTAGCAACCAATATTTCGTAACTTCCTATAATGGGTAGGAATACATGAATATTTGAAGGGAAACACGCCATTGGCGCAACCAAATAACTGAGTATATTGGTCCTCAAATAGACTTTTTAATTATTTGTACTAGCATGTTTTATAAATAATTGTAGTTTTTTACCTACATTTTTTGCAATTTATAATAGTAGCAATAATTTTATTAACTAGCTCACTCACATCAACAATCATGGCGTTCAGACTTTCGAGCGCCTCTTGCAGTTCTTCTGAAGTCTGTTTGTTGTTGTTGGAGAGAAAGAGCAGGGGCGGAGCTAGGATTTCATCATAGGGGGCCGACACATAAAAAACTAATTTGTATTATGATCATATCATTATATTGAAAGTGATCTATTTGAAGAAAAATGTTTCATAAAAATATTATTATGTCATGTAATAAATCGAGTCAAATATGCCATAACAATATAGAAAGCAATGATAATAGTATCGATAATAGTATATCATATCTAGCGAAGGTAGTCATGTGTGGGGACACTTAACCGTGATCAAATGGCACATTTTTTTCTTGCATATTCACATGACATTGAGTCAAATTGTGGGTGGTGTGGCAAAACTAAATAAATAGATTATATTTTATATATGTGTATATGTATACCAAGTGTTATGCAGTTCTTTATAATAAAGAAAGATTACACACCAATAATGCAATTATGTTCATATTGGACACGGTAATAACTAGCTAATAAAAATATTTGAAGTGTTTGAAAAGCAATATGAGCTACAATTAGTCAAGCTCCAAATGTATATAAGTGAACGCCAAGAAGGGGTCTGCGAATTTTTGGTCTAGTACACTGAGAAAGGCAAGCAACATGAAGAAAACAAGATATCTTGACCGTTGTAATTCTAAGCATCTTTACATAGAAAATGATCATTTTTAAGTAAAGGATGAAGTCATAGTAGAAATTTTTTATCTTCTTTCGTGTGTGGGGTGGGGGGGGGGGAGACGTTCTAACAGATTGAATTTCAACCTCATATTGTCACTCCCAATCAAAAAGACGTAGTTTCAACCTCAAATTATGATTTCCAGTCAGATAAAAAAAACAAAGGACATTACATAACTATTAAAGAGAAGTGCGTGGAAAAATGAAGCACCACACAATAGATTAACAGACTGACAAAAAATCCCAGCATTTATTGTGGTAAATGGTACATACTAACACATACAAATTTACATAAAAATAAACTTTCCATGCAGCGAGGCTGTACATCGGATTCCTTGTGTAACGCCTGGGTGTCAAGTTAATTATTAACATCACATATGAGACAAACGCGGCTATACGGGAGCACACATTTTGAATCAGATCACTAACAAAATCTCAATATTTCGTTCCGCATATCTCTTCTCTAAATCACTTTTTTTTCCATAAGGGATTACATCCCGATTTCCATTCATCATCAGACAAACAGAAACAAAACCAGTCTTTTACAGCCATCGACCAGCATCCAGAGACATTTTAACACGCATCGGTTCCATGAAACACTAAACTCCTCACGAAATAACAAGGGAATTCACACATCGTTTTAACATTTTTTCCACAAATGAAGCAACCCAGAACGACATTACAATAATTGAAACGAAACTACAGTCTCTTTTTGCACGCATTAACACTTCACATCTTTTCGGTTCTCCCTCATCTTGCTGAACTGATGGAGGCCCTCCTCCGTCAGCACAGCTTTTTGTCAAGTATTTGGATTTCCAGCCCCCTTTAGAACCTTTTGATTTGACGTCGCCAAACCTGCAGTGAACACGCTCAAACGAGATGAACAAACT
This sequence comes from Raddia guianensis, assembly GCA_036346415.1. Classification (NCBI taxonomy): domain Eukaryota; kingdom Viridiplantae; phylum Streptophyta; class Magnoliopsida; order Poales; family Poaceae; genus Raddia; species Raddia guianensis. Next base: position 37,806,409 of record CM070539.1, read on the forward strand.
TTAATGATTTTGCCCCAATCCTCATTGAGAAGTTTAGCCCAGAACTCTAAAAAAGCACAGGTCATATGCATAACAGTCAGAGGTATTGAAATTTTAACCCCCTCAAATGCGGATTTATTTATATGTAACCAGATGCTCCAACATAAAGAGGCCAAGCAAAAAGTATGAATTTGCTTGTGAACCGGCCAGATCCTTTTCATCCACTCATAAAAACCCTCTAGGTTATTTGGATGAGATTTAATATTGCAGCATGCAGCAATGATCCCCCACAATGATTTAGCCACCACACAAGAAAAAAATAGGTGTTCTGCAGTTTCAATGTTATCACAGAATTCACATCTAGGGTCTCCACCCCAATTCCTCTTTCTTAAGTTGCTTTTTGTCAACAGCACATCCTGCTATAAGAACCACATGAATATTTTAATTTTCATCGGCATCTTCGAGTTCCAAACATGCATAAGATTCTTGTCAGCCAATTATCATTACAAATTTTATATAAGGACTTAACTAAATACTTCATTGTTTTCTCACTAGGCCAGTAAACCCTATCTGGCTCATCTACCACCTCAACAGAATGAATTTTTGATATCAAAACCCCAGGGAGTATCAATATTATGATTAACCCATCTTCTAAAGTTGAGCCTCCAATTTTGTCTTATACCTTGGGCAACTGAAATTTTGTTATCATGACACAAAGAGAAAATGTGTGGAAATTTATCTTTAAGAGGTAAATTATCAATCCAACAGTCTCTAAAAGTCTATACTCTCTCCGTCCCCAACATAGAATCTCCTATACTGGGTGTACCAATCTCTACAAACTATAATGTCTTTCCACCTGGGAGAGTCATGGAATTTTGATGTAACACTCGCCAGAGGCTTACCTTTCAGATATTTCTTACAAACCAGGCTCTCCCAAATACCCCTATGATTTTCAAGCCTCCAGAACCATTTGCACAATAAACTGATGTTCATAACCCTCAAGTTTAACATCCCAAGACCTCCCTTCCTCTTAGGTCTAATCACCATATCCCACCTAATTAGATGGTACTTTCTTTTGTTAGAATTTCCTGTCCAGAAAAATATCCTTCTAATTGTGTCCAACTTCTTAATAACAGCACATGGGATTTTAACCATAGACATACTATAGATTGGGATACTTGAAAGACAAGCATTGATTAAGGTTAACCTACCTCCATAGGATAGAGAGCTCCCTCTCCAACCTTCTGGTTTTTTCTCAACTTTATTAACTACTCTATCTCAATGCTTCACTCTCAACCTATTGCCCCAAACTGCTGTACCATGACTGCTCCAAGTTTCTTAGTAAAAGTATGATTTGACCATAATTAATCCTATCTATCTGCATGGCCGCCCCATGAAATTCATCAAAAATTCCCATCAGATCAACCTTAATAATGTCCCAAGATTTCTGGTAAAATTCTATAGGAAGTCCATCAGGACTAGGGGCTTTATTGTGTCCCATCTCAAAAACAGCCCTCCTTATCTCTAAATCACTATTCGTTCCCTATATTTTTATCTTTAAGAGAGTCTCAATTATGGAAAAGATATAGAGATCCTCTTTGGAGATAGTTTCTAAATTTGTAGACTGAGATATAGACTCTGCAGTAACGTTATATAGATTGAGATTCTCCGCAATAGTGTTTTAGGGAACCTGCTGAAAATGCTCCAAGTAAGAAAAGATGAAGCCATTCCCTAGAATATTCCATTTTGGTTGTTTGCTAATTGTGAGTCACTTTTCATTCCAAAGTCTGAACCCAGTCCATAACTGAACCTCGCACTCAGACATGGGGCATGGCGCCATGTAGGGTGGCGGACACGTAATGGATCCTGAAGCACTATTTCTGCATCCCCCTGACCAAACCCTCCCACATTAGGATTACTTGTTAATGGTTGATCAAGCTTGATCGATTCCCCTTCTGAAACAAAAGTTCTGGTCCGGGAGGTATAATATCAACCACTTGGCGTCCATCCGATGCATCGACTATGGATATTTCATATCGTGGCCACGCGTGTTGGCCGCCGTGCGGCGTAGCGGGCCCATTTTCATTTTGGCAATTTATTTTAATTGTAGGTTATTTTTTAAATGTGATTTAACTGGGTATTTTCCTATTAGCCTACTATTCGGCTTTGTACATTTTAGCTTAGTGTAGCGTAGCGTAACGTTTCAGTAAAATTTATCTTTTTTATATAGCCTATTCGGTGTAGTAATTTATAATGATTTGTCTTGGATTTTTAGTATTCCTCCTAAAGATCATAAAACTATTTTTAATTATTTTTTATAATATTTAAACCTCTCTTTAAAGACTTCCAAATTTTACTGAAACGCTACGCTACGTTAAGCTGAAATGTACAAGGCGTTGAATGGGGTTCTCAGATAATAGCTGCTGCAGCCTGCACAAGTGCTTATTTTTCATTGTTGCCTGCCGCCTCCCGACAACATATATTTTGGTACCGCACCACAAATACGAGATTTTCAGGCACGCAGAGATGTCTTAAAAAATCTAAAAAATTAAAAAATATATTTTAGAGTCTCTGAAAAAAACTATTTAAAACCTAAAAAATATAAAATACAACGTCATTTAGTTTTAGAAAAAATAACAAATTTTTATTTAATTTAATTTAGGCCGAAAGGAACAAGGTCTTAAACAGGCAGCAAAAGGCTCCCATGTTATTTTATTCACTCATATTTATCTTTCCAAGCTGGTTCTTTGTTACACGCACATCATATGGCTCATAGGCAACGCATTTTAACAAAAGATTTCTTGGCACTTGCATTAACATAAGATTCGATAATACCCTTGAGAACAAGATTCAAGACATACTATGTCAGTAGCCGGAGGGGTTGAGGACGGCGTCGATCTTATCGGCGACGTGGGCCTCGTCGTGCTCGAGGCGGCCGGCGGCGGCGCCATTCTCCCACCGCAGCAGCGTCGGGACGCCCCGGAGCCTGAACCGCGGGTCCACCCTCCACGGGTGCGCCGGGTCCCTCCACGTGGGCTTGTCGCCGACGTACGCGCGCAGGAGCACCACGTCCTTGCCCAGGGCTTCCAGCCTTTCGTAGATCACCGGTTCCGCCACGTTGCAATCTGCGCACGCGCCGCTTCATCGTCAGACTCAGACGGCCAGCGACAATCGGTCGACTCGAGGGCGAGGGTTAGGGGTGGCTTCTTAGTTCTTACCCGGGCACCAGCTGAGGGAGGAGGAGGGGTCGCGGTCGGCGAGGAAGAGCAGCAGCTTCACCTTGCCCCCGTCGTCGCAGGCAGTGAAGAGCTTCTCGAATTGCGCGTCGAAGTCGGCGACGGCCGTGTCCACCTTATCCACCGTCATGTCGCCTGGAGAGAGATTTGCCTGGGTAGCAGCTTGCAGAAGGCGGCGGCGTCGGGAGGAATGAATACCTAAGGCGGCCGGGCTGTTATTCACGCTCACGCAGGCACTGGAAGTGGGACCCGCACCTCGCCGCGCGTGTGGACTACGCAGGCCGGAATCTGAGGAATTTGGGCCTCGCGAGCGCTACTTGGCTGGCCCAGTTAAAGCCGGAGGTCAGGGCAGCGTAGGGAGACGCACATGAAGCTTCGCAGAACGAGGACATCCTCAATGCAAGGTGCTTAGGGCCTTGTTAGTTTCAGATTAAATTAAATTAAATTAAATTAAAATTTGTTATTTTTGTGTAAGCCAAATGATGCAATGTTTTGTAGTCATTCTTATGGGGTTTTAAATAGTACTTCTTAAAGTTTGTAAAATATTTTTTTCATAATTTTTTAAACTTCTTAAGACGTATTTTGAGGGGATTACAAATTTGCTACAGTAAAACGCAACGTTATACTAATCTGAAACAAACAAGGCCTAGAACTAGATGTTTAAATTGCCACATCACTAAGCATCGTATAAGAACTCTTCCTCCCAATGCATCACAGCTTACAGAGGTTCTTATAAACTATAACTACCTTGTTAGCACCTATACCAAGCGCTTTAATCTCTAATGGCCGGTGCCTAGCGTAACATGAAAAATGCAATCAACCAGTTGACGATTGGCCAACAACTAACGATCAACTATTTGCAGCTTGCAAGTAAGACATACACATGATAATATAAATTGACAAAATTAACCCTCTCAAGTTTGCAATATACATTGATTAAAAAAATCGGACATATCTAATTGTTTGCCTGAGTAGGTCCGTATCGATCCCAAATATGTTGGATTAGGTCTCTCTTCAGTCGATTATGTCTTGATCTATCACGGATAGAGGTGTGTCTATTTAGTAGACCCGTGAAATTATCAGTTAAGCCTTGTTCGTCCTCTACTGGTGGTATTGGATGTCTCCCTTAATCATAAGTGATGTCATAGTGGCCATCATAAGAGTCTCGTTCGTCCTCTACTATCATGTTATGAATTATTATGCAAGCACGCATGATTTTTGAAAGAGTTGATCGATGCCATGAACGGGTTGCATAGCGTAGAATGGCAAAACAAGACTATAGAACTTCAAACACGCGCTCGATGTCCTTTCTTGCCCCTTCTTGATATTGTGCAAATAATTTGTCCCTATCCCTATGAGGGAGTTGGATACTTTTCACAAATGTTGCCCATTCAGGATAAATTCCATCTAGAAGGTAGTACCCCATGTTGTATTGTCTTCCGATCACGTCGAAATTGACCTGAGTTGCTCGACCTTGCAAGACGTCAGTGAATAATGGTGACTAGTTCAACACATTGATATCATTGTTCGATCCGGCAACACAATCAAATGACTGAGAGGATGGTATAGCTAGCTGGGCTATCATCAAATGACTGAGAGGTGTTGAAATAGAATTATGATTGTGAACTATCTCGAATTTCAGATGGGAAAGGAGAAGAGTTTAACAGGTCAAGAAAAGATGAGGTAGGCTCTATTTGAAAGAAATCTGTGGAGACAGATAAGTTGATGAATTAGCGAAGGCAAATGCGTTGTATGTACATAGGTAGGCTGATGTTCTATATATAGAGAATAGGAAGCAAGCATATCTTTCTAGTTCAAAGATTTATTTTTTCTAAGAATGTTTTATCAATTTATTTTCATTCGATTTGTACCCCTGGCAAATTCGAACTTTCCTCAAAATTGTTTCTATTCATATGTATGAGATACATATATGAAATATGTATATGGAGTTCCTTAGAATTTCATGTGATTTAGTAAACAGAATATAGATTCCATGATTGCTAGATCGATCCATAGGGATTGATGGGGAGTGAGCTGATAATGGAATTTTTCTTCAATAAACAGGAAACTTAAGATTAAGATGCTCCGGAATGGAAATGAGTGAGCATTTGAATTAGTCATTCGTTAAAAACTATGCAATATGGATATGCTAGCATGTAACTACCAACCATCCAAGAAAAAAGGAACGGTAACACTAATCAACATTATACTAAAACGAGAAATTGATTGATACTTGATATGCAAGGTGGACTGCTGAATGAAACAGCAAACCAAAACAGTTATTTTGGTTTTTTGTAGCATGGTACATCATACTAAGCAACAAGATGAAATTAACAACGACCATCAATAGGAGGAGGAACATCGTAGATTATTGAGACCTTAAACAGCTTCCTTGACCTTGCTAATTAAGTCGTCTTTAGTTCCACCATCAATGAAGTGCAGATGGGAAACCTGGGAGCACAACATGCAAGGGGAGGCTTATCTGAAGCGAGCACAAGCGGGAGGCGACGCGAGCGTTTCGCGTGGGCACAGGGTTGTGACCGGAAAGAGGGGGCGAATGGACGCACCTCACACCCGAGTGCGGCACCGACGAGCCTGCACGCATAGTCGACGACCCCAGCGCGCGTGGCGCCAATCCGAGGCCCCCGTGGGCTGTGCGCGCCGCACCACCTCGGCGGCCGCCACCTCCGCGCGGCCCACCGCAAGGGGTCTCTAGACCTGCAAGGGGGCGCAGAGGCAGAGGCAACAGATTAATCTTCATCCATGAGGGAAGGGAGGAGGAGGAGCGAACGAGCGAGCATGCGTGTGTGTACATGAGAGGCGGGAAGCGGGAGGGACGAGGAAGACGCCGACGACAATGGCAACGACGACCGCCGCCGCCGCGAGGAGAGCACGCTGGGCGCAATGGGAAGGAAGCATCCAGGCATCCAGACAAGCAGCTATAGAAAAAAAATTGGCAAGCACCGGGTAGCGGTGGATGCCAACATAGGCATCTTCTCTCTCCTCTAAGCACCTCTATTTGCTGATGTGGTAAAAAAACTGTTTTTTTCTCTAAGCACCTACATTGGAGATGGCCTGAAGGAACCACTCAAGCACACACGCCAACACGTACGCATCAGGGAGTGAAATATGGAGATTACTACGGACGAAGGATATGAAAAATAAACATTGTGCTTCGATATTTATTATTATTTGAAAAAAGTCTACTTACCCCCCTGAGATATTGAACCGGGCGCACATAATCCTCTGACTTCGAAAAGCAGGTAATCAGTCCCACGAACTGTTGAAACTAGTGCACTTAACCCCCCATGAGCAGTATTGAGCGTGGTTTTGCCACCAAGGTAGTCCACATGACTCATGATGTGGCGTTCCGATTACAAAAAATATTACACAAATGAAAAATAATATATGGCCCACATGTCATCCATACATATGGATTTTCATTTTATTTTCAATCTATTTCATCATGGGACCCAAATGTCACTCTCTTCTCTCATTTTTTTTTCTTCCTCTTTCGGCGATCGGGGTGGGCTGTGGCGGCCTGGGCGCGCGGCGGCGCCGGCCTAGGTTGAGGTGGCGGCGCCTGCCTAGGGAGAGAGAGGGAGAGGTGTGGGGAGATAGAAGGGGTAGAAGAAGGGAATTTATTTGATGTTTTTAATTCAAGTGCCACGTCATTGTCCACGTGGACAAAATAGCCCACATGTCCGGTTCACGTGACAAAGCCACCCTCAAAACCGCTACTAGGGGGTTAAGTGCGCTGGTTTCAATAGTTCGTGGGACTGGTTACCTGGTTTTCGAAGTCAGGGAGTTATGTGCGCCCAGGTCAATACATCAGGGCGTAAGTAGACTTTGTCCTTACTGTTTTATCACCTGCTTCACCTTGCGAGATATATCCTTGTGAAGAAAACTCTTGTAAGGTTTTTAAGAGCAAATTATATCACAGGTATATAAAGTTGACACAAGTTCTCACTTACATACATGATCTTTAAACTGAACATTATTGTAAATGAAGTTGATTTTTTTCTTAGACACGCCATGGAGCTCAGGAACGCGCTCTGGACCTCCGCCGATGCCTTCCTCCGGAGCAAGCACATGACGTGCTCCACGACCGCGCCGCCACAGGGCACCGTGATCCTGCCGTCGCCGCCACCGAAGCCAAACTCCTCCTGGGACATCCGGAGGAGCTCGCCGAAGACCGCCGTATCCAGGAACGCCAGCAGCGCACCTCGAACCGCCTCCCGTCGGCGGCGTACACCACGGAGTCGCCGCCGCCGGCCGTCCTCGGGGGCAGCGTCTTCCTCCCGAGCGCCGCCATCCTCTCGGTGGCGATGATCACCATGGCTGCTTCGTTGGTTTCTGTTTCCTTTTTCTCTGGACACTGGAGAGCTCTGCTGCCTGTGAGCTGCCACGCTTTGGTAGTGGATGAGCGATGGTGTTCCCATGCCGTCTCTCGCTGAATTTATAACCAAGAAAAAGACGGGAAAAATTCAGTCAAGCGCAGGACAGGAGACAAGGCCATGGGCTCGCCGCATACACTCGCACAGGATCGAGCATTTTTTTTGTATAAGCCAAAGGATGGGATCGCATGTGTGCGTTTGGCGTCAGATCAACGATGAGACCAAGTGTTGAATGCATGCCGGAGCCAGCAGTAGCACGCTTTCGATGCTCGGATGATTGGATTGGCAAGTCATCTGTGCCGCCATGCCGTCCGGTTTTCTAGCTGGGAAGCAGCATGAGGACCTCCTGTTCAACTGGATCAACAGTGCAATGTCAGGTTCAGTTGAGCTACGTGTGTGTGTGTGTGTGTGTTTTGCACAATGAAATATGGAGGCCTGGAGGGCTGGGACATGGATGATGCTCAGCCCAGTGTCCCTTAACCATTGAAGGTTAAGTACTAAATGAGACTGTCTGCAGCTGCCAAGTTGCATGCAAGAACTCATGGCCTTGTCTCCTGCTGTCCCGCCCACCACTCTTGGCTGATAGCTACACTCGCACTGATCTCTCCTCTCTTCCTTTCACCTATAAAATCATAGCCTCTCAACGAAGCTTCTTCATCTGCAAAGAAATCTCAATCAAAGGACAGCAGAACACTCAGCGATGACCCACTCGAAGAAGCTCACTCATCTGTCCAAGAAGCTGCAAAGGATGCATGGTGGCACCTTCAGTGGTTGAGAGGGTGTTCTTGATCGGACGCAGATCCTTTGATATATGGTAGGGTGACATTGAGTCACCGACACGTGGACCTTCGGCGTGTGGGGTCTACATATCAGTGACTCGCATGTCAGAGGAGGAATGTTAGAAGATCTGTGTCCTTGACCTCGATGGTTGGACCTACAATGTCAGTGGTCGGGTGCGACCAATGGGATTGATCGACCATTCGTTACTGTTTGCACATAGCTAGCTACTGACGTATTGTTTAGTTGAATTGGATGCAAAACATTACAATTACATGAAATGGTAAAAAAGAACTTTTGAAATATTGGCATGAACCAGTATCTAATATCGATAGTTCACTTGTGTGAGGACCAAGATATATCCCATTGCCATTTACAAAAGAGCCAAAATAATTTTCGGTACAATCTCTAAATTAATCAGCTTGGCATAGAGTCCAAATTGATTTAGGGTTGAAATCACCCATGAATTTTGATCACATTACTGGCAATTGAGGATTAACTTTCATCGAAAAAATTTATATTGGTTCTGTTTCAACATTATAGTGAACCATTTGGTTGTGTTTTTTTGTAAAGGCAAGGATGTTACCTTAATCCATGCTATTTTTCATGAGAGTGCATTGATTGTGCCACTAGGGGAATGTACTGGTCGTGCCATTACAAATTGCTTTAGAGGGAAGATGACAAGGAGGTAATGTTCAACGGATGCTATAAATTGGAGGGCATGGCTATAGATTTACTAATAGTCCTTGTAATGCCTAATCAGTTTGAAATTTCTTGTTTCATTTTGCTCTGTCTCCGTCTTGCAGTATTGCTGTTTTTTTATTGGGTTGCACACATCCGAAGATATAGATGATGGAGATTTATTCTATTGTCTAACACTGTTGCAAAACACAGATTACATCTTTTCATGTCGTTGTAGGATTCTTTGGTAGTAGTCTTGGTCCTCTTCCTCTCCCAAGGGCTGCCTACTTTTGCCATTTCTTTGCCGGCTGAACCAGTATGTTGGCACTGATCATGGTTGGTGGAGTGTTTGTTGTTCTTATTTTTCAGCTAGAAATTAATATGATGAAGGAGGCTATCAGAGTATGAGGTCCAATGCTTAAGCTCTGTTCTCTTGTGCTTAACGACTTAACGACTTATCTACATTTTGAAAAGACATATGTTTTGCGTTTTTTAAGTTCGTTTTTCGCTGTATCAAAGATGGGTCCTAACACTATAAAAAGAAAGTCAAACAAAATAAATCTGAATCTCGAGACTAACTAAATAAGGTCTCAAAATTCAGTCATTTCAACTGTTTAGATTAGCCCAAAAGAACATAACCTCAATTATTTGGATGGACTGATGATGTACATATAGCTGGTTGCTGAATTTATAGATGGCAGAGAAGAGGGTTTGCTGCTGAAGTTCTTGCTATAGTTGGTGCCAATCAGATGAATTTGACGGGACAAGGCCATAAGACCCGGTGACTGCAATTTTGGTGGCTATGTTGCTCGGATACGGGGATATGGATACGGATACGGATACGAATACATGATACGATGATACCGTGATACATCAATTTCTCTAAAATACCGATACGGGATAGTTTGTATATATATTTTATATAAAAATATACGAATGTGACATCCTCATTTTTAACATTTAAATGCATTTTAAATTTTAAAATAAATTGCATTCGTATTTCAAAAATCAAATTATGAACTATTTCTAAAAAAATAAAGATACAATTTATTTGTTTTCCTTTCTTTTCCTAATCTTTTTATTCCTTTCTTTCATATTTCTTTCTCTACGCCCAGCCTCCCCTCCCTACCATCTGTCTTTTCTCTCTCCCCCTACATTCTTCATGTGACCTTGTTGTCTCCTCTTGCTCCCTTTCTCTTTCCGTCCTCCACCTTTTTCACTCACTCTCTCCAGCCACACCTCATTCTCCACCCACCTGATCACCTCCGCCCGTAGTCGCCGTCGCCACCTGTGCCGCACTCTTCTTCAGAATGAGATGTTGACATCTAGAATTTGAAAAAGGCTAAATAGGTTAGGCCAGCAAATTCATCGAAGAAGCTAAGGTAAAGAGGATTTAATATTAAAATATGACATGGTTAAATTTTTCAAAAGCAACCAACTGACTAGCTACGCTTCCTAGGGTCAGACTGGCTCTGATATCAACTTTTGTGGCAACCACTCATGATCGATTGCTATTCCCAGAGATTAATGCTAGCAACTCATGAGCGACAATTGTCGAACATCATCACACAATCACATTTAACTATGAAAATAAAATATTAATGCAAAAGTAATTGTAGCACAACCACGTATTACAATAGTTTGTTTAAGACCAAATAATATAGTTCAGAGTGCGGAAATCCAAATAAATGCAGCGGAATAAAGATATGACGATGCTCTAATCTGACCCTTGAGCAATAGCTAATCCTGGTCGAAATTCGGCACAGAATCCTCTTGATCCTGTGGGCAAACCGGACCCCGGTCTTCTCCTGAACAAAGATATATCCATGGTTTGTATAGTGAATACACGGCTACCCAACAAAAATTCTTATAATGAATGCAAAGGTATAAACAAGAACAGGATGGCTACTTTGCATAAACACCTATTCTAGTCAAATTTATTAAAGTGTTGTAAAACATTTTGTAGAACAATTAATAATGAATAGATTCCCAAAGTAACACTCAGAGTTCGGCTTCCAAAGCCCCTCTGCATAACTATACAAGCCTCGAATAACTCAAACAAAACCAACCCATCAAGTTATTGATTAACACATGAGACTACCATGTACGACCTTCCTCCTTTCCCATGACCGTGGGAACGACTATCATGATAATTTTAACCTCTACAGAGTGTAGCACACTTTACCCATAAGCCTAGTGGTACTTTCATGTCTTAGCTCTTCCTTTGGAGCCCAGACCAAGTAGCGATACAAGGCGATTCATTAGTTCCTTTTGTTAACACCGATACCCCCTCTGTGGTTTCGACATCTCGGGTCCCCCTCTTGAGCCAACGGACCGCAGGCCGATCTTTTTAAAGTAAAGTGTGTTAACAGTTTTTCCTAACTACTAAGTTAGGACTAGCACATGTTGGCCGACATGCTAGAGCTAGAACTTATGGTTGCGCTTGTATGGTTTGGCGACATGCGAAGATGGCGTGCTTCTCGCCACACCTGCACGCACGACGATTAGGGCGGCGCGGCCATGGGCGTGGCGGGAAGGGAAGCGAGAAGCGGCGCGTGGCGTGGCACGAGGCTAGCTAGAAGTGGCGACCAGTACGGGCGCGACATGTGGCGTGGCAAGGTGGCGCGTATGCATGGGCGAGGCGGCGGCATGGCGTTGGCGGGCACTGGGTTCGGCGGCAGAGACGCGGGCCGGAACTCTAGCGAACCCTAACTCCCTCAAATCTTGGCCAAAACACGCGATCCATATATGCATCTGGACCGTCTCGACGAGTTCTACCCAATGGAGGCATCTACACTCGGGTTTGGGCATGGCACAGAGAGATCTACCTCAAAAACCACTTCGGGGCTAGGGTTCTCGATGGCTAGGGTTTGGATCTAGGGTTTGCACGAGTTGTGAGTTGAGAGGGGGTCTTGGGGTATATTTATATTGTGGTGGTCGACCTAGGTCAGGCCCTTTAGTGGGTAGAATTTGAATTGGGCTCAAATTCTAATCCGAGTAGGTTTAGGACTCTCCCAAATTGGGTATTTTCACAAATCCATGAATTTTGACTTGGGCTTCTGGCTTGGGACATGTTTGGGCCCCTAGAATCTATCCTCCAAGTTTGGGCTTAGTTCTCACACTGTCACACGTTTACTCATCATTTCATTGCTTTGACGAGCTCCCGGCAGAACGGCAACACTCTACAGAATCACGAGCCAGCCTTGGGATTTGGACTTGAAATTTGGAGGGTGCCTAAATGTTGGCTTCTATGATTTATGGGAATTTTTCCAGAATTTTCCTAAAATGTTTTCTAAGGTTTTGGCTTAAACCTAATTTAAAATAGTTTAAACTAGGGTTTTGTATATAACAACTCCCTTTTATTTTATTTTTAGGGTTTTGGAAATACAAGTGACATACGACAAAATAGATGATTTCACAGCCGCCGCCCCCTCCCTCTCCTCCCCTCTCTCTCTCCACCCTGTATCCCAAAAGTATCACGAAACTTGTCCATAGAGTATCCGATTTGAAAATCACAAAAAACCCTGATACATATCTTGGACGTATTCAACACGTATCCGTATACGGTGCATATCCGGATACAGGAACAAGAGTTTTGGGAAGAATCCGGATATCATAGTTTGGTGGGACCAAACGTTGGGTGTTTATCGCATCTGACGATCTTTATGGTTGAGTTCTTGACATCACCACGCAACTGCACATGTTCAGTAGTGCATGATTGGCACGTGGTCCCCTTGTTAATTGGGGTCGAACTAGACCTGCTCACGGGAAACCCGGCCAGTAGCCCGCCCGAGCCCTACCGAAAAAGCCGGCCCGGCCCGACCGGACTCGGCCGGTTTCCGGTTGATCGGCCGGCCGGATTTCGCCAATTGTTGTGGGGCCGGCCGCCGGGCTTGGGCCGGCTTCGGCCGGCCGGGCTCGGCCCGGTTCGAGCCCGACGCCGGCCGGCCGGGCGCTCTGGCTGGTTTTCGGGACCGGCCTTTTCGAGCCCGACCAAGCCCGCCCCTACCGTGTTTGAACAGGTCTAGGTCGAACGCGTGAGAGTGAAAGACCGAGCTAGGCATGTAGAAGGGGATGAATAGACGCTTTGATTTTTGACATTTTTTGACAGATTAAGCCATCTTCATGGTAAGCCAGTCATATTGTTGCTTATCAAATTTCAAATTCAGACTCCACACGGAGAATATACGAAAATTCGAGCACCAAGAATTGTAGGCAAGCCACATAAAACTCTTTTAGAAATTTGTCCTCTAGACACAGGGGTGTTCGGTCCCCTTTGGGCTTTCAAAAAATCATGGGAATTTTTCTCCTATACTTTCTAGAGTCTAGTAACCCTTAGCCAAATTTGAGATCAAGAAGCGTTACAGAAAAGTACGAAACTATATTACAACACAATCTGTTAGATCCTTTGAAAGAGGATCCTATGGCCTAGAGGGGGGTGAATAGGCAATTTTAAACTTTTCGGTTGTTCTTGATTTAGCATCATGTTAATAGTGACCCAATCCTAGATTCAATTATCAATCGAGCGGAAGCGATAAACAAGTTATTAGAAAGCTAAGACATGGCATCACAATTTATCACAAGCATTGCAAGAGAAGTAAGTGCGGAAATTAAATGAGAGAGAGTGATACGATATTTGTTTCACCGAAGTTCGGAGCCGCAACTCCTACTCTCCGTTGAGGCTACCCCTTGCGCACAAGGACCGGCTCGCTCTCGAGCATATCGCCTCACTTACTCCCCGGTAGTTGTTCTGCCACTCCGGCGAGGTGGACTCCGTCACCCGTACATCGACTTGAGAGTAGCCATACACCAAGGCCTACTCCCAAGCCCACGCCTCCACGAAGGATGCCGTCTTCAAAAGTAACAAGCCCGAAACGCCTCGATCATGCCGGATCGAAGGACTTCAATGAAGCTCAGTATTGGGGATGAGTGATTTGTTGCTTTGAATGATTGGTGGGTGGAGGAATGGCTCTAGAACACCTAATTGATGAGCAATAAGTGTGGTAGGTGAAGTGGAGCAACAAACCTCAAAGAAGCCAGTCACTAGACAAGTATTTATAGCCCCAAGAGCAAAACTAGCCGTTGCCCTCCGGAAGGGGACAAAAATACTAGCCGTTAGCCTTTACCGGACGCCGTCCAACGGGCACCGGACGCCGTCCGACAGCGGCTACTGCTCATTGATTTTAGCTTATTGGACGCTGTCTGATGAGGACCGGACGCCGTCCGACAGAGGCAACTGCTTACTCAAATTCTGCTGATCGGATGCCGTCTGGTAACTATCGGACGCCGTCCGACAGAGTGCACTGTGCACGGGATTTCTGGTCGAACGTTGTCCGGCGATTTCCAGACGCCGTCCGACAGAGAGTAAATTTGAGCTAGAAGATGTGGAAGAACTTAGGTGGGTTTTTTTCTCTCTAGAAATCTTACAAGAATATTTTTTGGTATTTTTAGAAGAGGTGGACTAAGGAAACCGATTTTTCGAGAAGTCACAAAGATCCGGCATAGTCCAAGAGATTCAAACCCCTTTTGAAATCCAACAAAAACAGAAATAAAAGACCTAACTACTCCTAATCTATACGTGACCTCATCTCTCGTTCGGTCACGCACTTAGAACCTTGGAGCAGCTCACAATTTCGTTGAGGCTTCAAATTAGGGTTTTACAAGAAGTCGAGTCTTCGCTAGGATTCCGAGAAATCCAAAAACCCCCTAGCACTTAATATTAAATTTTTTTGACATCAATGCCACTAATAAAAATTAGGGCTCAACAATACTCACAATCTCCCCCTTTGTGGCACTTGATGGCAAGCCAAGAGATAGTTAATGTTTTGAGCTGCAAAAAGGGTTAGTGCAAAGCGAGTATGCGAGCAATTTTAAATTAAAAGAAACCACAACTCGACCACAAAGGTGTGCAAACAAGTAAGGCTCCCCCTAAATTCATGCACAAACTGAAAACACAAACCAACAAGTTTTAAATTTCATAAAACCAAAGTACCAGTAGTAACAAACCACATATCAAAGAGAATCGAGGCAAATTAATAGAGTTACATGAAAACAGATGACCTCGATCATTACTAACTAAAAGAAAGGCTAGACCCCTTGCTAATCTCTCTGACTTCTCCCCCTTTGTCACCAAGTGACACAAAAGGGAAAAGCTCCTAATCTTGCTGGTCTACTCTTGATGATCTTGATCCATGTCGTCACCTCCATCATCTCTATGGCCACGAGAAGAGGAACCCTGACCTCTGCGACGCTTATACGTAGAAAGATGTGCTGCAGAGGGTACGGACCGAGGTGAAGATTGATCATCAAAGAGCTGGGTCGGTTGAGGATTTGGCAAAGAGAAGTTGAGATGGCGACAGATCTCTCCACCAGTAAATGAAATCTTACTAGGAGGAGGGTGCTGAGCTGAGGGAGCAAAAGCTAGAGCACCTAGAGGAGGATAAGGCTGTGGTGGTGGCACATAAGCAGAAGCAGGCCCTGGAGGAGGATATACCCAAGGGTGAACTGGTGGCGGGTAGGCAGGTGGACGAGGAAACACCTGGTGCTGCTGGTAGGCCTAATAGCTGTCATGAGCGTGAGAATACCAAGAGTATGGATTGGTCCCTTCTAGCACTGGCATAAACATCGTACCCATATACTGTAGAGCAGACTTAAACTCTGCAAACTCATCACTCAAATACGTCTGCTGCCCTGCCAGTTCGTTCATTTCCCTGCGAGTGGCTGCTAGCTCTTCTTTTATTTCAGTGCGCAAACCTCTCATCTCACCCAATAGCATGTCATACCAAGGAGGAGGGGCAGCTACAGAAGATCCCTCACCAGTCACAGGCACAAAGGGCTGCATTGGAGCAGCAGGAGCCGGAGCTGGAGGAGGAGCATCATCACCTGGACGATCCAACTTAGGTTTTCTGCCAAGAGTATTCAAGAAAATTTGATGCTTCTTGATCTTGTTGTCCCAACTCCTTACTTCATCCTCGGATACGCGCTGAGTCCTGGAGAGTAGCAAGCCAATATAGGGAACTAGTGGAAGTGGTCTATTGACCTCTCTGTAAATGGTGTCATCAAACTCTTTCAAAATAGTAGCTCCAATGTTTATGGTCCTGCCTGTCAGAAGATATAACATAAACCAACTGCAAATTGGGAGGATCCTGTCACGGTTGCCACTTCGAACAAACAGAGTGCTTCGAAGAATAAGATTTATTAGTGCAGGCTCCTGTCGCAATTGATTTGCCTTTTCCACATTTATCTCTTCCTCCTCAAGGTCAAGATACATAAACTTGATTTCTTCAAATGGTGGATACTTGGCCCTCCAGAAAGCATCTTCATAGGCCATCTCATTCAAGTCAGCGCCAGAATCCGGAGTGCCCAAAGCATAATTCATATCTGCCACTGTGATCCCCTGAACATGTCCATCGACTGAGTGATAATAATTAAACTCTGTCTCATCCTCAGCAACTAGCAGAGTAGCAAAGAATTCACAGTGCCTTTTTTTGCACCAAGTCAACTTCTTATTTGAGATCAATTCTGCCAAGCCTGGAGTAGAGCTGAAAATGGTGTGAACCTCAGGTCCAGCAGCTGCGGTGATTTCACTCCAATCAACACAATTAGGGTCTCTAGGACCAGTCTTGGGCGCAGAGAAACACATGTAGAGCTGTTTCTTGAATTTAGTGAAGAGCCTGAAATCTCGAGTGTCTTCTCTCCACTCAGGGAACCACTTAGCATAAGAGACGGCCCTCTTCTTCCTTAAAGTTTCCATAGACAATTTGAGGACCGCATTGTCCACTGGTTCATCTTCAGCAACTACAGTCTCAGTGACATCATCATCTGCCGGGTCCTCATCAAAAGTATCATCATCAATATCCTCAGCTGTCACAAAAGAAGACCCCGCAACCCGTTTCCAATTGTATCCCTCATCGTGCTGCTGCTGCTAATGCTCTCTAGCGACTTTTCTTGTGTGAGGAGGAGCGGCACTGCTAGCCGTTTCATCAATGTCATCACGAACATCCCGGCTACCACTGTCACCACGACCACTCAGTGTTCTGCCAAGAGCCTTTCCAAGTTTCTTCAACGAACGAGACATTTCGAATCAAGTCCACTGACCAAGTGCCAACCGACCGAGTGCAAACCACACCAGGAGCCAACCCTAGTCACAAGCGCGGGAAAAATTCTATTCAAAACCTAGAACTCGGTAATCAAAGGAATTTGTGGGAACAAGAGGCGGGAAGCCGTTACCGAGCCCTAGAAGGGAGGAGGAAGCCGTCGTGCATGAGAGCATCGTCCCCTAGGCCTTTCCAAATATCATAAGCTTTAGTGAGATTGCCAACACTATCAAACACTTGAGAAGAAACACTAGAGAGCAAGGCATTTCTAGCAATGGCATTAAAACGTTTATACTTAGCATGAACTTCATCAAGAGCCATTGTTCCTTCCGGAGGGTCCGGATAACCGGTTTCACATGCAATCCACACATCATAGCTAAGAGCCTCTAGATTGCATTGCATTCTAATTTTTCAATAGTTGTAGTTGGTCCCATCAAAGATAGGAGCTTTTCCAATTTCTATCCTAGGCCCCTCTTGAGCCATCTCCTAGCGGTGAAGCTAATACCGGAGAACCTAGATGCTCTGATACCACTTGAAAGAGGATCCTATGGCCTAGAGGGGGTGAATAGGCAATTTTAAACTTTTTCGGTTGTTCTTGATTTAGCATCATGTTAAGAGTGACCCAATCCTAGTTTCAATTATCAATCGAGCGGAAGCGACAAACAAGTTATTAGAAAGCTAAGACATGGCATCACAATTTATCACAAGCATTGCAAGAGAAGTAAGTGCGGAAATTAAATGAGAGAGAGTGACACGGTATTTGTTTCACCGAAGTTCGGAGCCGCAACTCCTACTACCGTTGAGGCTACCCTTTGCGCATAAGGACCGGCTCGCTCTGGAGCCTATCGCCTCACTTACTCCTCAGTAGTCGTTCCGCCACTCCGGCGAGGTGGACTCCGCTACCCGTACACCGACTTGAGAGTAGCCACACACCAAGGCCTACTCCCAAGCCCACGCCTCCACGAAGGATGCCGTCTTCAAAAGTAACAAGCCCGAAACGCCCCAATCATGCCGGATCAAAGGATTTCAATAAAGCTCGGTATTGGGGATGAGTGATTTGTGGCTTTGAATGATTGGTGGGTGGAGGAATGGCTCTAGAACACCTAATTGATGAGCAATAAGTGTGGTAGGTGAAGTGGAGCAACAAACCTCAAAGAAGCCAGCCACTAGACAAGTATTTATAGCCCCAAGAGCAAAACTAGCCGTTGCCCTTCGGAACGGGACAAACGTACTAGCCGTTAGCCTTTACCGGAGGCCGTCCGACGGGCACCGGACGCCGTCCGACAGCGGCTACTGCTCACTGATTTTAGCTTATCGGACGCCGTCTGATGAGGACCGGACGTCGTCCGACAGAGGCAACTGCTTACTCAAATTCTGCTGATCGGACGCCGTCTGGTAACTATCGGACGCCGTCCGACAGAGTGCACTGTGCACGGGATTTCTGGTCGGACGTTGTCCGGCGGGTTTCCAGATGCCGTCCGACAGAGAGTAAATTCGAGCTAGAAGATGTGGAAGAATTTAGGTGGGTTTCTTTATCTATAGAAATCTTATAAGAATATTTTTGGGTATTTTTAGAAGAAGTGGACTAAGGAAACCGATTTTTCGAGAAGTCGTAAAGATCTGGCATAGTCCGAGAGATTCAAACCCCTTTTGAAATCCGACAAAAACAGAAATAAAAGACCTAACTACTCCTAATCTATACGTGACCCCATATCTCGTCCGGTCACGCACTTAGAACCTTAGAGCAGCTCACAATTTCGTCGAGGCTTCAAATTAGGGTTTTACGAGAAGCCGAGCCTTCGCTAGGGTTCCGAGAAATCCAAAAACCCCCTAGCACTTACTATTAAATGTTTTTGACATCAATGCCACTAATAAAAATTAGGGCTCAACAATGCTCACATCCTTGAACAAAAAAATTGGGGCGCAGTGTTTTACCTCATGCCTCCCAAATGGTGCAACCAGTGAACTCCAAAATATTATCACACACACACCACACGCTCGCGCGTGCACACATATAATATAATATAATTATATATGTGTGTGTGTTCTGTGTTTGTCACCTTCTCCAAGTGGAACCATTCAAATATAATTTTTCTAGTTTTATAAAAAACCTACACCAACTGCTGAGCGAAAGTTTCTGGGCTGAGCGGAAGTTTCTGGACATAGCAACTAATCAAGAACTTGATGTCAAACCTCTCCCATGGATGCAAAGGTGACTCAATTCATATTAGCAACTGAAAGGCATCATGGACCAGCAAGAAAAAAACAAGAATAAGGCTAAAGATGAACTTCACTCCTCATGAATATTACATCAAGTACTTGGTGAAATATGATGAAAACCGATCAACACTGTGTCTCTACGGACCCCAAATAGTGGGAAACGATTCCGGGGATAGGCTTATCCTATAGCGCAAGATCGGAGACAGGAACATGCAAGGAATCACTTAAAATTAGCTATAAAAGATAGCTTCAAAAGTAACTCGTGATTAACAAAATGAAGAGCAAATCAACACAAAGAACACGTGCATGGAGAAAGATAATTTTATTGCATAGAATGTTGGGAAGACTACAAACAGCTCCTAGTGGCCACAAGCATCTCTCCGGATGCCACCCTTCTCTCCCAACTCAACCTCACTAATTATGAAATTTTCAGTTCAAGGGATACCAAAGGGGCTCCCTTACCCCTCCTTATATGGCCTAAAGGGTGAGACCCCCTAATCCTACTCTCATCTCCATTCTTGATCTGAGGATGAGTGGTTTACAATGCATACACGAGCTAATATGCCCTCGCCATATTCCCCCAAAAACATCCTCACAACTTCCTCGCAACTTCCTAGTCATTAGCCCATGCCTGAGCCCTCCAGTCAATCCATCTTTGCCACCAATGCACCGACGACCCAACCTCCAACTGTCTCGGATTCTTGCCGCAACGAAGTTTCTCGTACACGCCATCTCATGTCAAATGCGGTTGCCTGCATGCTCCTATACGCTCGATCCTCTAGTTTGTCTCCGCGGAACGGCGTTAACCACGTACCCACCGGCACCTGCATCATAAATATTTCTTGTTTAGTTTTTGTTCAAAAAATTGACCACCTTTGAAACCAATATAAAAAGTTAAATAAATTATTATTTTTTTTAAGATTTTTGATATCTGCATAAAAATTATGAAATCAACAAAAACTAAAACCGCCGGCGCTGCCACTGCCGCCGTCCATTTTGCAGGACACAGCTGAGATCCCGAGAGTAATACATAGTAACTAGCAGGGTTAGCGCGTCCATGCCACGCCTAATACATAGTAACTAGCAGGGTTAGCGCGTCCATGCCACGCCACTGCAGACCCTTTTATATCTAAGTAAATAAAGATGTATGACAAAACAAACTTAAAAAAAGCATTACATTTTTTTTTTGTTCCCATTTTTTTAGAATAGTTGTTGGTGTCGAATTTTTTAAAGGTTATTATCATGATATTACATGTCTTCTGCAAAGCTTTTTTCCCCAACTTTTTTAAGTGGCCATAAAAGTTCAAATTAAAAAAGAATGAATTATTTCGTAATACAATCATTTTTAAATCCTAAATGTTTTAAAATTAGCTATTTTTTTGGTGGGCATCTTCGTGAATACGTGCTCCTAAACTAT
This sequence comes from Raddia guianensis, assembly GCA_036346415.1. Taxonomy (NCBI): domain Eukaryota; kingdom Viridiplantae; phylum Streptophyta; class Magnoliopsida; order Poales; family Poaceae; genus Raddia; species Raddia guianensis. The sequence continues at coordinate 37,827,212 of CM070539.1, forward strand.
AGTTCTATATTTGAAAGGCTTTTTATTTCTATTATTTACTAATTGATATCGGGAAATTTAACACTTGTAATGCTTAAATACATTTCTGAACCCTTACTATAAAATTTTGATTGCATTTTCAAAACATGTAAATTTCTGGATTTGTTTATGTTGTTGTACAAAATTTCCCCCATTTGATCCCCTCTTTCTCCATTCTTTCTAAAATTCATGTTTTAGGGGGTTTAGAGTTTTAGAATTGAATGTCAAGAAATTTGACATTTGGAAAAAAAAATTTAAGGGATTTTGGTAGATATCAAAATTTTTGTTTGAATTCGGATTGGCAGTTTGGAGAAAAAAGAATTTGAAAAACTGTAAGATTCACAAAAAAGAACTAAGCAAATTATACAATACAAAAACCATGGAAACAAAGTTTAGGATTTTTTTCTTTAATTCAAAAAACTAAAAGCGAATATATCAAATTCTAAAATTAAAAATATCTATAAATGTTTGATATTTCCAAAATTCATTTAACTTTGAATTTTTAGGCGAGCAGATGCGTACAGCCGAGCGCGTGCACGCGAGAGTACAGGCACGGATGCAGTACTGCGCGTGTACAGCCCATACAGCACGTACACGTGAGGGAAAAAAATCGCTCCTTCATCTAGCCAACTCGCCGAGCCGCGCACCGCGTTGCTCAAGTCGATAGAAAAATATTTTTAAAGGTTGGTTTAGGCCTTGTTTATTTCATATTAATGTTGAGTTGTGTTTTTACTGTAGCAAATTTGTGATCCACTCAAAAGACATTTCAAAAAATTCAAAGAATTATGAAAAAATTATTTTGCAAACTTTAAGAAGAACTATTTAAAACCTCACAAAAATAACCACAAAATATTTAAACATTTGGGCTATACAAAATAACAAATATTAATTTAATTTAATTTAATGCGAAACAAACAAGGTCTTAATATGGATGGCCATGATTGATTTCAGGAGCGATCGCACGGCTTTGGATGGAGCCACGCGTCGCGTGAAAAATACGTGGTGCTAGTGCATTGTATATGTAGACAGATTTGTTTCATATTAATGTTGAGTTGCGTTTTTACTGTAGCAAATTTGTGATCCACTCGAAAGACATTTGAAAAAATTCAAAGAATTATGAAAAAATTATTTTGCAAACTTTAAGAAGAACTATTTAAAGCCTCACAAAAATAACCACAAAATATTAAAACATTTGGGCTATACATAATAACAAATATTCATTTAATTTAGTTTAATGTGAAACAAACAAGGTCTTAATATGGATGGCCATGATTGATTTCAGGAGCGATCGCACGGCTTTGGATGGAGCCACGCGTCGCGTGAAAAATACGTGGTGCTAGTGCATTGTATATGTAGACAGATGTCACGAGTCTTCCACAAAATACATCTGAAGCACTCCGCAAGTCCCAGTCTAGGCCGCTCAACAATCGACACATTGGGCATTCCCATCCTCTGCAATACGGTGCAGTACTTTCACTTGTCACTAACACGTGGGCCTAGGACGCGTGGGGCTACGTGTCGAGGCAAAATTGATTATTTGCTTCAAAGTTGAGCTGCCCTTAATTATTTGTCCAAAGTTGAGCTGCCCTTGATTATTTGCCCCACTAACACCTAACTGTGACATTGCTGTTTACAGGAGGTTATTTGTAAAAAAACCAATTCTCTCCGACTCCCCTCCCGCGCGCCCTGCCTCTCCATCTCCCAGCCCGCCGGCGCCGCCCTTCCTCCCGCCGCACGTAACAGCAGCTCTAATGCTTTTTGGCCATGCACGCATGCACGAAGAGCTCCGGCCTTGGCCATGCCCGATCGTTGCCTCGTTGGCCATGCACCATGCACGCACGTAACAGAACCTTGAAAATACTTTATCTTTTCAGAACAATTTATCCATGGAAAATACTTTACCAAAAAAGAGAAGGCTATGCATTAAAAAAATACTCTCTCTCCTGTATACAATCCAGTCATAAAAGAATGCATATGAAATCATAAATTCTGGTCATAGCCACAAAAGAAGGCATACTAAGCCAAAGCCATCATTTAAAATAATTGTTTTTTCTTCTTCAGAGTAATCTTTTTGGCATGCGTTGTCTTTACTTTCGGGGTAGATGTCCCGAATCCTCCTTACTCTCCACCATCTTCCATAAACATTGAACTTTAGCTTTTTTCAAAAAAATTGTAATTTCATTAGCCACATGAATAGAACTTAATTTTTTTTGTACATGTGAGATTATTACCTCCGTGTCATAGGCCCAGGACTTGTAGTGTTCCGCGTAAGCATTGCACTTTAGCTAAAAGATCACAATTTCATTAACTACACACAAGAATTAAAAGAAAGTTATATTCACCTTCGTGTGACAGGTTCAGGACTTGTGGTGTGTTCCATAGAAATGCTTGATCATTCTCATGGCACTGTATTTCTTTTGCTCATACTTTTTCTATAATTAGAATCATAAATATTTGTAGAACGAAAATTCATCAAAATTTGCCAAAGGATGAAAGTAAAGAAGTTCACCTTTTCTTTACGCCGTTTTTAGGACAACCCGCTTCTCTATGGCCTAGCTCTCCGCATCTTTTGTATTTGTTCAAGCCCCCACATTTACTTTCTTTCCCCGGTATCCTTTTTCTGTGCAAGACAAAATTATTAACTTTCTCTGTCTTCCTACACTTCTGTTGGTTATTGGTGTATGCAAAACAAAACTAAGGTCAACTTTAGGCCATTGAGACCTTCCAGTTAGTGGCTCTATTTCACCATGATATGCTGCTCTGAATCTGTCAACAGAGAAATAGTCATGCACAAAATCCTCCATATTGATATTTCGCATTACGGTCAAGACAATCAAAGCATGTGCATATGGTTTGCCTGTGTGTTGCCACTGAAGACATGTGCACTCATGTCTATATGCTTTCAGTCTAACATCATTATTGGTAGTATCTATGATTTCGACACTCCAATCACTAGTTGCCTCTGGTTTAAGATGGCGTAAACCTCTAAATTGTACATTCAGTTGTTGGATGATAGCTGGAAGAATTTTACCTTGTAACCTTGCTCCAATAGCTCTCCGTTTCCTAAAGAGCCGCATGACCATCACTCTCAGCTTGTCAATCAGTATAACAATAGGTAAATTCTTTATCTCCCTATCCAACTATTGAAACATTCAGCAAGATTGTTATTTATGTAGTCACACTTGATATCTGGATTGAAATAACTCCTAAAAAAAAGCAGAAAATGATAATAAGCTTTTGTTGATTCATTTAAGTTAATAACATATGACAATAGTAAAATAGTCACCTCATCCATAGCAAACTGTGGTGGTCCTTAAGGTACTTAGTTACTGCATGATTAGCAGCAAGTACCTTACTAAGGTGGCTGACATATACCTCTTTGCGATATGCTCTATCAGCTGGCCACATGTTTCTTTTTATGTCACCATGGAACTTTTTGACAAAATTAGCCATGAGATGCTTGAAACACTCTATTTGCTCGGCCTGAGGAAAAACATGCTTCATTGCATTCTCCAACTCTTTGCATGCATCTGTGCACACGGCTAATACAGGAGGATTACCTATTGCATTCTTTACTTGATCCATAAACCAAGTCCAATTATCAGTAGTTTCAACATCAAAAAAACCAAATGCTACTGGGAACATCCAATTGTGTCCATCGATAGCGGTAACAGCAGCAAGCTGGGCATCCCATTTGTCATTTAAAGCGGTTGAATCTATGCTTATGTATGGTCTACAACCATTCATAAAGCTCTCTATGCATGGCCTAAATGCAACAAATAATCTGTTGAAGTAGATTTTACCTTCAACATTTTTTGTGTCAATTTCTACGATGCTTCTCGGTGACCTCAACTCAACCTCCGCCTTGTAGTTGTAGAGCATCTGAAAACTCTCAGCCCAACTCCCATATAGCTGATTCATTGCTCTCTCTCTACCCATCCGTACAGCGTCATAATCAAGTTTAAGGCTGTGATCATTATCTAACCTGACTTTCAATTCCATGGCACCCATGTTGGGATATAGTTTCAAGATAGGAACAGCCACATGAGCAATCCAAGCTTGATCTGCCATACTACTAGTTTTTCTGCTAGTAGAAAGGCATTGATGATCAGGTCCTAACTCTTTTACCTATAATTATAAAGTAGGAAAAAAAAAGGTATAAGTACAAGTAGGAAATAATATCAATACACACAAAAAAGATTTACAGTAGTAAGAAAGTTACCAAGATATTTTCCTGTCCTTGCACCCTTTTAGCTACAACCTTCCAAGGACATCCCGACATCTTGCAAACACCAACATATATTGTAGGATCAGACTTCTGGGTTTCACATCAAACTCTCCTGATATAGCATAATTTCTTAGTGCCATCCGAAACTTATTTATACAAGAATAAGTCGTGCCAACAGCCATTATTGCATCTTTCTGATCACAGTCGATGTGCTCTTCTACATCCATTGTCTCCTCATCAACTTCACCTTCGGTGCCATCTCCTACATTGCCTCCAACATTATTGTTGCCAACCATATCATCCTCCCTCAAACCAAGAAAAGAATACATCTCCTCATCGGCCATAAAAACATTGAAATCATCCATGCCTTCCTCAGTCATGGGATCATTGGAATCGTCTATGTTTTCCTCATCCGAGTCTTGCACAATTTTTAGATTTGACCAATCAATTGGACTAGAAATACCCTGAAATGAGATGCCAAAAGAATATTGTAATCTGTATATATATGAACATATATATTTGACAAGGGAGCACTCTCTGCATAGGCAATATTTGACATATATATTGTACATATATTGGAATCTGCATAGGCAATATTTGACAAGGAGCAAGACCTACTGGAGGGCACGGGCCATCGGAGAGCGATCGGAGGCCATGGGAGGTCGTTGGGGCGGCGGGAGGCAGAGGCGGAATGGACGGCAGCCATGGCGTTCTTGGCGGGATGAAGGCGGCAACATGACCGACTTCCGCCTGCCCCACATCTTCTCTGGCGGGGGAGGCCGTGGGAAGGGTGCCGACGTGAGGGAGAAGGCGCGGCGTGAGGGAACCAAATGGCCATGGATGAAGGGCGGAATGACGTGGAGGAAGGAAGGGGCGGCCTGCCGGGAGATGGAGAGGCAGGAGCGGGGGAGGAGTTGAGAGAACGGTTTTTAAATAACCCCAGAAACAAAGAATGTTACGGTAGGTGTTAGTGGGCAAATAATCAAGGTAGCTCAACTTTGGACAAATAATCAAGGCACTCAATTTTGGGCAAATAATCAAGGCGACTCAACTTTGGGGCAAATAGTCAATTTTGCCACGCTGGGCTCAAGGCTAGCCTCAAGACTTGTGGCCAGCATCTCTCCACATGCCGGCTCCTTGCATGTGCCAAGACCTGTATGTGCTTAGAAGCCTCATTTGAGAGGAGAGAGAGAGTGGCGGCGGTGGGAGAAGATCCAGAGAGGAGAGTGGGGGGACGGCAGCTGGGGCGGCTGGGAGAGAGTAGAGATCTAGAGAGGAGAGTGGGGGGCGGCGGCTGGGAGCCTGGGAGAGAGGAGAGACCGAGAGATCCAGAGAGGAGAGTAAGGGGCGGCGGCCGGGAGAGAGGAGAGATGCGGCTGGGAAGTGGGGAGTGAGAGGAGTTAGGGTTAGATAGGACATGGGACCACATGTCAGTATATATTTTCGGGTCCGGGTCTGGATATCCATGGGTCTAATTTGAGATCCGGACATGAACCCGAACCCGACATCTTATACCCATGGGTTCAGGATTAGACCCAGACCCGGACTCATGGGTATTTTTGCCATCCCTACATACGTGATCTCGTCGTCCCGATCGGCTCCGGCGCTCGCGTCCTCTCCGCTGCCGTGGTCCGCCCTCCCCGCCGCCGGCCGACATGCACGACCCGTCGGAGATCCGCAACCTCCCCATCGACATCGCCTTCGGCCGCCTCCTGGAGTGGCTTGTCGACCGCAAGCGGGTGCCGCAGGACTGGAGGAAGCGCCTCGCCGGAATCCGCGCCCGCGCCGCCGCCGCCTTCTCCTCCCTCCCGCGGGACCTCCACCCCTCCCTCCTCACCCTCGAACCCGACGGTAACTCCTCCCTCTCAGGCTCCGCTCCTGGGTGCCCTCTAAAACCTTCCACCCTATCCCCCTCTTAGCAAGTCTACTTCCAGTGTTCGGCAGAATTCCCAAATTCCCCTCTTAGCAAGCCTGATTCTTTGCTTGTGTTCTTCTCTCATGTTGGTTTCAGAAATTGGGTATTTTGATGCGAAGAAGATATACGACATACTCCTGGAATCAAACACGGAGAGTAGGAACATATTTGGCCGCCTCACCGGACCAGCGGTAAGGTTTGCTAATTTTTCTTGTGAGACAGATACACCGGTCGGCTTAGGAATTGACATAATGTTCGATGCAAATTTTTTGTCTAGGGTGAATGGGAGGCCATCGTTAAAGCTTATGAGAAGGACCATGTTTTCTTGGGAGAGGCAGCACAGATCATGGTCCAGAATGTGAACTACGACATGTAAAGAAGCTATTTCCTTCTCTTCATTTCCGTTTTTGCTAGTAACTAAATTTGTTCTTGACCTATTATGGCCTTGACTAATTTCACTTGCTTCTTTGGCTGGCTCAAGTCCGTATCAGAGGAAGCAGATGCAGAAGATTCAGCAGCAGCTTGCTGAACTGGACCGCAGGGAGGCTGACATCAAGCGACTTGCAGCTCTATCAGCAAGTAGATATGCAGAAGCTTGCCATGAGCTTGGCTTACAGGTTAGGTTCTTTGTCTGAGAGGCACTGTTTGGATTGTATGATGTAATGTATGCTGACACACTACTTGCTTTTCTTTCATCATCTGCAGGGAATTAATGTGCGGCAAGAACTTATTGAGTCTGCAAAAACACTTCCGTCAATATTTGGCAAAATCTTGGAAGTCCTGAACAGTGATTCTGTCTCGAAGGCCATTGAGTACTACACAACTTTTGTTAGGGACTGTCATACTGAGGATAAGGTACACACTTGTTAGTAGGTGGAACATATCAAATTTTGAGTGTAGAAATTGCTGCAAGGAAGTTCTTGTGAACTTCAACTCTTTGCTTTTCTGAATTCAGGAAAAGTGTGAGTCTGTGCTGCGCTATCTGAAACAGTTGCAGGCTAATCCTCCTTCCCTCCAAGTCTCGGTATGCACCGAGGTGGAAAATTCCCTTGGAGGGATATCGGAAGTTCATGGATCTGTTATGACTGGAGAACATATTATTTCAAATGTTCCTGCAGATAATATTGATTGGGACATTTCTGTAAATGATAATGGAATCGATTGGGACATTGGTGCTGTGGAACAACCTTTGGAAGAATCTGGGAATGGTTTTGGATCATATGAAATAATTGATGCCAATATAGAGCTGGCAGATTCTGATAATTATAATGTGGGAGTTTCAGACTACTTGTCTATCAACAAAGAATGTCCTGCTAGTAATACAACCAAGACTGAGATTTGCTGGGACATCGCTACTGATAATCCTGGAAAGTTTAATGCTATTGTTCAGAATGATCCAACAAAATCTGGCCAATCTGGAAGTTTACCTGAAGAAAGGAGTCGGTTGCTGGAGAAGGAATACAGAAATAATATTCTAGATGATTTACTTGAGGTATGTTTATATTTTTTATGCCAGCTTCTAAATTTTTGGAATCGCAAATACAAATGTCCTTTGGGGGCATGCTGCATAATCATGCATAGTTACATAGTCAATATTAATGCCTTATTTTGTATCAAAATTTTCTTTTTTAGTATTAAAAATGACTAGTACTGTTATTACATCACATGCCCTCTTTCTTCTACTATTACTGTTGCTCGTTAATTTCTGACACTTGAAACAGGTTAAATCATTTGTGATCCATCGCTTAGGGGAGATGAGGAACGCTGATACATCATCCCCACAGCATCAGGTGCAAGCTGTATCACCTTTTGTTCTCCAACAATATACTCCTGAGAGTTTGGAGAATATGCTTAAAGAGGTCTCCTCAGCAATCTTTTTACTCACTAACCAGAAAACTCTTGACCTTATAATGATCCTCAACTCTAAAAGGTAAGAAGAAATGCTTTAAAACTTCATTCTGTTGCTATATCTTTCATTACTGCCACAGTGCAGCACTAACTGTTCCTCACACAACACTTACTCTAATAGTTACATATTACAGCTGTTTTGTCTTGCATAAATGCATTTTGTTTACATTTCTTTAACTGAGTATTATTTCATTTCCTCTTCGAAGAGTTTTAGACAGATTGGTGTCAGCATTAGAAGATAAGAAGCATCATGAGGTGAAACTACGAGAAGGCTTAGTTGACCTGTCAGTTAAGCGAATGGAGCTGCAAAATGCATTATCGTCATCCTGGCCGAAGCAAGTAAGTGATGATTTCTCCTTTACATTGGTTAATTATATTTATAAATTTGTTCCCATTGGACTATGGTTCACTTGGAGAGGAGAAAATCAGTAATGTTGCTTATGATCTATAAATCATCTTTGAATGTTCAATCTAAATTCTTGTTGTGAAAAACTGCATTTTTGTTCTTTATTATTTAGTCATTTGCTAATAATGTCAGCTTTTGGTCCATCATGTGCTAACGAACTAAAATGCTAACACTTACCTTATACCCTGGATACATTTTGTAGTCTCCTTGTGCTTTCTATTGCCAAAGGAGTGTATATTGATGATCTAACTTTACAATGTAACAGGAGGCATCAATTACAAAAACAAGGGAATTAAAGAAGCTCTGCGAGGAAACACTATCATCAATTTTTGATGGCAGACCAGTCAATATAATTGGGGAAATCAATACTTTACTGAGTTCAAGCGTTAGTCAACTAGTTGGATGACTGTACCTTTTGTGAATTCAAATAAGATGGGATTTTAAACAGGCCAATTATCTCATGGTAGGTACTTTTCGAACTTACAATGCACTGCTCTTCTGTTATTCTAAAGCTACAGGTATAGTTGTTTCAAAAGATCATTTGTCAATTATTTCAATTAATTTTATAGCGTGATCAGTCATCCACCTTGAGTTTCTGCCTAACTGGCAAATAATAAGGCATAACTGGTGTCTTCTTGAACTTGCGTTTCATTTGTTTGAATGATTGCTATCTGTTGCACTGCTATGTATCTGAACCTAAGCTTAGAATGAAAAAAGGCTGTCTTGTCATTAACGAAGTATGCTATGAAACTTCTGAGCCAGCAAGACAAACCATAATAGATTCATCTGTTATGCACTATTTTGTTACAAACACAAACATGTTCTGGAAAATTACAATCCAGTTATCTGTGTCACGTTTGTTACAAGAGAACTACTCAGACTGCTCGATGTTGGATAGCAAACTTGACAGAATCCATGCATTACACCTATATTATTACTCCATTGACATTAGACTACAGTACTAATTTTTGTTCATGAAAAAAACTTTTAAACCACTGGCTGGATCGCTTTGGATATCTTTTCAGATCATCCTTGTAGTCGACATAGTTAATTCCGAATCGAACAGTATAGCCATCCATCCACTCGAAGTTGTCAAATAGCGACCATGCAAAATATCCTCGAACGTCGACTCCTTCCCTGCGATTTGATTATAATGCTCCTTATTTTGGTACAACCACTAAAAATATTTTGGATTTTTACATACATGCCATTACAAAGTTCGTTTATCTCCGATCTGCCATTACAAAACGCGTATTCTTTTTAATGCCATTACTTTTCAACTTTGTATCACAGATGCCATTCTAAGCATTTTCGGTCGATATAAGTGATATACGCGACGTGAATACGAGAGGAAATACGGAAATACGCCCCCGACAGGTAGGCTCCACATGTCATTCTCAAAGCAGCTACTTCCTCCCCTCCTCTTTCTCTCCCATCTAGCTCCAACACCAGTCGGCGAGCTCTGGCAACCTACTACCTCCGGCGAGCTCCTGACGGCCTCCTCCTTCCCCTCCAGAGCTCGCCCTTTCCCTCCTCCCTCCATAGCTCACCGGCAGCGAACTCCCCGACGACCTCCTCCTCCGGCGAGCTCATGGGCATGGTGCAACGGCGCTCCGGCAAACATCCTGGGATCAATACAAAGCCATTGGCGGCATTGGTTGGGCTCGGGGAGGTCTAGGCCGTGCTGCCACCATGAGCCCTCGAGCTCTAAGGCGGTGGCTCCAATGGCGGCGGCTAGAGGGAGAAGTGGGAAGTGCAATGCTAGGGGAAGGTGCGAGCGTGTTCTAGGAACCTCATGGACACATGCCACTGAACAGATTCGATTCGTGTGTGCACAATTTCATGAATTCGAAAAGGTGGACGAAAATAGGGGAAATGTGAAACAGAGCTCACCGGTGCTGCTCCGGTGACGATGTCCACTCGGTGAGGTCCAAGGTTGCTGGGCAGAGCTTTTGGACACGAGAGCAAGAGAGAGATGGAGATTTGAGGTCGCGTGGCTTTCATCAGGAGTCGGCGGCCCTACCGCTTGCACTGGAGGTGAAGGCAGCCTCTGGAGACGCGGCAAGAGGTGTCGGCAGCGAGCTCCTCCTTCGCCGCCACCTTCTGCAACACCGACGGGCGCCGCCTCCCGCAGCCTTTTCCTTCCTCCGCCGCCTCCGCATGTGTATGGAGAGAGGTAGAGAGATGGACGGAAGGAGGAAGGAGAGGTAGAAGAAGGCTGGAGTGTATGACATTCGGGCCCCACTTATCAGATTGTATTTTTTGCCCGTATTTTGATATATGTTGTAAATGCTGCTAAACCCCTCAGAATGGCATCCTTGATATATATGTGCAAAAATAATGGCATCAACATGAATATGCACTTTTTAATGGCATATCGGAGATAAACGAACTTTGTAATGGCATGTATGTAAAAATTTCAAATATTTTTGATACTGGATGAAATTAAAACATTCTGATGTTATCGCAAATTCATTTACCCATCTACAAGCAATCAAATATCAAACTTACCTGAGGGCTTTGTGAACATAGAACAGGTGTTGTTGATGAAATTCTATTCTGGTATTATCCATTAAGGCTTCTTGAAGTGATAAATTTTCATTGTTAATTTCATCAACACCTGCATCATAAATTTCTTTGGTAAGCAGTTGATGTTGTGGAGCACATTCTTATACTTCGGAGTTAGGCTGCTGTACCATTTTCTGTGATGTAGATAATAGGGTTGTTGTATGTCTTCTTAGTGTATAGCAATAGTTCTTCTATTCCTTTTGGATAGATGTAGAGCCAAGAAGAACCAGCCTGGATACAGTCATACAGATATATCGGTGCTCTTTTTTGCATGCTTTTGGAATATCTTTCTATGCATAATTAACTTAAACTGGTTCATTCTCTTTTATTCTTCTATAACTATCAAACATGAAATAAGGTGACCTTCTGTGAGCAAGTCATACCTTTGGACCAATATATGTTCCATTTCTTTCCACTGTTGTTTCATGTACAGAAAACCATTAGCTCACCTGAGTTACTAGAATGCAGAACATCAATGAGATAGCTTATATTATTACCTCCCTGATTAGTTAGTGAATCAGTGCTGTAGCTTTTGCTACTGTTGCTGTTTTGTTTAGTATTTTGAGCATATCTTGCTGTATAGTAATTGAGGCCAATGAAGTCAAATGATCCATTTACAACTTTCGCCTGCTCATTTGTGAATGTTGGCAATCTATTACCAACAATTGTTCGCATGATGAGTGGATAATCTCCCTTGGTTAAAGGATCCATGAACCTGTTGAATTTCTTACTGATCTAAGTGTCTAAAAAAGTCAACAAGAAAATTACCATTGAAAGTGGCCTGAAACTTCAAGTATGAACATGATGGCTATCTCGTGTTAGATTGATGAAATCTCACCATCCAAACATGAAGTCCAATGCACGTTTTGTAGCATCCTTGTCTTCCTTGGAATTTGAGTATGGGATGATCCAGTTGCTAACTAGAGTAATGCCTATTTTTCCTTTTTGCTCTGCCTGCATGATTAATGGTCGTCATTGCCAAGTGCGAACAATAAGCTTGCCAAATACAGAGAAATGATTTAATGCATATCATAAGCATAGTGTTTTTTTAATGTATAAACTATATAAACATCTCTTAGATACCATACATAGATACATCAAGGTCCATTTTCTTGTCTTTATTCTGGGACACCTTATTTGTGTTGGTTCTGTTTCCAGTGTTAATTAAACGATCTGTGGTAGTCTATGGATATTGTCCATTTTAAGCAGCAAAAGCTGTCATTTCTTGTTTCTAGGAGTAGATTGTGTATGCTGAATATCTCTGATGTCTTAGTTCATTTCGGAGAAACTTCATCCATGGAAGCTTTTCGTAATCTTTGATGCTATAAGCTAGATGATTTGTGGCAATACATAAGTAACATCAACATGCTAGAATGCATTTTATTCTATTGATCATAATTCTTCATCTGTTTATGTTACCAAAAATAATCAAAATCAAGGAAACTAAGGTGTACCTGGTATTTGTCTCTGTACGTCTGTACTGTTGCTGCATGCGCCAAAAGTTGATTATGAGCTACAATATAAGGCTCCTTCCCAGAGTCTCCCATGCCACAGCCCGATTTTTCCCGAGAGGAGCATCTGCCAGGTGCTAATATACCACTGCCATAGCCACCAACACTGAAACTCCAAGGCTCGTTGAATGTTATCCAGTATTTTACCCTGTCACCAAACTCCCTAAAGCAGATGTTTGCGTAGTCACGGAAATCTTCCCTGATAATGTTGGACCAATTTGTTCAGGTTTAGTTCATTGTTCTTTTTATTTCAACATTGTTCTTATTATTGATCAGATTTAGCGAGCTTGAGGTCCGTGTAGGACAAGTCTTATGAGCCGATAACTCATGTTTACTTACACTATATGGTGGCTTAAGAAGCCACTGTACTGCTGTTGTAATGCTTGTGGGGAGTCCCAGTGAAAAAGGGTTAAAAATGGTTCAATACCTGCATGGTTGGTTAGACCTTAAGACGCATCTTGCACATAGATATTATCATATTGAAACCAGAAATTATCTTTGTTCCTCACATTGCAAGTATATGTAAGTATGTAAACTTTACCTTCTGAAATGAGCTTGTCAATGAGATTGTTGTAGTATTTTATTCCTTCATTGTTGAGACCTCCACTCAGTTTTCCATCTGTACCCATGATGCCATTGCATCAGCTGGTGGCTTGGGAGTTGGAATCAATCTTTTTTTATCTCTATAATCTAGACTGGTTTTCGGTTACAAGTGTGTTACTGTTTTGGTTAAGATTATGGGAAAGATTGTTAGTTTTACTTTACCTATAATGGCAAGTGCTCAGCTGGGATATGTTTAAAAGTGATGGATTAGGTGCGCGAAGTATAAGTTTACCAAGATTATTTTACCATTAGCTAGGATATAGACCCTATATGCATGACAAAACTAGAAAATGCTATGAGGAATCACTTACTAGGCAGAATTCTTGGCCAGGAAATAGAAAATCTGTATGCATTAAAGCCCACATCCTTCATGATATTGACATCATCCTGCACAAATTGATTCTGATAATGTTAGGCATTGAAGTTAATTCTACAGTGTTCACTGCCCAGCATAGCCACTATAAGCATTACCTTGTACCGATGATATGAATCTATTGCTATATCTCCATTGCTGCCATCTGCTATCTTCTCTGTATTGAGAAATTAGTGGGACTTATACTAATCACCATAACTATTCTAGAATGAATGAATCTAACTCGAATTTTCGAAAGCATTTCTTCAATGCATAGTAAATTGTTCTTGAATTCTGTAGTTGTCAGTCTTTATGAAAAAGCAAGAATGAATAAATCAAACTTGTATTTTGGAAGCACTTCTTTTATGCATAGTAAACTGTCTTCAATTCTCTTGGTTTTTAACTACTTGGGTACAATTTATGAAAGGAAAAAGTGTCAATTTGGTCTCTGAACTTTTGCCTAAACACTAATTTGGTCCCTGAGGTGCAAAACCGGGTGAAATTGGTTCCTATGGTTTTGAAGTTACCATTTTGGTCCTTTAACCGGTCAAAACCGCCTTTGTGGGTTGTTTTTTTGTTGACATGGATGCCACCTTATTTGGTTTTGCCCATATGGTGTCCCATCAACACCACGTTAGCGCTGGCTCGGACCATGTAAATTAATAATAATATTTAGCTAATATTTATAAAAATAGTATTTAATATTGAACAAATTAATATTTAGTTTCTAATTCCCCAGGACCTACATGTGATAGTAATTAAATAATATTATTTGAATAATTGGAAAAAAAATTTAAAATAATATCAATTAAATTTTATTTTTTCATATTTATATTTTATAAAATATATTAGTTGAATGTTAATATCAATTTACATTGATCCAAATGAGCGATGACGTGATGTTGATAGGGCACCACATGTGCAAAACCGGATTAGGTGTCATCCACATCAGCAAATAACACTAGCAAAGGCAGTCTGACCGGTCAAAGAAGCAAAATGATACCGTTTCAAAACCACATGGACCGATCTCACCTGGTTTTGCATCTCAAGTACCAAATTGGTGCTCAGGCAAAAGTTCAAGGGACCAAATTGACACTTTGTCCTTTATAAAAAACGAAGTAGCTACTAGGTGGATTTATTCCAGGTAGAAATATACTGGACACTGCAGCAGCCAAAGACCATAGCATATAGGCGCTTGTTTGTTTATTATCGTTGTTTTCACATGGAGTAACTGATTTTTTGACTCTGGAGAGTGGTCATTAAACAAATTATGTGCCATTTCAATTATGTGATGGTCAATTAGTTATTTCCTGCATTTTCTTTTGTCCATTTTATGTGCTTTGTTGGTAGGTCCAAATGGAGATTGGTGGTGCTTATGAGCTATGACCTTACAAATACAATTACTTTTGGTTAGTCATGGATCATTGACTACTTCTCTAGGTCCTAATCAAATATGCTTTTGCATGATCTTATTTTTTTTGGTCAAAAGACAAATATTACATGTCAATAATCAAAAAAATCAAATGTTACTATTTGTTTCTCTTAAATTAAGCAGATTTGATCATTTGCCATTCTCAAAGACCTGCAATTGGTTATTTGCCACTCATCTGATTGGTCGACATGTCATTGACATGGGAAGTAGCTAATAATTAATTGCGCATCTTTGGATTGGCAAATCATTCTTCTGCTATCAAGTGGTATTGTTTTATGCTATCGCTGGATTGTCTGTGCTTTCTGTTTTGAAGTTATAATGGAAGTTTTTCTCCACCCCACCCCCCCCTCTCTCTTGGCATTCTGTTTGGAAGTTGAAAGACAAGTTCTTTTTTTACCCTTTTTGCTATAGTATCAATTTTCTGTAAGGTGATAAACCTTGCTTGATTTTTTTGGCTCTCAGTTCAGCTGTTCGTCATTAGTTATAAGAAATCTGGAAACAAGGAATCAGCAAGATCTTCGTTTTACTGGCCAAATCTGTGAAGGCTACCACCAGAGGGAAACCTGTGTGGATATTTGCGAATTAACTGGTATCACATGTGCGGGGCTTTAATCATCTGGACTTTCTACCAAAAAAGTGTGTACAAGGTTTGTTGGAACTTACAGAAGCATTCAACTTTATTGCCCCAGTTGGCTGAAGCTTGTTTTTTTATGGGCAGAAGGTTGTCATGATATTGTTCGTAATTAACCTGTTAACAATTTGAAAATAGATGCAGCATAGTCCCATTTCAGATCTTACTGCCATTTGACTAACTGAAATGATACCATGCTGAACATTTATGTTTTCTCGTTAGTAGCAGTCAGAGTGATCTGGCTAAACAGATGAGTTATCCAGTAGCTGTTGGCAACAAACTAAGGACAATCAAGAACAAACACAACCATAAAATGCAGTGTAATCTTTTGCATGAATGGAGCAAAATAAGTACCTGGGTGATTGTGAGTGAAGGTGTCCCAGATGCTGGGTCCTCGGCCACCTTCGCTTGCAGCGCCTTCATACTGCATCAACCACGAAAAGGTGCATATGAGAAAATTATTCATACATGTAGTTCCAGATTCTTCTAGGATTACCTGGTATGCTGAAGAGGCTGTGCCGAAGAGGAAGTCCTTGGGGAATTGACTCCTTGTGATCTTGCTTGGCTTCGCGTTGGACTGTGATGCCATCAAGGGAACAAAGATGAAGAGCAGCACCGGAAGCAGCGACATGGCTCTTTTTATTTTATGGCTTCTTTCATGCCTTGTGTTAATGTAGAATGCTATGGCTGTCTATATATAGGCTGGTTCTGGAGACGCAACTGGGTATTGGAAAACCGAGACTCATGTTTGGTCCAGGCGTCCAGCTGCTTTACATGTCGTGCCAGTGATGCCACTGAGCGAACAGCGAAATCTTTGCCGTCCTCAATACAATATGATCCATGTGACACATTATGTGAGACTCCAACCCTGTTTAGTACATCACGTGTACGTACAAGTGTTATATGATCGTATTTTAAGGACAGTTTGTACCTTTATATCTAGTTCTTTTTTTTTTTTTAAAAAAAAGAACTAGATAGGGTAGCGCAGGAGACCTATCCTTTGCCTTTCCTCGGGCAAAATTTGCCTTAATCCGAACAGTATGGAATCAGGGCTTAGGATGTGTTTGTTTTGCAACCATGAGCTACCTTGCCAAAAATGGCGCGCTTTCACAATTTGGCGACCATTTGGTTGGTAACCAGTAGAAGGCTAGCCCTGAAAAAATTTTTTGCATCCTGTGGATATATGCTGATATGCATAGGTAACGTTGGCCATCAAAAGGTGCCGAAATCAGCCGTCCTGAGAAGACACGCCTCCGTGCATGGAGTTGGGATCGGGATCCCTTGACGTTCCTGTGAGAGTGGAGAGGAGAGAGAAAAACGCTTCGATTTCCGTGCAAGTGGCATGTAAAAGCTGATGGATCAAGATCCGACGGATGAAAAAAAAAAGCCGACTGCGCCCTTGACGTACGTCAGAGGATCCGCGTCCATGGAGTTGGTATGGCATGGGCACCGAAGGTGGGGAAGCAAAGAGAACTAGTCTTGGGTGATGGATTGTTCGGATTGACAAAAGGCCTAGTTTGCCTTAGCACGAATCTGTAGTGAAAAGGGTTTTGTGATAGCTTAGGTTATGAGCGAACCCTTTGTAATATTCAAAACTGTAACAATAGGGTGAAGTAGGGAAGTAGGATAGTTATTAAAAGGTAGATGAATTAGGATGAAATAGCCCACAAATGGGTATGCTCATTAGACTTAAATCTATAAGGGTTGACAGGGGAAATTTTCCCAAGGAAATAGATGATGCAATCCACCCCAACCCAATTTCCCTCCTCTCTCTCTCACACACGTACAAATTATTCCCAACTCATTGGCAACGATGGCATACTCCTTCCATCCCTTGCTCCTTGGAGGTCACCACCTCGTTGTCCTCTTTTGTCACGGCGTGAATCCCTCGCCGCTTCCGCACCTTGAGGCTACCGCCTCACCAAGGATCTATCGCTACAAGGGGTGATTTGGCATGCCTTAAGGTTGCCTCTTCGCCGGGGATCTGTTGATCTGTCGACACCGTCTTGACAGCAATCGCCTTGTCGGGGTCTGTCGTCTTGATTAGGAATGCCCATCGTTGCCACTCCTTGAGGCCACTGCCTCGTCGGGGACCTGTCGCCGCATGTTGAAGGTAGCTGCTTGTCCTTTCCCGCCATGCTCAGTACCTATCATTGCCAACGCACCTTGAAGGCCACCACCTCATCGGTGGAGACACCCATATTCAGGCATTCAGCGTAGTGCTCGTCCACAGTACCCACGCAACACCTTGGATGGAGAGCTCATCATGTCCGACGTCGGTGAGGCCGAAGATGAAGGAGTCGAGTACTTGAGCAACATGGGTCGAGGTGGACCTAGGGAAATTCACGATGGGTGGAGGTGAGGAATGCTTCCTCGAGAAAATGACAAGGATTTAGCATGGAAATGTTTCTTAAGGTTTAATTTTTGTATATGGACACTAAACTAAACAAACAAAACAAGTTGTGGGCATTTTCGGCTCTATTTGTCGATGTGTTGAGTTTTCATATTGATGATACTTTGAAAGTGGTCAAGATTTGCAAGGGTGCTCATTGTTCTCTTGAAACCCTAGCGATTGTTACGACATCAAGGAACGACAATCTCATGAGGGCAAAGATGTGACATGGGTTTAACAAGGGCCACTTAGTAGCTTTAGGATTGTTGGTTTTTTGTTTTTACCATGCTATCAAGAAAGGGCCCGAGATATAGGTGATTATGACAGATATTGAGCTTTCATGGTGCATGCTAGCCTCTTTTAGGTGTTTCTGAGCCTTAGGGTAGGTTCAGAGAAAGTGTGTGAGTTCAGAGAGTGGCGTAAGGCTTGGGAGAGCCTTGTGCTACTCTTTGTGTGCCATCGTACTTGGTCCGATGGGCACCGGACTTGGTTTAGGGAGGTTGTCTCATAGGGAGTTTTGGGTGTTTTTCTCTGTATACCATTGGGTGGCCATTATACTTTGTCTGATGAGTTTCTGTGTGGCTAGGGGATTTGGTGCGCCAGCTTTGGACCATGTGGGCGTGACTCTATCAGACCTTTGTACGGTGGTGTTCGAACTTGGCCTGGTGGAGAGTGTTAGTTTTGTGTACCGAGGCATATTCAAACTCTGTTTGATGGTTCCAGACTTGGTCGGTAGCGTTGACCAGACTTGGTCGGTGGCTAGTTTCTAGGTTTTGCCTAGTCCATTAGACTTGGTTTGGCGACACTAGACCTCTAGCCGGTGAAGTTCCAGAGGTTAGTTTCTTGCGAGATTTGATTCCCAATGGCTAGTTGTCGTAGTGTGGCCTATTTAAGGAGGTGGGTAGGCTAGCAGGGGAGTTATTGAGCATCCTTAGAGCTATAGCTACCTACTCCATAGCCTAGAGAGCACTAGAGCTTAGAGGATCAACTCCTAGGTGTCTCTTTTTTCCTAAGTATCCTGTGAATCACACGAAGCTTTTGATCCAACGTGATCAAGACACTTGGGGCTTGTTACTCTTAGGGATTTCATCTTTGGACGATTAGAAGGCGTGGAGGAGCTAGCTTTAGCAATTGTGGTAGCCCTCAAATCAGTGTACAAGGTATCGGAGTCCATCTTGCTAAAGCGACAAAGGACTAACCTGAGTGGTGACAAGTCGGTAGTCTCGGGTGGGAACCGGTCATTGTGTTCAAGGATTTGCCTTAGCGTAAAGTATTAAGTTTAGCTTGGAACCACGGGAAAAATCGCCCTTGCCTCCTTATCTTTTGCATTTACTTCTTGTAATTTCAATGCGCATTTACCATCCTCATTTAATCTTGAAGGCGGCAGTGGCGGGCAGTGGCCTGCTTGGGTGGGAGGAGGAGAAGGTGAGAGGAGAAAGGACCCGATTGTTTTTCAAAAAAGTTTTAGGGATGTTTTTGCAAAAAAATACATTTGACACTGAATGGAGGTGAGCAATGTCTAGGAACGTGTATGTACCCGTATGTACTAGTTGAAAATCCGGATTGAATATTACACCATAGCTATTTGGTGGGTGGCCGTACTAGGATGGCGATAGCGATCGCACACCATTGCTCGGACGGTTTTCGTACTTTCTCCGGTGCTCAGACGATTTTCGTACTTTCTCCGGCCCATTTGTAATGTTTTTAGCTATTTTCTTTTTAGAAATATTGTATTTCTATAGTGAAAAATAAATGTATGATTGCAGCTATCGTTTTTCAGCGGTTTGGCTACTCCCTCCGTTCCGAAAAGAATGCCCTTTAAGGTTGTTTTGGAGAAATTAAGAATAAGTGTATGTAGGTGGGAATCTATAGTATTTATAGTGGTGGGAAGAGAATCTAGGGGTATTTAATAGTGGTGGGAGGAATATATAGAATCTTTATAGTGGAGGAGAGGAATCCAAGATCTTGTGCATTAGAAGAAAGACTTTGTTTTGGACAAATTTAAATCCTAGAAGAGCATTCTTTCAGGGACGGAGGGAGTACACTCCACCGCAATGGCAGCAGTAGCAGCGTACGTGCGTGCTCCGGCTGCGCTATGAGCGGCGGCGGCGCGCCACTGGACAAGACAAACGCCTGCCAACTGGTCTGCCCCATTTTATGATATGACCACCTGCCACCATGGCTGCCGACAAGTTCCAAGGGAGCGCCGCAACACCTCGAGCCGGAAGCGTTGAACATTGGTCTGAACTATTTATTCACACACTGTTCAATCTCTCTCCCTCTCTTTTGCAAGGTCGTTCCCGAATCCCAAGCATCGGAATCTGCGGTTTGGGGAGGCAGAAAGTGCGAGCCTCCCATCGCAGCACCACCCAGCCACGATCCTCCCCGGCCGCATCCGCAATTATCAAACCTATCGGAGAATCACATGCAATCAGGAGCGAGCACCCACTCTTATCTAATTATCTTACGAGCCCCCGGCACTACGGCTTGCCGGAGTAGCGCCCCCGTCGTCCATCCACGGCCGGCCATCGATCCATCGTCCATGTATATAAAGGCTCAGGCCCGTCGTACTTGCCAAATCCGGCAAGGCGCACTGCCATTTGGGGCGTGGCTCGATCGAGCTCGAAGTGACGTTTTAAAGCTTACATGTAGCAGCATCCTCTACCCACTCAGGACGGCTCTGGATGCAAGAACGGCATGCGGCATCGCGCATGTATAGGCGTAGCTCAGTCAGTGGGAGCACAAATCATGGTGTCTGGATAATCGCACGTAGATTAGGTTTGGTCAGCTGCACTGCACACCGTTTGTTCAATGCTTTTGCCCGCTGCAAAGTGCAGAGAGTGTTCGACAGCATCATCGCCTCGTAATCATTGCCTCGCAATCTCCTCGCATCAGATCTCAGGTGTGATCTTGCTGGATCAACACTGGTTTGTTAAACACTTGAAAGAGCAGTCCATTAAGGGTCATGATGTGTAACCGTTAAGAGCTGGTAGTAGAGTGGCCAGCAGTCACTGCATGCATAAAACACTTTCAGAGTCCAGAGTTCAGACTCAAGAGTGCGCTCAGCTGGCAACCAGTCAGCCAGCACATGACATGGCACACTAGATGGCAAACGAATAAATCATCTAAAAACCAAAGATCCCCATAACATACCAGGTAGTATGAACTCGGGCCTATCTTTATATTCTTAGCACAAAGTGTTTAGTATCTTGATTTAGTAAGAATTAAGACTATTTGCTAATACCGGCAAGCAAGGAAAAAGGTTATGCGGCCATGCACCATAATCAAATTTTTTCGGCTTAGTACAGCCAATTTTTCATCACCATAAGCAAAACTTGCATGACTTGCCACCATTATATGTTTACACTCATGTAGGTCCCAGTAAACACTCATGTAGATGACAAAAATCGGAGATTACTAAATTACTGAAGATGACAAAATTGAAGAGCAGCTGCCTAGCTGATACCCAAGAATATATGGATGCTCCATTCCAATTTCCAACTACAACCCTGCCTCCGCCGCTCGCCGGGGCGTGCTCTTCCGCCGGCTTCCGTTCTGCCTGAAACCACTGGACCTGGCGTTGGACTCATCATTGCTAGATCGAGTGCTCGAACTGTTCTCCTCCAGATCAAGCCCATCTGGGCTCTCTTCTTTGGGCGCCCTGTTCCTCTTGTTGCCATTTCCTGCAGAGGCATCCTCTGTTCTTGACTCCTTCAGCTTTGCATCATCTCCTTCCATCTCCTGGAAGCCTGCACCACCATTATCACCCTCTGCTAGCAGCTTCTTGACCTCTGCTTGATCAACTTTGTCGGCAATGCGCTTCTGGGGCCTTCCCCTCCTCTTCCTCGCAGGCACAACTTCCTCGCCGCTGCTCCCCCTATCCTCATTGCTCCTGCCATTGGTGAGCTTCCTTCCTCTGCCTCTTCCCCTCCCCATTGGTTCAGATTCAATTTCAGAAGCACCTTATCTGAAGTTCAAGACCCTGTAGGTAGATGCCGATGCTTTTGTTTTGTCTGGGTGCTTCTCAGGAAGCAAGAAATTCAGCTGCTGCAACCTTGATGTATGATAGTGCAGCAAAACCAAGCTACAAATCTGCAAGAAAAGTATCCACAACTTACTGCAGCGCTCAAGTAGAATGGGATCAGATACTTCATTGCAGAATGGATGTAAGCATAATCTCAGTGTATTGTACTGAGATCCAAAGCAATCAGAAGCTCAAGCAGCAACTACCCCCCAATTAAATCTCAGATGGGAACACATCACTACAGCCCACAATAACGATGGAAGGCAAGAAACTAGTTCAAGAAACAAGAACCATCTGCTGACCTTGCCATAGATCAGTGTATGCCAGCTTCAAGCAGCATCCTGCAATTAGACCACCTCCAAGCTTGAGTGGAAAGAAAAGATTGGGTTTTGCTAGCGCTGGAGCAAACGGATACGGAGTTCTTTCAATGGATTGGACACCACTGATCTTGGAACGAGGCACCGGCAGACCCACACAGATCAGGAAGCTACAGCAAAGGTCGGTGCAGTTTGGGGAAAGCCGGAAGATTCTTGAACGAGCCGGTAGAGGTAGAGCATGGGAGAGATGCTCTGGACTGATTTCTTTCTGGGCGCCCGAACTCCAACAGTAGCTGTTGCCTGTAGCGGCTGCACTACAGCACACCACGCGCTGCGGGGGAGAACCGGAGAGAGAGATTGCTTTGTTGGGTTGCTTTTCTGTGGAGCTGTCGCTCGGTTTCGCACTTTGTTTTACCAACCGTTGAAAACGAGCGAGCTGCTGCACTGGAATTAGCCTGACAGGACCCAAATTTTTTATTGCCCGTGGTACAGGGCTGTGGCCGTAGCTGCAGCGGCAGGGACGGGGGAGCTTGCTTTACTGTTGCGTAATGACAGTAATTAAGGATCCCAAGGCAGACAGGGTTAAGATCCATGAATCTGTGCACTTCTGCCACCATAATTAATATATGTATACTCCGTATATTTGGTGGTTATGGGTGTTCAGAATAATTTGTCCTGGGGATTACCGCATGATTAATTATTGAAACCGATTCAGCTATAAATAGTGCTGTTTTTCGGGTCTTTATTACTCTCTCGGTCATAATATATAGGGCGTATAAATTTTTTTAAGTTGTCCTATAATATAAGATGTCTTCTCATTACTCCCTTGGTAAAGAGACGAGCAATTAACTACTAGTTGAGCTATTCACACTTTGAAGTGCATGTTATTCCTAGCTTTAGCTATTCAGGCTATTAATTAAGCGCATTGGAAGGAGATGCATGCTTGCATGCACGGAAACAAAACATTAAAGTAATTTGTAAACATGTTGATGCTTCGAGTAACAAGATAATTAAAGATGATTTATTCTCTTAAACATCATTTCTTGGTTTTGATGAAAATTTGTATACGCCCTCTATATTGGGAGGGAGGGAGTATAAACAATGATCTAGAGAGGTTTCAACTTTGCCGGTTCAGCATCTCCAATGGTGTAGATAGTTAATAGATATAAACAAGTAACATGTCATATATAGATAGCATATAGCCAACCACTCCAATGGACTAGCTATAACATTTTTTATAAGATTGAATATGGGTCCACATGCAATAGATAGTAAGTGCATTGAAATCAGATATAAACTAACCGTAAGTTAGTAGCTAGCACCCCTCATTCTCTCGTCCACATAAGCAAAAAAACTGAGTTTAAATCCTTATAGCTAGCTGACATAACACCATTGAAGATGCTCTTATAAGCTAGTGGTCGTCCTAGAGATATTTGTAAATGCCTGATCTTTACTTAGTGGCGTTAAATTTGCATAAGGGCAATTCCAATGAAAGTTTCTATGTTGTAATATATGTGATAGTCACTTTTACACAATCAAATAGATCGATCACAAAGATGAACAACATGAACACAGAGATATAGAGAGGAAGACACGACACAGATGTATTATTAATCTTATCATCATAATACAAATGGGGTGCCTCTCATATTTATAGTGTAGGGCTTCTTAACAGACAAGAAACCTCCTTATAAATATATTTAGTTTTGACCACAATACCCCTATGGTTATAACACTCCCCTGGGCAAAACCGCGATATGCCAATGCCTAGTCAAAAACTTCATCCAAAAACCCAATGTGAAAAAAGGATTGGAGAAAAAAGTACATTGCACACACATAATTTATTGCAATATTGCCTCGTTAAAAACCCTGCTATGAGAAACCCCATGGGAAAAAATCATATAAGGGAAAAAGAGTACAATATATAACCTTCAGGGTCTGATCTTCAGGATCAATACGATCTACTGGACCTTTGCGTTATAGATATTCTGGATCTATGTCGTGGTATGGTAAAATACTTTAATTTATCGTCATGTCAACCTACTGGGTTAGAGAAAAAATGAAATCTTTTGAATTTCATATGAACTAAATCAATATTTAGCTCATGCTCACCCTTAGGACGACATCCCAGATGTATTCCGACATTTCGATGTCTTCTAGTCATCCATCACACTATGCTTTTGGAAAGTGTGGTCAGAAATAATTTGGAAATAATATACTAGTATCCACTTATGCAATATAAGCAACATTATCCTCATGGATAATTATTGGGGTATGGATGATATATATAAGCTACATACTTCTCGATGTGATCACCATCCTTTTCAGCCAAACACACACACTTGAGGCTTCATATAAAAGCACTAATCTCAAACACAATATGAGATTTAGCCATATACGGATTACCCATGAATCCTGCATCCATATAGCCCATCATGATCCTCGATTAACAAAAAACCCGAGGTCCTACATATCCAGCAAGTACCTAAAAACAATTTAGTACTGGCCCAAACTTTTGGTTGGTGTCGCGCTAAGTGCTTCCAGAGGCAAGGAACTTCTGGTCCTAACACCTCATTATACTACCTTAGGTTTAAACAAATGTTTTCCACTTCAGGGAACACACTACCATGTGGGTAATGTTAATTGCAACATCATACATCTTTTGAATATAACATATCAGACCTATTGGGTCTCAATATTGCAATTATTCACAAGTGGTTCAACTACAACCAATGGCCTATGTAGCAGGTCTTACACATATGGTTGTACCACTATAACTAGTCTTACCTTGGCATTTAGGGGATTAATCAATTTACCATTATCACCAATTTACATCGTAACTTCAGGGTACAAACTTGTACCTTCAAGGAAATAGAGAACACAACCACTCTCGCAACTACTGACAGGACATGCACATTACTAGTGCTAATGTGGTGAACTTCTAGTATCGGGTATCAATGGGTCATTGTACACTTCATGGGACCATTGGTGTATATTAAATATCGACCAGTAATTAACCTTTCTTTAGAAAAGTTCTTATGTTCCTATAGGGAACTGCTCTTTTTTCGGAAAAAAAACCCTTACTTCTGGAAGGTATTATTACTCTCTTTTTTCGAGAAAGCATCCTTACTTCTGAAACGAATTTATTGGGTATGAGATTCACTAACATGCCACAATTTTATCACCTTTATCATAGACAACAATGGGTCCTACTGTGACCTACACAAGGATTTTCATAATCCATTAACTGCATATTTATTCAAATCATGTGCCAGAGTTACTATTTAGCGGAACACTTATTTCACATGGGAGAGTATAAGTCACTTCAGGGACCTTTAAACCAGGGCTTTCACTACCTCATTATTTATAATGTCCCCGAGTCAGAGTTGCTAGCTTTTAGATTCCAATTAACCTCATGGTTCATACTCGATTGCTTGCCACATAATCCAATACAGGCACTATAGGCGCCATGCCATGTATTTAGTTCAGGATCCTTATCATAGCAACTTAAAAGGAATAATATGTGTCGACAATTTTCTCTCCATATCTCATAAATGAGTGCTTTCCAATATTAATCAGAATTTCGCTATTTTCCAAAACAAAAATTCTTGGTTGTCCGAATTCCCAGCACTATAACATGCGCGCATTAACTTGCTGGGCATTAATCTTAAGGATGATACTCTTGAGGAGGCTTATTATCTTTAGGGTAATTTCTCTACCGAAGAATAACAGGAGTGGTGAGAAATTGTTTGACGAGTGTCATTGGATTTAAAACCCACAAGCGTCCCCGCAGACTTAAGATCATGACCCAATAGTCAATTTTCGCAAAGGTGGATATACTGTTCAACCCGAGGTATTCCACTCTTAGCGACGTATTTACTACAGGTAAATGATTTCCAACTCCTTTAAATATCTGGCAGGCTCCTTGCTTTTAGTGTACAGGAGCACTCTCTCGCTACTAGCGTACATGAGTATTAACTAGTGCGTTAATCTTTCAATTAAGATCTCCTAGGCATTTATACACAAGAAAAAACATGGGCAATTCTCTCCCCTAATGCCGAGATCCGAATTTTACAAAAGCATACTTACAAAATCCCCTTTTATGAGCGTGAGACAAATGGACCTACAGGTCCAAAGTCCTCAACTACAGGTGAGAGCTCAAAGTGTATGCTCGGTGGTAATATTATTTGGGAAATACCTCGATTTCACGCATTACCATTACCATTGGGGGCTAATCATTTATATGCAGTGAGCTTATACTTATATATTCTCTTTGCCACATGCTTGCTCTGAGCTGTCATATGCCCGAGCTAGGTGGCATGCCCGCGCCGTGTTGCCGCACACCATACTGGGGCGGCGCACCTGTGCAGGGCCACCGATCATCCCAACAAATTGTGGGTTGCAAAGTCTAACTTTTTTTACTATTGCCCATTTACTTATATCATATATTTAATTAAACTTTAGGTTTAATATAATTTGCATGAAAACTTTATTATTTTGCAGGAATACAATAAATACTATATGTATGACAAATAAAAGTCAACTTCATGTGACAATAATTTTACGGAGGTGTGATTGTATTCCAATAACATATGACTACAGGCATGTTGTAGCAACTTCAGGCGCCAGTGACGATATAGACTATTACCTCATATTTGGGACTATTCTGCTTCAGGTAAACCAATATGACTTTCGGTCATAATGCAATTGCAAAACTAATATGACTATTGATCATAATTTGCATATTACTTCAGGTAATAATACAACTACCCATCACATGTGCTTCAGCAATTGCTACGGGCCCGCACCAAGGCTACACATACGCAGGGCGGGCGCGTGCTCATGTCTAATCACTCACGTCCTGTTAGAGCCGAATAAGTCCCAAATTAACCATATGGAAAGATTCATAATCTAATTAACACTTCTGGTGCACAATCTTGCCTTTACAAGCGCAATTCTCTCCCCTTTTTCACGTCAACCAAAAACTTACGAGTGATGGCATGTGCTACATGCATCTGCTTAAATCACCTTATAACTATACTGCTACAGGAGTATAATTTTTGTTGTCGTGAAACCAACGTATAGTTTGTAACTTCAGGTTACAGCTTAGCCACCTCTAATAACCGGTTGGCCAGGCCACACTGGAGGAGGATTGCAGACTTCTGATCTTAAGGCTAAATTAATTCTTTGGGGATGGACATATGGGCAAAAAATCATCTTTAGTGCAAACAAGGGGAAACATTTGCCTTCAGGACATATTCCCACTATTCATATCTACGGGACATATTTTCACAACTCATATCTTGAGGACATTTAAGCACTTGAGATGGTGTTGATAATGCACACTCTTCATCAAGGCAAGTATAATAATACATCTAAGTCCGACATACAATTAATTTGATTTTATTTCATGCAAGATTGCTTACATCAGGTAGGGCACATGCTTCAGGCACCATGTTCTATTTAACATTTATTCAGATAATTAACTCTACTACAGGAGAGAAGATTGAAATAGAACAATTCAGACCATTATTATGCCATCTAGGAAATAAACATCTAATATGAAACAATCAAGCAAAAGATGTAAACTACTCATCATGAGCAAAACCAGACTCTATAGGAGTCATTAAAGTTTCCCAGAATTTCCTAGCAATCTCAGTGGTTTCTAATAATTTAGGGACTGCAAAAGTGCCATGAAAATAAGCCATAAAGATCATAATGATTCCCGCAAAGTTTCTACCATTTTCGTGAATTTGTGCTAATTATTTCTGATATGGTGGCCATATTATAATTATAACAATGCAGAAAAATAATAACAACTCTTTGCTAGAAAATAAAGCCATTAATATGCAGCTTCAAAAGGAGGGTTAGGTCAAAAATTTTACATATTATGGAAGCTTGTTGTAGAAAGGGACACCCACCCCCTACGAATCAGTGAGAGAGGAGAATGAGGGGGCGAGGTTGGTGCATCCAAGACCAGAGATGCCCAAGTCCAAATTGTGAAGCAGAGATAGTTGCGTGGAGGCCAAGAAGACTAGGGGACAACAAGTACGGCTTGCTACAGTTGCCAGGAATCATATCATGTATCAGGGGGATACGACAGCTGGCCGTAACAACTAGCATCGGATGGCAGAGAGATTATGATTCGTTGTAACAACCGGGTCCCCCTTGTAATATCCCTTATATCCCTGCTTTAGGTAGAAAAGGGAGGGCAATTAAGTCTAAGCCAGGATCCCAAAGGTGTTTTTCTTCGGTACCCTCGGGAATAGGGGGCAGGTTGAGCTCTGGGAGGTCTTTTTCTAACAAAGTCTCTATTGCCCTTACTTTTTTCCCTCCTCAAAGGGTTGTATTGGACGATATAATTTTGCCCCCACAATAATAAAAAAACAAGCTACATTCCACTACAGGATAGCCACCTTGTGATTGCTTAGCTTCCCTGAGCTGCTTCGCGAAGCACGTCGCGCTGCTTCGTGGGGTGGCCCCTATTGTCTGGCTCGAGACAACGACAAAGCTAAAATCAAATTTTAGGTTTACAAGTTAATTTTTAGAATTAACAAGTACATAATTGTAGTACATATTAGAATTCAAAAATTAAACACAGAGGAGCATCTGTGGTTACTTGGAACTGTAGGGACTATAATATAAATATGCCATCGAGAAAAACTTGAGCAAATATCGTGTCCTTCAGGGACTAAGTCAAAATCTTTGTATTCTTTGCTCTATGCCAAACATCTGGGGCACAATGCAAAATATATCTTTCGGCCTTTTGGGTATCTTCTTAGGATGGGTCTTTGGGCTCATTCGAGACATCAGTGTGCCCGTTCTAGTTTATTGCCATCTACAGGACGTACACAAGGAAACCAAGGCCAAGTTAGGGCTAGGGTGGTCACCACTAGGCCGTTGTAGGTTACGTGCTTCCACAACAGGTTCATACGCCAAATTGCAGAACTACATGTCCTAGTTTACGAGGTATTTACTTTAGGTAAATAATTTCAAAAATGTACAAGATTTTTTTTATTTGGCCTGAAGGCCATTCGGCTGGCCCGTCCTAAGCTCCCAACCCGCCCTGCTCCTTTCGTTGTGGGGCTGGCCCATCCGGCCTGCCTGGCCTCCTTAAGTGGCGGCAAGGGTTTTCCGCTAGCCGCCCTACTAGGTAGCCACGATGGCGGATTGTGGCGGCGCGGCCGTCGGAGGTGACGTTCTCGGGATGGCAACCATGACTCATGGAGGGAGCAGAAGTACGACGGTATGGTGGACACGCACGACAGCGGGGCGCGCTTCTGGCGGGCCCGCTCGATGGCGGCGACGGCGTGTGTCTCCAAGATGACGGCGTGCGAGGCGAGTCCACGCCGTGCACAAAGGGCGCGACGGCATAGGTGCAGGGTGCATGATGTGGTACAGGCACGACGGCATTGGGACGACGCAGTGGCCAAGGGCGGCACGTGGTGGGTTACGGGCACTACGTGGCACGGCGTGGCAGAAGCGGCGCGCGGGCGCGTGGTGGCGCGCGACGCAACGACTAGTGGCGGCTCAGCAACGGCCGCGACGACGACGACGTGCTCCTGTCATGACAGTGACATGCACAACATGGCTACAGGCCACCAAAAAGAGATCTCGAACGTGACAGCACACTGTGGTAATCGTGTCTACTAGACGGTGGTGCCTGCGACTCGGGAGGTGACGGCGGCAAGTGTCACTGAGATGATGAGCAATGGCGTGTGACGCGGCGACTGCTCTCGTGACGGTGCCTTCGGGCATGGGGGTGGCGCGGCCGCCTTCGGGGCCGGCACGGGGAGCGACCGTCTACGGGGCGGCGCAGGGGCGCGACGCGGGCGGTACGGAGCGGCGCAGCCGCCTTCAGGACGACGTGGGTGGTGCGTCGCGGGGCCGACGCGTCCGACGCGAGGTCGGCGTGGCACGGGGCCAACAGTGCCCGGTGGCGCAGCCATCTGCTGGACGGCAGAGGCCGGCGGCTCGGCTAGAGGCCGGCTCGGTCATGGCATGGGGCGTGGCTACACGCCATGATAGAATAATATTGATCTACGATGACGATCGACTCGAAATTTAACAGATCTGTTTGTAAATACGACATGCCTTTGGTGACAAAACTAAGAGCGAATTATGCTGATAACATGTTGTATTATACGTGGTAGTCGCTTTTACACAATCACTTAGATCAATCACAAATATGAACAACATGAACACGGAGATATAGAGAGGAAGCCATGGCACATATCTTTTATTAATCTTATCATTAGAATATAAACGGGTTACTCTCATATTTATAGTGCAGGGCTTCTTGGCAGACAAGAAACGTCCTTATAGATATATTCGGTTTTGACTACAATACCCCTAGGGTTGTAACATTCTAAACATCATTTCTATAGGTTCTATGTCATCTAAGAACTAAGAAGAAACGATGGCTCTATTGCATTGTATCTTAACATCGTTTTCATCATTAATATTTTTTCTTTCACCAAATCTACCTTCACTCTACCCATTAATTTTAGAGCTTTGGAATATGCATAGAAATGGTTTCTTAAGGAAGAAACCATCCCCTTCTTTCTCTGCATTAATTTCATGCCATGTCATATTTCTATCCTACGTGGCATAGGATGAAACGAGTGAAAAAACTGCATTGCAAGTTGTTGGTGATTTGTGAGCGGCCCACCCCGATATGGGCCTTGGGCCGGATCCACACCGGCCTGCTGTGTGTACAGAGAGTCTGAAAAGCCACCCTTGGCCATACCAAAAGGAACGTCTAGCCCGCCGGTGCCATCCCCGGGCTTGACCAAGTCAACCGCGCCTCCCTGGGTCCTAACCAGGAGCGTTGCGTACCTCCCGAGCTATCCTTAGCCTAGAGGAGGGCCCCGCGAACAGTCCGCCTGTCCCTAGGCAAGTGGCGACAGCTGTCGTGCCCCACCACACTTTCCTTGGCCTTGACCGAGAAGAACTGTACCTCCATAGCCCGGGGAGAGGCGCGCGGCTAGTTTGCCTTGTCGTGTGCCTCTTGGGCAGACGACAACAGCTACCACGCTACGCGACGCCCCCAACGGGTGGCACGAAGCTGGCTTCGACTAGTCAATGCTATATTGGACATAAAGGGAAAGTGCTTTCTCCCTGAGCAGGCTGCTCCCCCGTGTATGCACACCAAGACGAACACGTGTCCAGTACTAACTAGACCAGCTTCTCTTTGCAGGCCACAGACAGGACGGAGCCCAGAATGAGACAAGGGTGCCGCCACTAAAGATGGACAAAGCAGAAATAGGCGCGGGGCCCATCGTATTAACTCCGGGCAGCCCGCCGCGCCTATAAAAGGAGAAGCCCGCACAACGTAACAACCAAGTGGACAGAGTCTAAGGAATCCTTGGACCCTCCGATCCGATCCAAGCTACGCCTAAGAGAGCACCAGCATCCGAAGCTTCCTTAGCAGTAGCCGTAGTCCTTAGTCACTTCAGTGTCCTACATTTCGTGTAAGCTCGGGACCGGCGCCTTCGAGCCCGGTCTCAGCGCCCTTGTACTGTTTTCCACCATATAATCAACGAAGACTGGAGTAGAGCTATTACCTGGCAGTGGGAGCTCGAACCATGGTAAAATCACTTGTGTCTTCACGGTTTGTATTTCCTTCGTCTTTCTCTTTCTCCCTCTCTCTCACCGTACGACGGATCTGTACGCGGATCCCAAGTCGCACCAGGCGTAGTTCGGGAAGACCGAGCGGCCAGAGCCCTCGCGAGCTCGGCCGCCGCCCCGGGCCACTGGGAAGGGTTGTTGTTGGGCCTCACTCCAACTATAAATTCGTCTGCCGGTCCGTGGACATGCTGCCCTCCGAGGCGTGTTTCCCAGACACCGACACAAGTGCCCTAAGACTACATGATCTTGTTCGTAGAAAAGTTGACTACTAAGATCTCATTCTATTCATCTTATATATTAACTTATCTTATCTTCTAATCTTTGACTTTTTATACTATGAAGATAAGATAAGTAAACATAAACATATAACAAATCAACAATGTAGACACATGTTAGAGACATAGTATTGAATAGACTTAATATTTAAGACATTGCTGAGATTGTTATCTTACATGTGCTATTAGTGTATAGTCTCAAGTGGTATATTTATTGTAGGGGAGGCACGCCACCCCCTTGCGGCAAGCAGACGAAGACTCCATACGGGGATCATCAGGACACTTGCATGCTCCAGTGCCCACTTTAGGCCAGGAGCCAACGTGGGAACCTTCGGACACCTGCACTCTGAAACCAACTTAGGGTGAAAACTTCTCACGGAGGACGTCCAGATAGCCTTGTGCCCTAGTGCCAACTCCGGGACAAGACCTTGCATGGGGGCAATTTGGACACCTATGCGCCTAGAGCCAACTCTGAGCCAATACCCCACACAGAAGCCTTCCAATAGCCGCATGCCCCAAAGCCAACGCCGAGCCATGACCTCACTCTAGGGACCTTTCGGGAACCCATACATCTCCTGAGCTCGGCTCATAGTAGTCCTCACTCCTCGCGCATTACAACTATGGGCGAGTGAAGCAAGGATCCCACCCAGGTTCTGTGGTTAAAAGCGAGCACACAGGTTTCAACGATGCTCTGCTTGGCAAAAGCCTGCCTTCACTGTAGCTGTGGGTCAAGCGATGGTTGTAGGCAGTAAGTAGCCAAAGCTTCAGACATAGGGAGCAACCACCTTCATGTCCCTAACAAGAAAACTGAAAAAAGAGAATTCATGGAAGACATAGACGGACAGACCCATGCTTTGTCTAGATGACCAAGAATAGACATGAACTTGGGTGGTAAAATACCATCCTACCCCCAAGATTCCTCGTATGGTCTAGGAAAACATCGAGATGCAATATACGCCAATCTCAAGCCCGTTGTAAGACAAGCCCAACCAAAATAAAAAAATTTCACTCAACATTATGCTAATTCTAGGTTGTGTTTCACATTGTGAGCACCCATACAAACCCTATCATTTCACCCACCCCCTCGAGGAGGGTGCCTAAACTTGTTGACCGGGATGCCCCAACAACAATATCTATATGATCCTTATGGCTATGATCGTCATTGAGTCCTAACATGTGTAGTTATACACTTTGAAATTATCTACTGCTACACCATAAAAGGGTAGCTATAAAGATATCTTTTAGGTATGTAATGAAATATGATGTGGGGTGTGAGCAATGAAGCTGGAATCTGCCCCTTCTTAATAACGGGAGGGATATTGTTGGGCCCTTTGATATGGTTGGATTGGAAAGCGCATGGCTATGCCAATATTATTAAAGAGTTAATCATAGCTATAAAATTTATCACAAGATTGAGTAAATGATCAAGCTATCATAAAGGTGGCATGCATCTTGTCCTGAGCTTGATTAGTATTGTGTTGCAAAGGGATCAATATGTGAGTATATCAAAGTTTGGCGGATGAGTCATTATATGCATTTAGAGAGTCAATATGTTCAATTAGAAACTGCAATAGACCAGTAATTTGAAAAAGGGTTTTCAGGGCCACGACCTCTTGTGCATGAACCAAACGAGTCACACACTTAAAATGTTGGAACATGTGTAATAGAACACAGCTATTAGTGGGTTTTGCAGATATTAATCTGTGTAAAATTAGAGTTGTAACACTATTAGTACATTTACATATAGGGATGCATGGGGGCATAATGACCAAGCAAGCGAATTCGCCACCGTGGGCCTTAACTGTGACACCCCACCCAACTCATAAAAACCCTAGTTGTGTGCGGTGTTGCTAGCACACAAATGCACAACATTCCACCACCTAAATGTGTGGATACCATAGAGGCATAGAGTGGTTGTTAAGGTTGCTGCAAGGTATATCGGTGACGAGAAGAAGACTTTTAATGGGTACGACTACTTCCACAATGCAGTACATAACATCAGCAGGCGACGATGATTGGCTAGAGACAACAATCAGCTAGGAGAGGGCGATCGGCATGGCACAAGTGACTACTTATATCTCAACATTCTTCACATTGGAATCAACGATGGAGAAAGGCGAAAAGGATGATGTGAGGCGGTGAGAGGGAATTTCCATTTTGTTCACCCTAATTGCCTTCTATGATTAAAAAAAAGAACTTTACAATATCTTCCATGTGTTTCGCTAATTAGCGTTGGATTGATTGTACCTTTTATCTTTGTTCGTGTGTGGCTGTGTTCACAGGTCTGAAACGCGGTTCAAACTGTATCTTGCTTACTGGCCAGTAGATAGGCCACTACCCATTCTACGAAATCATGTCCTCCTACCAGCATGTGCTCCCTTCGTCTATTTTAATAAAGCATATTTTATTTTATTTTAAAGAATTCAGATTTAAAGGATATGGTTCAAATGTCTCTATAAGAGACTATTATTTTCATAGAAAATCTTACAAAATCCCACTTGTGATGGGGGGGGGGGAGGGGGGGTTCATGTACTCACTTGCAAGAACTTTTATTCTGGTCACGCACCCACAAATTTTATTTATTTTCATATAGCTACTTGGGAGTCAATTGTACAGTTTACCATCCAATTTCGGCCCGCTGGCTAGGCTAATTGGCTCACTAGGTTGGCTCACTTTCGGCTAACAACCCGTAGGATTTTTACGGCACTGCGCAGCCCATAAACATGACTAATCGCATTGGTCGTATGGCTCTGCCATCCAGAAATTTACCAAGATAATGCCAAAAGTTAATCCTCCACGATCTCTTATCATCTTAAATGGGGTAAAGCCAAACCCCCTTCACCCATTCCATTTATGAAAAATTCCCGGCGACATTGAAAATTATACAAACCATCAACATGCAAGTCAACCCTAACCCCATGGATTTTCATTTTAATTTTAACTTAAATGTTTATTGGATTTTTCTGACTTTTCTACGAATAGACGGTGACACCCGGATCAATTTCTCAGAAATATCTAGAGAATTCATAGGATCCAAGTAATCTACTAAAAGGCAGGTTACCTATCCTTTGATGCACTTTGGAATTCCTAATTGTCAGTTATTTATTTAATTATTGCATTACCTTCTAGTTATTTACTTATGGAAGTTCCCTTACTTGAACTATATATATTTCATCATTTTATGTAGCGTAGATAATCAAAACTCCACTACTAAAAGCTCTCCTAAAAATGGTTGAACCTACATATTATAGAATAGGAAATCTATATATGTGTATTTCAAAAGGTAGAATAGAAATCACTGTCCATATGATAAAGTGATTTATTGATATGAAAGTGAATCGTGGAGGAAAATAGAAATATATAGGCTCAATTCATTAGTAAGGTTACTGTAAAAACTTGGATGGCGGGGCATTGCCTTAGTATTTTCACAATGCTTGAGCGGTTTTCCGCAATGCTTGAGCGAGTGAATCACTAGCAAGGTTACCATAGTGATTGTGCGGAGCTCAGCATTGTTGAGGCTATTTTCTCAATATCTACACACTATGTGGGATATTGCAAAACCTTGGGTTTTATTGAATAAAAATGACACATTGAGCGTCCAACCATATAAGAAGCTGTTATATGGGTTATGTTGGATAGATTATGTAAAGCTAATAACAAAAACATCGATGGACCCTATATCGGGTATATGAGGTTGTGTCAACTGTGTGATGCCTCTTTTATTCATTGTACTCATGATTTTTGGAAGGGTGATTGAGATAAGTTCTAGTGAAAGAAGATATGGGTGCTTGAAATCCATTATAATGTTCTCAAATATGTTTGATCAGATAATAAGTATTTATTTAAATATTACATTATTACCACATGAAATATAGGCATGACCCTTCTGTCACGACCTCCTGCGTCACCACAGGGAATCCGACACCATGATCTGATACTAGGCCCAGACTAGTACCTCATGATGGACAATTAAACAGCTATCATCGCTGGCATTCCATTATTAGTCAAAATAACGGAGTATTACAAGGTAGCATCATAAGCTATTACAATAAAACAGATATGACAAAATATTAAGAACGAATAAAAATAACATCAGAGCAGCAACAGCCTTCAGCGACGATATCCGAGCAAATTGACCCGGACACCACCCGCAGCTAGTCCTGCACACCTGAGTTCGGACCCTCCTGGTCCTGATCAGACTTGCAACCTGATTAATAAATTTATCCGCGATAGATATAATGAGTACGCGGCTACCCAGCAAGCAATCCTTAATAAATGTATGCAGTGGCAAAGATCAAGGAATTGGCTATTTTACACCAAAACATATTTAGTAATCAAATTTTAGTACTCAAGTTTTAATTGTTGAATGCATGATTTAATCCGACCATCTCGAACAATGAAGGAATGTGCCTCATCACACCAAGCCAACATCAAAGGAAGATGTATCAGCACACCCGGCCAATCCCAGGCTACTCTAGTCAAGTTAAATTATTAAAAAGGTGGATCTACATGTGCAAACCTCTCGCCCTGTCCATGACCGTGGACACGGCTATCATAATAGTTTTAACTCTGCAGAGTGTGTACAAGTTTCCCCACAAGCCCCGTCTCATCCACTAGGAGAAACGGTACAAGACTTTTCCAAATTACCACGCCCACCACTTTCCCCAGCCCTTTCATTAGGTTTCCCGGCCCGCGGTGTTCGCCACAAGAGGCGCCTTTCACGCCTAGGCACCACCCGGGCGTTCCCCATTTAAGCCATTCGGTCTCGAACGCACCTACCCCTCGGAGGAGATTGCGGTGGCTCCTCCTAGGCAAAGCGTGATTTAAACGTAACCCGCCAAACCCTCACGAGCCAGAGTTAGTGGGTTTCATAGTGTACTAAGCCAGGGCGAAGGCACAAGTGGTCTGTCTGTAAGGTTTGGTCTAGTAATACACAAGCTTGAGTCCTTATTAGAGAGACCTCGAATCTCCACCACATTCCCGGAACCATCACTGCCGTGTCTCCCCTAAACAATCTACACTAGTTTTAGTTGTTTAGGGTTTATCCAAAAACACCATCACGAAGCATACGCCTCACGAGGGCACATTTTATAGTGAATCCCAATGCAACCCTACACACCTACTCAAAGGATAGACTATGGAACAGTAAAGAGTTTATCAAATGACTAACATGAATAAGGAACACACGCTATTCTAATATGCATGCAAAGGTGAATTATAAAAAAAGTAAAGACGATTAAGCTCCCTCCGTCCAAAGGCTGATGCCCTAAATCATAACCAAGAGGGCACCTACTTTTAGACGAACGGGGTTAGTAAAACATAGGACAGGAATATGCAAACAACTAATGCTTGCTCGACAACGATCGCCTCAAGAGCGAATCATTGGCGTTAATGATCAACCTCGCTCGAGCACGCCTCGCTCCAAGCCCACGCCTCCACGTCCTCCCGGTAGGTTGTCAGTATCTTCAACTCCAACGTAGTTGACGGCGGCATCCTGGCCCGTCTCTTGGTCTTGACGATTCCCCGGGGTTCTATCGGCACTCGCGACTCCCAGTAAAATACCGGCACGATCTACACGCGAAACGAGATGCAAACAAATAAACAATAGCAAATAAATTTAATAAAAATATGAAATAATTATCGTTGGTAGAATAAAATAATAAAAGGATAGGAAAATTGATTCGGAGCGAATCGGACCTTTGGTTTATGAGATACAAAAATCGGAAGAGATACTGTTCATGATGGGGTTTCACCGTAGTCTCAGGAAAGGAATAAAATTCCCCACCTCTTCTCCTCACATGGTGGCACAACCATTCACACTGGAAGAAAGAGAGAGGGAGAGGGAGTGCCACGGGGGAGAGGGAGTGAGGCGGAGGCCCAGGTGGGGGCGGCTCCCGGCGGCGGCGCGCTCCAGTGAGGCGGCGCGGCGGCGGCTCTCCAGCGAGGCGACGCGGCGGCTTTCCCCCAGGGCGGCACAGCACGGCGGCGACGGCAGCTGGGCAGCACAGCACGGGCAGCGCGGCAGCCGTGGGGTGCTCCAGCCAAGGGCACGGCCAGGGGCGGCTCCGGCGAGGGGCATGGCCAGGGCAGGGCGGTGGTTGGGCAAGGGGCAGCAGCAGTGGCTGCGCCGGGCAGGGCGACGGCGAAGGGCCACGACGGCGCGGCACGGCGGCCATAGGTGCGGCATGCGCGGCGGCGGCACCAGGGCGGCGGCGGCTCGGCCTGGATCTGGGCGGCGGCATAGGGAAGGGCACAGGGCAGGGGCGGCGCTGTTCGTGCCACCGGCGGGAAGGAGCGGCGGCAGGGCAGCGGCTCACGGCGGCGCCGAGGGGCGGCTCCGGCGGCGGCACGGGATGGGACGGCGACACACCATGGGAGCAAGGCGGCGGCTGCACCTCCACGGGTAGGGCGGCGGCGCGGGTTTGGCCTGGGAGCAGCTGTGGGATGGGGGTGGCGCGGCTAGGGTTTTTGCTGGGATTTTATGGGACCGGGGTTCTGAGGTGAACAGGGGTTTGGGCCGGGCCCAAATCGACGGAATTAGTGAAAAGGCGATTAAATTTAATATGCGAATCCGGTTGCTTTAGTGTTGGATTGTGTTTTCTCGGGATGAAGGTCGGCTGCAAGAGATGAGGTGATGCGGCAAGGAATCGACAACGGCAGTGGTGCCCGATGTAGATCGGAGGTGGGGTTTTGAAGGATGTCGACCGAGAGGGGGGCGGACGTTCGACCGGCAAGGGTTACAACGGAAGTCAAACGGAGTTTGGGTTCCGGTCGGGAGAGTTTTCAAAAGAGATCGGGCCGGGTTAGGGTTTCGGGTGAGAGTAAAGGAGAATGGTAGACTCGACCCGGAGTTTAGGGTTTTGATTGGAAGAGTCGAGCTAGGGTTTCGATTGGGAGAGAACGATAGGGTTTCGACCGAGAGATAGACAAAGGTTTTAATTAGCCAAGATTAGGTTTTCGGAGTATCGGAAAGTAAAGGTTGGTTCGACCAGGAAATTAGGGTTCTGGTTGAGCTAGTTTTCAGTCGAGGGAGAGAAGATTAGGGTTCCGACCGAGAAATGAATAAAAGCCAGGAGAAAGTTTTTGTATTTGAAATCGTAAAGTTTGGAATTTTTATAAATTGTAAATTATAATGAAAAATAATTAATAAAACAAATTCTTATATATAAATAATTGCTTGAAAATTTAGGGATTTTCATATAGAAAAGCAATAAAAATTATTTTAACTTCGTTTTTATTTTTAGAGAAAACTTGGGACATTCTAATATTTATTAGGATGTCACACCTTCTCTGATACTCCATATTCCTATAGAAATTTGCAGGTACGGTTGGTACTTACCCGTTATTCAGGAACTGTTCCTTTTGAATGAACATAATCCCTTTTTCCTCCGCTGCAGATTTGATATTTATTCTCTCCTTTGGAAGATATGGATCACTTCGGCTAAAAAACCTAGTTTATCCTATATCACAAACTTAGAGGTAGCGGTATTTTGTGTTTTACCGCAAGTTGGTTCTGTAATTTTCCACTCTGATATTAAAACATGGATTTGTACTAATTCTAAAGTGATGTAATTTTTCATCTCGGATGATTAGTTTCGGGTAAATCTTTTACCGGGAATTGGTCCCCACAAAGATCAAGGTGAATCTTCAAATTCTCCTTGTAACAATGAAGCTTATTCAGAATCAGAATATAATGTTTTCTCTCATTCTGTCGACGGTTGGGATATTGACCCAAGTCAACTAAGGTTCTTAAGAAGGGGAGATAGGAGACACGTCGAACAACACGAACAGCAATCAACGACGAACAGGGAGACAAGGGTTTTTATCTTGGTTTAGGTCTCTCGGGAGAGATAATAGCCCTACGTCCAGCCTTTCTTATATCAAAAGGATTACAAGAGGTGGCTCGACGAGATGAACAGATCTCGGCGAGATTATGGGTGTACAAGGAAACAATAAACGATTTAACCTTCAATGCGATGATCAGGTCGTAAACTCGATGCTAGATGCCCCCTACGCGCCGTAGGGGCTTGGTTTATATAGCTTGAGCAAACCGACCCTCTGGGGATAATCGGTAGGGCTAACTACGAGATCGTGAACGAACTCGGTGCATGCCAAATACATCCCGAGGCAGATAAGGTAAACTCCAAGTCTTAGGGATCACGACTCCTATTCCAATCCGGGAAACCATCGTCCGGGTCTTCACGTAGCCGTCGTAACTCCCTGCTCGAGACGGACTCAAACACGATTTCTTGGCCGTTACGCACCATACCGGCTAGGAAGGCATTCGGCAGATGCATACGGCCGATAGAACCTTCCAGAAGCCGGGCCTGGTAGGTCGTTCGAGTGGGCCGTCAGGAGTGGGCCATGGCAATGGGCGTGATTTTATCCCGACGGCTAGCCCCGAGACTCAAGTGGAATAACTCACTAGAGTGGGGTCTTCTCTTGAGACTCAAAGTCACGAAGAGGGAAATTATCTTTGCTACAAAGACAAGCAACAAGTGACCGAACAGGTTATGATTCTACCGAAGCGAGAACTTGTCCGGATCGAACAAACCCGATCGAGGCGAAAGCAACTCTGTTGCGTCGAGCAGAAAACACATCCATTCGAGCGAGCACCCGGCCATGACGCTGAAAAAGTAGCCGTTGGCAAATCTCAACCAGAACTTTGTTGTGCGATGAAAATAGACGACCGTTTTTACTTGGCCGTTGCGGTAAAAACTAGCCGTTTAGTGACAAAGAACCGTTGCAGAGTTGTTCGGTTAGGGCTATAAAAAGCTCCCAAGCCACCCGCGGCTTGCCACTTTTGCTCTCACGCCTTTCCTTCCCAAGCCCTAATTCCAGCCGTGCTCAATATCAAGCAACCAACTCCACCCCAAACCCTGCTCGTCCAAACCTAGGGATTGCCATGGCCAAATTCTTGGGCACTAGCATGACCGAGGAGGACTTGAAGGTTTGGGAGGAAGAAGGGCACATCGACGCCGCAGAATGGAGGTCGCCGGGGAGGAGGAAACTCGAGCCGCCGAGGACGAGTTCGTCAACTTCAACGAGCGATTCGCCTCGGCCGAGGTCTCTCGAGCACGATTTCGTGGAGGCCTTCTTCAACATCAGCGGATTGGAGGTAGCGAACCTCAATCCGAACTCCATCCTCCAGATGGCCGTCTTCGCACACCTGTGCGAAGGCTATCTGAGAATCGATTCACGGTGAAATTTGTTCCTCCACTACTACACGGTGACGAGGAGCAGCTCCGCCGCTTCGGCGCTTGGGTGCTACTACCTCAAGCTCCGGGCCACTACCGACGACGCGGCGTACCCTCGTCCACCACTGCTCGACTCGATGGGCGCGTGGTGGATGAGGTGATTCTACACCAAGAGGAGCGGCGACAGCAAGCTCTTCTTCACCGGGAAGGCGCCGGCGAAGGGAACCCAGATGCCTTGGCCGGAGCTATCCGATGAGGACTGGTACTTGACGCGGAAAATAGCCTCCCTCGTGGGCCTCGGGCTCACGGGCAGGGAGATCATCCGCGACTATACAACGAACAGGATTTGTCCGCTGCAGAGGAGATCCTACCCATTCTACAAGATAGAAGGATGGGAAGGCATCACCAGGGAGAGCACGGGTAAGTTACTCAAACACTTAACCTTTCTTTGATGATTCATGACGGCGTGCTCACCGCTCAACCACTGCGGATCACACCCCTATTAGATTTCTATCCTGCTAGCCGATCAGCTCGAGCTCAGTTCGATTCGAGCGTAGAACGCGGCAAGGAACGACACACAGAGTTTACCCAGGTTCGGACCCCCTCGCGGGTAACAGTCCTACTCCTGCCGAGCCTTAGCTCTTTTCCGTGTTGTGGTTGTGTGGAATGCGATTACAGAATGTTTCGAACCCCCTCCTCTCGCTTCTCTCTCCTCCCCTTTTATACAAGCCTTGGACTGGCGGAGAGAGACGAGGGGTAGGCGTCAAGACGCTTAGTACTGCGATAAGACGCGAGGGCGGGGACAGAGAGACAACGTCGGTGCTCATCAGGCCGAGAGGCGCCAAGACGCAAACTCCGCAAGTGGCCCGAGACTCGTGCGAACACGCCGGTGAAAGAACGAGTGGCCATCCTGACGACAGTGAATTCTCTCTCTGCCGGTCAATTCCGCTGCGCCACAGTGACAGTTGATCAGACCTGCAGAGGTCACTGTGGCGGTAATCATCTCTTCATCTGTCCATCCGCACGTAATGTCGCATTGAATGCGCCTTGTCCTCCGCAGCAGGGGGAGTCTTCTCCCCGAAGACTCCTTTCGGGGCGTTCCTTGCCCGCGGGCCCCGCTTGAAAGAGAGGGTCCTTAGAGGGGCTCGCCCACGCGCTGGGGCCTGGTCGCCCGCCTGACGCGTGGGGCCCACCTGAACTCTTAGCCTTCCTTAGGACTCTTCATACCCCGGTATTTATTGTACCGATAATTCATCCGAATAGGAACTAACAGCTTCTTCTACTTGGGCAGTGAAGCCAACCGACACATAGGTGACCGAGCAGGTCGACTCCATGCTGAAGGCTGCCAAGAAGGACGGCGAGGTCACCGGCGAGGTGGCCTACACTTGTCCACGCAACGTGCTCGTCCGCACAGACGAGTTTATGTCACTTAAACCCCGCTTGTGTTGCTAGACTTACACTGTTGAAGATGCTAACATTCGCTTCCCGAACAAGCAGAAGGACCAACTGATCCTTGGAGGGATCGTGGAGGAGCTCTTCGACTCTGACGGAGCGAGGAAAGCCAAGGCCAAAGTGGCCGAGAAGCCCAAGGTGGCCGCAGCGCCGACGCGGGCTCGGCAAGGCCGCAATGTATCAACCATCGAAGCCCCCATGGCGAAGAAGCCCAGGCGGCTCAAGCGCGTGGCATACCGAGGGAGATCGCCCAAGCCCATCCCTCCTCGCCGAGCAAAGCGACGAAGAGGTACGGAACTTGACCCTCTGGCTGAGGCGGTTCACACAAGCTCACCCGGGCCATGTGGAACGGCTGCAACAGATCGCCGAGCAGAGGAGGATTGAGGAGGAGGCAGCGCGCAAGTAGAAGCTTCTTGCGTTGCGCCAGAAGAGCGTCCAGCTCAGCAGGGAGCTAAGCTTATCGCCGCAAGCTCCTGGAGGCAAAGGCGAAGAAGCCGAGGAGCCCCCGAGCAAGAAGCGTAAGCTTCATCGAGGAGTAAAGAAGAAGGTCACGTTCCCTGCGGCAGGTACGTAGTCACAAAGCTGTTCCCTTTATATTGTACCAGACCGCGTAGAACTAACTCTTCTTTTTTTTCATCAGCTGCCCAGGAGGAGGTCGACGCGGACTACGTGTTCGCGGCGGTTGAGCGGTCTTTGCCGCCCGAGCACTTGCACGGTGCCTCGCGAGCAACGAGGCTGCTCGCCCTGAAGGACAAACTGGCAACGTGGGCTGCGGTCCCATCTTGGCCCAGCGACCGAATCGTCGTCTTGAAGGGCGCGATCAACAGGCTGGAAGCCCAAGAAGTGAAGCACGGCGCCACGAGGAGCGGAGCCAAGATCTTGGCTCTGCCGGCTGCCCAAGACGGGACCGAACAATCGGTCCTACCCGGCACTTCGTCACAGGGGGAGGTCGTCCCTGTGGCGACGGCAACCTCCGGTGAGCTGGGAGAGATCCCTGCCCCCGGGGAACAAGAAGAGGAAGATCGCGGGCAGGGGGCCCAAGTCACCCTGTCCGCCACTCCACCGGCGTCTCCAATCGAAGAGGAGCTGGTACTGCCCGAAGGCGAACGGGCAGGACAACGAGAAGAGGGGCAGGAGCACGAGGGCGACACTTCGCCCGTCGCAACTGCCCCAAGGCGGGCGCGCGCCCGCACAGGTAGGACGAAGCGGAGGGAAAGGCGCGCGGGTCTCGTCCCGAACAGACGAGGCTTCATGACCCACGGCCCTGAAGACTGCCTATGCCGGAGTCTGGAGCGGCGGCTCGGAGAGGTAAACCTCAAAACCGAAACTATGTATGCTCGAGCTACAACAGCCCGAATCTTGACTTGGTTTTCTCTCTCTCAGTTCATGAAGGGCACCATGGAGGACCTCGTGGAAGGCGTCACCGCCGAGCGCAGCGCCGTTATAGCGGCCTTCCAGGAGCATCTCCGAACGAGGGGGCTCGAGGGGAGCCTCTGCACACCACCAAGAGCCGAGCAGTCAAGGCAAAAGTGAAGAAGCTGAAGGCCACCGAGGAGAGGCAGGCTTCCGCGGCTCTCCAGGAGAAGATCTCCAGCCTGTGGGCATCACAGGAGGAGGCCGAGGAGATACGCGGGCTGGCAGCGAGGGCGAGCATCGCGGAGGACAAGGTCAAGGAGCTGGACGAGTAGCTCAAGACTGCTTGATCTGTGAGCTAGTCGAGCGAGGATCTCGACCGAGCAACAAGGCCAAGACCGAAGAGGTCGGGGCTCTCCGTCTGAAGCGTGAGCGAGCCCGGCCAAGAAGGAGGAAAGCGATCGTCTCGAGCCGAGGCTAGAGAGGGCTTCAAGGCGTAAGGGGAAGTCCTGCGCCTCAAGATAGAAAACGAGGGACTGAAGGAGCAGCTTGCTTCGAAGTAGAAGTAGGTTGTACTCCTTGTACCTGTAAAATTTTGGCTATGTAATCGAAACTTACCTTTTTCCCTGTAAAAAAGAGCAGCAAAAAGACAAGAGCGAGCAGAAACTGAGAGAAAGGCGAAACAGCACTGGAAAGTTTTA
Source organism: Raddia guianensis (assembly GCA_036346415.1). NCBI lineage: Eukaryota > Viridiplantae > Streptophyta > Magnoliopsida > Poales > Poaceae > Raddia > Raddia guianensis. The sequence continues at coordinate 37,872,125 of CM070539.1, forward strand.
AAAAAAACCGGTAGAACGCCAACCTAACTCCCAGCCCCCGTTGTGCAGTTGCTCGAAAACCTGAGTTTGCGAACTCGAACAGGTGCACAAGAGAAAGAGCGACGCCCTAGCCCCTGGTACGGACGATGCTTGAAGACCTAAGATTGCGAAGTCAAGCACGTGCGTAGAGAGATAGAGCGACAACCGCATTCTGATCGACTCATTCCATGAACTGCTCGTTAGTGTAAGTTAGGCGATTCCAAGGGTAACCGAACATGGAAAGTGCATCTGCCGCGGAGGGCTTACGAGAGCAGGCTTCGCCAAGTGGTTGTGCCATGAGCGGTAAGAGTCTCTGCCGCGGAGGGCTTACGAGAGCAGGCTTAGCCGCGAGGCTGGATGCCGTGTTACGCAACTCTGAGTTTAGGAACTTGTTGAAACGAGATAAGGGCAGGGAACCCCTGAAGATCGCGGAGCCAAGAGTTCGCAAGACCGGGCAGCCATCAAGTATTACCAGAGAAAGAGATAGTCTGAGAAGACAAGTAGTGAAAAGGGGCCGTAGGGGGCCGCGAAAATTTCACTGTTAATTGGATTGAACTTTACATGGCAGCCCGAGAGACTTGGACGAACTAAAGCGCGAAATTTACAAAAGCGCGGAGCTAAGCAAACACACAAAAGATCTACACAAAGAACTTACGAAGCTGGTTGATGTTCTAAGTGCTGGTCAGCTCTCTCCCGTCCTCTATTGCCAGGCGAACAGCCCCTGGGCGAGCAGTAGAAACGACCGTGAATGAACCCTCCCATCGGGGAGTTAACTTGTTGGTAGCGTGCCGGCGAAGAGCTTGCTGGTAGCGCGCCATTCTGACTTGTGTCCGTTCGCGTGTGCCTTCGAGGAGATCGAGATCGAGTAAGCGCTCTTACTCGTCGTCAACCAAGTTGACCGAGCTCGTGCGAGGCGAGCCGACTACTATTTCGGCGGGCAGGATAGCTTCTGCACCGTAGACCAATTGGAAGGGAGTTTCCCTGGTTGCCTGGCTAGCCGTAGTGCGAACTTCCTAGAGGACGGAAGGAACTTCGTCAACCCAGGCCTTATTATGCTCGCGGAGTGCCGCGAACACGCGCCGTTTGATACCCTGGACGATTTGTCCGTTAGCTTGCTCTACTGCTCCATTGCTCTATGGATGTGCCACAGAGGTGAAACAGACCTTGGTGCCCAGCTGTTCGCAGTATTCCTGGAATAGCTCGCTTCTGAACTGGGTACCGTTATCAGCGATCAGCTTGTGGGGAATCCCGAAGCGCGTGACCACGATGCTTTTGAAGAAGCGCACAGCCGTTTTGGCGTGAAGCGATGACACAGACTCTGCCTTAATCCACTTTGTAAAAATGTCGATGGCGACGAGCAAGTGTGTGTAGCTCTTATACCCCTTAGGGAATGGGCCGAGTAGATCCAGACCCCATGTGGGAAAAGGCCAAGATGGGGGATCGTTTGGAGCTCTTGGGCGGGTTTATGTGCCTTCCGGGCGTGAAATTGGCAAGCTTTGCACATAGTCACTATATCCCGGGCATCTTGTAATGCTGTAGGCCAATAATAGCCCATGCGAAACGCTTTGCCGACCAAAGTCCTGAAGGAGGCGTGGTTGCCACAGGCACCCTCGTGTATGTCCCTAAGAAGGAACACACCCTCCTGTCGAGAGAAGCACTTGGAGAGGACTCCCAGAGCACCTTGACTGTAAAGGATGCCGTCCACAAGGTTGTATGGACTAGCACGCCTTATAAGCCGGGAACGCTTCGGCCGTCTTGAGCGAGGTCCAATCGCAAGGTACTGGGACAAATGGCGTTGTCGATCCATGACACTTTCGATGACGGAGACAACACCACCTGTCTCTATTGCCTCGTCCGAAGACATGATAGAGGGCTTGTAAAGGTGCTCGACGAGCACCCTTGCCGGAGCAGGTTCGCGTGAGGATCCATACTTGGACAGCTGGTCGGCCAGGAAGTTGTCCTCCCTGGGCACGAAGAGCACCTCGAAAAATCGAAAGTGCCGCTCCAACTTCCTCACTTCAACCGGTATCGCGCCATTGAGTCATCGCAAAGACCGATACTCCTTATTTACGATTGATGACCATTTGTGAATCTCCCTTCACAGTCGGCCGTTGGACGCCAAGCGACTTGCACGCTCTTAGTCCCGCGAGGAGGGCCTCGTACTCCGCAGTGTTGTTGGTCGCCGCAAAGTGTTGCTGGATAGAATACTGGAGTTGCTCTCCTTGAGGGGAGATGAGAACAAAACCAGCCCCCGAGTTTCCAATGCACGAGCCATCAAAGAACATGGTCCAGGGGGGTTCGTCAGGTTGCTCGGGAGCTTCCTGGGATTTGGGAGGGCAGGTCCATTCAGCGACAAAGTCCGCCAATACCTGAGATTTAATAGCAGTTCGGGTAGCAAACAGAATATCAAACTCTGCCAGTTCCATTGCCCACTTAGCTATACATCCGCCAGCTTCCTTGTTCCTTAGGATTTCGCCTAGAGGGAACTTGGTCGGGACCAGTATTTGATGCGCCTGGAAATAATGCCGAAGTTTCCTGGAGGACATGAGCAAGGCATAGAGCAACTTCTGGACCTCAGGGTAACGCTCCTTTAATCCGTGAAGCACCTAGCTCACATAATAGATTGGTCGTTGGATGTCTTTCCTTTCCACCGTCAAGACCGCGCTCACCGCTTGTGGCGTGCAGCCAAGATACAGCAAAAGCTGGTCGCCATGTCGCGGGGTAGTCAAGACAGGTGGGTTGGACAGGTATTGCTTTAGATCCTGGATGGATCTGTCAGCCTCCTCTGTCCACTCGAAACCATTGTGCCTGCGCAGGGCCTTAAAGAAGGGCAGCCCGTGTTCGCCTTGACGGGAAATAAACCTGCTTAGAGCAGCCATCCGCCCGGTGAGGCTATGAACTTCCTTAACGGTAGTCGGAGCCTGCATGTTTTCAATGGCCTCGATTTTTTCAGGGTTAGCGGAAATGCCTTGTGAACCGATAACGTAAACGAGCAACATTCCAGATCGAACACCAAAGGTACACTTCTCTGGGTTTAACTTTATTCGATGCCTGGTGAGATTACGAAAAGTCTCAGCCAGGTCTTTTACATGATCTGGAGCATACTTGCTCTTTACAACTATGTCGTCGACATAGACCTCCATGTTTCTTCCGCGTTGTTGTTACAGGAAAGTCTTCGCATCAAGTTTGGAGCGTGGCACCAGCATTGCGCAGACCGAAAGACATGATCGTATAGCAGAAAGTGCCGAAGGGGGTGATGAAGGCAGTCTTCTCTTCATCCTCGGGGGAGATGCTTATTTGGTGATAACCGGAATAAGCATCCAAAAAACTCAAGATCTGGGCATCCGCAGTCGCGTCGACCAGCTGGTCTATACGAGGCAGCGGGAAATTGTCCTTCGGACAGGCAGCGTTCAAATCTGTGTGGTCGACACACATCCTCCACTTGCCGCCTTTCTTCTTTACAATGACAGGGTTGGCTAGCCACTCGGTGTGATCAACCTCGCGGATGAAACCAGCGGCGAGCAGCTTGCCAGGCTGATCCTTGATGATCCCCTGCTTGAAGTCCGAAAAGCGTCGAAGCTTCTGGCGAACAGGCTTCTTTTTCGGCCGGACTGCCAGTTTGTGCTCGATAACCTCCCTTGGGACTCCGGGCATGTCAGACGGCTCCCAGGCAAACACGTTTGCATTAGCTCGGAGGAAGGCAATGAGCTCGCTTTCCTATTTGAGGTCCAGATTGGCCCCCAAGTGGACTGTCTTGGAAGTATCATCAAGAGACAGCGGAACTTCGTTGGTCTCTCCCCCTGGCTGAAGGGAAACCCTAGGGCGTGCAGACTTGGTCTGCGGAACTTCGGGACCACGCGCGGAAGCTAGTCGACCAGGGCAAGGGACTGCTCGTCGCAATCCAGAGCAGCTTTGTAGTTGCCCTTGACCGTGATCACACCGTTAGGACCCGGTATCTTCACGCAATGGTATGCATGGTGGGAGACGGCCATCAATTTACCGAGAGATGGCCGGCCCAAGATGGCGTTGTAAGCCGATGGGAAGTCGACCATGTCAAACGTGATCAACTCTGTCCGAAGTTGCTAGGGCTACCGAAGGTGACGGGCAGAACGATCTGCCCCAGCGGCTTAACAGCTTCTCCCGGAACAATCCCATAGAAGGGCATTGCGATTTCCTTCAGCTTGAAGCGAGAAATCTGCATCTCGTCCAAGACCTTTGCAGATAGCAAATCCAAAGCACTCCCGCCGTCGATCAGGACGCGCCCGATCCTGGCGTTGCTGATGGTCGGAGAGACCACCAGTGGGAGACGCTGAGGCTTGGTCATCCCAGCGGGGCAATCCTCCTTAGAGAAGGAGATAGCGACCTCGGTCCACTTCATTGTCTCGGGCTGAGGCTTGCCCTTTTCAACGTTGTGGACCTCCCGAGCATCTTCTTTGAGGCTGCACCGAGAGGGAGAAGCCGAGGAGCCGCCGAAGATGACGGCGATATGGTTCACGGGCTCTTGATATTCATCGTCCCCCCGATCATCATCGTCGGTTTGGCGCTTGGCCTTGTTGGCATCACCTTTTTCGGGCAGGGTGGGCATTGGGCCCTTGCCGTTGTAAAAATCCTCGAGCTTTGCAGCCCAGGTCCTGCAATGGCGTGTATCAGGCCTGTAGTTCTGGTGGAACTTGCAATATCGGTCACTTGGACCTTTCTTGCCTTGGTTGCCTCCCTGGGTGGGCTTCTTACCCTTATAGTTATTGTTGGGCTTTTTCTGCCCATCCTTAGGAGGAGGCGTGCGATCTATACCGGCGACGGTGTTGTTCGCATCACCCTTCTTTTTCTTCGGGGACTTCTTATCACCAGGATTGTTGCTGCTCTTCTTCTTTTCCTCCACACCAGGTTGGGCGGGCAGCTCGCCCTTGTCGAACGCCTTCTTATACTGAACGCGCTCTGCCGTATTGGCATAGCGATCAGCCGCCTTGAACAGATCGTTGGCGGTCCAGATCTCATTGATCTCGAGAACCTGGGTGAGCCGCTCGTCGCGGACTCCGTTTTTGAAGGCGCGGACAACAGATTCGTCCGAGATGTTCGGGATCGTGTTGCGAATCTTGATGAAACGCTTCACGAAGTTGCGGACGGTCTCCCCGTTCATCTGGATCATCTGGTGCAGATCATCCTCCTTGCCCAGACGCACGTAACAGCTCTGAAAATTGACAATCAGGGCGTCACAAAGCTAGTTCCAAGAGCTGATGGAACTCTCTTACTGATTGAACAGCCACGTCCGAGCAGCACCCTCAAGGACAGTCGGGAGGTAATTAGCCATGACGAGCTCGTCACCCCCGGCCGCCATGATGGCCGTAGCGTAGATGGAAAGGAATTCCTCTGGGTTTTGAGTCCCATTGTACCTCTCCATGTGACCGGGCTTGAACTTCGAGGGCCATCGGACGGCACGAAGCTCGTCAGAAAAAGCCCTATAACCCAAGGCATAAGACTGGCCACTTTCCCCAGCAGAACCTAGCCTCGAAAAGACGTTGGTCCTGTTGGTCGGGGGGACTCTAGCTGAGCGGGAGGTTTCTGCCTGGAGGAACTCACTCCGTGGTAAGCCTCCACGCTCCTTCCTCGTGGTCGCGACAACGCGCTCCTCACGAGGGGATCGTCCGTGATCATCGCGTGCACGCTTTCCCCTATGGTCGCGATGACTACGGAGACTTGGCGAGCGACGGCGACCATGGGTAACTTGCTCGTGGACAGTGATCCTTCGACGGTGACGGCGGTCACGCTATCGATCGGAGCGCTCGCTGTCCGAATCCACCCAGACAGGCTGACTGCGCTGCCCGGAGGAGGTGTTGGCCTCACCTAGGGACTTAAGGACTTCGCGGTCGCTCGAGTGGGAGGTAATACCGCCCATGCTTGGCGAGGTCGGCTGGTTGGTGGATCTAAGCAACGTTGTTATGGCACGGAGTCGTTCCGACTCGATCTAGGGTCGAGGATCCACGAGGCATCCGCGTTTTGCCGACCGAGTCCGGTCACGCGGGATTCGACGAGCAAGCTGAACTTCGCGGGGTCTTGGCGAGGGCGCGGTGGCGGTCGCGACATTGCCGCTCTGCGCTGGTCGTGGATCTGCGCCAAGGTCTGATTGATGGACTCGTCAAAACTGCGGCGAACAACATCTTGTTCGCGAGCAGCTAGCACGACCTCATCTTGGTGCCGAAGCGAATTAGACCGTTCGATCTCATCGCGCGCGCGCGCCGTGGCAGATCTCTCAAGTCCTCGCGCGGGCCATGTTGATGCTGCGATGACCGTGCGTCGGTGCACTGGACGGTGTCATCACTGTGTCACCACAGGAGGAATCGACCGACATAACCATGGAATCCGAGAGATCTAAACCTTCGTATAGATCGTCGGTTCCGTAATCATCGTCGATGACGGGAGCTTGATCTAAGACAGTCTCCGGAACGTATCCAGAGATTTCTATCCCAGACATGGAAAGCGATCGAGATCGAACAGATCGATCCGATTTGACAGGGGATGAGACATCCTGTTCTTCTGAGTTGTAGTCTTCAGGAAGAGATCCGTGGTCGCTGATGGAGTTCAACATGCTCGATCTACTAGGTCCCCACGGACGGCGCCAACTGTCGACGGTTGGGATATTGACCCAAGTCAACTAAGGTTCTTAAGAAGGGGAGATAGGAGACACGTCGAGCAACACGAACAGCAATCAACGACAAACAGGGAGACAAGGGTTTTTATCCTGGTTCAGGTCTCTCGGGAGAGATAATAGCCCTACGTCCAGCCTTTCTTATATCAAAGAGGATTACAAGAGGTGGCTCGACGAGATGAACAGATCTCGATGAGATTATGGGTGTACAAGGGAGCAATAAACGATCTAAGCTTCAATGCGATGATCAGGTCGTAAACTCGATGCCAGATGCCCCCTACGCGCCGTAGGGGCTTGGTTTATATAGTGCGAAGCAAACCGACCTACCGAGGGATAATCGTGCCGAGCTAACTACGAGATCGTAACGAACTCAGTGCATGCCAAATACATCCCGAGGCAGATAAGGTAAACTCCAAGTCTTGGGGATCACGACTCCTATTCCAATCCGGGAAACCATCGTCCGGGTCTTCATGTAGCCGTGTAGAACTCCTGTTCGAGACGAACTCAAACACGATTCCTTGGCCGTTACGCACCATGCCGCCCGGGAAGTCGCGATGAGGATGCATCTGGTCGATAGAACCTTCCAGAAGCTGGGCCTGGTAAATTCGCTCGAGTGGGCCATCAGGGAGTGGGCCATGGCAATGGGTCGTGATTTTATCCCCGACACATTCACTTTTATTTTGTTCTACATCAATTATTATTCTAGTATATTTTTGCTTGCTCTGTTATATCGAACATTAATCCGTGTACTATTTGTGATCATTTTGTAGAAATTTGTCAGGGTGCTTGTGGTTGGTTGAAAACTTAGATTCATGTGGGGTGATGATGATGCTACTTGCGCTTGTGATCAATATTTTTGCTTGTTGGATACTACTTCTTTTAGTGGGCTATCTATTTGTCTACTTGTTTACTTGGATTTTGTAATGTTAGATTAATGTAATGTAAGGACTTGAACCATGGTGTTGGTGGCTGGTTGAAAACTAGGAACTTGTAATGCTGGTGGTTGGTTGAAAACTTAGCTCGACTTGTACCTGGTGCATATTGGATGTAGGTTGGTTGAAAACTTGGTATTTGTAATGCAGGATGTGATGTGCATGATTGACTAGTTGTAAATTTCTATTTTGTTTATTTATTTATCTCACTTGATAATTTGTACTTGGTTAGTGCCTTAGCATTTTTCCCTTTGGTCACTGCATGTCCAATTGTGCATGGAGCCATTGGATAAGTACAAATCTCCACAGTGACATAGTGTAACTATTTTGTTGTGCCATAGTGTAACTACGAAGGAGTACATAGTGTGCATGCGCAGAACAAGGAAAAAAGATTTTGGGTTTTGGGTTTTGGGCTTTTTGCTGGGCCAGGCTTGGGCATAAATTCGAGCATATTGCATTGAACTGGACTAGGATCGAGTTTGCAGGAAAAAATCAGGTTTTTTCAAGCTCGCCCCTTGGAACCTGACCCGGTCCGACTGATGATCAGGTCTACTTAAACTTCTGAAGACGCCCTTTCATTATCTATGTATTGAGGATTTATCCATTGTAATAGCAAGGAATGAATCAATAAAGTATTCAACTCTCTTAAATCTCTCATGTTTCCTACCGTGCTCACAGTGCTTCAACTGTTGCCGATTTTGCATGCTCGGAGATGAGCTGAAGCCAGGATGGATATGTGTGGACCACATGGTCTCGGCCCTGAGGCAATTGGGCCACACCTCCTATCAGAACAAAGCAAGGGGGAGCATGCCACGCCGGACAGCAAAAGATACGGCGATCCGACGTGGCCCAATGGCGCGCGGCGCGGCGGATGTTGCAGCCAATGGCCGGCGGCATTTGGATATGCCCCCATCCCCTGCTTCTTCTCGGGATTCTCGTGCTCTTAATAGCAGCCTCAGATTCCGTCCGTCGTTGCCCTCCCAACGCCCACCTCTTCTTCATTCTTCTAGCTCCTTCTTCTTCCCCGGAGCTAGCTCGGTTGGTGAGAAGCTAGCAGTGCGCGGTGGCAATGGCGATGGCGTCGTCGAGCGGGCTGAGGAGCTGCAGCGCGGTGGGCGTGCCGAGGCTGCTGGCGCCGCGGTCGGCGCGCTCATCCGGGATGCCGCTGTGCGCCTACGCCACCACCTCCGGCCGCGTCACCATGTCCGCCGAGTGGTTCCCCGGCCAGCCCCGCCCCGCGCACCTCGACGGCTCCTCCCCCGGGTAATCACTTAACCAACCACCTGCACGGCTGCACCTTGCTATGCCACTGGCGTGGCTAGTACATATCTGCATGGTACTTAACTGAAAACTTGGCCGGCGATGCTTCTGTCGATCTGGTCATCAGGGACTTCGGGTTCGACCCTCTGGGCCTCGCCACCGTGCCGGAGAACTTCGAGCGGTTCAAGGAGTCGGAGGTGTACCACTGCCGCTGGGCTATGCTCTGCGTGGTACGTACTCGTCTCGCTCCCATGGTCTAGCTACGTACTGCTCTTCTTCTTGGTCGATGAATGATGCATGGTAACGTGGGCAACTGGGCGCGCAGCCTGGGGTGCTGGTGCCGGAGGCGCTGGGGCTGGGCAACTGGGTGAAGGCGCAGGAGTGGGCGGCGGTGCCGGGGGGGCAGGCCACCTACTTCGGCGTGCCGGTGCCGTGGGGCAACTTGCCGACCATCCTGGTGATCGAGTTCCTGGCCATCGCCTTCGCGGAGCACCAGCGCACCATGGAGAAGGACCCCGAGAAGAAGAAGTACCCCGGCGGCGCCTTCGACCCCCTCGGCTTCTCCAAGGACCCCGCCAAGTTCGAGGAGTACAAGCTCAAGGAGATCAAGAACGGTACGCACGTGCGCGTTGTTTTTTCAATTAAACATCAATCACCTGCTGTTTTTTTTTTGAGTTTTTCAATTAAACATCAATCACGTGAAGCTTATCAAATCAAAATCACTCAGCTGGTAGCACGTACATACTTGTTGGTTCTGCATCGCAGGGCGGCTGGCGATGCTGGCGTTCGTGGGGTTCTGCGTGCAGCAGTCGGCGTACCCAGGCACCGGCCCGCTGGAGAACCTGGCCAGCCACCTGGCGGACCCGTGGCACAACAACATCGGCGACATCATCATCCCCAGAACCATCTACCCCTGAGCCTGCATGCTCAGTTGCTCACCACCAAGACGACGGGAGGATGGATATGCTGCCTGTGTGCGCTTGCAGGGAGGTTTTTTACGTGTAAGATCGATCGATTGGTTGATTATGTTAATTAGCCACCGCATGCATGCACGCGCCGCTCGTACGTACGTACGCTCGGCGCGTGCAGCACCTGTACAACGACGGCACCGGCTCGATCGCGTTTAATGTAAAGCTTTATTAAGTAGCGGCTACGACGTACTCTCTCTTTTGTGAATCCATCGTTAATCTGATGTATCGGGACTAAACTACTCTAGCTAAACTTGTACGCTGGTCCCGTACGTACGTGATGCATGGTGAGGGAAGTCGTTGCCTCTCTCAAAACTCTACGACGAACTCTGTGTCAGCCCTCATTTTTAATTATACTTACTAGAGAGCCACTATTACCATGCACTAGTCCCTGATTCTATACTCTAGTGCGTGTAATACATAGCTGGTAACATACCAACGTACGTTTCGTTATTCGGAGTAGTACATACCAGGTTGCATGTCGCAGGCTGAATATTAATTATGACAAGAGACCATACAACTGCTATAAAGAAATCATTAGATTCAGCGGAACATATATAAGATCATCTGAAGAATTCTCCAATGGCTATGCATTCCTGCAAGCAATTGGAGCAAACCCTAAACCGCATCATGACCATTTATGCCCGGATCATCTCTTTCAAAACACTCGATCAAATCCTTCTCTTTATCTTTCATCTAAAAGAGTATAAGTATGTGAGATCAGCGTCATCCAAACGCTGGCTAGTTAACACTCCTCTTAATGCACCTAATGATAGGAGGCTTCGATTGGGGAAAGAGTTTCTTTTATTTGCGTAAAGCCAGTTTTTAAGATGAATTTAAATTACCCTATCTAGCTCAATGTTTAATGTTCCTTTTAAACAAACAAGGAGTTCAACACCGTAATAAAAAAAACCAAACCACCAATCGGCAGCTTATCAACCAACTTTAAGATGACCAACCCAAACTCAACAGACATACCTGACCTTGACCTCAACCAACCGAACTCCACGTTGCCCCATCTTTTTTCCAAAATCCGCCATCCTTCCGAGATTGGCAATCCGGTTGTGGACCGCACTTGCTGGCCATAGCCTACCCGCCGTGGCCAAGGAGGGTTGCCAGCCCACTCTAGCATAGCGTCATCCTGGGGAAATGTGGCCTCCATCACCATCGGTGACGACCAATGCCGGTCCCTATTGAGAGTGGTCCTAGTGGGCCTCCACAGAGCGCACGCAACTGGCGATCCGAAACCCGTACTCCGCGCGATGGCCACACATTGTGTTGGAACCATTCTTTTGATGGCAGCGACCCCCCCTCCCCGCTACGTCTGTTTTTCCGTGCTCCTCCTGGATAAGCCCAGGCTAAACCCAGCACAAGGCATCTCGTGCCTTAATCATCCATAATCAGGATGTCATTCATGGGGCAACTTTTCAACTGGCTTATCCCTACTTCAGCAATCTATGACATTACCACACACGGGCTATCCCGACCAACCGACCAACCACACAGCTATTCCAACAAACAACATCCGGCCCATCACTCATCTACCAGCCCTATCTATTACATATATCTTTTTGAATAAATGAATGAATGACCGGTGAATAGGTAGGGTTAAAGTTGTTACTAGACTATCTTTAGGCTAAACAAGGATATGATAATCAAAGCAGTCATAAAGGCTAAATGTTACATGGAACAGGCATGTATAAGTATAACATGATTAACAAGGGGGCAGGTTAATAAGCTTGCACTTTTATAATAAACAACATAATTTGGGAAAAACTTGGTACGGACATGTTTATTGGGATGTTAGTCCGCAATAGGAAAAGTCGCAATCTCTCCCTAATACGGGTAAACATCTATAAAAGTAAATGTTAACTCGCCTTGGCTCAGTGGAAGATCCTCCTCGGTATCGCCGAACCTTCCCTCGAGGCCTCTTATGTCTATTACTGATAAACTTCAATAAATAAGAATAGTGCAGGAAAGGCATGATGCATGAATGTAGCAACGCTTTCGTTCGACGATCCTGTTTGACCCTAAGGAAGATCTTATCGAGAGTTTGATGAAAGGACATGCCATGCATGGTATTATGATGCGAATCGATTCTATTTATGTTGTCAATATTAGCAGAACCCTAGGTAATGCCCCCAAAATAAGGTATATAGTTTTAAGGTGTTTACTTGCATTTCTACGATCTTATAAGAACATATGATAAAGGTAAGGGCCCCAAAAATATCTCCCCTTTAGTCTATTGTATGTAAGAGCGATGTTATATATTATTTCTGCGTCCAAAGATTTATCCTAAGTCTAAATGGTTATTATATGTCTAAAGATGTTCCTTGAGTTTTCAGTAATCCACACACGATCTTAATTAATGGCGCTCTCGTCTAGTACTAGCATAATCGACAATATTTAACCTTTCTAGGGTTTCTAACATTCCTTTTGAGTTTATAAGACTATATTATATTCTATATAATTCTCACACAATTTTCCCAACTTAGTCCTAGTTTTTCTCAACAAGCAAATCATTTCGATCTATTTTCTATGTAGAAAAGTACTCTAGAGGTTCACTAATTACGTAATCAGAGAAAACCTATGAAAAATTCTTAGGTTAATGATCTTATAATGTCTCTAATATTCCTTAGTGTTAATCATAAATTTTCTAGGAATTTAGGAGATGTCTACGGGTTTGTAATAAATTATGAAACTCTATTGTAAAATAAGAGAAGGTTGTCATTTGGTTTAATACAATTTTATTATTTTAATTTTCCACTACACTAATTATTGTGATGCTTTTCCCAGGTAGTAAATCCCCTATAGTGTTTGTGTATTTAGGTTTATACGTAATGACATATGATAATAGCAAATTGCCAAATTACTTCCCTAATAATTTATTGGTGTAAACATGGCATTTTCCCTAATTTTTCCTAATCACAAGGTATATCTTGGGTCTCAAGTTATTTTGTTATAAATTTTCTAGGCCAGCACCTATTCCTAATAAGAAAAGATTTCATTTAACCTTTTAGTGGGATTTTCTAAATACTAGAAGTGTGCTACCCGAAATATTACAGTGGCTATAACAGTGGAAATTAGGTGATCTTATATTTTCATAAAATTCTAGTCAACCTCTAGTATTTTCCCAAGTTTTTTAGAATTTTTGGAGGTCTCCAGATATTTTTAGGAATTCAAAAGCATTTTTTGGAATTATTAAACTCGTTAAATCCGAGGAAAACTCAACGCACGGTAACGGGTGAAGCTAGCGAACGAACATGGCCCACGGCCTGCCCGCGCGCTCCCTCGCCTGCTCGCTGCTGCATACGCCAAAGGCGTATTTTGCTGGGGCGCCAGCATGCGGAGGTTGCGCTGCGCCCACTCGCGCTTCACTACTAGAGTTCTAACTTTTACCGAGTATGCAAATACTGTCGGCCATTAGAAAATACCGTAGGACATGTATATGGCCGAGCGTATACCATCGGTAACTTCCCCTCGGCCACCCATAGTGGGTAATTCGTGCAATTACCGACGAAACCCTCGGGAATGAATTTAGCAACAGTTTTTGAAGTACTCGGAAAATGCATGGGTGAGTGACTTTAGCTTATCGTCAGAAATAGAGAACACTCGAGAAAAGTATGAGTGAGCAGCTTTAACACACTGACGGAAATGGTAAACACTACGGAAATGTGGTGGAATAAATATGACCAAATTTAACGGATGACATAGAAAAAATATTTTCCTATCAGGATGAACCTCTCTATACATACTTGAACTTTGACATCTTTTTTTCCCATTAAATCAAGTCAAGTTAATTATAAATGTGTGTTGCATAGGATTCGAACCCATGACCTATTGAATAAAACTCTCCCACCTAGCCAACTCACCTCACACACTTATTGTTTAAAATTATACATGCATTCCTTTTTAACTCCTATAATTTTGTATACAATGGTCGAGTGTTTTGCTTTAAACCTTCGGTCATTCCTTGAATGGCCAAGGGTTCTCTCATATGGCCAAGGGTTTTATTTTAATTGTCGGCCATCACCATGAATGATTGAGAATTTTATTTCAACCATCGGTCATTCCCTTGAATGACCAAGGGTTTTCTTTTAACCGTCGGCTATTCTTTTAGATGGCCGAGAGTTTTAGTTCTACCGTTGGCCATTCCCATGAATGGCCAAGGGTTTCCTAAAAACCGTCGGTTATTGTTGCACCCTCTCGGTTAAGCATTTAATAGCCGACCGTTTTTTTTCTAACACTAGTGAAAATATGCACCGTCGGCCACTTTAACTTTTATCGAAGGTTTGTAGGTAATTGTTCTTTACACTCGGCAAAAGTTAGATTTCTAGTAGTGCTTCCACTAAACCCGACTGGTGGACCCAGGGCCTACTGTCAGTGACCCAACGGTCTTCGGAATGCAATGTGTACGCGAAACAGTATCTGGCAAACGGGGCCTACATGTCAGCGACTCAGCTATATCTGGTCCACACGAATCTTGGCGCGCATCTAACGGTGTGGGGTCATCGTCTACCTCTAGACAAAGTGACGGCCGGCAGTGACGTCTTGCACAGCAGCAGCGCTACTGCCATGCTCCGGCCAACTGCGTTCATGCACGAGCATCTAAGGGTCCTAACGGTTCTAGTGACGCTCGCACGGAGGCCGGAGACGGCCAGACGCGATGGCGCGACAGTGGCGGCGATGCCATGCTTAGCTACAGACCGACAGGCATGAAAAAGAACAGGGAGCGAGAGGAGACTTCGGGGATGCTCACCAAGCACTTAACCGAGGCCCACAACGCATGGGAATGGTTGGCGGCGGTGAGCGCGGTGGGGACCGAAACATGGGCGGCGTGGACCCGTCTCCTCCGAGCTAGCGCTACCACTGCAATTGGTAGAGGGGAACGGTTAGGGCGAGAGGAGGAGGCTTCGGCGGGAAGGAAATGCTCTAGAAGATCACCCAGACAGCGAAATCGCTCCGGCAGTAGTTCTTGTGGATTTGGAGAAAATGGGGAAAAAGGGGCTTGGGAAGGGCTCGGGCTTGGTTTAAGGCAGGGCTGAGCGGGGTGTTGGTCCAGGGTGAGTACGAGCGTCGCGGAGACGATAATGGCGACGGGGCTGGGCAGAGCACGCAGGCGGTGAACGGCTCGGCGCGGCGGAATTAGTGTACGACGGCAGGGCTATGGTGTAGGCTATTTGACTTGCACGAACCACGATGATGGCGAGGAGCCGATGCAGATTGCGTGCGGGATTTTGCGGTTCTTGCTCATCGGTTCGTGGCGATGGTCCGGCAGTCCGAGGCAACGGACCGGTCGCCGGCGAAGCACGCGGCATACTCTCTGGCGCCAGCGTACCAGCGATGGACACGACGGCTATAGGGCGCGAGAGATCGGGCTCGGACACAACGTGGGCGCGGTGACGCACGCATGGACAGCTATTGGCGCTCTCGGCGTGGAACAGAGGGGACAGAGCATCCGAGAAAAGGAGAGACTGATAGAGAGAAGGAAGAGAGAAAGAGAGAATGTGCGGGAGAGGAGGAGATAGAAAGCGCGAGGGGGCAGCGCCAGGCGTCGGACGTCCGACGCCTAGCGCTCGCCCCGGACTAGCCGCGTGCGTCGATCGCCCGGCTACCGCGCCAATCCAACGCTCAGGAGTGCGCCCGCGTCGCCCGCGTCCCAGCCTGCGTTGTTAGTCGTCGATCGCCCGGCTACCAAGCCAATCCAACGCACCCCCGTGTCTCCCGCCTGCATGCACGAAGCCGGTAGTTGCTAGTCGATCAATCGATTAAAATTTCAATTAAACTTCCGATTTTTGTACAAAATTCAAATAGTGTTCAAAATGCGTGGAATAAATTTTATAATTCTTCTAAAATCGAGAGCAACTCATTTTAAATACTTTTTGAATTTTTGAATTTTTTCACTTTTTCAATTTTTTTGATGTGAACTATGAGAAGGCACTTATGAAACTTACATCTATACTAGCGAAACTTGGCCGTGTTTTGATGAAACTTGGCCGTGTTCAGATGAAACCTGATGAAACTTGGATGAAACTTCGATGTAACCTGATGAAACTTGGATGAAACCTATTGAAACTTGATGAAACTTGAATTGACCTGATGAAACTTGGTGAAACTTGAAAAAACTTGGATGAAACCTGATGAAACTTGACAGTTCGGTAAAGTTTTTCTGAGTATGAAACCAAGTTTTACTAAGCGAAACCTAAGTTTGATGAAGGCTAACCAAGTTTCGCGAGATAAGTTGAAGAGTTATCGGCAACATATATCTTGTTTTGTTGAAAAATACGAGGAACACGTTGGTGCAAACGGTTTGTGGATTGGAGCATCGGTCAAAAATTATGGTTGCGAAAAAAAAAAAGCCGTGGGACCCACTGCATGCATGCTGAAAGGTCACACACACTGCTTCTGCGTTCGCTTGTTGCATGCGGGCGGCATGCGCCGCCGCTGCATGCATCTGCGTTTGCTTGGCGTCTTGTGTTGGTCCGGACGCCGGTAGTCCGGCCCAAAGTGTTACAAATCAAGTCCCAAAATTTTGAATTTTGCCCAAAATTTTGATTTTCCCAAATTTGGGTGTTACACTCTGGCTCTACCTCAACCTGACTCTTGATCGGACGTGTCCCCTCTGCCGTTGGTGGAGTGAGAGGGGATGACAGTCAATTCCCATCATTATTAAAACGGAACCCGGCCCGCGCGGAGGAGAGATGGGAGAGCATGCAGCACATGCAAGTGGGTCCCACTGCATTTTATTTTTTCGGTGACCATAATTTTTGATTGGGTGCTCCAATCCACAAACCGTTTGCGTCAACGTGTTCCTCGTATTTTTACGAACAAAACAAGATATATTTTTCCATATAACTCTTCAAACTTATCTGGTGAAACTTAGGGCTCGCCTACTGAAACTTGGGTTTCGTCTAGTAAAACTTGGGTTTCATACTCGTAAAACTTTGCCGAACTGTCAAGTTTCATCAGGTTTCATCCAAATTTCTTCGAGTTTCTTCAAGTTTCATCAAGTCAATTCAAGTTTCATCAAATTTCAACAGGTTTCATCCAAGTTTCATCGGGTTACATTGAAGTTTCATCAGGTTTCATCAGAACACGACCAAGTTTCATCAGAACACGGCCAACTTTCGCTAGTATAGATGTAAGTTTCATAAGTGCCTTCTACTAGTTCACATCAAAAAAATTGAAAAGTGAAAAATTCAAAAAATTCAAAAAGTATTTAAAATGGGTTGCTCTCGATTTTAGAAGAATTATAAAATTTATTCCACGCATTTTGAACACTGTTTGAATTTTGTACAAAAATCAGAAGTTTAATCGGATTTTTAATCAAACGACGACTAGCTAGCTTCCTGAAACGAATGCTTCACGTGCGCGCTCGGATTGGCTCGGTGGCCGCTGATCCTACGGCCGGGATGCGTGCTGCCCGTGCGCCCTCGGATTTGCGCGGTGGGCGCTGATCGTATGGCCGGGGCGGGTCCGGACCGACGCCTGGCGCTCGCCTTATTAAAATTTATTTGTATTTATCTTTCTGACTAAATTTCCATCTCACGCACCAGGTGGGCAAAACCACCCTCAAAACCATTGTGGAGTGTTATTTGCACATTTTCCATGATTTTAGGGGGTGGAATACCTGGTTTCGTAGTTCAGGGAGATATGTAGACGAAGGGTCATAGTTCAGGGTGTAATATATACTTTTTCCTTGAAACAACATTAATATCAACTTACATTTCTTTATTCTAGATCAAGTATCTATAGCATATGTGTGTACATTGCTTGCACTAGTATGATATTGGATTTCTTATACTGAAAGACATGCTTTTTCCTTACGACGCACGAGCATCCTAATTCAGCCCCTACACCAATCATATCTGATATGTCTCCATTCAACGCGTCTACAAAGTGACGGAAGCATTCGACGACATCATGTGGAAAGCAACTCTACACGACAACCCGACACAAATGTTAGAGCCCACTGCAATGCATGCATCTGATGGCTTGCAACGATCCGACTCGCCTAAAGACCAACATCTCGTCTCGAGCCCATGCCACATTGGATCAGTTACATCCACATGCCCATCCATGGTTCAACCAAGGGCCAGGACCCACTAAACCGAAAAAACTAGCCTAGTAGGTGATGGTTGCCCCACCTTTTAATTTGTGATCCCATAACCGATAATTAATATGTGACTAAACCCAGCAATCTTCTCCATCACACATCGGGTAGCCTAGCTCAACAACCATGCGACCCTAGAGAGATGATACAGGTTTTAGACCCGAACCTCTTACACCACTTGTTAGAGCCCGTTGCGATCCAACTATCTCATGGCCCATACCAATCTGACTCCTCTTAAGACCAACGCTTAGTATCGGGCCCATGTCCAATTAAGCATGGTACATCTTTAGGGCAAACCAGAGAAACAACCAAGATATAGAGGCTACTCAACCCAAAAGACTAGCCTAACAGATGATGGTCACCAACGTTTTCTGTTGTGCTGCCCCACAACCGATAATCGATATGGTACCAAACCAAACACAAAATTTCCATCATAGATAACACAATCCCAATAGCGTGAAAACTAAATTGTTGCCTTAGAGGATAGAATAAACCACAAATCTGAACCCAAAAAATAGATCCATCTAAGTACTTTTAACTTCAAGAAACAAGCAACTGACATCACCGATGCGCCGGTTCATAAATAAACCCACCTTGGGGTGCAGTGGCAGTGTCGACATAAATGGAATAGATGGGGGGCATGCATCACTGGATTCAGCGGCATGCATTAGTAGGAAAGGAGGGTGGTGCTATGGAGGAGGTTCTTGCCTGAGGGAACCTAGCCCACTATAGCTCGGCAACAAGCCAATCCCTGTGAGCAGTACCACCTCATGTGTTGTAGGGAGTGGATGTTGGAATAATTAGCACTTTCAGGTTTATTTTAATCAAGAGATATAACATGCACAACATCTGAGAGATAGATAAAACAGGTAGAATCGACAGAAGCACAACATAGATACACATGCAGAAAACTACACGTATATCTCTCTGGTGTACTCGCGAAAGTGATGACTTACTGGACGTGGTCGTCGTCGCCGTACGGTACGAGTTGCGGCGAGGTTTGGTTCTGGTTCTCCGAATCTGACGACGTGTTGGAGAAGGTGGTGCCGATGCAGATCGCGACGGCGTAGCGGAAGAAGGAAGCAGCGAGCAGTCGCGCCGAGCGCTTCCCAAAAACCTGATTCGCCCTACCCGGTGCAGGAGCTCGAGGGCGATCGGTTCCGGAGACCTGCTCTCCCGAACGTCGGTGCACGCCGGCGCACGGGATGGGGAAGAACCGAAGCGGCGGCGCAGCAAAGGGAGGTGGCAAAACCCTAGGTCGATATGATCTTATCCCTCTGGACGGCGCGGCGGCAGATTTATATAGCAAAACACGTGAGGCAAACGGATCGCGAAACGGGCCGCGACCGAGTCCAACACGATTTGCATATTCCATATCTGACCCGTAAAATCTGGAGAGTAAAAGAAATAAAACTGCAAAAGAAGGCTGCGTCTGCGCAAGCACGAGGGTCCGTTTGGCGGACCATTCACGCAGTGCCGTGGCGCGATTGCCGCTTCGCCCGCCCGAGCGAGCCAAAGCCAGCCTGAAACGGGCCGCGACCGAGTCAAACACGATTTGCATATTCCATATCTGAGCCGCAAAATCCAGAGAGCAAAAGAAATAAAACTGCAAAAGAAGGCTGCGTCTGCGCAAGTATGAGGGTCCGGTTTCGGCGGACCATTCACGCAGGTGCCGTGCGAACGCGCCGCCCCGGGCCAGGCCAGGCGAGCGAGCGCACGCATGTGATTCTCTATTCCTCTCTCCCATCACATTCTCTAGTGGGAGGGAGCAAGCTCCACTATTTAAGCATGTTCTCCACTCCTCCCACTAGCAATATGGTACTAAAGAAATTTCACATGCCTCTTGCATACATGAGCCTTTGAGATTTTTCAAGAATTATTTAGATATTAAATGGGCCAGGCCCAACAATTCTAACAGTAGATGGTGCTCAGTGAGACTATAAGATGATTTAGTACTGTGAGACCATCTCGCATTAACGTTAGCCCTAAATTTAGAATCCAATGCACTATTTTCCACAATTAACATCCTTTTTATTATTCATTTACATTCATATCTCATATATTTTATTCCAAAACATTTAACACTTGCTACAGTGTTGAGATATGGCTACATTAGAGATACTTATGTGCCTCTCAACTTGCAGACTTCGCAGCATAGGAGGCTAGGATAGAATATTTGAAGTATTGAGATGTCGCCTAGAGGGGGGGTGATTAGGCGTTACAAATTTTCAACCTTTCAAAGCATAGCGGAAAAGGATATCGGATGTTCTGATGTCAATATCGGATAGTCTGAAATGGATCGGACTATCTGATATATATCAGTCTATCCGATATCTACTAATTTAGGGTTTTTGAGAATCCCACACAAATCAAGGATACCACCTGCACCAAAATCTAATCCACAACACATGAGAGATTAATAGCACATGAGGGTGCTAACCAACAACCAGTATAAGCACAAATAAAAGTAAATCAAGCTAGAGGACAATAGGGAACCAAGAGTGTAGTGGAGACTCGAAGATTTGTTCCCGAAGTTTGGATTCTTCAGGCGATCCGACGTCTCCGTTGAGGTAGGCTCGGTCACAGTTGAGTCCGGGTCTCTTTCAATCATTTCCCTCACCGAGGTCGCACCAAAACCCATCTGTTTTACTCCTTGATTCCTTCTCTTCCGGAGGTAGAATCGATCTTTACAAACTCGCACGGCTCAGCATACAAAGCATCGGTGGCTCGTGGTTAATTTCTAGCTGTCTAGGAGTCCTCAACCTCCGAGAGTAACAAATGTCCAAAAAGAACGAACTTGGATATGAACTCAAGTGCTTAAAGATCGACTTACTCTCACTTAGCACTCACACCCTCTCCCAATTCTTCTCACAAAGAGGATCACTTAGATCTAGAGTGGAGAAGGCAAGAAGCCCTAGGTGTCGACGGTTGAGATATCGATCTCAAGTCAACTAAGGTTCTTGAGAAGGGGAGATAGGAGACACAATCAACAAGAGCTTAACAAAGAACCAACGAGCAACAGGGAGACAGGGGTTTTTATCCTGGTTCAGGCCTCTCAGGAGAGATAATAGCCCTACGTCCAGCCTTTCTTTATATCAAAGAGATTTACAAGATGAAACTCGACAAGACGAACAAGTCCCGGCGAGATTATGGGTGTACAAGAGAGCATATGCGATCTAAGCTCCAATACAATGATCTGGTGCCCCTCTAAACGCCGTAGGAGCTCTGTTTATATAGTGTTGATGAACCGACCTACCGAGGGATAATCGGGCCGGACTAACTACGAGATCGTAACGAGCTCGTACCATGCCAAATACGCCCCATGGTAGATAAGGTATACTCCAAGTCTTGGGGATCACGACGTCTATTCCAATCCGGGAAACCATGTCCGGGTCTTCACGTAGCCGTGTAGAACTCTTTTCGAGTCGGACTCAAACACGAATCCTAGGCCGTTATGCATCGTGCCAGCAAAGAAGCTGTTCAGCAGGATGCACATAGGCCGGATAGAACCTTCCAGGGAGCTGGGCCCCGGTAGGCTGCTCGATTGGGCCGTCAGGGAGTGGACCATGTCAATGGGCCATGATTTTATCCCCGACAGCTAGCCCGTGAGACTCAAGTGGAATATCTCACTAGAGTGGGGTCTTCCTCTTGAGACTCCAAGTCACAAAGAGGGAAATCTTGCTGCTGCAAAGACGTGCAGCAAACGACTGAACAGGTCATGGTTCAACCAAACAGGACTTGTTCGGGACCGAACAAACCCGTCCAGTGCCAAGCAACTCTGTTGCATCGAACAGGGAATCGCATCTGCCTGAGCAGAGCACCCAACCTTCAGTGCAGACACTAGAAAAAATAACCGTTGGCAGATTCCAACGGTAACTTCGCTGCGCAGTGAAAACAGGCGACCTTTTTACCTAGCCGTTGCAGTAAAAAACTAGCCGTTTTGTGGCAAAAATCCGTTGCAAAGCTGCTCATTTGGGCCTATAAAAGCACCCAAACCGCCCGCGGCTAGCCACTTCTGCTCTCACGCCTTTTCTTCCCAAGCCCTAATTCCAACCGCGCTTAGCATCAAACAGCCAAACTCCATTCTCAAATCTGTTCATCCAACCCTGGGAACTGCTATGGCCTAGTTCTCAGGCACTAGCTTGACCGAGGAAGACTTGAAGATTTGGGAGGAGGAAGGGCACGTCGACACCAACAGCTGGAGGCTGCCCGAGAGGAGGAAACACCGGAGCCGCTCAAGGACAAGTTCGTCAACTTCGAGCAGTTCGCACTGTTCGGCTTGAGGTCTCCCGAGAGCGACTTCGTGGAAGCCTTCTTGAACATCAGCAGGTTGGAGGTCGCAAACCTGAACCCCAACTCGATCCTCCAGATGGCTGTCTTCACACACCTGTGCGAGGGCTATCTGGGAGTTGATCCTTCGGTGGGGCTGTTTCTCCACTATTACGCAGTGACGAGTAGCAGCTCCTCCGCTTCGGCGCTTGGGTGCTACTACCTCAAGCTCCGAGCAACCGCCGACGACGCGCCGTATCCTCGTCCACCACTGCTCGATTCGATGGGCCCGTGGTGGATGAGGTGGTTCTACACCAAGCGGAGCGACGACAGCAAACTCATCTTCACCGGACAGGCTTCGGCGAAGGGAACTCCAATGCCCCGGCCGGAGCTGTCCGACGAGGATTGGTACCTGTCGCGGAAGATCGCCTCCCTCGTGGGCCTCGGACTCACGGGCAGGGAGATCATCCAAGACTTCACAGCGAACAGGATCTGCCCGCTGCTTAGAAGATCCTATCCCTTCTACAAGATAGAAGGATGGGAAGACATCACCAGGGAGAGCACAGGTAAATGCATTTAAGACTCAACCTTTACTTGGTGATTTCATCCGAACAGGAACTGAAGATTTCTTCTGTTCTAGCAGTGCAACCGACAGACGCGTGGGTGACCGAGCAGGTCGACTCCATGCTGAAGGTTGCTAGGAAGGACGGTGAGGTCACCGGCGAGGTGGCCTGCACATGTCCGCGCAACGTGCTCGTCCGCACATCCGAGGTAAGTTACTTAGACCCTCGTTTGTGTCGCTAGACTTGCACTGTTGTATAATGCTAATATTCGCTTCCCAAACAAACAGGAGGACCAGCTGATCCTTGGAGGGATCGTGGAGGAGCTCTCCGAGACCGAGAGAGCGAGGAAGGGCAAGGCCAAGATGGCCGAGAAGCCCAAGGTGGCCGCGGCGCCGACGTGGAGCTCTCCGCGCCGCAGCGGCCGCCAACCGTCCCTGAAGCCCCCTGTGGCGAAGAAGCGCCCCGGGCAACTTAAGTGCGAGCGTGGCCAGCCGAGGGGAGAGCGCCCAAGCCCATCCCTCCTCACCGAGCAAAGCGACGAAGAGGTACGGAACCTGTCCCTTTGGCTGAAGCGCTTTACACAAACTCATCCGGGCCGTATGGAACGGCTGCAACAGATCGCCGAGCAGAGGAGGCTCGAGGAGGAGGTAGCGCGCAAGGAAAAGCTTCTTGCGTTGCGCCAAAAGAGTGCCCAGCTCAGCATGGAGCTGAGCTTGTCACCGCAAGCGTCCGGAGGCCAAGGCGAAGAAGCCAAGGAGCCCCCAAGCAAGAGGCGCAAGCTCCAAAAAGGAGCGAAAAAGAAGGTCACGTTCCCTGTGGCAGGTACGCAGTAGCAATGCTGTTCCCATCACATTCTACCAAACCACGCAGAACCTAACTCTTCCCTTTTTCATCAGCTGCCCAGGAGGAGATCGTCGCGGACTACGTGTATGCGGCGGTCGGCGATCCTCTTGCCGAGCATCAGACGGTGCCCATGAGCAACGAGGCTGCTCGCCCTTAAGGACAAACTGGTAGCGTGGGCTGCGCTCCCATCCGGCTCCAGCGACCGAATCGACGCCTTGAAGGGCGTGATCAATAGGCTAGAAGCCCAAGAAGCGGAGCATGGCACCACGAAGGGCGGGGCCAAGGTATTGGCTCGGCCGGCTGCCCAAGACGGGACCGAGCAGACGGCCCTGCCGGACACTTCGTCGCATGGGGAGATCGTCCCTGTGGCGATGGCAACCTCTGGCGAGCTGGGAGAAGTCCCTGCCACCGGGAAGCAAGAAGAAGGTCGCGGACAGGGGGCTCAAGTCACCTTGTCCGTTACCCCACCGGCGTCTCTAGTCAGAGAGGCGCCGGTCCTGCCTGAAGGCGAACGGGCAGAAGAGCAAGAAGAAGGGCAGGAGCACGAGGGCGACACTCCTTCGCCCGTCGCAACTGCCCCAAAGCGGGTGCGCGCCCACACGGGAGAGACGAATCGGAGAGATCGGCACGCGGGTCTCATCCCGAACAGACGAGGCTTCGTGACCCACGGCCTTGAAGATCGCCTGCGCCAGGGTCTGGAACGCTGGCTTGGAGAGGTAAACTCCCAAACCAAACCTTGTCTGCTCGAACTACCGGCAATCCGAAGCAACTGACATGGTCCTCTCTCTCAGGTTTTGAAGAGCACCATGGAGGACCTCGAGGAAGGTGTCACCCTCGAACGCAGCACAGTTCTGGCGGCCTTCCGGGAGCAGCTCCGAATGTGGGAGCTCGAGAGGGGGCCCTCGGCACCAGCCAAAAGCCGGAGCCGGCTGAAGGCGAAGGTGAAAAAGCTAAAGGCCCAGCTGACCGAGGTGAGGCAAACTTCCGCGGCTCTCCAAGAGAAGGGTTCCACCTTGTGAGTATCACAGGAGGAGGCCGAGGAGCTTCACGGGCTTGCCGTAAGGGTGAGCACTGCGGAAAGAAGGGTCACGGAGTTGGAGACGCAACTCAAGACCAGCGAGCAGCGTCTTGGTCAGAGCGAAAGTCTGACCGGGGAGGTACGGGCCAAGACCGAAGAGGTCAAAGCCATTCGGGCAGAGGCCATGGAACAGGCCAGGCGAAGCAAGGAGGAAACCGATCGTCTCCGAGCTGAAGCCCGAGAAGGAATCAAAGCCCAAGGGGAAGTCGTGCGCCTCAAGTTAGAAATTGAGGAGCTAAAGGAGCAGCTTGCTTCCAAGTAGCAGTGCGGCTGCACCCTAAAAGGGCCTTGTACCTGTAAATTTTTGTTAATGCAATAAAGACTTACCTTTTTCCTGCAAAACAGAGCAGCAAAAAGATAAGAATGAACAGGAAACTAAGAGCAAGGCGAAACAGCGCTAGAAAGTTTTGAGAAAAACCGGTAGAACGCCAGCCTAACTCTCAGCCCCCGTTGTACAGCTGATCAAAAACCTGAGTTTGCGAACTCGAACAGGTGTACAAGCAAAAGAGCGACACCCTAACCCCCGATACGGACGATGCTTGAAGACCTAAGCTTGCGAATTCAAGCACGTGTGTAGAGAGAAAGAGCGACACCCGTATCCTGATCGACTCGTTCCAGGAACTGCTCGTTAACGTAAGTTAGGCGATTCCGAAGGTAACCGAACAAGGAAAGTGCCTATACCGCGGAGGGCTTACGAGAGCAGGCTTTGCCAAGTGGTCGTGCCGTGAGCGGTAATTACCTCTACCGCGGAGGGCTTACGAGAGCAGACTTAGCCGCAAGGCTGGAAGCCGTGTTACGCAACTCTGAGTTTAGGAACTCGTTGTAACTAGATACGGGTAGGAAAACCCTGAAGATCGCGAAGCCAAGAGTTCGCAAGACCGGGCAGCCATCAAGTGTTACCAGAGAGAAGACAGTCTTAGAAGACAGGAAGTGAAAAGGGCCGCAGGGGGCTGCGAAAATTCTCTATTTATTGGATTGAACTTTACATGGCAGCCCGAGAGACTTGGACAAACTAGGGCGCGAAGGTTTACAAAAGCGCAGAGCTAAGAAAACAACGAAAGACCTACACAAAGAACTTACGAAGCTAGTCGATGTTTCAAGTGCTGGTCAGCTCTCTCCCGTCCTCCATAGTCAGACGAACAGCCCCCGGGCGAGTAGTAGAAACGACCGTGAACGGCCCTCCCAACGGGGAGTTAACTTGTTGGCATTGGACAGGTTCTGGACACGGCGCAGAACGAGGTCGCCCGCTTCAAAGCCCTTGGTCGAATTGATTTGGCAGCGTGCCGGCGAAGATCTTGCTGGTAGCGCGCTATTCTGACTTGTGCCCGTTCGGGTGTGCCTTCGAGGAGATTTAGTTCGAGCAGGTGCTCTTGCTCTGAGTCAACCAAGTTGACCGAGCTCGTGCGGGGCGAGCCGAGTACTACTTCGGCGGGCAAGATGGCTTCTGCACCATAGACCAATCGGAAAGGAGTTTCCCCGGTTGCCCGGCTGGCCGTAGTGCGAACTGCCCAGAGGACGGAAGGGACTTCGTCAACCCAGTCTTTGTTGTGCTCGCTGAGAGCGGCAAATACCCGCCGTTTGATACCATAGACTATCTGTCCGTTGCTCGCTCGACTGCTCCATTGCTCTGTGGATGTGCCCGAGGCTAAGCGAACTTGGTTCCCGGTATTCGCATATTCATGGAATAGCTCGCTTCTGAACTAGGGACCGTTATCAGTGATCAGCTTATGGGGAATCCCGAAGCGCGTGATCACGTTGCTCTTGAAGAAGCGCACAGCCGTTTTGGCGTGAAGAGACGACACAGGCTCCGCCTCAATCCACTTTGTAAAATTATCGATGGCGACAAGCAAGTGTGTGCAGCCCTTGTACCCCTTGGGGAATGGGCCGAACAGATTCAGACCCCATGTGGAGAAAGGTCAGGATGGGGGGATCGTCTGGAGCTCTTGGGCGGGCTTATGGGCCTTCCGGGCGTGAAACTGACATGCCTTGCACTTAGTCACAACATCCCGGGCATCCTGTAACGCAGTGGGCCAGTAATAGCCCATGCGAAACGCTTTGCCGACCAGAGTCCTGAAGGAGGCGTGGTTGCCACAGGCACCCTCGTGTATGTCCCTAAGGAGGAACACACCCTCCTGTTGCGAGATGCATTTGGAGAGAACTCCGAGAGCAACTTGACGGTAAAGGATGCCGTCCACAAGCTTGTATGGACTAGCACGCCTTATAAGTCGGGAACGCTCGGCTTCATCGTCGGGTAGGGTCCCATCTGCAAGATACCGGACAAATGGCGTTGTCCAATCCATAGCCTGCTCGATAACGGAGACAGCATCACCTGTCTCTGTTGCCTCGTCCGGAGACTTGATAGAGGGCTTGTACAGGTGCTCGACAAGCACCTCTGCCAGAGCAGGTTCGCGTGAGGATCTAAACTTGGATAGCTGGTCGGCCAAGAAGTTGTCCTTCCTGGGCACGAAGAGCACCTCGAAAAATCGAAAGTGCCGCTCCAACTTCCTCACTTCAACCAGGTATCGCGCCATTGAGTCATCGCAGCACTGATACTCCTTGTTTACCTGATTGATGACCAGCTGTGAATCTCCCTTCACAGTTAGTCGTTGGACGCCGAGCGACTTGCACGCTCTTAGTCCCGTGAGGAGGGCCTCGTACTCCGCTGCGTTGTTAGTCGCCGCAAAGTGTAGTTGGATAGAATACTGGAGT
Organism: Raddia guianensis; assembly: GCA_036346415.1. Classification (NCBI taxonomy): domain Eukaryota; kingdom Viridiplantae; phylum Streptophyta; class Magnoliopsida; order Poales; family Poaceae; genus Raddia; species Raddia guianensis. Next base: position 37,899,521 of record CM070539.1, read on the forward strand.
TGCTCTCCTTGAGGGGAGATGAGAACAAAACCAGCCCCCGAGTTTCCAAAGTGTGCGACCATCAAAAACATGGTCGGTGGTTCTTGAGTTGCTCGGAAGCTTCACGGGATTTGGTAAACAAGTCCATTCAGCGACAAAGTCGGCGGGACACAGGATTTAATAGCGATTCGGCGACAAATGTAATGTCGAACTCTGCTAGTTCCATTGCCCATTTAGCTATACGTCCGCCAGCTTCTTTGTTCCGTAGGATTTCTCCTAGAGTGAACTTGGTCGGGACCAGTATTTGATGCGTCTGGACGTAATGCCGAAGCATCCTGGAGGACATGAGCAAGGCGTAGAGCAACTTTTGGACCTCAGGGTAACACTCCTTTGATCCGTGAAGCACCTCGCTCACGTAATAGATTGGCCGCTGGATGCCTTCCCTCTCCACCGTCAAGAACGCGCTCACCGCTTGAGGCGTGCAGCCAAGGTATAGCAAAAGCTGCTCGCCATGCCGCGCGGTAGTCAAAACAGGTGGGTTGGCCAGGTATTGCTTTAGATCCTGGAAGGATCTATCAGCCTCCTCTGTCCACTCGAAGCCATTGTGCTTGCGCAGGGCCTTAAAGAAGGGCAGCCCGCGTTCGCCTTGATGGGAAATAAACCTGCTTAGAGCAGCCATCTGCCCTGTGAGGCTCTGAACTTTCTTAACGGTAGTTGGAGCCTGCATGTTTTCAATAGCCTCAATTTTTCAGGGTTAGCAGAAATTCCTTGCGAACCAATTACAAAACCGAGCAACATTCCAGATCGAACATCGAAGGTACACTTCTCTGGATTTAACTTTATTCGATGCCTGGTGAGATTACGAAAAGTCTCGGCCAGGTCTTTTACATGATCTGGAGCATACTTGCTCTTTACAACTATGTCGTCGACATAGACCTCCAGGTTTCTTCCACGTTGTTCTAGGAAAGTCTTCTCCATTAAGCGCTGGAGCGTGGCACCAGATTGCGTGAACCGAAAGACATGGTCGCATAGCAGAAAGTGCTGAAGGGGGTGATGAAGGCAGTCTTCTCTTCATCCTCGGGGGAGATGCTTATTTGGTGATAACCGGAGTAAGCATCAAAAAAACTCAAAAGGTGGGCATCCGCAGTCGCGTCGACCAGCTGGTCTATGCGAGGCAGCCGGAAAGTGTCCTTAGGACAAGCCGCGTTCAGATATGTGTGATCGACACACATCCTCCACTTGCCGCCTTTCTTCTTCACGATCACAGGGTTGGCCAGCCACTCGGTGTGATCAACCTCGCGGATGAAACCAGCAGCAAGCTGCTTGCCAAGCTGATCCTTGATAATTCCCTGCTTAAAATCCAAAAAACGAAGAAGCTTCTGGCGAACAGGCTTTTTATCCGACCGGACTGCCAGTTTGTGCTCGATAACCTCCCTTGGGACCCCGGGCATGTCAGACGGTTCCCAGGCAAACACGTCTGCATTAGCTCGGAGGAAGGCAATGAGCTCGCTTTTCTATTTGGGGTTCAGATTGGCCCCCAAGTGAACTGTCTTGAAAGAGTCAAGACAGTGAAACTTCCTTGGTCTCTCCCCCTGGCTGGACAGAGACCTTGGGACGTGCAGACTTGGTCTGCGGAACCTCGGGACCACGTGATGGAAGCTGGTCGACCTGGGCAAGTGATTGCTCGTCGCAATCTAGAGCAGCCTTGTAGTTGTCCTTGACCGTGATCACGCCGCTTGGGCCCAGAATCTTCACGCAATGGTATTCGTGGTGGGACACGGCCATGAACTTGCCAAGAGATGGCCGGCCCAGGATCGCGTTGTATGCGGATGGGAAGTCGACCACGTCGAACGTGATCAACTCTGTCCGGAAGTTGCTCGGGCTGCCAAAGGTGACGGGCAGAACGATCTGCCCCAGCGGTCGTACTGCTTCTCCCGGAACAATCCCGTAGAAGGGCATCGTGACTTCCTTCAGCTTGAAGCGAGGAATCTGCATCTCGTCCAAGACTTTAGCAGAAAACAAGTCCAAAGCACTCTCACCGTCGATCAGGACGCGCCCGACCCTGGCGTTGCTGATGGTCGGAGAGACCACTAGTGGGAGCCTCTGAGGCTTGGTCATCCCGATGGGGCAATCCTCTTTAGAGAAAGAGATGGAGACCTCGGTCCACTTCATCGATTCAGGCTGAGACTTGCCCTTTTCAACGTTGTGGACCTCCCGGGCAGCTTCCTTGAGGCTGCGCCGAGAGGGATAAGCCGAGGAGCCGCTGAAGATAACGGCGATATGGTTTGCGGGCTCCTGATATTCATCATCATAGTCCCGGTCACCACCATCGGCTTGGCGCTTGTCCTTGCCGGCTTCAACTTTTTCGGGCAGGGTGGGCATTGGGCCGCTGCCGTTGTAGAAATCCTCGAGCTTTGCAGCCCAGGTCCTGCAATGGCGAATGTCGTGCCCGTAGTGCTGGTGGAATTGGCAGAATCGGTCACCTGGACCTTTCTTGCCTTGCTTGCCTCCCTGGGCGGGCTTCTTACCCTTGTAGTTATTGTTGAGCTTCTTTTGCCCGTCTTTGGGAGGAGGAGCGTGATCTATACCAGCGATGGTATTGTTCGCATCACCCTTATTTTTCTTCTTCTCTGACTTCTTGTCACCAGGATTGTTGCTGCTCTTCTTCTTCTCATCCACATAAGGCTGGGCGGGCAGCTCTCCCTTATCAAACGTCTTCTTATACTGAACGCGTTCTGCCGCATTGGCATAGTGATTAGCCGCATTGAACAAGTCATTGGCGGTCTAGGTCTCGTTGATCTCGAGATCCTGGGTGAGCCGCTCGTCGCGGACTCCGTTTTTAAAGGCGCGGACAACAGATTCGTCCGAGATGTTTGGGATCATGTTGCGGATCTTAATGAAACGTTTCACGAAGTTGCGGAGGGTCTCCCCGTTCATCTGGATCATCTGGTGCAGATCATCCTCCTTGCCCAGACGCACGTAACAGCTCTGAAAATTGGCAATCAGAGCGTCACAAAGTTGGTCCCACGAGCAGATGAAACCTTCTTGTTGATTGAACAGTCACGTCCGAGCAGCACCCTCAAGAACAGTCGGGAGGTAATTAGCCATTACTAGCTCGTCACCCCCGGCTACCATGATGGCAGTTGCGTAAATGGAAAGGAACTCCTCTGGGTTTTGGGTCTCGTTGTACCTCTCCATGTGGCCAGGTTTGAACTTGAAAGGCCACCTGACAGTGCGGAGCTCATCAGAGAAGGCCTTGCAGCCCAGGGCATATGACCGGCCCTCTCCTGCAGAACCTAGTCTTGAAAAGACGTTGGTCCTGTTGCCCGGAGGAAGTCTAGCTGAACGGGAGGTCTCTGCCTAGAGAAACTCCCACCTAGACAACCCTCCATGCTCCTTCCTCGTGGTCGCGACGATGCGCTCTTCGCGAGGGGATCGTCCACGATCGTCGCGCGCACGCTTTGCCCCTGTAGTCACGATGACCACGGGGACTTGGCGAGCGTCGGCGATCATGGGTATCTGGCTCGGCGCGAGTCGTCCTTCGACGGTGACAGGGGTCACGCGATCGATCGGAGCGCTCGCTGCCCGAATCCACCCGGACAGGCTGACTGCGCTGCCCGGAGGAGGTGTTGACCTCACCTATAGACTTAAGGCCCTCGGCCAGTCGCTCAAGATGGGAGGCAACAGCGTCGCCCATAAGGGCGAGGTTGTCCTGGTTGGCAGATCTGATCACCGTCGCCAAGGCCTGAAGCCGTTCTCGGCTCTGCTCAAGGGGTCCTGGGATCTCTGAGGCATCCGCGTTTTGCCCGACTGGAGTCTGGTCACGCGGGGGTTTGACCCGAGCAGGCGGATCTTCTGCTCGGGGACTTGGCGTACGTACGCGAGGCAGTTCGCGTCGCTGACGCTTGCGCTGATCGCGAATCTGCGCTAAGGTTTGATTGATCGATTCGTGCAGACTGCGGCGAACAACATCTTGCTAGCGAGCAGTTGGTGCATATCCATATTGAAACCGAGCAGAATTGATTCGCTCGACCTCTTCGGCTGCCGCGACCCATGCAGGATCCTCTGAGGTTCCTGCACCGGCCATGTTGATACTGTGATGGCCGTGCGCTGGCGCTGGATGGTGTCATCGCTGTGTCGCCACAGGAAGAATCGACCGACATAGCCTTGGAATCCGATAGATCCAAACCGTCGTAGAGATCGTCGGTTCCGTATTCATCGTCAATGACGGGAGCTTGATCTAAGACCATCTCCAAAATATATCCAGAGATTTCTGTCCCGGATCTGGAAAGCGATCGAGATCGAACGGATCGATCTGATCTGACAGGAGATGAGACATCCTGTCCTTCTGAGTCATAGCCCTCAGGAAGAGATCCCTGGTCGCTGAAAGAGTTCGACATGCTCGATCTACTATGTTCCCACGGACGGCGCCAACTGTCGACGGTTGAGATATCGATCTCAAGTCAACTAAGGTTCTTGAGAAGGGGAGATAGGAGACACGCCGAATAGAGCGAACAGCAACCAACGAGCAACAGGGAGACAGGGGTTTTTATCCTGGTTCAGGCCTCTCAGAAGAGATAATAGCCCTACGTCCAACCTTTCTTTATATCAAAGAGAATTACAAGATGGAACTCGACAAGACGAACAAGTCTCGGCGAGATTATGGGTGTACAAGAGAGCAAATATGCGATCTAAGCTCCAATACAATGATCTGGTGCCCCTCTAAACGCCGTAGGGGCTCTGTTTATATAGTGTTGATGAACCGACCTACCGAGGGATAATCGGGCCGGACTAACTACGAGACCGTAACGAACTCGTACCATGCCAAATACGCCCCACGGTAGATAAGGTATACTCCAAGTCTTGGGGATCACGACGTCTATTCCAATCCGGAAAACCACGTCCGGGTCTTCACGTAGCCGTGCAGAACTCTGTTCGAGTCGGACTCAAACACGAATCCTAGGCCGTTATGCATCGTGCCAGCCAAGAAGCTGTTCGGCAGGATGCACATAGGCCGAAATGAACCTTCCAGGGAGCTGGGCCCTGGTAGGCTGCTCGATTGGGCCGTCAGGGAGTGGACCATAGCAATGGGCCGTGATTTTATCCCCGACACTAGGCTGCTTAGAAGTTCTGCTCAAAATGGTGTGGAAGGCAACCCCTAAACATGGGGAAAAGGCAGGCAATAAATAGCCCCACCCAGCAACTAGCCGTTAGACTCATACAGATATCGGATAGTCCAATATGAAAGTGAGAAAATCAAAGCTATGGCTATTTTTTAGGTTATGGAATTATTCTAGAGATGTTCAAACCGGATACAACAACAAAATGTCAAATACATATCGGATAGTCTGATATTTTTGAGTTCTGCGAGATAAAGAGGGGTGGATCGGACCAAACATCGGATAATCCGATATAAATATCGGATAGTCTGATACACAACATACAACCCCTGACAGAAACAGACGTAGCTTTTTACTACAAACTCCGATTTCGGTGATCTTGATTGTACGAAAAGTTAAGAACAAGGGCTACACAACCCACAAGGATAGGAGCAGTAACCACAAAGTAAGTCACGAAATAACAAAAACTCTCACTTTCCAACACCACCAACATTTCTCTCCCTTGATCTCTCTCAAAGATTGATCACTGAGAAACACCTAAGCCATTCGACGTTGCCTCCCTCTTTATAGTAAGGCAATCCTTAGACTCAAATTATAAATAAAACTATACAAGCTTTAGGATAAACCATTTGTCGTCTTCTTTCTTCATTTTGAGGTTCAACGGCATTCTTAGCCTTGAGAACCCTTGATGCATTATGCGTGATGACCTTTGACGGCGTGTTCACCGCTCAACCACTGCGGATCACACCCCTAGTCAGATTTCTAAACCTGCTAGCCGATCAGCCGTGCTCGGTTCGATTGAGCGTGGGATGCAGCAAAGAGCAACACACGGGGATTACCCAGGTTCGGACCCCCTTGCGGGTAATAGTCCTACTCCTGCTGAGTCTTAGCTCTTTTCTTGTTGTGGTTGAATGGAATGTGGTTTACAGGATGCTTGTGAGCTGAGTGTCTCAAGCGCATACACGTCTCTACGTACCCCCTCCCTTCTCTCTCCGCTCCTTCTTATACAAGCCTCAAACCAACGGAGAGAGCCGTGGGGTAAGCAAGACAATACTCTCGAGATAATCGACAAGACACGGCGAAGAGAGGCAGCGTGCGCTGCCTTACGCCGCATGCGGCGTTGCCCTCGCGTGCTTCGCAAGTGGCTTCTGACCCACACAGACACACCGGTGAGACTGCGGGTGGGGCCTAGCCTGCTCCTTCTGACGCGGGCGGCCATCTTAAGCAAAACCTTCTCTCTGCCGGTCAATTCCGGCTGCGCCCGATGATGACCACTCGGACTGCGAGGGTCATCAGAAGCGGTAATCATTTCTTCAGTTGTCTATCCGTGCGTGATGTCGCATTAAATGCGCTCGTCCTTCACAGCAGGAGGAGCCTTCGCCCAGAAGACTCCTTTCGGAATGCTCCTCGCCAGACGGGCCCCCTTGCGATGGGAGACCCTCGTCGCCGGGGCTCGCCCACACGTCCGCCTAACGCATGGGGCCCTCGCCCGGCGCACCGATGGGCTCGCCCACACGCTGGGACCTGGTCGTCCGCCTGACGTGTGGGGCCCTCGTCTGGTCTTCTGAGGAGCTCGCCCACGCTTGGCTGGGCTCGATCGCCGCCGACGCTGGGGCCCGTCTTTGGCGCTGAGGGCTCGCCACGCGACTGGGCCTGATCGCCCGTCGACGCTGGGCTCGCCTTGGTGCTGGGCTCGCCATCGCGCTGGGCTGATCGCCCACTGATCGTGGGGCCCGCCTTGGGCGCTGAGGGGCTCGCCCACGCGCTGGGGCCTGATCGCCCGCCTGACGCGTGGGGCCTCTTGGCCTTCTGCTGGACTCTTCATACCCTGGTATTTATTAAACCGACAACCTTCACCAAATGATTGATGACGCCTTCGACTTGTCAACTTTATCTCGATTCACCTCATGAGACTCTCGTCCCATTCGACTTTGACTCGATCATCCTTTTCGATGATCATCCCGCCAAACCGACCTTAACTTAGTTTTCAACTCTTGGTGACACCGTCTTGTTGACCTCGACTTAACCGTTATCCTTCACTTTACCTTGGCCATCACACAAACTCATAGGACCTAATTCTTTCTAAATCACTTGTGAAATACATTAGGCCAAAAGCTCAATAAATATGGATAACTTTGATATTCGTGAGCGATTAAGTGTTCAAGTGTTTCACATAAAAAAAATAATATAAATAAAAATACATGGCATAGGAAATGTTCGCTACTAGGTGCATCGAGAAGAATAGTATTTAATCTATATGCACTAGAGAGGTGATTGCATAAATACAACTTCACTTAATGATGCACATGAGAATATATTCATGACTTACACATGTGCAAATTCATATTTGAAGTAAGAAAAAAGTTATGAACCAATCTAGATTAAACTTCACTAAATTAAGTGCGTGTGAGAATATTCATGAATAGCATACATGCATAAAGGTATTTAAACATGTTGAAGTTTATCTAGTGAATAAACTTAGAGGATCATTAATAGCAATCAACATGTTTATAGTATATTTATGCTCAAATAAGTACTCCCTCTGTTCTACAAAGAACGCATTTCTGGTTTTTTTCAGACAGATTAGTGTGAAAGACAAATGACTAATCTGCCCCTAATTAATTACATGCATAAGCGTGCTGCTGCTTTGGTTCCCAAAAGAATTAAATGTGCATGCGTCTCCTTTGGTGGGAAACGGATATAGAGAGAGATGGGAGTGAGGGAGTTAATGGGTTGTGTCTTCTTTGATGGGCCTCACGTCTAAACATGCACTCTTTGTAAGATAATTTTTGAACACTAAAAATGCACTCTTTGTAGGACAGAGGGAGTATGTCAATATATAAAGAGCATAAATCTAATAAACCAACAATATGTTCTTACACAAAGGAGTTGCATACCTCAATTAGCATAAGACATACATTTTAGGTTGAATAGCTTGTTCACTTGACATATATGATTTTTTTCTAAATAGGACGAGACTAAACCAATCTTGACAATAAACATATTAATCTCATAGCAACAAGCATATTTGAGTATATCATTAAACAAGCATTAAACCAAGCATTGTCATTAAATGTGTTTGTCATTAATCATCAAAACCACGATCACTTGCACTTGCAATATTCTATCCCTGCGTGCATAATCTTTTCTAAGCATATCCATGCATGCTTATGTATGTGTAAAAAAGGATAACAGTTCAACTGTTGTTAATTAATTCTAGAAATGGTTAAGAATTGTATGCTTAATTATTGGGATTTGAAAACGGAGTCGAATTCTTTCCGTGTTTTATCTGTTCTAATCTCTAGATCAAGTAGATAGAACACATAGATATACAAATCTTCGATCTTAACCATTAAGCGAATAAATTTTATTACATAAGAGTGTTTGCCAACAAGGCAAATACTACAAAGATAAGCTCAGATGCCTTCGTTACTGTGGAGCAGAGGATGTATGTCCCCGTTCATGGGAAATAGCGTTTCAGTTCACAATTTGAAGAAACCACCTCTCGTGCTGCTGAATGGATACATCAGACTGACAAACGAAATTGTAACGTGTTCACGTGTGAGTAAAAAACTGAAAATAAGAGGGGTCCACCGACAAATATCCGACTCAGAAAATTGGGTATATGGATTGGAACTACTCCAATTCCCAACCGCACCCGACAGATTTGCCACTCGTAACAGGATGATAATAACATTACAACACCTTTGCATCACACTAGCAAAATAAGATGTGATGCTTCAAACACTATAGCTTGAAGGTAAACATCCTATACAGCTAAAAATTATACATCGTAATATCGGTCATAGCTGGTTGCTGGGCTCAAGACGAGCAGGACAGCATGCACACTCCTGGCCTGTATGCCCAGGCTGGTGGCAACCGTGCATATCTCTCCATTCCAGGATGCTCATCATATGGATGTTCCATAACTTTCAACAGCCGACGGACTTCCTCATAATCACCTTGCTCAGCAGTATCAATTGCAGTCTGGCAGAGATAGTTCCGAAGAATATACTTTGGATTGACAGAGTTCATTGCAGCTTTCCTTTCTTCATCAGGAACACCACTTTCCACCAACTTAACAAAGGATGAATACATCATTAGATGGAATATGCTCAAATAAGCATTTGCAGTTTGTTTTATTTCAATGAACAATTCCACACATATATATTAACGAAGCATGGCTAAAGGTTTTACCAAAATATTGACCCAAAATTCTTGAATGGCAGGTGTAAGAGTCATGAATTCCAGGAGTTGATAATTGTAAAACAGTGTGGCAACACCAAATAAAAAATCTTAAGTGAAGCTCCTACCACATAGGTTTATAAAAAAAATTGAGATATTATAGAAGACATACTAGATGCTAGTTTCGAAAAAATTCATATGATGGCATAAAATTATTTTTTTTTTATTTTTTGTACTATAGCATTTTGTGTAATTTTTCATATGTAACATGTAATGTGCATAATGCTGATAAATTCCTGAAGCATGTAATGCCATAATGGGCTACAACTGCCAAAGATTAATAACCATTTCTGCCTTCATGATGATATGTCATCATGTTATAAAATAGAAATAAATAAAAGGGAAACCATTAAAGAAATACTACCTCTTCAACATAAGTCTGTACCCAACTGATCCATGCTTCCTTTCTTTCTTTCCCAATATCCAGGAGTGCAGATTTTAACGGAACAAGTAGCTCGTTCTCCGGAATGTCATGATTCGCGTTGACATTTGAAAGAAGACGAAAAAAATTTGTATAGTCAACCTTGTCAATAGCCAAGTTGTTAAGCAACTTGCTAATTAGCTGCTTATTATACTTGGCTAATCCAAGTTTCTTAGTCATTATAGATTGATACTCATCCATGAACTTTGTTCCATACCTATGACATGCAAAAATCAAATAATACTGTAAATGAGGTCATTATCATGGATAATCAGTATAGATTGGAAGAACTAATTCACCTCTCCATTACATAATTCGCTTCATCTTTGCTGATAAGCTCAGCAGATGTCAATGGTGCAGTAAACTGAGCAATATTCCACAAGCCGACATCAGGTTGATTTGCAAAGCAGTATCTCTTCCCAGGGAGGTCAGTAGTATTTGGAGTGTAGCTAGGATCAAAAGCATCCAAGAAGCCAAAGGGCCCATAATCAATAGTCTGGCCTAATACACTCATATTGTCGGTGTTAAGTACACCATGGGTGAAACCAACACCTTGCCATCTTGCTATCAGGAAAGCAGTGCGCTCTGCAACCTCGACTGCCCAGGCTGTTACCAAGGATTGCAAAGTTAAAAAAGGTTAGTTCTTCACAGTGGCAATGAGGACACCGAAAGAGAACGAAAGAAGAAAATCTGCCTGCGTATTTGTTGGAAGTAAGATCTATTGCTGGAGAATTCCCCATAGCCGCCTCGAAAGATAAACCTTCACTCTTTTTAATATTTTCAAGATGTGGGTAATGATGGCGTATTGTGTAGTCTGCCAAGTGGCGAACAATTTTAAGGTCCTCTTTGTCCCTTGAAGCATGTATCTGGAATGAGCCAAAACGCAAGAAAGATGGTGCTACACGGCAAACAATTGCACCTGGCTCCTCCTTTGAATTTCCACTGGTATGTTTAAGAAAACATTGTTTAGCATTGAAAGAGAATTTCCACATACAAAACATTTACTGCAAACTTTAAGAAATATGATTCTAGCAAACAACCACCAGTGTTTTAGATAGTAGAGCATGATCATAGATCAATTTAGGCCATTTAGTGCATCATAATCATAGGTCTGGGAAATTTAGGATGATTAAATAAAGTCACAATTAGTTATGGGAAATTCAAATAGAATGTAGAAAATGACAAGATTATGGTAGTGCATATTTGCTGATGTTGAAAGTCTGGTAGGTGAAAAATTGCTTCTTTTTTTTTTTTTGAGAGAGATTGTTATCTGTTATATAGCTACTAAAAAAAGCTAAAGCGTTTTAAATCAGAAGATAAATAAATATAATCTAAAAAAGAGAAATCCAAAAGGAAGATAGATAACATGTCATACTCATAAAACATATCTCGGACAACAGATTTGCCAGTTTCAACTAGACAAAGAGCACGAGTTGTAGGAATGCCTAGACCGTGCATAGCTTCACTGCATAAGAATTCACGGATGCTGCTCCGCAGGACAGCAAGGCCATCTGCAAATCGACTGTAAGGAGTCTTTCCACAACCCTTGAGCTGCAACTCCCATCTCTCACCTCGAGAGTTTAGAACCTCTCCAAGAGTTATTGCCCGTCCATCCCCCAATTGACCAGCCCAAACACCAAACTGATGTCCACCATAGCACTGGGCATAGGGCAAACTGCAGGTGGTTGTTCATTAGTGGGAACATTACTTTATTGCAACAAAAGTAAATATCATGATGACATCATATCAAGCACTGGTATCACGCACCTGCCCACCAAAGGAGTTGCTCCTGAGAACAACTTGGGAAAATCAGGTCTTTCAAACCTGAAAATACACAAAAAAAGGTCATACAAACATCAGGATTTTTTTATCTAATATTAGCAAGGATGCAGAAAAAAATGTTATGAGAAATGGATGCCATTGGACAAGGAAGAAAAGAAATGGAAATGTTTGTCCTCAGGGGCATCTTCCCCATAAAGTTGCATTGTAGGTCCTCATAAAGCAAATGAACACAAGATCAGCTTCTCCATAATTGTGACAACATCCTCGTCAAAGATCATATTTGATTTTTGAGTAAATTGCGCTGTAGATCCCTATAGTTGTCTTGAAGGTTCCATGAGGTCCTGAAAAGCAAAAACTGCATATTCCAGTCCATAAAGTTGTTTTAAGTGTTTCACCTCAGGTCCAACCCTAAGTTTTCTTTTTTATGTTTAAACACCTGAATCAATTTTTCTTTCACATTTTTGTCCTCACCCCAACTCTCTCCCCCCTCCCAAATAGCATCTTCCCAGTCCCAGTCAGTATGGAAGTAGCTCATTGACTAAATTATTACTGACATAGTGACATGCCATATTTTAAATGAATCAGACGGCCAAAGCTCTATGATGCTGATTCATTCCCACAGTGGGTTCAGGAGAAGCTGAGTGAACCAATTTTAATTTGTCAGCTACAAAGAGTAAAATGGTTTCAACAAAAACTTCACATCATCTTGTATACATCTGTTATTCATTTTAGTATGCATATTTCCATGGTTCAAGAAAACTCTAATAGCTAGTAGGTTGATGACCTAGGGATTAGAGATACAATTTAGAATAATCAGGGATTAATCGGTTTATATTTATCAAGGTTAAAAAACAATTTTTAGTATAAAATAATAAGAACAAGTATAAGATATTACTGACATGCCATATTTTATGAGTATGAGATGGTCAAAGCTCTGCGATACTGATTCATTCCCACAGTGAGTTCTGGAGAAGCTGAGTGAACCAATTCTAATTTGTCAGCTACAAAGAGTAAAATGGTTTCAACAAAAACTTCACATCATCTTGTATATATCTGTAATTCATTTTATTATGGATATTTCCAAGGCTCAAGGAAACGCTAATTGCTAGTCAGTTGGTGAGCTAGGGATGAGAGATCAATCAGGGTCCTCGCTTTTCTTTGGTCCCTCCCTCCAACTCCTAGATATAGTGCTGCCTCACCTGTTCCGCTCCAAGGGCAGTAGCGTTCTTCCCCTACCTCTCTCTTCTCCCAGCGCCATCTCCCATGCCTTTCCCGTCCGCACAGCAGCACCGCCTCACCCCGTTCCCTCTCCCTTCCAATGGGGGACTCCCTCCCAATGCAACGCATGGACCACTGACGACGGCAGGAACAAAATCGGCGATGACGGTGACAGCGGCACCGTCCCGGTCCACAAACCCTAGTCTGTGCTATGTTCTGATCCTTTTGTTGCTGGTCCGGACCAAATTGATCAGGGATTAATTAGTCAAATCCATTTTTTGACAGATTAATTGCCTGATGTGGTTGAAATCACAACGCTGCCATGCAAATTACCTATAAATTAATCAGCACAAATCAACAATTTTTAAAACACTGCATATCTCTTGTCACATTTTATTACTTGTAGCTCAACTGCTTAGATTTCAGCAAAGTAACTAAGGTTGCTCCCCCGAGTGTGAAAAGCATGATTTATCCTAAAGCAACCCTGTTTCATGCATCTAGAAAACGGAGTTAGATACAAGACATTGTTGCTCCCCACTCTTGAGGCAGGTGCACTAAACTAAATTTGGAGCTCACTCTTTATGATCCAGATCGAGGAGGTCGGCAACGGACTCGGACCACGCGACCAGCTTAGGGTTGTCGACGGGCGCCGAGGGGGACACCTTGGTGTAACAAGCATGCAGGACCTGCGGCACCAAGCCTCGCGGAGTAAGTAACTAGGAAGATGAGCCTAGTAGCTCATCCCGCGGCCACGGCCACGCAGCCGCAAGCTGGGAACGAGGGGACAAACCTCACGGGGGATGGCGTCGGATCGCGGGTCGCCGGGCAGCTCCCGCACGAAGGAGTGGTCCCAGGCGAGCTCCTCCAGCGCGCGCCGCGGTCGGGCAGCGACGCCGCTGGTCCCGGCTGCGGAAGCCATGGCTCTGGAGGGGGAGGGGCGGAGGCGGCGCGGGGCGGAGGAGGCGAGGCAGCGGGGGAGGAGCAGGTGGGGGCGCAGGGTGGGGGGGAGATGGAGGAGGGAGTGGGGAGGCATGGCTTCCTGCCTGCGTCTGCGTGGATCGGTCAATCCGAGCGCCTGGCGCCTTCGGTGAGCGGCGCGTGCTGGCTCAGTGACCATTCTTCCTGGATTTTTGTGGGGGTTTGGACCTTTCGATGGATGGCTAGGCCCAATCTTTGTGATAAGGTACGGCCCACTAGGTTCTAGGCCGTCGGCCATTGGGTGATGGGCCGACGTACGAAGCTGAAGGAATTTTTATTTTAATATTTTTTAAATAAATAGAAAAACTAAGCACCGCTCCATGGGGCACGACATAAAACCAGCTGGTTATTGATTCGTACACGGATACGGAGTCAGTGCACGAAAACAACCTTTGGTCTCTCAAACTTACTCATGGCAATCTTCCGGCTGCCCAACGACCTATTACTCTTTTGTTGGACGGTTTTTATGCAGGTAGGGAAAACCCCTCTATAAATTTTGCCCAAAAATCCGGCCAAGCTAAACCTTACACTTTGGCACTCTTTGGTTCGCGGGTTCGGTTTTGTTCGGTTGGGCTAAAATTAAAGGATTTTAAATAGAGGTACAAAAAATAACCAAATTTTATACCAAATAGTACATACAAAAATAACAAATTTTAACTCAACCGAACGAAACCATACCAAACGCCATCCAAAAAGGATATGGATGGCCCAGGTCTAAGTTTCCACCCATCTCGAGGTGGTTTACTATCCGGACCATTTCACCTCACAACACATTTTTCTTTCTCGAGTGTTTTTGTTTATTGTGAAAATAAGTCTACTACAATTGGTGCACAGGGACAAGTTGGCATTTTTTAGTGTTTGGTTTCTAATCATGAATGCACCAACATGAACAGGGTAAAGGTGTTTGTGCCGAAGGGTTTGCTATAATATATCCATCACAACCACGGTGACAAGTTTAAATCTTTACCAGGAAAACACAAACTATTTTTTGGAATGGAGATTTCTTTGTTTATAGCGAAAAAATGGTCGAACACAATTGATTCACTAAAAGGGACAAGTTGGTATTTTTTTAGAGTTTGGTTGCTATTCAAAAATACACCAACGGAAAAGAGTAAAAGTGTTTGTGTGTTTATTGGGAAGAGAGGATTGCGGAATAGACGATTGTATTGCCAGTAGGTGGAGTATAAATAGTACAGATAATGGGCCTCCCCCAAGGGCCCAATATACTCTAACAATCCCCCGCAGTCGGAACGGCGCTAAGCAATTTAGACTGATACAAAGCAAACACACACACTCCCCCACGGTCAAAACAAAAGGACCATCACTCCCCCACAGTCGGAACGGTTGGCGCACAGACATTCAGACTGGACCGGAACTCGGTGAAGACCGTAGTGGGAAGGCTTTTAGTGAAGATGCCAGCGTACTGGGACGTCGTGGGGACATGGAGAACACGCACTTGACCAAAAGCAATGCGCTCACGGACAAAGTGCAGGTCGATCTCAACATGTACGTTTAGTCTGCTGATGCTGCACTGGGTTGGTGGAGAGGTAGACAGTGTTGACATTATCGCAGTAGACAAGAGTAACTTGGCGAAGAGAACTACGAAGCTCCTGTAGTAGCTGACGAAGCCAGCAGGCCTCAGCGACACCGTCGGCAGCAACGCAGTACTCGGCATCAGTCTTTGGAGAGCGGGAGAGCAGTGTCTTCTTGCTTGGAGGATCAGGAGACCAAGTTGCCACCGAGAAATAAGCCATTGCTTGAGGTGGACTTGCGGGTGTTAGGACAACCCGTCCAGTCAGCATCGGTGTAGACCGTAAGATCAACAGGCGTGCAACGCACAACGGTAGTTTCCAAAAAGCTTTGGTTTCCATGACTTCAAGGAGAAACCCACAATGCTCTCGTGTGTTCTGCTTTATAAGACTTACAACGCACAATGCTGTTGTGTGTTCTGCTTTATAAGACTCACAACGGAGACACTTAGAGTCAATTGGGATTTTTTATGAAAACTGGTGACTTAGCTAGCTTTGGTGAATCGGTGAAGAACCAATTGGTTTATAAAATAAATGATTTTAGATTTCAATTATTTATCAAACTGTTTTGCAGAACTAAGCAAAAGCTAGCATTTCCACAAAAGAGCCAAACATTTACGTTGCCTAACATATGTGTGCTTTATTGTCAATTGTGCTTGAGAGTATGCTAAATATACCCACCCTCGTGTTTTAATCATGGGGCTGCTCAATCCATGAAACAGTTCCTGAGCCATAGAGCTACGATGGCGAGGAGTATGTTGAAGAGGAGTTAGCTGAAGGGACAAAAGATGATGATTATTCCGCTGACTAGGAGATCTCCCTACAACTTGCCAGTGGGGGATTTTATTTGTTGTTGCTATCTTTTATGAACAATTTATGTCTTCCGATGTCTTAAGGCCTGTGAGCCTGGACTTTTGTAATAATGGCCATGTTGGCACATTACTAAGATTATGTAATGACATTTTGGTTATGTTCCAAGTCTAGTTATCTATGTGTACTAACTATTTGATATAGGGACTAGAAGGTGAGATGAGATCACGGCATGGTTGGAATAGTTGGGAATAAGCTAGCATGACCAAAAGAGTTGGAGAGAACGACAGTGCAGCCGAAGGGAGGATGATATAGTGGCAAATTGGATATGGGGAGGAGGTAGGGTTGTGGCGACATCGAAGGAAAAAGATGACGTATAGTCGATGATGGGGGAGCATGTCTTGTCGCTGCCAAATAGGGGTGGAAATGAGCCAAGTTCGAGCGAATGAGGTCTTGCTCAGCACGGGCTCGTTCAACCCACCGAGTTGGAGTGGAGGCTCAGGGTGGGCTTGTTCCATCAACCGAGTTAAAGGGGAGGGGAGGATCGTGCTTGGTCAAGGCTCGAGCTAGCTCAAGAAGGCTCACAAGCTTGCTAGAGAAGACAACAGTCGGCAAGATCTATGACTAGAGAGGAGTGAGAGGAGGGCGGAGGCCCTGATCCACGACAGGGACGAGCAGGAATAGGGAGGGCACAACAAGATATGGCACAACAACCAGATCCTTGGCTAAGGCAGAGATGAGAGTGGGGAAGAGGTTGCAGCGCCGTCCCGGTCTGCTAGGAGGAGATAGAGGAGGGAGAAGCATTCACGCTGTCAAGGTTGGTCGAGAGGTAGAAGCACAAGATAAACAAGAAGAGCGGTGGTGCCATCGCAACCGGCCAGGGTCTTGGAGGAGGACGAAGATGAGCTGGTGCCATCGGGATCAGGCACGACCGGTAGCTTGGGACGAGGAGGAGAAAGGGGTGCGCTGCTGATTGAGACTTTGAGAACCTGGGAGGGAGAGGGTGAGTGAGAGAAGGGGAGAGCGCGAGTGGCTAGCCAACAGCGGCTGGTGGGATTGGTGGGGGTCTGAAGGAGAGGTGGAGAATGGAGTATGTGACTAGCTGAGAGATTTAGGGTTTGGACACTTTATGGTTTGGGCTAGTTAGGTGGCCCGCCTGGGTGGATGGTCGGATGGTGGGGTGGGCCGTTGATGACTTGGTATGTGCTAGCTATGAACGAGCCCCAATAAGCCAAGGTACGCTTGGCTCGTGCTGGCAAAATGTCATGAGCTGGAGTCGAAGCTTGGCTCGGGTTCTTTTGTCTATAAGACAAGCACAAGCCAAGCCTAGAACTGAGCTGAGCCTAAGTTGCTCACAAGATTCGAGCTAAAATTCTAGCCCTAGATGTCGTGGGCTCATGCGTTGACGTAGAGACTAGTGTCAGGCGGACAGAATGAGCACAACGTTAGTGTCAAAGTGGGAAAGGGGAAGGCTAGAGCTGGAGTCGAACAGGCAAAGTCGTGGTGGAGCTGAGCAAGAAGCGCGCCACTGCATGGTTTATGGAGACCGGGACTGAATAAAGAGAAGGATTGGGATATGGTTTGGTGTTATTAGAATGGATGGTTATGATGTCAGGAAGGATGGATGGATCGGTTGGCGAGTAGCTACTGGGCTACTGGGCAGGGGGCTAGGGGACTGGGCTGATTGGGGATTGGACTAATTAGGATTTTGTCCATTTTTATTGAACCACCTGTTCAACTGGTTCGACTGATGGTTCAACTTCTACCTTAGTTAACGGGATTTTAACCCACACGCCACTCAATTCGCACGCCTCGACCCCTAAGCAATTACTTTCACGAGCCTAATCCACCACGCCACTGGGTTTTGAATTCCTTACCTCAGTGCCATTTTTTACTCATTTGTAAACCTTTTTCAGCGTTATTAATCCTTTTCAATTCTTTTTCCTTAATTTCTTATGTTCCATGACTGATTTGCCCCTGCTTCTTTTGCTGGCTTGACCCAACCCGATCGATCGAGCCAGCCGCGATGTAAACGAGCGAGCACGAGCCACCACCTTTCGTAGCTTGGTTGTTAATTTGCCGTGAGACGGTATTTGTGGGGAGAGGGCCAACCAACCCTGCCGCGCGACGCCGCAATTTGCCTCGCCACGCTGGGCGCTACGTCCCTTGGCCGCCGATCCGCCGGCAGGGCGCATCGCCGCCCTGCGCCTGCCCCCTCATGAACGGGGGCTTGTTTGTTCTGATCTCGTGCCGATTGATCTTCCCGCTGTTGGGCTTTGCCACGTGAGAGAAGGGGCAAAAGTGTCAAGTCACAATTGAAAAGATTAGAAAATGATTAATAAAGCTGAAAAATGGGCATAATGGCACTGAGGTAGGGAATTCGCACCCTGGTGGCATGGTGGATCAGGCTCGCGAAAGTAATGGCGTAGGAGATGAGGCATGCGAACAGGGGCGGAGGGCCCATTATGGCCCAATAGGAACCCCCTTGGCACGGCCCAACACACAGGAAACCCGCAGCCACGTAGTAGCAAGTAGACAATGATCGTCTTGCAATGACAAAGCGAGCTACATGCAATGACCAATGACCAGAGCCCAATTACCAAAAGGAAGAAAACAGGCCGGGGTGAAGGGCAGTAGCAGGCTAGCAACGTGAATGCGTGAAGCATGATGGCCTTTTCCGAATTTTATACTGTTCTGTCTTTAATTTAAATCAGAATTAGAAAAATAAATCCCTATTTTAATAAATTAAAAAATAGACTTCCGGCACCCGCCCAACGGGCGTTTAATAAAATCCGCCTGACCAACAGGGGATTTTAACACGTCGCAGCAAAAATCCCCCGTTGGTCGCGGGATTTATATAACTCGTCCGACTGACGGGCGCTATTTGCCTTCAGGGCGGCTGCAGTAGGCGTTGTGAAAAAACGCCGTATGGAAGGGCGTTTTTTCGAAAAACGCTCGCTGGACGGGCGATTTCTGGGACACGTGGCAGCAAAAATCCCCCGTTGGTCGGGGGATTTATATAACCCGCCCGACTGACGGGCGTTATTTGCCTTCAGGGCGGCTGCAGTAGGCATAGTGAAAAAACGCCGTATGAAAAGGCTCTTAGCTGTCAAAGTAGGTTGTCAGATGGAATGGATACTGTGTGTGGGAGAAGGTCGCGCGGGGAATAACCGCTCGTCCAACGGGCGGATTTTCCTCACTACTGCGGATCGCCTTAGGCCAAGCGGCTCGTAAGGCCTGTACAAGCGGTTTTAGAACCGCTTGCAGGCAACCGCGACTAATGCCCGAGGGGCATCACAAGCAGCTCCCAGAGCCGCTAGTGATGCCCCTCTGCAAGCGGTCCGCAGGGCTCTGCACGTGCGGGCCTGTAGGCCACGTAGAGGCTCTCTGCAAGCGGTTGGAGGCACAAACCGCTTGCACAGACGTGCAGTTTACTAGTACCTGGTTAATTTGGGGGAGGCGCAAATAGATATTTAAATATATATTTCGGCAGAGGATTTTTTATTTGTCGTTTAAATTTAAATACATATACGATGAGCATATAGTTAGCGATCGCACAAGCTTAAATATATTAGATAGCATATGTAATAATGTGCACTTTATATGCATCGGCCTAGACACACATGCATGAAGTAATAATGAGCCAAATTTACAAAGTTTATAATTAATATACATTGTGCAAAATGGACCAAACAGTTCATTGTTTTCTTGCAGTACTCTTCTTGACGCTCTTTGACGACGTAGAAGTCGTCCCTAGTTCGTTCGTGTTGAAATATGGTTTTCGAAAATAGAACTCGTCCTGAGAGTTATTGACCTCATCGAGAATGAAGACGAATAGTTCTTGTAATGCGAGCACCCGATGATGTGGTAACACTTCAGTATGTTTATCCATGTCGGGCTGCCAATTCAATTAAAGTGAAAAATAAATAAATACGTGCACCCATGTAAACTAATGGAGTACATAAGAACGTTATTAAGTTGTAGCTAGATGCATGGTTGCGTGCATATATATACGAACCTCTTCAGGGGTTTGAGGCTCAAGCTCGCCGTGGCACATCATTTGGATATAGTGGACCACATAGTAGCCACATATGTTGTTTTCCGCAGATTGTTGTTGTACCTATGGTCGATGGGGCAATTACAGATCAATAAGGGAAAGAAATATTAATTGACAAGGGGCAATTACACCGTTTTAGCGTACCCAGTCGCTTATTTTGACATCGAATTCCTTCTTAAAATATCCGTTCTGAATCTCTTGAAAGCTCAGGAACGCCTTGTTAAAGAGGTCAATTATCCACTGGTATTCTTTTTGCAGTTTTCTCTTTGAGTCTTGGATGATGATCATGCTTTGGTCAAGCTTTATGATTATAAGGATCCAGTGGAACCTATTCATATATTGCAACAGTTATGAAATGTAATTAAGTAATATATAGTGTGCCATCATGTGCCTGAAGCAATATAAGAACAAGATGTTAGTGAGGACATCAGCACGTATTTAAAGTTGAATGGCAGAAGTATGTATGGCTTGTAGTGCTGTTGTACTAGTGCATGTACAACATAGTCGTGGATTTTCTTTGGTTTTCCAGGGTATTGCCAGATAGCCTCGTTGACCAACCAAGGGTTAAGGAAGCCAATCGAGTTCAGCTTATGCTTTCTAAGTCTTTGTATCTTCATTTTACAAAAAATAGGTTAATTAAGTTAATTAATTTGGATTCTCGGCAAGCAGCAGATGTAGATATATATATAAACTCGGATGGTCGACACTCACAGGCACCAGCAGGTCATGAAGGACACGTTGACGGCGTCTCCTTGGTACATATTGTAACAGTCTTCAAAATCAAGATTTATCAATTGATCATTCCCTCGAAACAAATGTTCTTCTTGAAACGAGACGCTTAGTAAAGCATATCCCCTGGCGGACGTGTGCTCGTACCATTCATGCGCGCGTCGCATCTTGACCGGTAGTTTTCGTATGTCCTTAGGGTCTAACAACGGTTGGCCCAGCTTAAATGGCCACCTGACTTGTGCCGTCGAAAGATCATCAGTTAATCCATGGGCGGTTTCTATGTTATCGAGGCCAGCTTCCCTCAAGAAGTCATACTCCATTTGTAGACGTTTGGCCTCCTCCTGTTCTTTCTTGCTCATGTATGTGCCCGGATGTTGTTTACTCCTGAAGACGTGCTTTCTGATAGTCCTTTGATAGTTGGTACAGAGAGGTGGTCGGTACTAAACAATTATCGTGAATTTTTCCGCGATCTTTGGATCAATTTGTTCCTTTGGCGGTGGATTTGTTCTATCTTTAAACCCTTGTATCCATGTGTCCACAGCTTTCTTGGACTCCGTCTTTAGCTCCTCAGGAGTCATCTCATATGGTGTTTTTCGAGTTCCTTCATTCTCTGTCTGAATGGAAAACCGGCCGCCCTGCTGCTTGTAGTCGTTCTAGCTGCAGGAATGCTCCTTTTGCTAGCAACCTTCTTACTGGGGGGAGATGCCGGCGCCGTTGTTCCCCTCGGAGGCTGCTGCCTCCTTTTGCTTTGAGGGGCTACCGGCGGTGTTGGGCTTCTGTGCATAGCGCTAGCGGGTGGTGGAGTACTATGTCTTACCGACGAGGCGTTGCGTGGTGGCGTGGCCTGTCTTGGTGGAGGAGGTGAGTTCCGTCTCGGTGGAGTGGGCTGCCTTGGTGAAGGAGGTGAGTTCTGTCTCGGTATAGATGTCACCTCCACACCATCAGGAAACACGATGTACTTCTTTCACCAGAGGATGATGTTATGGAGGGCCTTTCCAAACTTGGTCACATCGTCTCCTCCGGCAATATCGGGCTCCATATCATCAAATCCGGCCACCACCTCTCCATCGTGACCTTGGAGTATCCCGCGGGTATTGGGTTACAGTGGAATGTCTGTCCCGACTCCACCAAGAAGACCATGCCGTAAGCCACCTTGAGTGTGAGGTTGTGCAGTTGGACGCGTAGCTCACATTGGCGAGACACGGTGATGTCGTCCACGGGATAACGGGCCTGCAATTCTTCGGTCGATACGTTGTTTGACGCGTAGTTGCTTCGCCGACCGGAGGCCGGAGGACTAACCACGTTGTCCGGAGACATGACGACAAGCCCACCTGGTCTTTGAAGACTGGCGATTGCAGCATCTACTTCCCGTTTTAGCATTTCTGCCATGTTTTCCTTGTGCTCCTTGAGCTCCCGTTCGATTGCTGACTCTATTGTGTTCTCTTACTTTTCTTCTTTTTCGGCTCCAGTATGTGGCTTGATCATTTGAGAAGCCAGCCAGCCACGGCACCTGCTTGCCAATTCCACGTGTCCTTCCTAGATGCTCTGCGTTCCCGAGTGCGTAGGTAAGCTCGTCATTCTCCCTGTCTACCACCAAGGATCCTGCACGTTGCTTCTCGATGGCTTTCACAATCCTTTCTTTCACGGATTGCACTTGTGGTGCCATCTCCAGTTTGCCATCATCCTTCAGCCTCCCTCCATGGCCCAAGGTCCAGTTGCGTGGGCGGAGCTCTTAGTCTTCTGTTTCTGTTACTATACCCTTTTTCCTAAGCTCATCTTCCTGTTTCTCCCATTTTGGCATAGCCTCGATGTAGCCACCGGACTCGAAATGGTGGTGGTATTTTTTCTTCTGTGCATTGGCCTTGTTCTGCTCACTCGCGGCCTTGCCTTCAGCCGACGGCTTGTACTCCTCGAATGTTTGTCAGTGATCCGCTAGCTTCGGATACTTATTGAAGTCTGGGTTGTTCTGGTCTCCACGTACTTTTTACTGAGCTCGCTCTTCCACGACTGAAAGCATAATGCCATCTTGCTCAGAGTAAATTTCTTGCACTTGTTTCGTAAGCCGTCGGAATCGTGAAGTTGTCCTTTATATCCTTCCAGAGCAGGTCTTTCATAGCCGTAGAAACCTTGGGCCATGTCTTGATGCTAATAGGGACGTGATCTCTCACAATGACTCCGCAGGCGTTGTTGAAGGGGCAAGTGCCGACAGAGGGGCTTCGGGCTTCCCAGTGGTTGAAACTTGAGTAATCACGTACTTTGTCGACGGCTTTTTGTTAGTCCCTCGTATTTGCTTGGATTGGCTATTGGACATTTCCGGCTTGAAAAAAGAACAGGAACACGTGTCAGAGGTTTATTGCTATGAAATAACATGATAAGAAACGGTCATTTTAGTGTCCAGGCTATATATACCTCACAGCCGTCGACATTAGTTTCATCGGCTTCAGCCTGGATGGCCTGATCACGGGCTTCAGCCTGGCCGGTCGGATCACCGGCTTGAGCATGGACGGCATGATCACCTGCTTGAGCCGGGGCGGCCAGATCACCGGTTTGAGCCGGGGCGGCCTGATCACCGATTGGATCCATCGGGTTGGCCTCAACGTAGTTTATGAGGGTGCCCATCGCGATTTTGTTAAGTAGAAACTCATGTCCCGCATCGAAATCAAGGAGTTCACGTCCGGAGTGCGCCATCTATCACTGTGCATACCTGCGAAATAATAGAACATTTAATGCATTCGTCCACATGAAAAAAATACGACATATACATCTCTTTTTATTTGAACACAACATTTGAATACAATATTTGAATACAACATGTACATCTCTTTTTATTTGAATACAACATTTCAATACAATATTTTAATACAACATTGAATACAACATAGTTCAATTTGAATACAACATAGTTCACTAAGCAACCATCCTCCAAACTTGTGATCTAAGTAATTTCTTTTGCTGCATAAACCCAACTAGATGGCGGCGAGGGGGCTCGACGATGGCGGCGGTGGCGCGCTCCCAGATCGCCACGGAACGGTGGTTTGAAGAAGAGAGGAGAGGGGACTTAGAAAAATTTCGGGTTCATGCTCATTCACACGTGTGATTTTTTAAACCTTGGTAACCTTATTTCCAATTAAAAAATAAATTGCGAAGCTTCTTTCTATATCAACGACATATGAATATATAACTGAAAATTCGACAAAGGGCTAGCTAAAGTGGCAAAGAGAAAAAGAGCATCACATGTCCCTTGATCCAAACTACATATTACTTTTGTACATCCAAATTTCATGATCTGAACATGCACATGAATAGGCCAAAACATTTCAAGCAAAACAGTAGGATAATTTGCCATTACAAAAGGCCAAAACAAGCACCTATGTTGTGCTCGCCAAATTCATTTTAAAATAATTTCTAGCCTTTCCATGCCCTATTTTAAAGGCTCTCAACTTTTAACTCGACTAAACTGAACTCAAACCGAAGAGTGCATAAGTGGCATACGAAAAAACATTGTGTACAAGTTTCAAATGTAGCATGTGCATGTCATCTTGAACAGCACCCTTTTAGCCACCAAGTTCAGATACACATGCAAATTTCTTTTGCTGCATAAACCCAACTAGGAACCCTAGTTAAGAGCTTAGATAGGGTGCTTAGCAGTTGCCGTCGGGAGCTCCTAGAAAACCTACTCTAGCTTCTTGACGCCATTTCGATTTCTAGAGCTGCAACCGAGGCCATCCAGCCCTTACACCCTAGCTAAAACCCCCATATCTGCCCCTAGGTTTGGTTAATAACAAGTGTGTGCAGCTAAAAAAGAAGCATAGCATCTATAATCCATAGGATCCTTCTGAACATCCCAAGCACATTGCAAATCAAGCCAAGCAACCAAGGAAGCAATGACCATCACAACCTCCAGAGGCTAAAACGAAGCCTCCTCTGCGCATGCATGTCACTTAGCAAGTGCAGCACCACATCTAAGCACATTGCAATCATCATAGAGCGAGATCCAGCAACATCCAGCAGCATCACACAGAGGAGATGGACGAGGCGAGAGCAGGGATAGAGGGGAGCAATGGGAGCATCATAGAGAGGAGGAGACTGCACCCCAAACCCTAATCCAGCAGAATCACAGAGAGGGGAGACAACATCCCCAAACCCTAATTCCAGCAGCATCACAGAGCAACATCCAGCAGCATCACAGAGAGGGGAGGGAGTGGGCGAGAGCAGGGATAGAGAAGGGCAATGGGAGCATCACAGAGAGCATGAGTTCAAGTCACAGAGAAGGGAGGAGAGGGAGCGAGGCGGCTGCGCATTCCGTCGAACAACATGTGTGCATCACGCAGGCGGGAGGTGGCGAAAGAGGGGGCTCGATACCTCGGCCCTTCGTCTTCAAATTGGCGGGGAGAAGGTCCACGGCGAACGGGAGCGAGGGGCTCGCCGGCGAAGGGGCTCGACGGCAGGGTGGGCAGAGGCCGGCCTGCGCGGTGCTCGACAATGAGTCTTGCGCGGTGCTCGGCGGCGAGTGGAAGCGTCCGGGAAGGGGCCGCGGCGCGGTGCTCAACGACGGCGAGGTGCGGCCGCACGGTGCTAGACGGCGGCGAGGGGGCTCGACGGTGGCGGTGGTGGCGCGCTCCCTGATCGCCATGGAACGGTGGTTGAAGAAGAGAGGAGAGGGGACTTAGAAAAATTTCGGGCTTGTGGTCAGATCTTTATATAGGAAACACATCTACAAGCGGTTCGTAACACCAACCGCTTGTAGAGAGCATCTCTACAAGCGGTTCGTAACAGAAACCGCTTGTAGATAGGGTCTCTACAAGCGGTTGGTGCAAACAACCGCTTGTAAAGTTGGCTCGTGCCACAGGCTTGGGACACGTACTGTTCGTACCACCCTATCTACAAGCGGTTTTTGTTACGAACCGCTTGTAGATAGTGTCTCTACAAGCGGATGGTTCCACCAACCGCTTGTAAGGATGGCTCCGTGCCACAGGCTTGGGGCATCTCGTTGCTTTTTATGTTTTTTAGAAATATGTACTGAGCCCATTATCTTTTTTTACATTACATTCATTTCTAAATATGTACTTAACCCATTATTCTTTTCAAAATACTAAAAAATCTTTTTTGGCATTACTTTTATTTCTAAATATGTACTTAGCCCATTATTTTTTCCAAAAATACTAAAAAATCTTTTTTGGCATTACTTTTATTTCTAAATATGTACTAAGCCCATTATTTTTTTCAAAAAAACAAAACAATCTTTTTTGGCATTACTTTCATTTCTAAATATGTACTTAACCCATTATTCTTTTCAAAAATACTAAAAATCTTTTTTGCCATTACTTTCGTTTCTAAATATGTACTTAGCCCATTATTTTTTCCAAAAATACAAAAAAACTTTTTTGGCATTACTTTCATTTCTAAATATGTACTTAGCCCATTATTTTTTCCAAAAATACTAAAAAATTTTTTTTGGCATTACTTTCATTTCTAAATATGTACTAAGACCATTATTTTTTCCAAAGAAAGAAAACAATCTTTTTTGGCATTGCTTTCATTTCTAAATATGTACTTAACCCATTATTCTTTTCAAAAATACTAAAAAAATCTTTTTTGGCATTACTTTCATTTCTAAATATGTACTTAGCCCATTATTTTTTCTGAAAATACTAAAAAATCTTTTTTGGCATTACATGATAACATAGTTCATACAACCACATAATATATTTAGTATGACCAAATAATAAAGGTCATCCTAATCATTTACATTTTTTATCTTTACAATTCTTCCTTCATCGTGGTTGCGGCGTATGTGCGGAGCATCCATACCTGTGTCATTCAGGATGCTTATGTCAACATCTACTGCAAATGGAGGGATCTCATCAAACTGATCGTACTCTTCCTCGTCAGTAATGTTCTCTACTCCGACAATCCTTCGTTTGCCTTGGAGAACCACGTGTCGCTTTGGCGGTTCCTTCTTCTTGTCTTTGATTTGATTCTTCTTTTGACTGCTTGACATGTCCAATATGTAGAAGATCTGTCTCACCTCGTTCGCGAGAACAAATGGTTCTCTCAAGTAGCCGACTTCTTGGAGGTCAACGGTAGTCATGCCGTATTTGTCGACATTCACGCCGTCTGCGTTTAGTTTTACCCATTGGCACTTAAACAATGGGACCTTCAAAGGCCCATAGTCGAGCTCCCATATCTCTTCTATGAATCCATAATATGTGTCCACCCTGCCTCTATTGTCGGCAGCTTCTACACGGACACCGCTGTTCTGATTTGTGCTATTGTTATCTTGTGATCTCGTGTAGAATGTGTAACCATTTATCTCGTACCCCTGCCATCTCACAATTTCAGCGGATGGTCCTCGAGCCAGGCGTTGCAACTGTTCATTGTTGGACTTGCTCTTGAGGATATGGTTTTGTAACCATGCGCCGAAAGAATCCATGTGTCTCAGTGTTATCCACGTATCAGTCTTCATTGGGAACTGGCGACGTAGAGCATTCTTGTGTTGGAGGACATATGGGGCGGCCACTGCGATTGCTTTAACACAGTGAAATGTGCTTACTTAATTGTCTACAGATCGTTATATGCAACTACTTTTCTTCCAAGTGTCCCTTTACCTAGTAGCCTGCCGTCATGGCGTGATATAGGGACGCCGATGGGTCTAGATCATCAATGTAGTCCACACAGAACTCGACCACCTCCTCTGTCACATAACCCTCGGCAATGCATGCTTCCGGACAAGAACGGTTACGTACATACTTCTTTAGTATGCTCATGTACCTCTCGAAAGGGAACATGCTGTGGAGATAAACGGGTCTAAGAATACCTATCTCTTTGCTTAGATGAACAGTGAGATGAACCATGATATCAAAAAAGACAGGAGGAAAGATCATCTCGAGGCTAACCACACTTTGTACCACGTTAGCCTATAGCTCACCCAGTTTCTTTGGATCGATGACCTTCAGGGAAGCGGCGTTGAAAAACGAACACAGCTTTATGATTATCCCAGTACCCACTCGGGCAGTACACCTCTCAAAACCACCTGGAGCAACTGTGTCGTCAGCACAAGACAGTCATGGAATTTTATGTGTACAATTTTGTTCTCTTTCATATTTATGAATCTCTTTACGTTCGATGAGTATCCAGAAGGGACCTTCACACTGCTAAGACACTCTATCACGCGTTTTCTCTTCTTTGCTTAGAGTATAACTTCATTGGGTCAGAAATACTGGTTGTTCCGTACCTCTATGTAGGTCCTTCCTGATACCCAGGACTTCAAGGTCGTTCCGAGCACTCACTGTATCTTTCGATTTCCCGTACATATCTATATAGCCTAGGAAGCTCACACAGACGTTCTTGGTGATGTGCGTGAAGACCAGTGAGTGGCGAACATCCAAATCTTCCCAGTAAGGCAAGTCCCAAAATATTGACTTCTTCTTCCATATGGGTGCATGGCCATCCTCATCATTCGGCACAGATTTGCTTCGCGGACCATTTCCAAATACTACCTTCAGATCATTCACCATAGCAAACATCTGCTTGCCACTGCGATGCCTCGACTGGGAACGATGTTCTTCCTCCCCGTTAAATTTTCTGCGTTTCTTCCGCAACGCGTGGCTCCGAACAAGAAATCTGCGATGCCCCATGTACACCATCTTCCGAGAGCCTTTCATGTACGTGCCATCAGTTTGCTCCAAACACTGCACGCACGCTTTGAAGCCTTTGCCAGTTAGGCCGGATAGGTTACCAAGCGCTGGCCAGTCGTTGATTGTTACAAATAACATTGCACGCATGTTGAAATAATCCCTTTTGTATTCGTTCCAGACCTTTATACCATTCCATAACGTTTGAAGATTTTCAACCAAAGGTTTCAGGTAGACATCGATATCATTTTCGGGTTGCTTGGGGTCTTGGATCAACAACGACATCATTATGTACTTTCTCTTCATGCACAACACGGAGGAATATTATACACACAGTGTGACTGGCCAGGTGCTATGGCTGCTGCTCATGTCTCCGAAAGGATTCATCCCATCGGTACTCAAACCGAACCTTATGTTTCTGACCTCATCTGCGAAGTCCTTGTACTTTCGATCGACCATCCTCTACTGCGAGCCATCTGTCGGATGCCTAAGCATTCCATCGATCTTACGCTCTTCTTTGTGCAAACACATCATCTTCGCATGCGCTTTGTTTGTAAACATATGCTCTAGCCTTAAAATCAGAAAAAAAAATACCACAACACTTTTGTCGGTGCTCTTTTCTTCACACGCACCCCATTTGCTTCATCTGGATCGTCACACTTTATACCGAGGTTCCTTACACACTGGACAGACATCCAAGTCGGCATATTCACCGCGATATAGAACACAGTCGTTGCGACATGTATTTATCTTCCGTACTTTCAATGTTAAGGGACACAAGACCAGTTTGGCTTGATACGTGGATTCTAGCAGGGTGTTATCTTCCGGGAGCAACTTCTTTATGAGCGACAGCAACTCATCGAAACCCTTATCTGACACACCATTAACAACATTTTATTGCATGAGCTCCAGTGTAGTGCGTAGCTTCTTGTGCCCCTGACCATAATTTGGGTACAAAAGAGTTCTCTGGTCCTCCAACAAACCCTGGTACTTCCTATATTGTTTGTCCTCTGTGATATCTCCCTCTGCGTCATGCAGCATCTGGTCCAGGTCATCATCCACACCAAACTGATCGCCTTGTGTATCTTCGACGTCCTCGTATGTCGTCGCGTCCGGCATACCATCATATGTCACTTCCTCTTCATCGGCTTTTTCTTCGTCTTCTATGCTGGTATGCACTACTTCGTCGTGGTGAGTCCAACATGTATAGTTCGGCATAAAGCCTCTCATCAACAAGTGGCCTTAGATCCGTCCTCACATTGAGTGCTCTTTCTCGCTCCTGCAATCTATGCACGGACACCGTATGAAGCTTCCTTGAGGCAGGTCTCAAAAGACAACATCGAGAAAAGCATTCACGCCATCGATGAACTCTCTTGACCGACGATCCGCATACATCCATTGCCGGTTCATCTGCACCAATTAAATTAATAAGAACACTTATTATATTTTTCAAATCGAAATATTTAACTCGAAATAACTAATTGTTATATTTTTTAATTATCTCTAAACTTTCTACATTTTTAAGTTAAACCAACTAAATATCACAAATTTAAAAAGTTTTTTCAACTATTTTCTATACTTTGCCTAAATTATAAACATATGTAATTTTTATTGTGTACCCCTCTAATTTTTTAATTACATTTCATACACAAAAATAATTTATTCCCAACCTAGCAAAAAACCTAGATCTATTTAGCTCTATGGCAAATGAAATAATCACCCTACCTACTATTTTAAACTAATTTGAAACTAAAACCATCCAATAAATCACCACATTGCCTCAAAAGATCTAGAGGGGAGAGCTAGCAAAATAAACATCTTTCGACAAAAACTAAGGCACCAAGCTAGCTAGAGCTAGCTCTCTAAAACAAATAATCACCCCTACCAACTAATTTCAACATCTTATACATCATCAAAAGAAGGATACAAAACTAATATGAGACTTAAACCCCAATAGATCAACATCTTGCCTCAAATTATCTAGAGAGAGATTGAGAGCTAGCCAAACAAACACCCCTTCAATTAAAATAATATCAATTCAATATTTCTCCACATCCAATGCAAAAAGATAAGCAACATCTATATGGAAATGATGTTGGGACCATGTTTACTTACGTTGGAAACCTTAATTTGGAGCTATTAGTCTTAATTAAAATTTTGCAAGCACCTCCTCGCATGAACATTTCGGCCCGTCGATTATACATGCGAAGTTGCTCGGGGAGGAAGAAGGGCTTAAATGCCCTGGGCGGGAAGGGAAAGGGCATATACAAGCGATCCAATGTACGAACCGCTTGCAGAAATTTCCCTCTGGATCACGAACCGCTTACAGAGTCCTGCAAGCGATTCGTAATACGAACCGCTTACAGTGTGCAATCTCCGCAAGCTGTTCTTACTTGGAACCGCTTGCATATGCTCTTTCCCGTCACCCTCCCACCCGTTGACCACGAACCGCTTATGGCGATCGGGCCGCAAGCGGTTTAAAGCGTACCGCTTGTGATGGGCCGCTTTAGAAGCCCCGATCCGCAGTAGTGCCTAGTACAAAAACCGCCACAGGCGGGATTTGTCTGTACAGGCCGCGAGTCGCGGCTGTCGCTTTAATCGCCCGACCAACGGGCAGATTTTATTAAACACCCGTTGGGCGGGCGCCGGAAGGCTATTTTCTTAATTTATTAAAACAGGGATTTATTTTTTAATTCTGATTTAAATTAAAGCCAGAACAGTATAAAATTCGGCCTTTTCCTACCGACGCTGTTCCGCATCTCGTAATTCCTCCCGTCAGCCGCTAGGTTTTCAGTTTCTTCAACACTGTAGCCTGCAGGTGACCTTCAAGCCAGCAAGAACAATCGGTGAATTGGTTATTTGTCTAGGCCTGCAAGTATTGCCGATAGTTGATCTGTGTAGATGGTGCAATGTATTATATTAATCTTATCTATAATTATTCATCTCGTCGGTTCGTAATTTTGTAATTTTTTTCTATTTCTATTTTGTACTGAATTGTTCAAAAAAGAGATATTTTACACATTCTTCCAAAATCAAAATCATCCAATGCTATCCCAAAAATCATAGGAGGGGTCTCCTAGACGCAAATAGTATTTTGGTAAACATTTTTTCTCCTTCCGCCTCCATCTTGTTTTATAGTAATATTTTTATTTAATTTAATATCATCTACTCTTATTAGTGTATGGATTGGTTTGGTTACGTGCTCTACACTATGAAATTTGCCATACCAAAATTCATCCTCCGCCACTGCGTGTGAATTGAGTGGCATGTGGGTTAAAATCCCCTCAATTAACCGGTCGGGTCACCTGTTCAGTTTCACTAACTATTTTTTTTTATGCAACAGTTTCACTAACTATGGTGTGTCAAAGCCCCGAACATACTGTACGGCCACGATCAGACGCGACACCCCGCGTGCTCGGCAAACTATCTGCATGACTGCATGCCGCATACATGTCAGCAAGCCGCATCGAGCAGGAGGCATCGGAGAGCCCATCTCTGCTCTGTCCTGCACGCTAATTATATCCAGGTGTGCAAGTTTCTGGAAGACTGGTAACGAGGGTTTGCGATGGATTTGTGCGCATAAATTCGCCATAATTGAGGGGGCCCGGACTGGCATCTTTATGTTGCTTCGTACGCTGGTCCTGCCGCCCCTGAGGTTCTCGTTAGCTTAAGTCGTACGAGCTCACCGTGTTTGATCGCTCTATAATCTATATTCTCTCTCTCTCGCCTAACCTCACCACTACACTAGTAAGTAGTAACCATGAAGGCTCTTCCTAGCCATCCTAGCCATGAAGACTCTTCCTAGCCATCCTAGGTGCCCCTAATCTCACTACTTGCTAGTTGCTACCTAGTTTGCCACACCGGCGGCCTCGGCCGCGCCGCCGCCGTCCGGCGATGTGTCTCCCGTTCCTCTGCTGCAACGACCATCACGACGACGACGGGAGATCAAGGCCACCAACGGAAGCCAAACAAGAAACCCCCCGGCTGGCTGACCCCGGGGGCGGGGCCACGGCCACCAACGGAGCCGAAGAGAATCTCGGGGGCAGCGTGACGACGAACGGACAACCGCGTCCGGATGATGGAGGGAACAAGAACGGAGACCCCGCGCCTCCGCCGGCCTCCGACAGCTCAGACGACGACGTGCCGGTGCCTGACCCGAAGAAGCCCACGCCGCCACTTCCTCCAGCGGTCGTGCCGGGGGCGAAGGCTGAACAGGCTAAGGATCGCGTCGCCACCGGCGCCGGTGCGGCAGGGGCAGCTGTGCTGCCGAAGAAGGCCGCTGATAGCACAAGGGCACCTCCGCCGCCGATGCTGGTGGCTAGTCCGGCTGACGACGACGAAGACCCTGCGCCTGCGGCTGCCGGCAGAGTGAATCATGGTGGCAAGGATGAAGGCAAACCTCGGGGAAAATCATGATGGTAACTGATAAGCAGGTAATTAAGATGAGCAACGACATATATATTCTGCCACGACTATATTGTATGTGTTCTATTTCCAGGCTTGGCAAAAATAACGGGACGTTCCGATTGTGCTGTCAGTGCAGGTCAAGTTAGTAAATTATTGTATGCTGAAGCTTGCGGCCATGTCGGCATGACCGCATGCCATGCAGTCGCATGTATGTTTGAGAAAAAAAACTCTGTATATATATATATATGCTGTCATCGTATAAACTTTCCGCAATTTTCATCCTGAGCAGGTTGGCAATAAATTGTTGGCCGCACTCCTATATATAGCCATCTTTTGTGAATCTGCACGCATATTAATTACTAGTAATTAGAATGCGACCGAATATGTCCTAGTCAAGCAAAGATGAGAGATGCCACTTATTTGCTTGCTACGCAAGCAGTTTTTGGTTGACAAGGAATCAAGGGACCTCTCCTCACCTTTAGGCCCTGCTTGGCAACATTGCAACTTTGTACAGTGGTAAAAGTTTCCACTTGTAAGCTCTTGGGCACAAGAATTAATACCACTGTATATTTTTTTTCTTTGCTTGGATACACTTGTAAAAAGTTACATCTTTGTAAATACTGTGAGGGATTGAATTTACAAAATATAGGGATAAAACAATGCACCAGCAAACCATACTAAATTATCCACCAGGGATTGAAGGCTAGGAATAACTCACATAAACACCAGATAGATCACCACAAACTCTCTCTACAAGAATACTTTATCTAAATAAATCTCTATACAGGAATGAAAATATGTACTGTTCTTTACATGGCAATTGACTTAACAATAGCCAACATGGAAAAATAGCAGCAGACTCCATCCAGTACAACTAATGTGTAACACTATTCGGATGGAAATTTGTTTGCCTCCCTTCAGTGCCTCCATTCAACTTTGATTGGTTCTAGCCAAATATTGGAGAGAATCAAACGAAATGTAATGTCACAAATTATATGTACATTTCATACTATATGTATATTTATTTGTAGAAACACATATTTATTTTTTATGTAATTATTTTTTTGGCTATTGATCGAATAGAAAGGGCCGACATAAAAAATTAAGTGGAATATAGTTATTATGTTATATCTGCAAAAAGGTTATGCGTATTAAAATAACAAAGTTATGTTCATTACATATATTTATTCTAAAACATGTGGAACTCAATTTTAGGATTTTATTAAATTGTAATTCCTTTTTGTTTGTATAGGAGAATTGCTAAAACACACACACACACACACATATGGATCCTATGCATAATAAAGCAAAAAATTACTTACACATTTCTTATTTTTGACATTTTTTGTGTCTTCTTATGCATTGAAGTTAGCAGACATCATTTTCTATTTTTTAGCATATAAAATAAAACAATAGCCTTTGAAGTTGTAAAAATTATTTAGTTTGGTTACAGCTAATCAAAAGGACCTTCTGAGGGGTTTCTAGTTTCGAAATATAAAATTGATTTATGAGTTTAAGTAAATTATAAAATGCTTTAGAAAATTAAAGTAAATTTTAGTTGGCCAAACTATTTCCTATTCAAGTTATGGGACTACTCTAAATGGTATTTTAAGTAGCAGCAACTTTTTCTGGCTGCTTTTAGAGTAAGGGAAAAAAACAAAGAACATAATAGTTGAGCACTACACAAGAAACCCTAGTATGGGCTAGATTGGAAAATATGAGGTTATATGTACCTGTTCGAAAAATACAGGGCGGAACAAGCACATATGTGTTAGTTCTAGCAAAGAACCAACATAGATACGTCTGCATCTGTTCTAGCCACGAACTAGCACAAATAGTTCAATAATTCAAATTATTTGTGCTAGTTCATGGTTAGAATGGAACATATTTGTATTTTTTTAAAAAAATAGATATTTTAAATTTCATAACTTTGTCGTATGAGTTTGGGTGAAAACGAACTTTCAATGTAAATTTTAGCTGTCGAGGAGATCTCCAACTTTGTTGTTGATATTTTTTCATTTGAAGCAATATGGATGCCTAAATAATCGTCATAATGATATAGCGTTTATGACCTCATCAAATGAAATCGATTAGAAACTAAATTTACATGAAAATTATAGCCTATAACGCCATTTATAGCTCGTAGTTGAAAACATTTGTATTTAAGGTAATCTTCATGCATAAAAGTTGTTGAAAGATTTTAAAGATAAAAGTCAATTGGTGTGCAAATGCTTTTCAAATTAGAGAATATTATAGAGTGGGATGGTTAAAGGGTGTGGTTAAAGTTAAGAAGTTTTAAGTTTGCTTTCTGTGATGTTTGTATTTCATGTGAAAGAATGCTAAAAGTTTATAGGTTGTTGGTAAATAGGGTATTTGTAGGAACCCAAAAATGGAGTCGGATCCTCTCTGTGCTTTACCCGTTCTAGTCCGTGTATCAAAGTAACTACAACACACAGATATACATCTATTGGATCGTAGTCATCAATAGAAGAAACTTTATTACTTGGAATATTTGCCAAGATGACCTTTAAATCATAGTATGCGCCAGCGTGGCGTTTATTACAAAAGTTATAGGCACGCGGGCCTTACAACCACTACAGGAGGTGGCCACAGTATCGACGGAAAAAACCGTCGATAAAAAACGAACTACCGTCGGGTATACTTAGTATCGACGGTTGGCCATCGAGACGAGGCCGTCGAGACAAGGTCGTCGAGAGAGTCTAGTAGTGTCGACGGCCTGGCCGTCGATACTACTAGTATCGACGGCTAGCTTACAGACAGTCGAGAAATTTCCCCAAGACGCCGTTACCGGCCTGGCTGGCTCTTTCTCGACGGCCATATCTAGCCGTCGAAACTAGAGCTAGCGGGCCCCACAATGCCTACGCCCAGGTGACGTGGACGGAGGGCACATTGTCGACGGTTTCAATGAGCCGTCGGTAAGTTCCCGGCTAGGCAGTGTCGACGGCTGTATAGCGGCCGTCGAGACAGATGCACTGCAAGCAGTATCGACGACCATGCAGTGGTCGTCGAGACAGACTAAGAGCAGAAAAAAATATTTTTTGCATTTTGTTAAAAAAATCACATTTCTGCTGCATTGCCGCTTGCTTGCCTTATGCATATACCGCACCTGCAAACCCAAAATACCCGACAATTCATATATATACCCCTCGTCGCACATATGCGACCACAATTAATCCAAACGACACATCCAAACCACAAAATACGCAAATTAAACATTACCACATATCCACATGCACATATATATCACATCGAAGTCCACAAGCTATCAAATAACAAATCCAAGACAATGTTTCGAACTAAAAGTATGAAAGTCAAAAGTAAAGCAAGCTAGCTACTGATCAGGCCGAGGATCGTTCTCCGGTGGGTTCTCTGGACGATTAGGCGGCAGGGTGAATAACGGCGGGGCGCTCGCATAGAGGTCGGTGACCCAGTTAGGATTTTCCTGGCTCACCAATGTCTCTCCTCCCTCCTGGCCATGGATTTCACCATGAGCCGCTGAACCAGAACCCTGCATGTGTACAAAACAGTTGGTTATTAGTTCGTCACGTTTAAACGATTCGAAACATGAGTTAATGACTTACCGCCTCCGTAACATACAGCAAGCCACCATGTGGGCGAGCTGGGCCCACGTATTCGCCTGGTGGAGTAGTCTGGCTGCCGTAAAGGGTGTAGGGAGCCGGTGTCCATCCACCGTGAAACGGTGGCGGACCCCCATAGAAGGTCGGACCACCAGCAGTACCACTGGGACCAGCCTAAAATTTTATGAACATCTAACTTGTGAATGAAATTGTAATAAACGACATGTGGATAGATATTAAAGGTTTTAAAACAATACCCCGCCCAGTCGAGAGAGAGACTCAAGATAGGCGAACCTCTGCTCGAACTCATATCGTTGCCTCGCCATCTCCGCCTCCTGCCTCTGTCTAGCTTTTTCTTGGGTCCTCAGGCTCTCCCTCATCGCCTGCATCATCTGTCTGCTCTCCTTCTGATCCATCGCCAAGCAGATCCATCACAGAATTGATGTCCTCCTCCTCTAAGCCTAGACGCGAGCGGTACCTAAGCTGAAAAGAAATAAATCCGAATGAACAATGGTTGCCAATCATCTGTGATACTAACAATAAAAAATGTGCGAACTCACCCAAAACTCCCGCCTTTCTCCTCGGCGGCGGTGCTATCCCCATGAGGTGCCACATTATAATCATCCCAAGAGTAAGCGGGATGTTGTGCCCCCTCCTCTCCGACCATGCCAGGATAGTACTGGCGCACGAGGATGCCAAGAGCATTAGCTGGCTGGGTATCAGCCTTGTTGGGGTGGACACATGACAAGTTGCTACAGAGAATAAAAGCAAGTTAGTAGATTTAATTGACAACAAATTAGAGAGTTAGGATATTACTTGTCGCCATCCGGCTCGATCACGATCCGCCCGTGAGGATATCTCGCCGCCTTGGGCTACTTGTTATGCCCCTCTATCGCCCTAGGAGCCCCTCCTGCTAGAGCCCCAATGACCCCAGACTCCTGTGTCAGTGCCAGGTCATCCTAGTCTGGCGTGCCCTCCTGGACCTCCTGGTCAAGGTCGTCGTCCTCGTCCTGCGAGGCGCTCCTCCTGAACTGTCGGCGTGGCATCCTGCATTTTGAAGTAATGTCAGTGCACATATTAGTAATATTAAAACAACAAAATTGAACATAATGACCGAAATGAATACCATCAACTTAGAAGTATGTATCGTCTACATCGAGAAGATCATCGGTCGGCTCGACATCCTCCTCTTCTTGTTGTGCTTGTTGTGTTTGTGGAGCTTGCTGGTTGGGTGGATAGACTTCTTCATTTACGTCGTCATCTATTGTGGCTTCGAGGTTATCTAGTCCATTCCCAATATCAATCACCACATTGCCATTCATACGTTGCTCTTGTACTGGTTGGTGATAATCATCGGTCGTCGGGGTAGCCAATCTTCCAGGCCTTCGAATTTTATACACAACCCACCATGACCGAAGGTCTTCCTCGCCGCGTTTAGTACTACCTTTCATTACTTTTTTACATGGATAAGGCAGATAGTACACTTGCTCAGCCTGGTTGGGAAGGATGAACGGATCGTACCCTTTTAACCTTGACGTGTGGTTAACCTCCACCAAACCTAACTCTGCTCGACGTCTAACCCCTTTAATAGGATCGAACCAAATGCAAAAGAGAACAACCGATAATTCCTTACTTCCCTCGAATACTAATTCAATTATCTCCTCTATTATACCGTAGTATTCCATGCCATATTTCCCGTAGCATAGTACACAACTGTTAATTGATTTTAAATTAGGTTTCGACCTTTCATGAATTGCCGATCTAAAGCGAAACCCGTTGACATCATAAGCTCCGTGCACTTTGACGCTAGTTCTAGGTCCACGCGACAGAATACGCAGATCGTTGTGTACGCTTGCATGAGTCGTGCACTGTTTCATAGAAAATAAGAAATTTAACAAACTATGTAGACAAAATATTCAATTATTAATAACGTTATGAAATCATATACACTTACATGTTTTCAAAACCAAACTATGAAGTTAGGACGTCCAAGTCCGGCACCCTCCTTCATCAACTTTGTTCTTTTCTCCGGACTGGGTTCATTCATTCCTGTCCATTCTCTTTGTATGAACTGATTCTGCATGTCCCCCATTTCTTCCATATTATCGAACAAGTAAAATAGTGCAATCAACCTTTCTTCCTGTGATAACTCTCGTTGTTTACTTTTCTCCACAGGATTGCCTTTCCCACGAAACAATTTTAGATCAGATTGAGGCTTGCTACAAACTGTGTTGTATCTTGGTACCTGAATATTGACATTGTGCTCTCTCACCAAATATTTATTGGAAAAATGGGTTATCTCCTGCATATAGTATGATTCTGCTATCGAACCTTCGACGCGAGCCTTATTTTTCACGTTTGCCCTAACCCCTTTAAGGCAACGCTCCATAGGATACATCCACCTGTACTGAACGGGACCTCCCAACCTGGCTTCGGCGGGCAAATGAATCAGAAGATGCTCCATTGGGTTAAAAAATCCATGAACGAATATTTTCTCAAGTTTACACACAAGCACAACAATCTCCTCTTCGAGCTTAACCATCTCGGACCGCTTTATCTCTTTAGCACATAGTTTTCTATAGAAAAAACTCAATTCCGCAAAAGCTCTCCATACGTCTTCAGGTACGTAACTACGAAACACAACAGGAATGAGATCACGTACAAATATATGAAAGTCATGACTTTTCATGCCGTGTATCTTCCCTTGAGCAACGTTCACACCACGACTAATATTTGATGCGTACCCATCGGAAAACTTCAACTGTCCTTCGATCCACTCGAGAACTTCTTTCCTTTGGGTGACTGTTAGGCAGTACAAAGCCTTAGGCTTTTTAGACAGTCCTTCTATGAAGTTCATTGATGGTCGACTGCATATTTCTGCGCAATTGAGACGTGCTTTCACATTATCCTTTGCTCTTATCAGGGATGTCGATACTGGTCCCAAAGATTGCTTGTCCCACATTCATCTCTTGATGCATGACATCGAAGTTGTGGGGCAATAACAAATCCTCTGCATAAGGTAGCGAGTATAAGCTGCACTTGTGCGTCCAATGGTGAGACACACCGTAACCCTCATAGATTCCATTTCTCCCTTCCACCAACTTTGATTGGAAAGCTTTGATGGCAGCTATGGTCAGTCGCGGATGTTTTTGTCCATTCACAACAGTGTTTCTTCGAAACGCATTCCTCTGTTTTATGAAGGGATGATCTGGCTTCAGGAAAGCACGGTGGCAATCAAACCAACATGCCTTACCCCCGTGTGTTAACTGGAACGCGTTCGTATCATCCATGCAAGCGGGACATGCTAGCTTGCCGTGCGTGCTCCATCCTGAGAATATTCCGTAAGCCGGAAAATCATAAATAGACCACATAAAAGCAGCCCGCATAGGAAAATTGGTATTTGTCTTCCTATCGTACGTGATTGGTCCATTCTCCCATAACACTTTCAGCTCTTCGACCAAAGGTCTAAGTAAAAAATCCAGATTCATTCCAGGATTATTTGGACCAGACACGATGAGGGATAGAAACATGAATTCCTCTTTCATTAAATGTGACGACGGAAGGTTCAGAGGCATAGTGAACACTGGCCAACAGGAATACGACGCAGCGATCCATCGGTGGCAATTGCCAGACGCACATTTCTCGGATCAGCTGCGAAGTCAGGATGTTTATGATCAAAGTTCTTCCACGCGTCCCCGTCTGATGGATGCATCATAAAGTCGCCCTTCGGCCTTTTACCCTCCTTATGCCACCTCATCTGTTGCGCCGTCTCTTCGGTCATGAAACACCGTTCCAAACGTTTCGTCAGCGGGAAGTAACGAAGCACTTTCCTCGCCACACTAGTCTACCTTTTGTTTCCTTGAGCATCCTCTACCTCGACTTATCTTGACTCTCCACATTTATCACAACACTGTTTACCCGCATCATTTTTGTAGTACAGCATACAATGGTTCGGGCAATAGTGTATCTTCTCACATGGCATTCCGAGACCACCTATCAGTTTCTTACACTCGTACCAACTGGAAGGCATCTTGTGCCCTTTCGGAAGGACATCAGACCACAACGATATGAGCTCGTCGAAATAGTTAATAGAGAAATTGTATTTGCACTTAATTGCTAACATGCGAGACACAACAGACAAGAGGGCCACCGTTGTGCTATCATGCAGAGGTTGCTTTGCAGACTCGAGAAGCTCCATGAAGTTAGACAACGTTGTGGGTGGCTTAGCGTCCGAAAAATTATGACCGAAATCATCCATCATATCATTCACCCAATCAATCTCATCGAAACCTTCGTCTGTTGGTGGTGGCGGTGGTGGTGGCTCTGCCAACCAACTCTCCCCATGATAGACCCATCGACGGTACTCGGCCTTGTAGCCATGCGTATACAGGTCTATCTCCATCTGAGTGCGGGTTCTTTTCTTGCAGTTCCCGCAATCAACACACAGACAAGTTACCCGCGTGTTATCGTTTCGAGCATCCTGAAAAGCATGATTCAGGAATATCTCGGTCTTGTCGTACCATTCGTCCGAGTGGTGTCCGTTCCGTTGCCATCCTTCATACATCCAACTCCTGTCTTCTTCCATCTGAGTTGCCAACCATCGTCGCACGAGAGGGTTTTATATTAGGCTTTGGAAGGCTTCTAAACCCACCTACGAACGACCGATCGAGCAGACGTTGCGCTGCAGTACCGGAGGGTTCGAGACGAGATTTCGGCAGCATAACCCTAAGGGTTCTCCTAGTGCAACGATGGCCAGGGAGCCGATAAAAACTCCAAGGCACTTATTTTATGCACAGGAGAACCTCTTAAGGTTATGCCGTCGAAAAACTCATCTTGAACCCTCCGGTACCACAACGCGACGTCTACTCGAACGGTCGTTCGTAGGCTGTCCACTGGGACGCCCATAAGGGGCTCCACTGAACAATTCGGAAACGCGTGTCACATCTCATATTAGAGCAGAACGAATCACCATCCGTGTTCCATACGAGATGTGCCGTTTCCGAACGGGTGACGTACGGCTAGGTGACATCCACTAAACTAATCCACGGACGCTAGCTAATCACACGACAAACAATTTAATATATTTTTTAAAATACATTTCATATTATTGTCCTAAATTATTAATTATATTCTACACTATTTTTCTAAATTTTTAAATATATTTTAAACTATTTTTACAACATTTTTACTATTTTAAAAAA
This sequence comes from Raddia guianensis, assembly GCA_036346415.1. NCBI lineage: Eukaryota > Viridiplantae > Streptophyta > Magnoliopsida > Poales > Poaceae > Raddia > Raddia guianensis. The sequence continues at coordinate 37,941,230 of CM070539.1, forward strand.
TTTATTTATTGTTAATTATGATTATATTATAATTAGTCTCGACTAAACATTACTGGCTGTTGACACTACACTACCAGCATTTGAAAAAAAATAAGCCCGGGAAAGTACCTGGATGTCGTTGCAGAAGACGACGGGGTGACCGACGGAATGGGGCGTCTTGCGCCGAGCTGGAGCGGTGGGGCGTGGAGGCGGCAGCGATCTTTGGAGACGTCGGCGGTGGCGGGAGACGTCGGCGAGGGGAGGCGGCTGGTGGCGGGCGCCGAGACGGCAGCGGGCGGAGGCGTCTGGCGGCGGCGTCGGCGAGATGGCTGCCCGGCGGCGAGGCCGCGCGCGCGGGCGGCGAAAGGTGGCGGCGACGGCGAGATGGCGGCGCGCGGAAAGCGGCGGCGGCGGCGGTGGAAGCGACCAGCGAGATGGCGGAAGCGGCGGCGAGATGGCGGCGGCGGAGGCGGCCCGCCCGGCGGCGTGGGCGTGGTCCGGCGAGAGGTGGGGACGCGGAGCGGCGGCGTGGAGGAGGCGCGGCGCGGCGGCGGGGGGTGGCGGGATCGAGCAAGGCTGGGGAAAACGCTAAGTCGCTGCGCCTTTGGTCCATTTATAACAAGGACAGTGTCGACGTCAAACCCTAGGCCGTCGATACGGACGGCAATTTTTCATTGTATCGACGGCCGTAAAGACACCATCGACACAGTCCTCGTAACGGCCACTTAGTATCGATTGCTTTAATTCGGCCGTCGACACTGCCCTGTCAAATTTCGTAGTATCGACTGTTGAAATATGGCCGTCGACACTAAGCTTGTACCTGACTACGCTGTATCGACGGCATGTGAACCAGCGGTCGACACAGTCGTTGGGGATGCTGTTTTCGATGGTACTATACAAAACCGTCGATACTAACTATCCCGAGGGTTTCCGTTGACTGCCGTCGAGTATTGTCATTCGTACCGACGGCTTTTTACCAAACCGTCGATACTAGTGCTTGTCTCGAGGGCAACCCCCTTAAAGGGCATCAATGGTCAAACCTCTCTATTTAAATTTTATAAATTTCAAAAACCTAATTTCAAATGTTCAAACTGTTCCATGTTGCTTTCTACTAGGAAGTACACATCTAGAAAAAAATGAAATAATTTAGAACTTCCTATAAGGTAACCCCTTTGAAACCAGAAGCTTTCCGGATAAGTTCACCTAGAGTTTTATATTTCATGTGATCAAGGCAACGTCAAACATCCCATTTGAATTTATATTATGTTCATTTCTAAATTCAAATTTATGTTTTTCAAACTATTCAATAATCGATACCCGCATGCCCGCACCCAACTAATTTTTGAATTTTTGACTGCTAAAATTGAAATTCTAAAATTTAAACAGTATTTAGAACATTAATTACAAATCTATATATTTTCAATATTCCTCAATTCAAACATTATAGAAATACCTACATAATAAATTAACAAAATGCACCATTTCTAATTTTTATTAAAAAATCATAGGATTTTTCAACAAAGATTGAAATAAAAGCTAAACAAAAAGGAAATGGAAAAAGTTTATAAAACAAACAGTCTCGACGGCTGTTAATAGACCGTTGATACAGTATATTGTTTCGACGGCTTAACGGTTAGCTGTCGAGACAGTTAGACTCCGTCAAGCCACATAAGCTTCCCGTGGGCCTTCATCAAGCAAACTCGACAGCTGTTTTTTTAGCCGTCGATACTGGTCCCTTTTTTGAGTTGTATCGACGGCTTATATATGGCCGTCGATACTAGGTTACATGTTTCGACTGCTTTATTCTGGCCGTCGAATCAATACTTGGCAGTCGACTCTATTTTCGTTTCCTGTAGTGAACAGCGGAAGACTAAGATACAAGTTCAACTTCAAAAGATCAAAACAAGACTATTCCCACAAGCAAGCTGTACTTAGTGCTCCTAAATGTCGAATAATCTTCCATCTTGAATCCCATTGGCGAAGTCTTCATTCTCGACCCCACCTCGTCAGGGAACATCTTCTTTTAGTGGCAACTTGCTCGTTGGAATGAGCAGCCCTCATGAAAGGCGGGGCGAGTAAGTGAATACTCAAAAGTAAGGCTGACTATGTGCAAGTATGGCTTACAAAGGAAGGGTAAGGTTCTTTCACATAAAGCCATTCTTATAAAGTTTACCCTATGTTTTTGAAACATGGATAACATGGGAACACAAATATTTGAATCATTTAATTTCACAACTTTCGGCGACTGCCGGTTTTTTTCAAAGTGGTTAGTCACGGTTCCCCACTGTGAACCTACACTCCCTCGCTCACAATCCCTTTGTGAGGACAAAACAAAAACACACGACTTGTATCGTGGTTTTCCTTTAAAAACATTTTGAAAACAAAATGTTAAACTACTAGAGAGGCAGCTCCCTGTTGCCTGCCCTTGACCTCGGGCAAGGCTATCATGATAGTAGTACACTTTGCAGAGGTTGCACACTTTACCCATGCGAATCTGCGATGCAATGCCTCCCGTCGGATAACATAGTAATGAGATTTAACCATCTATGACGGGGGATGGAGGTGGCACGATCTTCTGGTTAGATGGATAGCTATGGTTTACTGTCACGATGATCTGAACAACCTGTCTCTACCAACCATGCAGGTGACTAGAAGACCCGACAATCGCTAAACCATCACGACGAAGCGTTATGAAGTGTGCAAGAAACACAAATCAACCAGATGACAAAGATATATTCTTGTGATGCAACCGAAACAAGGTAAACCAACCTAAATTGCAAATATATGTTAAGCACACGCAGTTGGGGTTTTGAACTCGATACTGGTTGGTCAAGTCAACACGAGCGAATTCGAGTTTGTTTCAACATACATGGAAAACTAGACTAAACAAAATCCAGGGATGAACAAAAAGGGCAGTGGCTATAAGTAGGGGACCTATGAAGGCTAAAGGGGGTGTGCTGGTCATGAAGCACGCATCCCCACGGACCCTAGGGTTACATGGGCACAAAGTTGAGATGACGAAGCGCCTGACAACTTTTGTCCATCATCTTGTTTTTGCAATTCCTATTTACACGAATGGAATTTGGCTTTGGGACTAGATCCTTTGGAAAGATCTCGTCACGGGATTGTCCGTGCATACCAAGAACTTCCAAAACGGACATCGTATGTCCTAGTTATGGTCATTTAAAGTTGAACTGCTCTCGGTGGCCGAACTGGACTCGCGAACAATTTGGGCTTTTTGTTTGGCTGGCCTTTGAGCGACGTGGCTTGTGGGAGCTTCGCATATGTTGGAGACGGAGAATCGCCTTTCCTACTTATGCCATCACCGGTGGTGATAGCGCGATATTTGGAGGCTAAAGAGGCCACTCATGTAGCCGACATGACCAAGGTGGAGGTCGATGAAGCCATGTCGATGGAGGCACTGTAGTATACATAGATGATGCCGATGCAGCGGAAGGAGTGTCAAGCATGTTCATATAAGTGATGTCCTCATTAATCTAGCTCTTTGCTGACATTCCAAAGGTTTCCCTGCAGAGCAGGATGACTACTCGTTGGCTATGTTCCCCTCTTGAGACGGAAGAATGATGTCACGAGCTTTAGCACCTTCTCCGCCACGTGGGATGTTCAAAATAAGAGTCTGAAGGGTACTCAGTCAAGGTTGTCCCATTCTAGAACACATGGTCGCACTATAGTATATAGCTCAACTACCTTAAAGAATCGGTCCTTAGGGAATTAATGTGGGTCCTGCACTAGGCCTAAGTATCATGCTTGTTGCACCTGCCTTGCATCCAGCCACCTCCAAAAAGGTTTTGCAAAACGTTTTTATTCCGATAGCACCCACTATTATCTAAACCATTTAAAAACATGACGACAACGATCGTGGGGTCTAAGCATGTAGCTAAACTAACTAATTAGCATTTTTAGTTTTAACATCGTATGCTTTTCAATAAATCTATACAACAATTTCACAAGCGTAGATGTCAAAGGTTAAACACTTGCCTTGGTTTCCGAAATCAATACCGGCTCCTGTTGGATAGGCGACGACAGCGAAATTCGTATCTAGCGTATGAAAAACCATGAATAAATACAATGTGAGAAATAACGAGAAATTATATTAATATATGCAAATGCTCATGAAAAGTTACATAATAGTAAGACTCAAATTTGTAAACAATTTTAAAATTAGATTCTTAATTTTTAAATCTATAGAATTAGAGATATGAAAATATAAAGATTAAATGCTACACGAAAATGATTGAAAATTAAAGTAATTGAGAAAATTATGAAAATTTACAGGAAAGTAGATATGGACCTCAGAAGATCACATAAATTTGTTTGAGATGAATTTGAACATCGAATGAATTTTTGGTGACTATTGGAAGATTGATATTTTTATGCAAAGAATGCATTGACAGGCTGCTAGCTAGCTTTGCTGTGGCTGGCAAGGAAGTCCCGTGAGCGGGTCCAAGTGAAAGTGGCAGTACGCGCAGGAACAAGAGGATGAGAGGGAATATTTTCATCATAGATTAATGCCTACCAAGAACGGCTGTGGTTGATTCCAACCTCGCCAAGGTGGTCGCAGCAGCCAAGCGCTACTAGCTAGGAAACGAGCCTCTTCTATCTCAATAAATCAGTCCAGGTTAGCCACGAACTCGGACTGATAGTGGCATCAGTACCGTTTCATGGCTACGACTAAAAGTACGATTTTTCGTCCATATTAGTCTCGATTCGTATCACGAACCGAAACAAAAGAGCGTTTTGGCAGACGAATATATGACAGCTGCATGGGCACACATGAAGGTAAGCCTACGAACCGGGACTAAAGTCTCGTTCCAGCATACTTCAAAACAATGCATATCCTAGTCTAGTAAATACTTGCGACTGGGTGGGTTGGTTAGAAGGGTGAGTGGGGAGTCCCGTAGTGGCAGGAGGGGGCCCTTTCCCTTGTAGTGAAAAAAACCTCAAGGCCTTAAATCAGCCCAACGACAACCCGTGACGAGGACAGTGGTGGCAGAGCTAGCGCTGGAAGTGATGCGGTGACGAGGGACAGCACGGTCGACCAAGGGTGTGTTTAGTTTAGCCAGCCATCATCGTCCAACATGGGTTTGGAATGAGATATAGTCACGAGGGATGGACGGATGATCTTGGCACTGTTTGGTTTGTTTAATCTGGCATGAATTTGTACAGGTGGTTGTTTTGTGCGTTTGCATGAATGGATGACACTGTCAGCTCATCACACTACGATCGCAAGGGTGGTGATGCGCAAGGGTGGGTGCATCACCGGCTAGGTAACTAAGCATATTTTAATTAAACATGGTAATTAATGATCCCCTAGTTCATCATCTAGCGCTATGCAACACTGCCAGATTTACATGCAAATTAAACAAACTCAGGGCCAACCAAGATAACAATCATAGCACCTCTAAAAGTATGGTAGTTAAAATCTCAAAATAGTGATAAACTACAATGAGCCAGGCTAAGCAACACAATGAATAATGCAATGCCATTAACACTAGTCCTGCAAATTACAACTAAAATGGGCTCTCAGTATCACTGATATCCTTGTTCACTAGTGTTCAGTTCTTAATATCCTTGTTCTTCTGGCACATTTGTTAGAAGTAAAATGAAGAAAAGAAAAGCATGGATCATGAATTTACACATGATTTCTTACTACTGATATATGTGCTTTATGTAATTAGCATGCCAAGTTGAGAAGAGCAACAAAAAAAATAAAGAGGCACCACTACTAATTGGTACACAACACGCTGCTAATTGCAGGAAGTTCAATTAATAAGATGATGTATAATTAAAATGTTCACATTTAGCTAAAGGTAACCTAAAATTCCGAGTTAGAAAAAAAACATTAATCTATTTTGAAAGAACTATTGCCAGATTACTAATTAATCCATATATCATCACTTCAACATTATTTATTGCACCGTGGTATGAACGGCAATCCGGTCTATGCTAATTTGACTACTAAGAACTAATCTTTCACCATCTTGCCAATTCAATTATGCAATAAAAAGACTAGCAAGCTAGATACCATTGTAAAGAGTAGTCTTTTAGAAGAAAAATACTAACTAGCTAAATTACAACAGCAAGGATCTGTGTTTCACCATATTTGAAAGGTTCACTTTTAAGGGTAGAAACATTGTTGACATTGGCCAAACAGCAAAGAAACAAAGTACAGTAGCCACCCGGTTTCAATAAAAACGAATTTGAACTCAAATCAGGAGAGGATACCTACATTACCAAATTAGGAAAGGATAGCCATGTTTCAACATTAATTTTTTTGCACCTAGGTATGATCTGCAATCCATCCTATGCTAGTCTGGCCACAAAGAACTAACTAATCTTTCATCCATGTGGCTCATAATTAAATTCAAGCAGTAATACTTTGTTTTACTAGGATACCATCATGAATTCAAGCTAATCTAGGCGCAAAGATCTAATCTTACATCACAAAGAACATGTAATCTAGTCACAAAGAACTAATCGTACATCACAAAGAACATAGTGATAGTAACAGTATACTTTGCAAGGAGAACAAACACATAGATAATATAGGCTACTCATAATAAAACATTGACCACTACAGTCAATCAAGACCAGTTATTAATAGGCACATTAATATTTCTGGCTAATCAATTACTAATCAAGAAAATGCTTGTATTTCATTATAGAAGCAATTATTTTTTATTAAAACGTTTCACCTAAAGTTATTTCTGGCTATATCCCTCTCACATCTAATAAAATATTTGTAGCAAGATTTTATTTTCCCCTTGTTCATTTCATCTTAGCACCAAGATTTGTTGTGTATCAGTTTGTGATTTTTTTTTAAAAAAAGGGTAATAATCAAAATCATATCATCTAGTACTTGCAACAAGATGAATTCCGGATGAGTTATAACATTACAAAAGGTCTCAGGGCAATAACTCCCATGTATAATAATGCAAGAACAGAACATTGTAATGCATCTAAAATGCAAATCAAATTAGTTAAATTAATTTGCTACATACCTTGTAGCACTAGCCAACTAGTCAAAAGCATATTGTACATTTAGATTAACCCTACAATTTACATGCGGATTAACCCTAGTATTTGCAGCCTGTTAGGAGCATCTACATATTCATCTCATTAACATACTCAGCCCGGCCACAACCAGCTTCCAAAGGTTGTGCCTAAATAATCAATCAAGAAGATGCTTTTGTAAATTTATACAAAGTCGTGTGCTTTCCCCTCTTCATCTGCATGCAGATTCACTTTTGATCTATAGAGGGATAACTAGGGAGAAAGAATCTTTTTGCTTGTACTATATTGAATCTTTTTGCTTTTACTATATTCAACAAGAACAGCACAACAAAATTCCAAAACACAAAAAGAAATTATATTAGAAATTAAGAAAAAAGAAAAAGAACATAAATAAAATTAAGAAGCGCTCACTATGTTTCACTTACCACCGCTTTGAATGGCCAGCTGTTATTCCCTTGATCAGATTTGGGAGAAGCAGTGGAGGTGATCAGGGACAGGGAATGATGATGAGGAGGAGGCATGTGGGGGAGAGGTGGCAGCGGCGGGCCAACGCGAGGTGGTGGTGGTGGCTTTGGGCCATGGTGGCAGTGAGCTGCCAGCGACGGGGAACGAGGAGGAGGTGGCGACATGGCGAGAGGTGATGGAGCGGCAGGCTGACCGGCAACAAGGGAGGAGGAGGAGGCACGAGTTGGAGATTCTTATGCCTATTAGAATTAATCCGCAAGCGCACGGATATCGTAATAACTTTCACCCCAAAGTATTTCAAAAGATCAATTTCCCATGAAGAACGAGAAGAGTCTAGTTTCTAATCTTGACTTGGTCGGATGGATATGGAGGAATGACGAAAGTGGGGTAATATATTTCGGGTCGAGAGGTTTTACTAAAGGTACACACCAGTCAAAAGTATAAGGTTAATCCACACATAATTGCTACTCTGTATCGAAGCTCGGCCAATTCACTACCACCCGCTATCGGTTAGGAACACTCGATGGTTATGATCGCCCCCGATTGGGCTCGACTAGCCAGAGTCTAACGGTGCGGATTCCATAAACTGCCGCACGGATAGCAGGGCTGTCACCACCTACTACCTACCGCTCAACCGTTGAATCATATGTCTACCGGGTACTAACTAGTCTATACACCGTGTCTATACCTAGCAGTACTACGTATCAAGGACGTCAATCGATACACACTCCCACTAAACCTGGCACTAACATCTATTGTGACATCCAAGCAAAGAGATTTAGCACTCAAGATCTATCACGAGCCTAATACTAACAGAGAGACGATGTATAATAAATAAACTTGTTTTATAAATAAAGGATAGGACTAAGTGTTACCAATAGAAGACGAAGCAGAACTCACACCCGAGTTTAACTCTGGAGCTCTAGTAGAAGGATGCCGACACGCCGGCTTCTCCTCAGCACTAACTCTCTTCTCTCACCTACTCTACTTATATATGGGCAGCGTAACGACGCTTTCTGTTCTTCCCACACTTCCCCGTGAGTTGTAAATGAGGAGAGGGGCTTCTTTTATAGCCAACCACAGTGAGTGAGAGTGTGCCACGCAGCGGGACACTTGTCATCTCTTCACCAGCCAAAGGAGGATCCGAGGAGGTATCCAAGGGGGCCGGCCGACCAAGGTGGGTCGGCCGACCCACCTTTTGTGCCTTTCGGCCCTCATATTCGCCTGGGATACTTCTTGTGTGGTGTAGATCATCTCTTGGAGTCGGTATAAGGGTCTTCCATGTGGGGCCATTGATCCTCCTCAATGCAATCTCGTCCTTAGGATCTAACAGACATTAATTGGACGCTTGATATGGCTTTTAGGTGTGCTTTTAGGATCACTATAGAAAACACAGGTTGGTTTGGGACCAAGTGCCGGTTGGCCGACCGGTAATCTTCTCTGGTTCGGGCCCACTTTTGCTCAATTGGTTTCTAAAGACACAAACTTACCAAAACTTGTGAAACTTTTTAGGAAAGGCTCTTGTCTTTGGCGTCGGACGCCAAGACGTCAGGCCGACGCCCGCAATGACGCTGTATTGTGACACTGTGGCATGCAAGGTGGGTCCCACAAGCATTTTTTCTTTTGATGGCCATAATTTTTTACTAGTTGCTCTAATTCACAAACCGTTTGCACCAACGTGTTCCTCGTATTTTTACGAACAAACAAGATATATGTTGCCATATAAATCCACAAATTTACCTGGTAAAACTTGGGTTTCGGTTAGTGAAACTTGGGTTTCATACTCGTTAAACTTTGCCGAACTGTCAAGTTTCATCAAGTTTCAACAGGTTTCATCCAAATTTCTTCAAGTTTCATCAAGTCAATTCAAGTTTCATCAAGTTTCAACAGGTTTCATCTAAGTTTCATCAGGTTACATCGAAGTTTCATCAGCACACGGCAAAGTTTTATCAGCACAAGGCCAAGTTTCGCTACTATAGGTGTAAGTTTCGTAAGTGCCTTCTTCTAGGTTCACATAAAAAAAAATGAAAAAGTGAAAAAAAAATTAAAAAATTTTAAAAGTATTTAAAACGGGTTGCTCTCGATTTTATGAGAATTATGAAATTTATTCCACACATTTTGAACACTGTTTGAATTTTATAGAAAAAACAGAAGTTTAATTGAAAATTTGATCAACTGCACGGCTAACAACTCTGCGCTTGCATTTGATACACACGGGAGCGCGGGCTGCGTCGAATGTGCACGGTGCCGGCGATCGGAAGGACGGCGCTGGTCCGGCGCGGGTGCGTCCAGACGGACGTCTGACGCCTGGCGCTCGCCAACTTTTTAACTTGTACATTTTATGTCCATGTTCCTTCATTTTGGAGCTATGTTGACGGTTGAAAGTGTATGAAAAATTATAAATATTGACCTTCAAGAGCACGTGGGAAGAAACAAAGAGGAGGATGGAACGAGTTCAACTTATTGATTTGCGTCGGATCAAGCCATCCCCTTGTTTCGCTACAGAGAGATGGGACAATGCTGGATGAACCAAAAAATCAACTTATACTAGATCCGACCATCCAAAACTACCCAACCAAACACACCCAAGGGGGCGACGTGGTGAGTTGTGCAAAAGCGCCTTGGCTCCATGGTGAGGTCGGTATGAGCAGAGAATGGCAATGGTGGTAGTGCTCCAGTGGTTCCCCGGCGAGGCTAAAGAGTGGGGAAGCGGAGAGGCCTCGGGGCCATCCTTCGCGTGGGCAGAGACGGTCGGGGACAGCGAGTGGAGGCGTCACGCGGCAGAGGAGCTCAGCAGCGTGGGGAACGACAGGGCGGCGCGGCCGGTGACAGGGAGGAATGGAGAGGTGGCGACAACTCGATTCCAGCAGAAATCACCATGGCGATGACATCGGAGAGTACTAATGTAAGCCTAGGGATGGTAGGGAGGCGGAGGGAGAAGATTTACCGAGGAAACAGAGATGAACCGGTGAAGGAATTGCGAGGAGCTCAATTTCCAGATTTCGGCGAACTCTGCGTCCATCTTCGGCGTCTAATTGCAGAAGCTCCGGTTGTTGAAATGCAATGATCCATGAAGATTCTCCTAGGACGTCCTCTAAGGACTTTGGAAGGTGGGACTTACACGGGCCGAATTAGAGAAAAGACGGCGAACTACGCCGATCTCTTCGGCATCAAATTCTCGTGGCTCCAATTGTCATCTCCTGCGTTTTGAAGGAGAAATGGACTACTCAAGGGATTGTCTAGGACGTCCTTGAACAGAATTGGAAACAAACACTTATACAGGTCGTGTTGATGGGAGACCAAAGGAAGGGGAAGAATTGCCAGCTCTGTGTATAAATAGTGGATACAGATAGGAGTAAGTGATTGCATTAAGATTAGTGGCCCATGGTGATCACTAATTTGAGGTAGAATTAGCTAGCACTAAGCTTTGATGGTCATTCAAGGCAATTAGAGCAATGGGAGGAGTTTATAGTGAGTTATGTGGAGTTTCTAGTGAATTATGGCCATGCACACAGAGTTCGACACTTGCTGCGCCGTGGAGAGAAAGGATGCTGCCTAGAGAAGAGAGGAAATGAGATGCCAGATGAATGACAAGTGGGTCTCAATTGAAGCCGAAGAGAAATTAAATAAATAATAAGACCAAATAAAATAAAATAAATTAACAAAGTAATTATCTTCCATTCTAATAACTATTTATCAAATAAAATATTTGAACAAACTCTAAATATTGTTTTTGCAAAGGTAACCAAATATTTTTTTATTTTTGAAATTTTAACAACTGTAACCTCATGTTACATAGTTGTAGGCAAATAATTTTGAAAACAGATATATAGGTATTATTTTAAGAAAGCATCCAAATATTAATATTTTTTTTTACAAATACAAAAGCCTTCGTTTATAAATCAGAATTAAATTAACTTTTATTTTTAAAGTAACATACTCATTTTCATTTTTAAAATTTTTATACACAAATTTTATTTGGTGCAATGACATGGATGATTTTTATTTTCAAAAAAATGAAGATGTTATATCAAAACAATAGCAAATGAATGCCTGCGCCGATGGGGAAGTGTATGAAGATGAGGACTTCACCGAAAGAGTGTAGGACGCGGATTTTCGAGACGTATAGGAGCACATGCCAACAATGTGCCCGTGGGACATGAGTCTTATTTTGGTTTTGTATAAACAATGTTTCCGCTGTTGCTGGCTTGCATGCCAAAACTCTATAATAAATGTCATGCTGGCTGATACATTACTACAATATTGTTTTAATCGCTACGATTACGATCTAAGTATTGTAAATCTATGTGTTCTAGCTATTTAATTCAGGGACTAGAACAGATAAAGCACAAAGGAGATTCGACTTAATTTTCAGGTCCCCACATAGTTGATATCAAAGCCTAACTGTAGGATGAGCCCTAGGAAAATGGAGCAGTTTAAGGATTTTACCTTATGTATAAATATACTTTATAATTCTTTGTTGTGCATTATCTATTATCATTGTCTTGATTCAGTCCGCTTTATTCATTTAAAAGAGTTTACTAATCTTCTTCTCATCTAAAAATTTGTAGATGTCGGATGTGATCTTCTGCCATGGTGAGAACTCGGTGGGGTCCGTGGAGATTCTGCGAGGCATGACAGAGTTGATGGATTTTCACCACAGGCTAGAGTACACTTGTTTCTGGAAGGCCAACAAGGCGGGACAGATGGTTTGGAGGGTTCACCACCAAGGAGGCTGGTGATCATCCTTCGTCGAGATGTACTTCTGACAGGATAGAGATGGACACCGTCAGGCCGGAGGCAACCTACATTGACTTGGTGCTACTGGCAGGTTGATTCCCTGACCTGTTGGTCAACACTACATATCGCTGGGTCCCAGCGAGAGTGCATGTCACCCCTCAATTTTAACTTATCTTGAGGGTTGACGATCCGGTGCACTAGCCCCTGGATCAGTACACTAGCGTGGAAGACCAAGTAGCCGATACAAGCATACATCGATAGAATAAATTCCCGAATATACATCACAGTGTTGAGCCCATAGGCGACTTTAATAAGGCGGCCCATACACGCCTTAGATTACAAAAGAATAGTTCAGAGTACAGCGGATACCAAATATTCACCAAAAGACTCCCTATCGACTACGGTCCATCAGCGACTGGGCGGCCCTAAGACTCCTCGGGTCCACCATGGTCCTATCCGTCGTCTTCGATACACACGTAAGGGTCATCTTCGACTCCATCGTCTAAGGAAGGTAAGTAGGCGAGCTCAGCGTCATCCAAACGCTGGCTAGTTAACACTTCCCATAATGCATTTAGTGTAGAAAGCTTTATTTGGAGGAGAGGGTTATTTTATTTGCGTAAAGCCAAGTTTATAAAACTTGTGAAAACATCCTAACTAGAAATTAGCTATCTCTTATATTGTTATGAATAAATCGGAGGTTTACATCATAATCATGCATCTCGAACCCCTCTACCAGCCATACACGACAATCAACACACAAATCGACCAACTCTTAATCATAAATCCAACCAGCTTACCCAATCACCTCAATCCATACCAGCTTATACACAATTATCACACAAATCGACCAACCCTCGATCATAAACTCAACCAGCTTACACAATCACCATACCAGCTTATACTTTCCAGATTTTTCTCCTGGTTGCCCCCAACCAATCTTAGTTCTGCCATCCTTCCAGGATTTGGCGAATCCTGTTGCGGACCACACATGCCATGGCGTGATCACCCCAGCATAGTAGGGTTGCCGGCCCTCCCTAGCCGACCGTCACCCTAGGGATGTGTGGCCTTTTTCACCCCAGGTGAAGGCCAATTCCGGTCCCCTATCGAGACCGGTCCCAGAGAGCCTCCATAAAGTGCTCACAACTGGCAATCCACGTCCCGTGCTCCGTGCGATGGCCACGCGTTGTGTTGGAACCATCCCGCAGATGGCAGCGATTCCCCACTACGCGTGTCTATCCGCGCTCCTCCTAGGTAAGCCCCGGGCTAAACCCAGCACTAGGCATCTCGTGCCTTAATCATCCCTCAGGATGTCCAAATCCAACTAGGGGCAACCCACCAACCTTTCTCTACTTCCACGGTCATCGACCACACCACACCACACACTTGGACTTTCCCATCCGACCGACCCAAACTGACCAAGTCCCCACATATCCATACCCACAAGCACAAGCAGCCCAACATGCATCTACCATCCCTAATTGTCACATGTCAAATCATATTGAATGAGAATCATGAATGTCCGGTGAATATCGGTTCACCGTTCCGTGGCGATTAGCTAGAAGATTTGTTAAGCCTAAACCGGTCTAAGCAAGTTTTACCCATTAGGTAGGGTTAAAGTGGTTACCAGACTAATTATAGGCTAACAAGAGCAATGACAATCAAAACAGTCATTAAGGCTAAACAGTTCAAAGCAGGCATGTATAAGTACAACATGATTAACAATTATGCATTCTAAGAAGCATGCATCTTTAGTATTTAAACAACATAGTTTAAGGAAAACTGGGTAATGAACATGATATTAGCGATGATAATCCACACTAGGGAAAGTCGCTGTCTCTCCCTAATACGAATCACATCTAAAGAGTGTTAACTCGCCTTGATCCGGTAGGCGGTCCTTTTCAGCATCCCCAAATCTCCCTTCGGGTTCGTCTACGTCTAAACAAGCCAACAAGCCAATATTTACTCACTAATGCAATGGAAAACATGATGCATGCACGATTTAGGTTAAACCCTCGGCATAAATACCAAGGTCGTTTAGCGAACCCACTTATCGTATGATATGCTATGCAAGACACTTGCATTAATAAATAGTATACTAGCATATCTACATATTAGGCTAATAATCCCCAAAATACGATTTCGTACAATAAGGTCGCAAAAGAGTGATTAGGGTTTCTCGGCAACATGAAATGACGAATATCGAAAGATCCACCTACTAACGAGGAAATGTTTATCGGAGTCGACGATATTCTAAGGCTCCTAAATAATGAGATAAACCTAGGCTATAGTTCTTTATTAATTTATTTTCCCAGAGCATCTCATGGGTGGATTTATTAAAGGAAAGGCTAGATGATTGGTTAATGTTTAATAATAAAAATACCCTTAGGATTGTATTTAAATTAATGTGCAAAAGTAAACTATTCCAGAAATATTAAAGCATTTATCCATCCATAATTTCTAGAAGTCAGTTGGTGTCAAATTCAATAATTGAAACTAACCAACAGATTCCCTAGAGTTAAATTAACTATTTAAATATAAGAAAACCAACAAATTTAACTATCAGTGCCAATTAAATGATTCTATGGATTAACTAGAGTACTAAAAGCATTTCAGTGTGTCCTAAAAATTGTTAAGGCACATATTTATTCAATATCTTTTCTGAAGGTTATTTGGTGTCTAATTCACTAATTGACATAATCAATAATTATGTTCTAATCATATTATTGTTCCCATAAAGGAAAACCTACCATTTTAACCAACAGTGCGAAATTCCCTAATACAGTGACCAATATTATATTTTTATAAAATCAATTGTCGTCTCTAGTATTTACCTTAATTTTTCCAGAATTGTTGCACGCCCCTTTGCTATTTTAAATAAATCTAAACCGAATTCTATAATTAATAAAGGATTAAATCGCTGGAAAAGGCTATAAACGGTTCGGCATCAAACGACGACTACACTCGACATCAAACAACGACTTTGCTAGCATACGGCTCCGACCAAGACAACTACAGCGAGGATGTTCTACCTAGTATTTTAAAATGCTATATTTTATATTTTCTAAAATGCCCTTTATTTACATTTTAAATTAATAAATAAGACCTTAAAATATCCACTTTAATTTGTTTATAGAAATTCCTATAAGTTAATGGCACAATTATATTTTTCCTATGATGTATATTAAATCTAGTATTTTATGTAATTTTTTAACGAATTTTGGAGCTGTTTTGCTATTTTAATTAATAAATACAAAAGTAATTATGTTATTAATTTTATATAAAAATGTATTACTGAAATAGGCAAAGTTATATTTTTATTAGGCTTTATACAGCATCTAGTATCTCACATAAGTTTCCTTAATTTTTGCACGTCTCCTTCTATTTTTAAATAAATAGAAAGCATAAATCAAAACCTGAAATTTACTGCACTCTAACTACTCACCACACAGCGTCACAGCCCATGGCGAGAAACGGCGATTGCGGGAGCTACGGTCCACCGTTTTCAATGTTCTTGGGCTCTACGGGTTCGTCTCGACGGCGCTCTTATAACGGTGCCGGTTACATGGTCTACGGCGGTCGGAGACGGCGGCGCAGCGAGCTACAGCGGCGGCGATACATAGGGTGCACGGCGGCGGCGCTACGGTAAGGCTACGACCAAATTGGACGGTGGGAGAGCATCGGGGAGGGAAGTGGGTGCTTACCGAGAGACGCAGGAGCTCGGATAAGGCTCGAAACGGCATGTCGATGTGAGCTCCCCGGCGGCACCGAAATAGGCCAACGGCGGCGACGATCTCCGCTCATGCACTAGCCAAATTAGAGGGTAAATACTCGTGAGGCCTTAAGTATTCTCAGGAAGGAAGGAATTGAAGAATAGCGAACTGAGGAAGAAGATATCGACGGAGAGATGCTCGCCAAGGGTTTCGGGTCGGCGAGAAATTCCGGCAATATGACGACTCCGGCGACTTCGGCGGCACTTGGTGGTGCTCTTGGTCGAGAGGTCCGCATGGCGAGGTGACAGGACGCGCGGCGCGGCGATTGGACTGGGCGGCACGCGACGTGGTAAAGTGCGGCAGGGGACGGAGCGTTGAGGCGACGCGCGCGGCGCGGCAATTATGGGGGGCATGGGCGGACACGAAGAAGCTTGTGGCTGGCAAAGATGGCGTCTGAGGAGACAAAGTAGGACGTGGCTGAGGGAAAGGCTAGACGGCGGCGGTGCCAGGGCATTGCACGGCTAGGCAGAGAGAGAAAGAGACAGGGAAGTGTGAGAGAGACAGAGACAGAGAAAAGGAGAGAGGGCTACAGTGGTGTGGGGCCCACTTGTCAGATGGAGTTTAAATTCAAGCTAGATTTGAATTTTTGCAAATTTTGTTGAAATCCCCAAATTGGGGTGTTACAGTGGAGGACGAGAAGTCCCGCGCCTACTATGACAGGGAGAGATAGGATCCCCGTCAGTATCTGAAGACCCGAGCTAGGCAGCTAGAGGGGGATGAATAGATGCCACAAATTTTCGACGCTACCGTTTTCACTCAAACCCGAACAACTTAACAATTATGTACACCCATAGCATTCATGACTAATAGTCATACAATATGTGAGAATTTTTTCATTCACAATCCTGATGATTGTCAAGTGTTCAAAAGAGAGATATCAATTCAAATATTGCTTAAGGAAAGAAGATCAAGCCAAATGATCAAAGCCACTTTTAGAGAAACAAAAGCAGATTCTTCAGAATTTGTTCTCACTTGGAGCAGAGAAAAGGTGGTCTTCTGTTGCTCCAAAAATTGTGGCAATTTTTCTCCCTATGAAACCATGAGTCGCGAAGCACTCCACCAAAAATCTTCTAAAAAATCCTTGCACAGAAAATATGAAAAATCAAACACCACGAGCTATCAAGAACTTCGAACATAAAGTTTGAGTCTCGATTTTCACCTCATAGCTCCCAAATGGAGAAACCAGTGGACTTCAAATGGTTACCACATATAGGTATATGAGTCACGCATCATTTTCAACTAGAATCATCCCAAAATGATTTTTCTAAAGTTTTCTAAAAAACTTTTATTGACTACTGCGCGGATAAAAGTTTCTGGACATATTAGCAACAAGTTAAGAACTTGATCTCTTGCCTCTTATATGGTTGCAAAATATTTATCAAATCGTTTAGCAACCTCAAGACATCATAGACCACCAATAACCAGTAAGAAATCATCTAAGTTCTTCTCAAAACAAGAGCTCCAAAAGAAAAAACGAAAATAAGAAAAATAGGAGCAAATCAATACAAGATACTCATGGAGAAGAAAGATTTCATTGCATAGAAGTTGGGTGATTACAAACCACACTCCATATGGTTACAAACACTCTAAGTGTTACCCAAAACACATCCATCTCACCCTCTCTATTTCTGAAATTTTCAGCTCTAGGGCGATGAGGAGGAGGTGCTTCCCTCCCCCTCTATTTATAGCCTAAGGGTGAGATGCCCTAAACCCTAGAGCCCATCTCCACCCTTCATTTGAGGATGAGTGGTGTATAATTCACACACTACAAGACATACTACCGAGAGGAAATATTCTCCACATATTCCTTCGGGAAATATCTTCGCAGCTTTCTCGGTCGCCCGCCCAAGCCTGGGCCCATCGGTCAAATCAACTTCGCCATCAGGTTACCGACACCGCAGCCTCCAGCTGCCTCGGATTCCTTGTCATGGCCAAGCTTCTCGAGTACACCACCTCATGTAATCGCCAGGTCATCGAACCCGGTCGCCTGCACGCCTCCAGACATACCAGCCTCCAGCTGTCCCTGCAAAGCGTCAACCACGTACCTGCCGATACCAGTATCACAGAGGTGAACACACACGAAACCAACACACCTTACCTCACCTACAAGGTTAGTCCATCACAAAATTACCAACATCATAATCCATTCGTGACACCGCAATTAGCAAGCCCTAACACACCACGTGTCAGCTTAACAAATTCCACCAGACCACGTCCGATCAAAACTATTACCTAGACCAAGCTCTGCACAATGGTCCAGTTCTAATTCCACGAAAATTTCCACAAATGCATTATTTAAAATTTCTCAAAACACTTCAAATTCCATCTTGTCGACATATATTCATAATCAAACTGGGGTACCCTCCACATGGGTCTCAACAGTATCACACCAGCTAGCTTCTGAAGTATTTGAATGTTGGGTACTCTTGCAAAACTACAAGCTGAAGAATCCTAATCCAGCAGCCAACAGCCAGCCCTATTGCTCCTACCCCACCTGAATCCCCTTACCCAGAGTATCCCCTAGTTTCGAGACTCTGACTCCCTGGGGTCTCACTACAAATTCTACCATTTCCAAGGGAAAGCATGCTAGGGCATCTACCTCGAATTTGTCGCATCGTGTCCCCCAATGTATTTGATGATGTTATGTTTTCTTACATCATTTGTGAGTGATGTATTGGATCTTTAATGTTGATTTTTTTTAACTTAGATGTTATTTAAACATATTGTTGTCTTTTTCCATGTTATTGGTTTTCTTTATGCATGGATGTTGTAGCTCCTTACTCCTATAGCGCTATTCCCTCTTGTCTTATTTCCAAAAGTCTTGGTCAGATGGGGTCAAGTTCCTAAAGATCCTCAGAATCAACTTCCTTGGGGTCAAGCAAATATCCCCCTGCAGGTGCTCAGAGGAATGTCAATGTCAACCCTGAGGGTGTCCCTCAAGTGTAGTTGCCACCTCCACCTATTCAAGCTCATCAATTTCAACAAATCTTGGGCACGCATCTGCAAGCCTTTCAAGCAGTTTCTCAGAGTCTTAACAACGTAGCTACTCCAGCTCCACCTAAACACCAAGGGCCTCATCCTCATCAATCTAGATTTAATGACTTCATGAGGACCAACCCAAAAGTTTTTGATGGTACCTCTGGCACTTTGTTTGCAAGGATTGGCTGAAAGAGATGGGTAGGAAGTAGCTATGGCTCATTGTGTTCCTCGAGATTATGCTAATTTCGTTGGGCATCAACTCCAAGGCGATGCTGCTGCCTGGTTGGAAAAGTTTTATGAAGTTCAAGAGAATGAAACTGTTATCAATTAGGAGAAGTTTTCATAGGATTTCACTAAAGCTTTCATTTCAAAAGGTATCATAGAAATGAAGAGGCGTGAATTCCATCGCCCCGAGCAGGGTAACATCCTAGTAATGAAGTACTTGAACAAATTTAATCATCTTGCTCGCAATGCTCCAACGGAGGTTGTTCATGCGTCTGACAAGATTGTGAGGTTTCTGGATAGGATGGATCTTGACCTCAAGTCCCTCGTCGCCTCCAATGATTATACTACCTTTCAGCAGATGGTGAATAAGGCTTTGGTTCTAAAGAACAATGAATGTCAATATCAAGAGAAGTGCAAGAGGAAGATTGCTCAGATGAATCACCAAGGTTCTAGCAACTCAAGGCCAAGATTTAACCAGTTCAAGTTCAACGATGGTTTCCCTCAACAACCTGCCAACCGGACCCCTCAAGGCAACAATACCCCTGGAGTCCCAGGAATCAAATAAGTGGGCGACAACAAATCTTAGGATACCCCTTGTTATTCAATCATCGTGGCGATATATGAGAACCTAAAAAGTTTGTCCTAAACAAGAAATAGAAGTTAATGGGGGTAATGTTCCTAGCAAACTTGATAGTTTTGGAGTCTCAAGAAATTTAGGTCATTTTAAGAATGGATTGGTTAGCCAAGTACAATGGTCAAATTGGTTGTGCCAATCGTTTTATCTCGTTGGTTAATGGTGATGGTAAGCCAGTTAGTTTCAAGTTAAACTTCACTGCAAGAGCTGTTAGCTCATCGAATAATCCAACTGGGATAGTGTTGGGTTCGGTTCCAATTGTCAAGGAATTACCTGATGTTTTCCCTTATGAACGGCCCGGAATGCTAGCAAATCGAGACATAGACTTATAATTGAGTTGCTCCAGGGACTGCACCAATAACTCAGCGACCTTATCGGTTGTCCACAAATCTCCTAGTGGAGATGAAAGAGCAACTAGAGCAACTGGAGTACAAAGGTTTTATTCATCCTATTTCTCGCCATGGGGTCCTCCCATAATTTTTGTCAAGAAGAAAGATAAGACCTTAAGAATGTGTGTGGACTATAGGTCTTTGAATGAGGTGACAATCAAAAACAAATATCATTTGCCTAGAATTGATGATTTGTTTGACAAATTGAAAGGAGCTCGTGCGTTCTAAAAAATATACTTAAGCTCTGACTATAATCAACTAAAAATTAGAAGGCAAGACATTGCTAAAACATCATTCACTACTCGGTATGGATTATACGAGTATACCATGATGTCCTTTGGGTTGACAAATGCACAAGCTTATTTCATGAACCTGATGAACAAGGTGCTAATGGAATATTTAGATAAGTTCGTGGTTGTCTTTATAGATGACATAATTATCTATTCCAAAAACGAAGAAGAGCATGAAGAGCATTTGAAGTAGGTATTGGAAAAACTTCGTGAGCACCAGCTCTTCCGTAAGTTCAGTAAATGTGAATTTTGGCTGCAAGAAGTCGCTTTTTCTTGGGCACATTATATTTGCCAGTGGAGTTGTAGTTGACCCTTGTAAGGTCAAGGATGTGCTGGAGTCTGAGGATCGCTAGGCATGGCTGGTTATTACAGAAGATTTATTGAAGTTTTTTCCCGAATCCCAAAACCTTTAACACAGTTGTTAAAGAAGGATCACAAATTTGTTTGGACATCTGCTTGTGAGAGTAGTTTTCAAGGGCTCTTGAAAAGGTTAACCACCGCTTCTATGTTGCTTCTACCGGATATTCACAAGTTAGATGTTGGGTATGTACTCATGCAAGAAGCAGACTGGTGGCCCATGCTTCAAGGCAACTGAAACCCAATGAGGTCAACTACCCTACTCATGATCTTGAACTAGCTGTCGTAGTGCATACTTCAAAAAATTTGGAGGCATTATTGAATTGGCAACACAACAGAGATTTATACTGATCATAAACGCCTAAAGTATATATTTACGCATCCTGACTTGAACATGAGGCAGAGAAGGTGGTTAGAGCTGATAAAAGATTATGATGTGGGAATTCACTTTTACCCAGGTAAAGCAAATGTAGTGGCTGATGCATTGAGCAGAAAGGAATATAGCAATACCCTCATGATTATGAAAAGCCAACCCGAGCTGTATAAAGAATTTAAAAAGCTGAATTTAGGAATATTGGAGCAAGGTTGTGTTAATATGTCGGAATTTCAATCCGCCTTGCCAAGTCAAATCAAGGAAGCCCAAAAAGAGTATAAATAAGTTCAAGAGATCAAGGATATGTTGAGTAAGGGTAAAGCCCCTGGATTCTTGATTGATGCCGAAAGAACCCTGTGGTTTGGAAAGAGAATTTTTGTTCCAATCAATAAAGATCTAAAGTAAGTTATTTTGAAAGAAGCTCATGATTGCAAACTGTCCATGCATCCAAAATGCACCAAGATGTATTCGGATATTAAGGCAGGATACATCTGAATTCGTGGCACTCTGTGACACTTGCAACCGGGTCAAAGCAGAACACTAAAGCTCTGCTGGATTGCTGCGCCCATTAAAAATACAAGAATGAAAGTGGTAAGATATTGGAACGGACTTTATAGTTGCCTTGCTAAGGACTCAAGCAAGTGATGACTCCATTTGGGTGATAGTCAATCGGTTAACAAAGTCAGCGCATTTCATACCAGTTAAAACCACATATTCGGGAGATAAGCTAGCAGAGTTGTATATTGCCCGGATTCTATGCCTTCTTGGAGTTCTGAAGAAAATTGTTCCTAATCTAGGAACTCAGTTTACGCCAAAGTTTTGGGAAAATTTGTTGTCGGTGCAACGTGCACTGGGGTTTGCTCCCTTCACTTAATTAGCAGCAGCTTGGCGCACGGCGGCTTGGTGCCACGGGCGAGTAGGCCATGCGGAGGCTCGGTGTCGATCTGACAACTCCAGAAGGTGGCGTCCTGCCAACGGATGGGCTTCGGGCCCCACTTGGCAGGCGCGCCCGAGTGGAGGAGGGAGCTTATCATAAAAGGCTCGTCTCCACTTAGCGTATCGGATGCATTAAATGTGGCGATTCAGCATGGGAGGTAGAGGATTGATGATTGAAGTCACTGTGGCTCTGGCCGAAGCACTGTAGCGGTCATTCTGCCGCTACGCTCATCCATCGGACCAACGCTCACAATCTGGCTGACTGTCTGGTTGTGAGTAATCTGGTGGACCAGCGAATGCAAGAGCGCAGGCCACCGAAGGACGACAAGGACAAGGATCCCGCGCAGTTGGGTTTTTAGTTGGCGGAGCATGAGGTGGCGTACATCCATGGTAGCTCGGCCATGTACCCCTGCAATAAAGCTGCTTATGAAAGAGGTGTGCGCCATCACGCCAAGTGAGGGGTCGAGGATGCAGCTGAGGTGATCGGAGGAGCCGATCACCTTCAGTCTGGCCGACCACCCCGAGAGCACCGCGGGCCTGGGACATCTCCCAATTGGGGTGTCGCCCACGGGGTCGACTAGTGGCTAATAGGGGGTCACGTCGGCGATGAATTTGTTACGGGGTGATGCGCAAGAACCAAGCCAGATGGTAACACAAGACAGGGATTTATACAGGTTCGGGCCCTTAACACGGATGCAATACCCTAGTCCTGTGCTCTGGGATTATGTTTCTGCGGGAATTTGCAGATGACGGAGATGTCTATGTTGATGCAGCTATCCGATGTGGTATACACGTGTCATGATGATGATCATTTGCTCTATGCCCCCTACCCCTCCCTTTATATAGTGCAGGGGAGATGGGGTTAAATGGTTCTATCCAGTTTATTGTACCAAATTCAGTTATACCGGTGCATGATATGTTAGTATGAATCTCCTAATTACATGGAGCCAGACTCTATCCTTAGAAGCATCCTTGGTGATCAAGTCTTACGTAACCCAAGTGGTCTCTATCTCGATCTAGCCGACTTGAGTCGCCCCCTATCTGCCTCCTCATGGGCCTTCTAGAGGATACCCGGGGCCCATGTAGTCCACAGTAGCCCCCGAGTGCTTTACGATCGAATCGGATGTCCGGCCGACTGGTCTCGTCAAAGTCTCCTGTAATATGAAAAGAGATTGTAAAGAGCTCAATAAATCTTAAATCCTTGGTGTTGAAAGCAACGCCTGGCTCGATAATATCGAAAATCCAGCCTTTGGGCCTGTTTGGCACGTTACCTCAACGGGCAAATTCAGCTACTTGACACCCATTCTCGCATTGCGAAAGCAGCAACCGGCTCATCATGGAGCGTGCCTTAAGCCACGCAATCATAGCTTCCGTCTTGCGGCATGCTATGAGTCATGCATTTTAGGAATGTAAGGCGTCAGACGTCTAGCCTTGTCTTGCAAAAACTAGCACTCGGCCTGGCATGGGGCATGTCTTTCAGCCGAGTGGTAGCTGTCCCAACTGGAGAAGGGATCAACTATCAGCCTACCTAAAGGTGTACCGATTGGATACAGTTTAGCCGAGAGGTATTTGTATTCGGGTAGTAGTATACAACTAGTGACCTTTTAAAAAGGCATACGTTTGAAACAGTACCCAAATTTCACCAGCACCCAACCTTGAACATGCAAAGTCAACTAGTGACCCAACATGGGGTATGTCGTCAAATATTTTTCAATGTGACGCTTCCAGTCATTTCCCTCAAGGGTATACCGAGACCGAATTAGGCTCGATGTTAACTTGTCACCACCGTTAGTGGCGCACTGTTAAGAAAGCTTGTCAAGGGGGTTGCCTTTTGCTCATTTGGCTCAAGCCCGTTTTAGGGAAGGCGAAGAGTTTTTGCGCCCTTCTCACACAGCCGAAGTATCACGTGCTTCTGTCGGGAAACACAACCGCACCCACTTTCGTCCCATCGTCATGATGGTTTTACTGTGTTCTGAACGGATAGCGAGGTGCGTCTCTTGAACTTCTTTGTTTATATAAAAAAAATCCCAAATGCAGCGCACTATGCCTCATTCAGTCTTCAATTCTTCTTTCTTCTCTGAGCTTCTTCCTCCCTTTTGCAAGGCGCAATGGCAGGACAGGGCGAGCAGGTGGATCCGTGGGCATCCGCCTGCGCCGAGTATTAAGCTCGCATCACTGCTGCCGAAGCTGCTACGGCCGCCGAATGGCAGTGGTGGCGGTGGCAATACGCGGAGCGAACCGCCCAAAGAGCCATTAGAGTCTTGGTTCATGGCCACCCGCGGCTCTTCCCAACACGCACTCCCTGAAGGACACACTGGTTGCCTCCTTTCTCAACATGAAGTGGCCGTCGGAGTAGTCGTTTTTCTTTTTCTTTCGCTTCTCCGTGAGCCAACTGAAAGGATCACTATGCTGCCTAGAGGGGGGTGAATAGGCAAATAAAACGAAATTGCGGAATTATTAAACTTGATACAGTGACCAGTCGGTCGGATGTTTCGATGCAGGTCGGATGTTCCGATATGGTCCAGTAACCCCTGCGTCGGATGTTCTGATTTGGGTCGGATGTTCCGACGGCGTCGGATGTTCGCGTCGGATGTTCCTATCCTGGGTATTCTGGATTTGTCGAAAACCTGCAGTAAACTTATTTCTCGCAAAACTAAGATTAGATCTACTCAAGAATACTTAGAACAAACCAAAGCAATAGTAAAAACAACCAAACAAGATTAAGACAAAAAAACATAGCGATTTTTGTTTACCGATGTTCGGATCTTTGAAGGGAGATCCTACTCACCGTTTGGGAAGGCACAAAGCCCGGATCACCAAGACTCTAATCCCCTTACCGATGAAGCACACAGCACTCACCAGCGATCACTAGTTGAATCCTTTTCCTTGCGAAGGTAGATTCACACCTTCACAAACTCCGGAGGCACGCCACACAAAGATCGGCGACTCACCGGCGACACCTAGCCGTCTAGGATCCCTTCAAGCCTCCAAGAGTAACAAACGCGATGAAGAAATTCAGGAATTGCTATGTGCTCAAATTGGACAACTCTAATTTGTGAAGCACTTGGGTGCCTTGATCTCTCTAGATCAAGATCTCACAAGATGAACAAGAGAAAGACAAGGCTAGGGTTTTTGAGAAAGATGATGGAGAATATGAATTAGGCTCAAATCAGGTTGTAATCAGAGTGAGTAACCTTTGGTAGGTATTAGAGACGGCCTTAAATAGGGAATCCCGAAAACTAGCCGTTGCAGCAGTTAATCACGCGTCAGATGTTCAGACCCCGTCGGATGTTCCGACCGAAGTTCCGATGGACCCCTTACTGGATGGCATGAAAAACTGGCAAACATGATTACCATCGGATGTTTCGATCCTCGTCGGATGTTCTGATGGCACAGGTTCTGTATAGGGTGTATTTTGAGTGGAAAACTCACACGAACATCGAGATACCTATTTTGAGCACTTAGAAACCTTTATAAGCTTCTCCATTGCATGCCTCTTTATAGTACGGCATCCCTAGGCCTCAATAAATAAAGATTTACAAATAAATACTAGTCTTGATGCCTTCTTGCAATATATCCACTTTTGAGGGGTACACCATCACATGTAAACATGTACCTCATGGATTTAACCTATATAACATCTGTGCACTTTTCTCCAGTAGAAATATTAGCTCTATAATTGTTACTCATTAATCACCAAAATCACTTAGGGGCCTAGATGCACGAGATGCTTCTTGATGTCTTGAATCTGCTTTCGGTTGTCGCGAAGACGCACAATGGATTTTTGAACCCGATCATTTGTCTTGCGGCACATGCAGAAGATAGATTTCAGCATTTTCTTGATAGAGCCTCCAGAAGATGATGGGCTAGACCGAGCTGAAGACGGTTCCGCCGCAGAGGATGGACCCACGCTACCACAAGGAGCAGAAGAAGGCCCCGCGCAATCACGAGTAGTCGAACCCCTCTTGGGTGGAGTCGCAAAAGTCCCGCTAGGAGAAGCTAGTCCACGGGTGGTGACAAGGTAGGGAGTGTGCTTCACATCCAGTACAAACTTGAGACCAGTAACATGAATGATCATGCTCATCAGATAAGGAGCATAGGGACAGCTCCTCTTTGGATCACAAGCACTGATCTTGATCTCACACCAGATGAAATCCAAAATATCAAAGGGACGTTCTCACAGCCCAATCTTCATCAGAAGGTTGCGAGAATAGGAGAAAACATGAGAGGCGTCACCTTTCTTGGGACAAAGGGTCTTGCGAAGAATGCGATTGAGCACTTGATAGAAGGGCTTCATGGTGTCAGTTGCTCCAGCCTTAGTTGGAATAGGCCCATCATACGAGAACTTCAGTTCAGGATTCTTTAGAACATCCACATCATGGAGCTCCTCCATGTTGCCTCTAGTGGACAGCTTCAGGTGCTGGCCAAACTACCTCTTCGAGAAGTTGAACCAAACTCCGTCGCACATAAACCAGAAGAAGTCGCCAGCAGCACCCCCAGCAAAGTACAATGAAGCAAAGAACTGACAAATAACTTCATCGTTCCAATCATGCTGAAAGCTCAAGATGTCAGTCAATCCCATGGTGTCACAAGCAGAGATGACCTCATTGATGACTGGATTCTTTGACAGTGCCATGCCTTCCTAATCAATGAATTGCATGCGCATGACAGGATTCTTCTTTTTCACAAAAGCAACATCATGGAAATCTTGATGAAAGAAGTTCCAAAATCTTTCATCAGTCCCTTCTTCCTTCTCATAACGAAGAGGATCTTCACATCTGGTGTGTTGGATCTCCTTGACATCCGCGACATAAAAGCCGAAGATCTTCGGAGTGACATTGCGAGCAAATGTCCTTGCTGTCTTTTTGATCATCAATGGACCAATGGTATCATGAATATTTGCCCGCTTCCACCGAGCCAATCGCTCATGGAACAACGAAGGATCCTCATTGGGCTCGGCTGAAGGACGAGCGACAGTTGAACTTGAGGTTCGTTGCCGCTTAGAAGAAGACATCTGTAAGATATATATGATGGAATCAAAGAATTGAAGGAGAAATGCTCAAATCCGACCGAGTCAGTGAGTACCACGTCGGAACATCCGACGGGTACAGCACAGCTCGAAATAGGGTTTGTCACATCTCGCACCAAAACGACGAATCCGAGGCAACAACGGGTGGAAAATACTACTATGAACAATATAGAAGCATATTTAGCCTCGAACTCAAACTAAAATGGCGCACATTGCATGTTCTAGGAGATTTCAAGATTTGGAGCTTTACCTTCAATGGAGGAGGAAGGAGACGAGCAGGGAGGAGGTGGATGCAGAGGAGAGGCAGCAGGTCGCAAGATCCGCCGCCGTACGGTCCACCGCCGCCGCCGGAAGATCTGCTGCCGCCGGAACTCCTTTGCCGCCGCCGCCCAAAAGGAGAGAGAGAGGAGGTAAAAGCTTAGGGTAAAACCCGTGGGGTAAAAGGAGGAACAGGGCCCACGCGGTTAAAAGGAAAGACAAGTCACAGATCTGGGCCGAGTCGAAAGATCTGACGGAAGGTCCGACGGACCCCTCGCTGGACAGCATCGGAGGTTCCGACGCCGGTCGGAACATGCGACGAACCCCTCGCTCGATCACATTGGAAGTTCCGATGCCGAGCAGAACATCCGATCCCCTCTTGCTGGATTTGAAAGAATTAGACTCCAGACACCTCGAGAATAGATAAGATCGCTCCGAGAGAATAGAGGGGAGTTCTAAGAAATGAATTTACCTATAAATGACCCGTAAGCATATCAATCAATCAAACTAAGGTCATCCGTAAATAAATAGGATATGAATATCCGAAGATCCAAATCAAACAATTTATTTATAGACCTATATAACTATAGTAAAATAGATAACAAGATAAAGTAAAACCTTTTCAATCACCAAACAATGTGTGCAAAAAGTCAAGCAACATTCCAAGAGTCAAGGATATTCAATTCACTCCGCAACTCACAGAATTTTCTCTCATCAAGGGGTTTGGTGAAAATATCAGCTAGTTGATTTTCGGTTCTCACATGGGTAATATCGATATCACCATTGGTTGAATGGCCTCTTAAGAAGTGGTGGTGAATATCAATATGTTTGGTTCGGGAGTGTTGAATAGGATTGTTGGTTATTTTTATGGCACTCTCATTGTCACACAAAAGTGGGATGTGTTTGAGGTTAAGGCCATAATCTCTCAGTGTTTGCCTCATCCAAAGTAGTTAAGCACAACAATGTCCTACGGCAATATATTCAGCTTCGGCTGTGGATAGGGCAACGGAATATTGTTTCTTGGACGCCCATAAAACGAGCGACCTTCCAAGTAATTGGCAAGTACTGGAGGTACTCTTCCTATCCACTTTACAATCGGCATAATTTGCATCCGAATAGCCGATTAGGTCAAATTTTGACCCTCTAGGATACCAAAGGCCAAAGTTGAAAGTGTGTATCAAATATCTCAAGATTCTCTTGGCTGCCACTAAATGACAATCCTTGGGTGCAGCTTGAAATCTTGCACACATTCACACACTAAGCATAATATTAGACCTAGATGCACAAAGATAAAGCAGAGAGCCAATGATAGAACGATATACCTTTTGATTGGCGTCCTTACCATTTACATTTAAATCAAGATGACCATTTGTTGGCATAGGAGTCTTGATTGGCTTGGCGTCGCTAATTTCAAACTTCTTAAGCATATCTTTCACATACTTTGATTGGCTAATGAAAGTCCCTTCCTTCATTTGTTTTACTTGTAGTCCAAGGAAGAACTTCAACTCTCCCATCACAAACATCTCAAATCGTTTAGTCATTAAGCGACTAAACTCTTCGCAAAAACTCTCATTAGTAGATCCAAATATAATATCATCAACATAAATTTGACATACAAAGATATCACCATCTACTAGCTTAGTAAAGAGTGTAGGATCAGATTTACCCATTTTAAAATCTTTTCTCACCAAAAAATCCTTCAGGCACTCATACCATGCACGAGGTGCTTGTTTCAACTCAGAAAGCGCCTTGTTGTGTTTGTAGACATGATTTGGACACTTTGTGTCTTTGAAACCCGGTGGTTGCTCAACGTAGACAAGCTCGAATAGTGGACCATTAAGAAAAGCGCTCTTGACATCTATTTGCCACAACTTAAAACCATGGTGAGTAGCAAAAGCAATTAAAATTCTAATAGCATCTACTCTTACTACGGTAGCGTAAGTTTCAGCACAATCCAAACCTTCGATTTGCGTGAAGCCTTGTGCAACCAACCGTGCTTTGTTTCTTGTCACTATACCATGTTCGTCTTGTTTGTTGCGGAAGACCCATTTTGTATCAATGATATTTTGCTTCGATCTTTCCACCAACTACCATACTTCATTCATAGTGAAGTTGTGCAACTCCTCTTGCATAGCAATAATCCAATCGGGATCCTTGATAGCTTGATCTATATTTAGTTGCTCAAGAGAGGAGACAAACGAGTAAAATGCATAAAAATTTGAAAGGCGAGATCTAGTGGTTACTCCCTTGTTCATATCTCCAATGATGCTTTCGACGGGATGATCTCGTTGAACACTTTGACGAACTCTTGGACGTGCATTTGGTGGGTTAGGATCTTCATCATCACATTCAGTTGACTTGTCACTCTTATCTTCTTGAATGATTGTTGGAGATTCGACTTGAATTGATGAAAGAGATAAATCATCATCTTCAACACCTTCTTGTGGTTTGACGTCACCGATAGCCATTTTCTTGATAGCTTCACTTTGTGGATCTTCTTCATCTAGCACATGTTGATCAACTTGCTCTACTTGAGAGCCGTTAGTCTCATCAAATGTTACGTCACGCGAGATTTCAACCACACCGGAGGTATTGTTGAAAACTCGGTACGCATAGGCATTTGATCCATACCCAAGCAAAAAGCCTTCATCAACTTTAGGAGCAAACTTAGAGCTTCTAGATCTCTTATTCAAAATATAACACTTACTGCCAAAGACTCTGAAGTATAAAATATTTGGCTTGTTACCAGTAAGGAGCTCATACGAAGTTTTCTTCAGTAACTTGTGGAAATAGAGTCGGTTGATGGCTTGACAGGCGGTGTTCTCAGCTTCCGCCAATAAATGTCCGAAACCTTGTATTCATTCAGCATGGTTCTCGCCATCTCGATGAGGGTTCGATTCTTCCTCTCGACCACCCCGTTTTATTGAGGGGAGTAGGGAGCCGAGAACTCGTGCTTAATACCTTCCTCATCAAGATATTCTTCAACATCGGTGTTTTTGAATTTCTTCCCATTGTCACTTCGAATCTTCTTAATTTTCACTTCATACTCGTTTTGAGATCTTCTCATAAACTTTTTAATATTCCTTTTGCTTCTGTCTTATCATGTAAAAAGAATACCCACGTGAAGCGTGAAAAATTATAAACAATAACAAGACCATATTTGTTACCTCCTATACTTATGTATGCAATCGGTTCAAAGAGATCCATATGAACTAGCTGTAAAGGTCTTGTTGTGGTCATCACGTTCTTTGAAGGATGGGGTGCTCCAACTTATTTTTCCGCTTGACATGCGCTACAAGGCCTGTTTTTCTTAAACTTCACATTTGTTAGTCCAATGATGTGATTCCCTTTCGAGAGTTTGTGAAGATTTCTCATACCAACATGGGCTAGTCGACGATGTCAAAACCAACCCATGCTAAATTTAGCCAGTAGGCATATTCCAGGGCTAGGTCTATCCGTGGTGAAGTCCACAAGATAAAGCTTTCTTTTTCGATGACCCTTAAAGGTTATTAAACCATCACTCCTTCGAACGACATTCACACCATCACAAGAAAAGATACAATCATAACCGGTAGCACAGAATTGTTGTACCGATAATAGATTGTATTTCAATGAATCGACAAGTAAGACATTTGTAGGAAAAAAATTTACAAAAATAGCAATCTTACCAAGACCTAGTACATCACCTTTACTATCATCTCTAAAAGTAATGCTCTCACTTAGTTGATTGTAGCGATTAATTTGAGAGAACATTCTCTTCTCTCCGGTCATATGATGAGTGCAACCGCTGTCGAGTACCCAACTAGGGCCACCGGAGAAATATTCCTACAAAGTTCAAACTTTAGTCTTAGGTACCCAAATTTGATTGGGTCCTTTGAGGTTAGTCACAAGAGCCTTGGGACCCAAATGGATCTCATCAAAGGTGCATTAGTACGCTTCGGTCCAACATGATAAGCAAGCACTCTACCAAAATTATTCCTTTTAAGAATGTAAGAGGCATTAAAAGTAGAGTGAGAAATGTGAGCCTTTGAGCTTTGCTCTCTCACAAAAAGGACTGGCTTAGTGACCGGAGTCACCACAACTTGTGCTTTCTTGCCCTTCGGTGGAACATAGCCAAGTCCGGCCTTTTTGAAATTTTCTCTTCTCTTGTCTAGTATCTTATCAAGTCCCTTACTCGACTTGTAAGATCTTTGAATACCATCTTCAATTAGACCCTTCAACTTTTCATTCTCACCAGCAAGATCTTGCAAAGTAGCAAAATTTGTTGCACACGCATTTACATCCACATTGTAGCACCTTGCACAACCATTGCTTGTGGAGGGAGATAAGTCACAAGTTGCATTTGAAAGAGTAGAGGTGCTCTTCAAAAGATCATCAAACTTCACTCTAAGAGTCTCATGTACTTCCTTGGCACAAATGAGTTCTTCTTTGAGTAAAGAGTTGTTAATTTTAAGAGAGCTTGTTTTGGATTTGATCTCAGAAAATTCTTTGGTCATTTCCTCAACCCTCTTCTTTTCCAATGCAAGTTCCTTCTCAAGTTGGAGGTTTCTCTCCTTTTCAAGAATGAGCAAGTCTTCTCCTTTCTCAAAAGATCCTCTTGTTGCTCAACCCTCTACATGAGCTCGGTCAGCTTACCTGTCGGGGATAAAATCACGGCCCATTGCCATGGCCCACTCCCTGACGGTCCAATCGAACAGCCTACTAGGGCCCAGCTCCCTGGAAGGTTCCATCAGGCCCATGTGTATCCTGCCGAACAGCTTCTTAGTCGACGCGGGCGTGAACGACCTAGGATTCTGTTTGAGTCCGACTCGAACAAGAGTTACTGCAGACGGCTACGTGAAGACCGGACGTGGTTTCCGGATTGGAATAGAAGTCGTGATCCCCAAGACTAGGGTATGCCTTATACGCCTCGGGATATATTCGGCATGTCGAGTTAGATTCACGTACTCGTAGTTAGCCCGCCCGATATTCCTTGATGGAGGTCGGTTTGCTCGGCACTATATAAACAAGGCCCTACGGCGTGTAGAGGGGCCCCGGCACTTGATCTTCGCATTGTCGCGCCTGTACACACATAATCTCGCCGAGACTTGTTCGTCTCGCCGAGGCTACCTCTTGTATTCATCTCGATATATAAGAAAATTTGGGCGTGGGGCTATTATCTCTCCGAGAGGCTGAACCAGGATAAAACCCACATCTCCTGTTCGTTGTTGTTCGTGGTTGTTCGGCGTGTCTCCTATCTCACTTTCAAAGAACCTTAGCGACTTGAGATCGTTATCTCAACCGTCGACAGCTGGCGCCGTCCGTGGGGAGACGCAGATCGAGCATGTCGAACTCTATCAGCGATCAGGAGATTCTCCCTGAGGACTACGGCTCAGAAGGGCAGGATGTCTCTTCCCCTGCCAGATCGGATCAATCCCTTCGATCTTGTTTGCCTTCCAGATCTGGTTCCCAGCTTCGTGCTCGGGGACTGGATCAACCTCGCGCCGGGCAGCTCTTCACCCGGAGCGCGCGTCTGGTCCCCGCGACGAGCTCCGTGCTCGGGGGCTGGACCTCTTCGCGCCGGGTAGCTCTTCGCCGGGCGCGTCTGATCCCATGACGAGCTCCGTGCTCGAAATTTGGATCTCTTTGCGCCGGGCAGCTCTTCGCCCGGAGCGCGCGTCTGGTCCCCGCGACGAGCTCCGTGCTCGAAATTTGGATCACTTCGCCGGGCAGCTCGCCGCCCGCGCGTCTGGTCCCCGCGACGAGCTCCGTGCTCGGGGACTGGATCAAAACTCCTTCCAGATCCCGGGGCTGTTCGCCTGGCAGTGGATGACGGGAGAGAGCTGACCAGCACTTGGAACATCGACCAGCTTCGTAAGTTCCTCGTGTAGGTCTTTCGGTTCCTAGCTTTGCGCTTTTTCTCAAATTTCGCGCCTTAGTTCGTTCAAGTCTCTCGGGCTGCCATGTAAAGTTTAACCCATTGAACGGTGAATGTTCGCGGCCCCCTGTGGTCCTTGTCACCACTCGTCTTCTCAGACTACTCTTTCTCTCTGGTAACACTTGATGGCTGCCCGGTCTTGCGAACTCTTGGCTCCGCAATCTTAAGGGTTTTCCCTGCCCGTATCTTGTTTTAACAAGTTCCTAAACTCAGAGTTGCGTAACACGGCATGCAGCCTCGCGGCAAAGCCTGCTCTCGTAAGCCCTCCGCGGCAGAGGCACTTTCCTTGTTCGCTTACCTTGGAATCGCCTAACTTACGTTAACGGCGGTTCACGAGCGAGTCGATCGAGAATACGGTGTCGCTCTAACTCTCTACGCACGTGCTTGAAGTCGCAAGTTCAGGTCTTCATGCATCGTCCGTCACGGGCTAGCGTCGCTCTTTCTCTTGTGCACTGTTCGAGTTCGCAAACTCAGGTCCTCGGCGGTACAACGCAGAAGTGGGAGTTAGGCTAAGCGTTCTACGGTTTTCTTAAAACTTTCTAGCGTTGTTCGCCTTGCTCTTGGTTTCTGTTCGTCCTTGTCTTTTCTTTGCTTTTTTGCGAGGAAATTTGCTCGGTCGACTTCGCTCGATTCAAGCGCAGCTTCGGCGGTCTTAATTTGCTCGGCCAGCTCCTCGGAGGATCGCCTCTCCTCGGTCGATTGGGACTCGAGCGAATTTCGGCAACCCGGTGCGTTTTCAGTTTTCAGTTCCTTTCCTTAGCGTTGGTTTTCCAAAACCTCGTTGGTCTTCGCCCGTGGCGCTCCCAGCGTCGAGCATGTCTTTTATCGCAGCGACACATGCGGCTCCGGTTAACGGCGGTGCACCACCAATGGAGTTACGCCCACCGTAAGCCGATTCTCGCCATAGCGGGCATGCCCACCATAAGCCGATTCTCGCCATAGCGGGCACTCCTAGCGCTGGTTTCGCACCGCCGAGGCGACACCTGTATTGCACGGGTCCATGCCGGATAACATTTCGTCTCGCCGTTTTGCTGCGGCTAAGGTCTCGTCGCCTTTCCTGGTTAGCGGTCTTAGCCACAGCAGGGCTGCACTTGCCCGCACACGTCTTTTTTATCCATGCTACGTCCTTCCTTGCACGGTAATCCGGAGCAATGCACCACCAAAGGAGTCTTGCCCATCGTAGTCGATTCATCGCAGCGGGCACTCCTAGCGTCGGTTCGCATTCACGAGGTGACACTAACGCTTCTCGGGGCGTATACGGAAAAATTATGTCTTGTGCGGGTAGGTAAATCTTTGCATGTTTTCCAAAACTCGCTTTGCTCTTCTTAGAGCCTGTTCTTGCTTTCTTTTTCCCCTTGCTGGCTCGTTTCTTGTTTGTCTTCTGCGGAAATGCAGAACGAGGAGGCGTTAGACTCGATGATAGTCACGGCGAGGTTCGTGCTTCCCACCAAAACTGATGTCTGCATCCCTCTCTTCCCGGGTTTGCTCCGCGCATGCCCAGGGACTGATTCACTTCGCTCGCGTATGGTTTCTTGCCTTTGCCAGGTACTGACCTTCACAGTTCGGCTAAGTCAAGGTAGTGTGCCACCAACGGAGTCCTGCCCACCGTAAGCCGATTCTCATCGCAACGGGCACTCCAAGCGTCGATTCTGCACTTGCCAAGACAACGCCAACGCTGTCGCAAGGAATACGTCATGGGTAAAGCGTTGATTTCACACGTTCTCTTGCGGCTCTGACTGCATCGGGCTGTGATTCACCTCGCACCGGGCAGCTCTTCGCCCGGAGCGCGCATCTGGTCCCCGCGACGAGCTCCGTGCTCGGGAGCTGGATCACCTCGCACCGGGCAGCTCCTCGCCCGGAGCGCGGGCTCCTACCGGGTACGTCTTCGCCTGGTCGCACTTTCTGGTTCCTTTAACGAGCTCCGTGCTCGGGGACTAGATCTCCTTACTTGGTTCCTTTGGCGAGCTCTACGCTCGGGGACTGGGTCACCTTTCCCATTCGTATGCATTGTCTGCTCCTAGCACACGATCTATGTCTGGAGGCACATCACCTTCGCTCATGAGCACAACGTTCGCTCGCGAGCGCAATCTCTATTTCCTCGGGCAAGTTTTAGCCCGAGAGATGATTCCCCTGTTTTCGATTCATGCTTTCCTAGGTATCTTCATACCTGGATGCAGCAACACGAGTCCATCTTGCGATTTGCTATGTTCATTCTCCCGGAAGATCTGATCTTACCGGATGCGGTGGTATGCTCTTCACTACTAAGAATCCAATTCCTCCTTGATGACGTTCAGCATCGAAGAGATGATTCACCTCACTTCTTTCGATTTCTGTATCGACGGCTGGGTACTCTGCTCGGACAGATGTCGTACCCTGTTCGACGCAACAGAGTTGCTCGGCGCCGGGCGGGTTTGTTCGGTCCCGAACAAGTATTGTTCGGTTGAACCATAATCTGTTCGGTCGCTTGTTACACGTCTTTGTAGCAACAAAATTTCCCTCTTCGTGACTTAGAGTCTCAAGAGGAAGACCCCACTCTAGTGAGTCCTTCCACTTGAGTCTCGGGGGCTAGCTGTCGGGGATAAAATCACGGCCCATTGCCATGGCCCACTCCCTGACGGTCCAATCGAACAGCCTACTAGGGCCCAGCTCCCTGGAAGGTTCCATCAGGCCCATGTGTATCCTGCCGAACAGCTTCTTAGTCGGCACGGTGCGTAACGGCCTAGGATTCCTGTTTGAGTCCGACTCGAACAAGAGTTCTGCACGGCTACGTGAAGACCCGGACGTGGTTTCCCGGATTGGAATAGAAGTCGTGATCCCCAAGACTAGGAGTATGCCTTATCTGCCTCGGGATATATTCGGCATGTCGAGTTCGTTACGTACTCGTAGTTAGCCCGGCCCGATATTCCTTCGGTAGGTCAGTTTGCTCAGCACTATATAAACAAGGCCCCTACGGCGTGTAGAGGGGGCCCCTGGCACTTGATCTTCGCATTGTCGCGCCTGTACACACATAATCTCGCTGAGACTTGTTCGTCTCGCCGAGGCTACCTCTTGTATTCATCTCTGATATATAAGAAAGGCTGGACGTAGGGCTATTATCTCTCCCGAGAGGCCTGAACCAGGATAAAAACCCCTGTCTCCTGTTCGTTGTTGTTCGTGGTTGTTCGGCGTGTCTCCTATCTCACTTTCAAAGAACCTTAGCGACTTGAGATCGTTATCTCAACCGTCGACATTGCCCATATCAAAATTTCTCATCATCTTGACCAAGCTAGCATGACTCATATCATTCTCATCATGACTAGAATTGTTAGTATAAGAATTGACTAGAGATTTAGAAGATCTTGATGATACCTTAGGGCCCTTGGCCATGAAACACATTGTAGGTTCATCATCGTCATCAGTCAATTCGCCAAATAGAGATGAGGTCCTTTTTGGGATAGCCATTCCAACGCATGCGATACTCTCATCATCGGATTCGGAGTCGGACTCGGAGACGGATTCGGAGTCCCACTCCTCACCAATGTGAGCTTCACCTCTTGAACTCTTCTTGTGTCTCTTGCTCTTTTCTTTGTCCTTCTTGTAACTCTTTTCTTTCTTCTTTTCTTCCTTGTCCTTATCCTTCTTGTGTGGGCACTCGGCAATGAAGTGTCCGGTTTCTCCATATTCATAGCACTTTCTCCTTGAACTTCTTGAAGATTTGGATTTGCCGGAGTCCTTCTTGTCTTTGCTATTGTAGTCATTCTTCTTGAAAAATTTGTTGAATCTTCTCACAAAGAACGCCATCTCTTCCATGTTCATTTGCCCATCTTCATCATCACTGCTTGAGCTATCATCCTTTGCCTTTGACACTTAGCTCGCCTTCAATGCAATGCTCTTCTTATTGCTTGATTGAGCCATCTCTTTAATGTTTGAAGCCTCTTGGTCCATCTACTCATCACTAAGAATCCTTCTAAGCACTTCATACGGTGTGATTGAGTGATAGTAGTCTCTGTCTCGAATCATTTGCACTAAATGTCGATTGGTTGGAGTGATAGCACGGAGTAAAATCTTAACCACCTCATGATCAGTAAAAGACTTGCAACCAAGCCCCTTGGCCTCATTTACTAACACCATAAGTCGATCAAACATTGTCTTGTAGTCTTCTCCTTCTTCTAGGATGAACCTTTCTTACTTGCCATTGATAAGTTCGATCTTGGTTTCCCTCACACTTGATGTGCTTTCATGAACAACTTTGAGGGTATCCCAAATTGTCTTACCTTATTCAAGTCCGTTAACTCGGTTGAACTCACTTGGGCTCAAAGCATCAAACAATGCATTGGCAGCTTGATAGTTGCGGAAGGAGTCTCTTTCCTCATCAGCAGTGAAATTCTCCGGTTCCTTGGGCTTGAAATCTGTTTCTACAATTCTCCAAATAGAAGGTTGAATAGACATTAGATACATCTTCATCTTATGTCTCCATTGTGGATAGTATGTGCCATCGAAGTGAGGCGCACGCCCATTGGGAACAGAGACATGAGATGAAGATGTTGAATCAGGATAAACATAAGGAATAGCGGCCTTTTTGTTGCCTTCACTTGAAGTCTCGATCTCGGTATCGTCTTTGTTGTTAGGCATGATTCTCTAAGCTGTTAAGCTCAAAACAGGAGGTTAGGCTCTGATACCAATTGAAAGGATCGCTATGCTGCCTAGAGGCAGGTGAACAGGCAAATAAACGAAATTGCGGAATTATTAAACTTGATACAGTGACCGGTCGGTAAACGAAATTGCGGAATTATTAAACTTGATACAGTGACCGGTTGGTCGGATGTTCCGATGCAGGTCGGATGTTCCGATCTGGTCTAGTAACCCCTGCGTCGGATGTTCTGATCTGGGTCGGATGTTCCGACGGCGTCGGATGTTCGCGTCGGATGTTCCAATCCTGGGTATTCTGGATTTGTCGAAAACCTGCAGTAAACTTATTTCTCGCAAAACTAAGATTAGATCTACTCAAGAATACTCAGAACAAACCAAAGCAATAGTAAAAACAACCAAACAAGATCAAGATAAAAAAACACAGCGATTTTTGTTTACCGATGTTCGGATCTTTAAAGGGAGATCCTACTCACCGTTATGGAAGGCACAAAGCCCGGATCACCAAGACCGTAATCCCCTTACCAATGAAGCACACAGCACTCACCAGCGATCACTAGTTGAATCATTTTCCTTGCGAAGGTAGATTCACACCTTCACAAACTCCGGAGGCACGCCACACAAAGATCGGCGACTCAGCGGCGACACCTAACCGTCTAGGAGCCCTTCAAGCCTCAAAGAGTAACAAACGCGATGAAGAAATTCAGGAATCGCTAAGTGCTCAAATTGGACAACTCTAATTTATGGAGCACTTGGGTGCCTTGATCTCTCTAGATCTAGATCTCACAAGATGAACAAGAGAGAGACAAGGCTAGGGTTCTTGAGAAAGATGATGGAGAATATGAATTAGGCTCAAATCAGTCAGTGTCGAGTGAGTAACCTTTGGCAGGTATTAGAGACGGCTTTAAATAGGGAATCCCGAAAACTAGCCGTTGCAGCAGTTAATCACGCGTCAGATGTTCAGACCCCGTCGGATGTTCCGACCCGCGTCGGATGTTCCGACCGAAGTTCCAATCGACCCCTTACTGGATGGCATGAAAAACTGGCAAACAGGATTACCATCGGATGTTCCGACCCTCGTCGGATGTTTTGATGGCATAGGTTTTGTATAGGGTGTATTTTGAGTGGAAAACTCACACGAACATCGAGATACCTATTTTGAGCACTTAGGAACCTTTATAAGCTTCTCCATTGCATCCCTCTTTATAGTACGGCATCCCTAGGACTTATAAATAAATACTAGTCTTGATGCCTTCTTGCAATATATCCACTTTTGAGGGGTACACCATCACATGTAAACATGTACCTCATGGATTTAACCTGTATAACATCTGTGCACTTTTCTCTAATAGAAATATTAGCTCTATAATTGTTACTCATTAATCACCAAAATCACTTAGGGGCCTAGATGCACTTTCACCAATAACGAGCCCTAGCTCATTGTGCTGCGCCGCGGAATATATGTAATCCGGCCTAAGAGCCATTATGAAAAGATCTTTTGAAAGTACCATGAAATCCCTTTGTCTTAATCTTCTCATTGTCTTGATCAATCATCGAATTTCCAAGTGGTATTGTCTTCATCCAAGTTGTTAGAACCATGCGTTTCCCGAACCAGCATCCAACGTTTCAACGAACCTCTCGGAGAAAATCACTCGGCGATCCGAGTAGTTAACCGAACTTCTTAAAGAGGCCGCATTCCAGCGTCAGATAAAGCCCAGCCTGAAATGCGCAACGTGGCCCGCTTATACTTAGGAACAGGGAAACGAAATCGCTTCGCCCCACCCATTTCTCACGCCAACGGTTTCATCCGCTCCAGCGAACTCCGCCGCTAGGGTTTACCTTCTTCGCATTCTCCGCCGCCTGTGGATAACATAGACCCCGGGTATCCACACGGCAGGCCAAAAAGACCACCCGACAGGGGATAGACCAAGTCGGGTAGATGAGGACGAGTATCACCCGGACTCTAGAAGACTTGACCGGCAAGAAAGGACAAGGAGATAGAAGCCTATCCCTAATAGGGAAGGTATACTTATAATCCCTAATTAATAGGAATCTGACCTCGTAACCAACTAGGACTCCTCCTTGTAATCCCACCCCCTACACTATATAAAGGGGGTAGGGGCCATAGTTCGGCATAGACAGATCCCATGAGGCCATCTCCTACATCTGCATCGGGAGAATCACATCTACATCTTGGTCATCTTGATCATCTTGTACACATATACCGTATATAATTTGAGCACGGGGCGTAGGGTATTACCTCCGCCATGAGGTGCGAACACATATAAATCCTTATCTTGTGCTACCATCGAGTTTAGATCTTGCATGCATCGCCCCATATATAATCATTGCGGCGGTGACCCCGATTAGTCACACGTCGGCGGTTGGCGCGCCAGGTAGGGGCAGCGTCAAGATCATCTTCGTCAATCTCGATGGCATCGACCAACGGTGTCGCCGTCGTCTCCGCCCCCGGAGCCGACTGCGTCATCAACGGCTTCGGCGACTCCACTTCTCGGATTTGGATCAGATCC
Source organism: Raddia guianensis (assembly GCA_036346415.1). Taxonomy (NCBI): domain Eukaryota; kingdom Viridiplantae; phylum Streptophyta; class Magnoliopsida; order Poales; family Poaceae; genus Raddia; species Raddia guianensis. The sequence continues at coordinate 37,981,763 of CM070539.1, forward strand.
AATCTGGGGAAAACTACAACCATGCCTCCCGCTCGGGTTGGGGAACGTCACGGCCATCTACTCATGAGTAGTACGCCAACGGCTCAATTCCCGACTTCGGATCTGGCGGCGGCTCAAGACAGATTCCGTACGTCATCTTGTTTCTATAATTCCCGTTGATCTAGAAGGAATTTCGGGATGAGACTGGATGCGTTGGAAAGATAATTTCTTCATCTTTCCGTGAAGCCCAAGAACGCCCAAAACAGAGTCCGGATCTGTCCGGGACATCCGTTTGAAGGCAGGCTGCACGGGATGGTCGCGAATCTCAGCAAGCTCGTAAAACCCATCTTGTTTCTGCAATTCCCATTGATCCAGAAGAAATTTTGGGATGAGACTGGATGCATTGGAAAGATAATTTCGTCATCTTTCCGTGAAGCCCAAGAGCGCCCAAAACGGAGTCCGGATCTGTCCGGGACATCCGTTTGAAGGCAGGCTGCACGGGATGGTCGCGAATCTCAGCAAGCTCGTAAAATCCATCTGCGGAGGCTGCGGCATGCGGATATGCCATTGTACACCTTCAAGGACATCAAGGATCAGTAAGGAGCTTCTCCAAATAATCAACGACTAATACTTCTTCCGGACTCGGATCCGATCTAGTCTGAGGAGAACATCGACATCGCTTCGTCTGGACTCCCGTTCGGGTCGAGAAACGCCGCCGTCACCCACTCCCGAGTGATGTGCTGAGGGCTCAATTCTCGACTCGGATACGGCGAGAACTCGACCAAGAACTTCTACAACACTTTTGCGGGTTCGGACATGATCCAATCTGTGGGAGGAATTCAACAGCGCTTCACTCGGACTCCCGGTCGTGTTGGGGAACGCCGCCGCCGCCTACCGACGAGTAGCGCGCCGGGGGCTTAATTCCCGACTTCGGATCGGTGAGGTCGATGGAGAACGAATCTCGGATGGTGACCGTCATCAGAAGCAAATCACTCGGACTCAACAACCACGGTGTCCATCGTGCGATGCCAGCTTCATCAACCGCGAGACGAACAAGAGAAGAAGATGCGATCTGTTCCCATTCAGATTCTGAACGGAACTTGTGTCGCGATTTCCCGTTGACTCAGGAGGAGTTTCAGGGTGAATTAAGATGCGTTGGAAAGCTTATCTCGTTATCTTTCCAACGAATCCAAGAACTCCTAATTCCGACTTCGGATGCGACCGTGGCGTCTTTTTGAAGACAGCCTGCGCAGAGAGGTCGCGAATTTCGGCGAGCTCGTAAAGCTCGTCGGTGCCGGCACGGCGTGAGGATTGTTCGTGCCACATCTCGTGGGACGTTGAAGACCAGCGAGGACTTCCATCGACTTTCATCAAGCTACACCAACCGCATGGAGATCATTTACGACTACGGCCAACTCCGTCGACGACTGGCGAGACCTCGGCGAGCACGTGCTATTTGTCGCCGACCACGACGTGCGCCACTCGGTGTTGATCGAGATCTAAACGACTACTTCCTCTACTCGGCTACGTGCCAACGCCTCCAAGTTTACAGCTCGGCTGTACGCCATCGCGCCACGGCGTCGATGCGGCTGCTGCGCCTAGAGCTTCAAATCTACGCACGGCGACCGCCACTCGGCGACATCGTCTACGCCAGCGCCATTTAGCGCCAAGTATTTAGCTTCGGTATGCGCCATCAGCGCCATTTAGCGCCCGTGCGGCTGCGCCTCGAGCTTTGGATCTACGGCTCGGCGACAAGCCACTCGGCTACACGCCTACGCCAGCGCCACGAGCGCCCAAGTCTACGGCACGGCGACACGCCACTCAGCGACACGCCTACGCCCGCGCCACGAGCTCCCAAGTTTATAGCTCGGTACATGACGCCATCGCGCGCCACAGCGCCGATGCGGTACTGCGCCTGAAACTTCAAATCTACGGCTCGGCGACAAGCCACTCGGCTACACGCCTACGCCAGCGTCTCGAGCGCCCAAGTCTATGGCTCGGCGACACGCTACTCAGTGACACGCCTACGCCCGAGCCACGAGCGTCCAAGTTATATCTTGGTATGACGCCATCGCGCGCCACAGCGCCGATGCGGCTACTGCGCTGCAGCTACAAATCTCGACTTCGGCTACACGCCACGCCCGGCGCCTCGGCGCCCAAGTCTACCGCCGCGGCGACCGCTACTCGGCGACACGCCTACGCCAGCGCCACAGCGTCAAGTTATAACTTGGTCAGACGCCATCGCGCGCCATGAGCGCCGATGCGGCTACTGCGCTGCAGCTACAAATCTCGGCTCGGCGACACGCCTACGCCGATGCCACAGCGCCTCAAGTCTACGGCTCGGCGACACGCTCCTCAGCAACACGCCTACGCCCGCGCCACGAGCGTCGAAGTATTCAGCTCGACTGTATGCCATCGCGAGCCACAAGCGCCCGGTACGGTTACACGGCTGCAGCTACAAATCTACGGCTCGGCGACACGCTATTCAGCGACTGCGCCTCGCCCGACCCTACGAGCGACCAAGTCACGGCTCGGCTACGCGCCACGCCGCATCGAGCTAAGTTCTCATTACCATAATTTTTCATATAAATCTAAGTTGTTTCTTGACTTGCTACTTAGTGGGTCTCCAACTAGCGATGAAGTCGGGGCTAACTAATAGGTGCACTGCGTGCACTTTTGTTGTTTTTCTTAATGATTGCAAATGAATCGAGTGGTTTTTCCAAGTAGTGAAGCTCGACCCACTAACGGCGAACTCTAGTCACTCGTCTGGCGTGCACGGAAAAGAGCCTGAGCCAATTCCCGGCCTTGGGGCTAGACTAGTCGGTGAGTGCTTAATAAAAGGAAGATTACTCGGAGGAATTTAATATCAAAAAGAAAAAGGAGCAAAAGTATAAAAATAAAGCAGTCGGACCGGATATCCGGTGATTGTTTTACATCTAAAAGCTTTCATTATACTGCCTAAATCCTACATGTACATGCTACAGGGCTCATGGGTTTTTCCTCATCAAGTACCTTACGTGACTCCGTACGAGTAAGAAGGACTTGCGCAATGAACAACAACTACGGCTCGGCGGCGCGGAACCTGACTACTGCGCTTACGCTGCGCCTCGGCCGTCAAATTTATAGCTTCGGCGAGCACCGGCATGGCTACAAGCCTCGCCCGTGCCTCGAGTGTTCAAATTTATGGCACGACTATATGCCCACGCCAACCGATGCGGCTATCGTCTCGCCAACTTTGGTGCGGCTATACGCTTCGCCTCGGCCATGAGCCATCCTGCGCCTCGGCGCTAACCCGACCTTCGATTGCGCGTCACAACCGGTGGCTCTGGCGCAACGGGCTAAGCCACATGCCTCGGTACACCCCATGTTGGGCGATTACGTGAGCTTTAAAATTACCCATCAATTGGTATACCCCATGTTGGGTCACTAGTTGGTCCTTGCATGTCGGGCGGATACCGATGATGTCGGGATTGAGTTTCGATGATACGCCCAATTGGGGCCAATCTTTGTACACCGCAACCGGGTATGGATGCCATATGGCTAAACTCTATCCTTAAGTGCATACTGTGGTGGGGCCTCGGTTGTATCCTACTACGATTCGGGTACAAGTACCGCTTAGTCGACAACAATGGTATGCCCCATGTTGGGACACTAGGCGTGTTACCGCACTAGTCGGATCACGGTATCATTGGGCCAAACCCTATCTAGATGGTATGCTCCATGTTGGGCGATCATTTGTATTCTCTGATGCAGTACCAGATGGTTAAAATCAGCGGTATGCCCTCTGGGGCCACCGGTATATCCTCTCCGTCGGATGCAGTACCGCTTCGGCTCTTGACCAAAATCGTTGGTGCGCCCGTGTTGGGTCGCATTTGTACATCGCAAGGCGATCTGGTATCACTCGGCTTTTCAGCCAAAACCGTGAATGCGCCCCATGTTGGGTCGCCATTTGTACATCACAAGGCAGTCTGGTATCACTCGGCTTTTCAGCCAAAACCAGTGGTACGCCCCATGTTGGGTCGCCAGCTGTACATCGCAAGACGAGTACAGGTATCACTCGGCTCTTCAGCCAAAACCCACGGTATGCCCTCTGAGGCCACCAGCTGTATCCTACTCCGGTCGGGTACAGATACCGCTCGGCTCTTCAGCCAAAAGCAAATGGTACGTCCCATGTTGGGTCGCCAGCTGTGCATCGCAAGACGAGTACAGGTAACACTTCATAAAAATTAAGGTGATGCGCTTTACAATGGGCCGACCGCCAGAACTCCAGCAATCCCTGGCTGGATATCACTAACAACTCTCTATGAGTCCTTCACAGTCTCCTCGCAGATTACAGGCAGAAGCCAGTCGGGAAGGAGCAGCAACAATCTACAAGCACTTAGCATGAAGCATGACTCATCCAAGGTGCGACGAAGAAGAGCAGCAACTCGACTATGAAGCACTCGGGGGCTACTATGGATAACAAAGACCCCGGGTATCCACACGGCGGGCCAAAAAGACCACCCGACAAGGGATAGACCAAGTCGGGTAGATGAGGACGGGTATCACCCGGACTCTAGAAGACTTGACCGGCAAGAAAGGACATGGAGATAGAAGCCTATCCCTAATAGGGAAGGTATACTTGTAATCCCTAATTAATAGGAATCTGACCTCGTAACCAACTAGGACTTCTCCTTGTAATCCCACCCCCTACACTATATAAAGGGGGTAGGGGCCATAGTTCGGCATAGACAGATCCCATGAGGCCATCTCCTACATCTACATCGGGAGAATCACATCTACATCTTGGTCATCTTGATCATCTTGTACACATATACCGTATATAATTCCAGAGCACAGGACGTAGGGTATTACCTCCGCCATGAGGGCCTGAACCTGTATAAATCCTTGTCTTGTGCTACCATCGAGTTTAGATCTTGCATGCATCGCCCCATATATAATCATTGCCAGCGGTGACCCCCCAGTTAGTCACCTGTCGACACCGCCACCGTTGCTGATCGGCAATGGCTCCTTCGTCTCCTACAGCCCCGAAAGTGACGAAGAGCGCCAAAGAGTGGATGAAGTCCATCACGACCGACCAGCGGCTGCAAAAGCTCTTATCCGCCGGTGTGCTCCCCCCCGGAGGAGATGATCTCCTAGCGTGCCACCACCGGTGAGTCCTCCCCCACCCCTCGGTCTGACAAGGTGGTGGTCTTCGAGGCCTTCTTTTGCGGCTTCGGCCTTCCCGAGCTTCTAAACCACGGATTAAGGACTTTGTGCCTCTGGTGGATAGAGTAGAAAGAAGACTCTTACCAAGTGCAAGCTTCCATTCCTATGGTGGGAGATTAACACTTGTCAATTTAGTACTCTCTTCTCTTCCAACGTATTAGATGTGCTCTCTAAAGTTGCCCCAGAAGGTGTTGGATTAGATAGATAGGGCAAGGAGACACGGCTTATGGAGAGGTTCACGTGACATACTTTCAAAATCTCCACCTCTGGCAGCTTGGGATCTGGTTTGCAAGCCAAAATCTGCTGGGGGTTTGGGAGTAATTAATCTGAGGCTTCAAAATCAAGGTTTGTTATTGAAGCATTTGCACAAATTCTTCAATAATATGGATACTCCTTGGGTTTCCTTTATTTGGAAACATCTCTATGCAAATGGACTGTCTGGTACCTCTGTCGTCAAGGCTTCTTTCTGGTGGAAGCAATTGATTTCACTCTTGGATACTTACAAATCGGTTGCATCTTGCTCGGTAGGAATTGGTACATCAGCACGGATTTGGAATGATATGTGTGATGGTCGTCTTCTTTCTCATAATCTTCCACACTTGTTTTCTTATGCAATCAACAAAAATGTAGCGGTTAGTCACTATGTACAATCAACTGATCTGGCAACGCAATTTCATCTGCCTTTGTCAGCTCTTGCTTTCCAAGAATTTCAATCTTTGCAAGCAATCCATGCCCACTGGTTTTCTTTACAGCAGAACAAGGACACATGGACCTATATTTTGGGAGCAAGCACATTCCAGTCCAAGAAATTCTATGATTCTCACTTCAATTTTAACCCTGGACACAGATTTTTTTTTATCTTATTTGTATAGGCAAGAGCCTATCCGAGTGGAAAGTTTTTGTTGGTTATTCTGTCGAAACAAATTGAACACCAAATGCATGCTACGGAGATAGAACTTCACTCAGATCACCAATTACAATTGTGACATGTGCTCCCTGAACCATGAGGAATCTTTGTGGCACCTTTACTTCCATTGCACCTTTGCAAGCTATGTTGGTCCTTCATCAATATTTCTTGGCCATTAACATTAACCAATACTGTTGATTTGTGGACTGCTATTGATTCTATGGCTGACAACTTAATGGTTCCATCTTTCAGGTATATCTTCTTTTTGGTCACTTGGAATATTTAGAGATGCATGAATGAGGCCATTTTCAATAACGTTCCTCCCAACTTTCCAAGCCTGGAAACTTTTCTTTTTTCAGGATATCAGTCTTCTTGTTTGTAGAGTGGATACAATTCAAGCTTCTTTGATTAGTTCTTGGAGACAGTCTCTTTAGTGCTTCTAGACTCTCGTTGTAAATGCTATAAATAACTTTTATTCTATTTATATTTTTTCCTCAAAACAACATCCACAGGAAGGCAACAATCCAAATGAATCGAAAAGGCAACTTGCTCATGAACACATGATGAGCTTGAGAGAACTTGGTGGTTTGTATTGTTTTGATTGATGGGTTTACAATGACCACTCCAAGGTGGCCAAGAACTTCCCAAGTGCATCGTGCATCCAAACTCACCCACAATCTTAGCCAAGTGGATGAGGAACACCCTCCCCACTCCTCTCCTTATATATGCCAACGGTGGAGTAGCTTCCAAGCAACCTCCTCTCCTACCTTTGGATTGTACATGGAGGGCTAAGATTAACTGATAGGGACATCGCCCACAGGAATGTGACCGCCACTCCTTCCCCTACTTACACTACGGTCATGATAAGTTGGCGACAATTCACTGCATCCTCTACTTCTGTGACATCCTCTATTTTATCGTATGTCACTTGTATTTTAAAACCCTAAAACTAAATAAAAGAAAATTGTTATATACAAAAACCCTAATTTAAATTAGTTTGATTTAGGTATAAACCCAAAACCCTAGGAAAAACTTTGGTAAAATCCTAGGAAAATTCAGAGAAACATTAGAAGCCTAAACCTAGCCACTGCCCAAATTTCAAGTCAATACTCCAAAGCTAGCCCTCGATTCCATGAAGTGTCGCCTTTTTGCCGGGAGCTCGTAAAACTCATGAAATAATGAGAACACGAGAGAATCTTGTGCTCAAATTTGGAGGGGAGCTTCTAGAATCCTAAACCGACTTACCCTCCAAAGTTCAGCCACAAAATCTAGGGGAAACTCTGTTTTCTTGCTAACCAAGCCTAAATTCTATCCGAATTCTACCCGGATTAGAATTCGAGTCCTTACCCAGTTCTCCTCACTCTAGGCCCAGTCCAGGTCGTCCTTGACACTATATGAACCCCCCAAGACCCCTCCCCCAACACCACAACTCGAGAATCCACAGATCGGAAACCCTAGCTGCCAAAACCCTAGTTGCCGAAGTGTTTTTGAGGTATCCTTCTCTATGCCTTGCCCAAATCCGGGAGTAGATGGTGCCATCGTGAAGAGCTCGTCGAGACGGTCCAGATGGATATTTGGATCGCATGATTTGGTGAAGAAACGACCAAGCTATTGCTCGCTAAAGTTTCGGCTTGCGCCGCCACCTCCGCCGCCGCCGACATTGCCGCCGACTGCCTCATCGCCCGCGCCGCTCCAGATTCTTCGCCCCACTGGCCACACGCCGCCGCCATCCAGCGCCAGGCGCCGCAGCAGCGATGCCGCATGCGCCGCCATGCGTCGCCGCCCTCGCACCCATGCCGATGCCGACAGCAGCGCCCGCCTCCCTCACGACCCGCTAAGCGCGCGGCGGTGCGTCGCGCCACCTATCCGTTGTAATCATGAGTCACCTTTTCCGCCCTTCTTTGCGCCAAGACCGTCCCCACCAATCCGGAGCCGCCGCGTGTCCTATGCGCTGCGTTGCGCCGCCGCTCGCCTCGCAAGCCACTGGTTCCGCCGGTTTTCTCGGTTTAAACTGGTTTATTATTTTCTGGAGTTTTTGATTTTTCCGAATCTTCCAGGAATTGTTTCGGGACCATCCAAACTCCAAATTAGATGATTCCAAAGCCATTATTTTCCATAAATAGCCTAGAATTTTATATATTTTATTGAGCTATATGTTCTGTTATTTGTTTTTCTGTTTCTTGCATATATGAATATACGTGTAGATCGTCCGTGTACGCACTGCTCGGGAGGGTTCAAGGAGCAGTCAGGTGGAGGTTCCCAAGATCAGGAGTACTACCAAGGCAAGATAGTTTGCATCTTGCTTCCTATTTTACAAAATTCACCTGATTTACTATTTTTGCTTTATTATCTCATGCATAAAATGATGAGTCAAGGTAGACCTAAATATATTCACATAGCGTCATTGACCCTGTGAATCGTAGCTTGTTTCTTGTTGCCTTAGATAATTTCCTAGACTATCCTTTGTGCATAGTGGCTAGCGCTCGTGGGTTGGTAGTTGTTTAGGTTCACTTTATTTAAACGCTGTGTAACTTGGTATATTTGGAGATGCTGAGTTGCTGTTTCATTAACCTAATCAACTAAAACCTATGTGGTGTGTGTTGACTCAAGGTGGCAAGTCGGGTGATATTGTCGTTTGTGGTATGGATGGAAGTATGTCACCTTGGTCTAAGGACTTTTGGCGTGTGCCTATCCTGCCAAACCAAACAAGCGCAACCATAAGTGCTAACTCTGACATGTCGGCCAACATGTCCTAGTCCTGGCTTAGTAGTTAGGGAAAATTGGTTAACACACGATACTTTGAAAAGATCGGGCTGCGGTCCATTGGCTCAAGAGGGGGACCCGTAGTGTCGAAACCTTAGAGAGGATATCGATGCTAACAGAAGGAACTAATGAATCGCCTTTTATCGTTACTTGGTCTAGGCTCCTAAGGAAGAGTTAAGACATAAAAGTACCACTAGGCTTATGGGTAAAGTGTGCTACACTCTGCAGAGTTAAAACTATCATGATAGCCATTCCCACGGTCATGGGAGGGGACGAAGGTCGTACATGATAGTCTCATGTGTTAATAATGTAACTTGATGGGTTGGTGTTATTGAGTTGTTCGAGGCAAGTTTGGTCTGCAGAGGGGATTGAGAAGCCGAGCTCTGTTAAGTTTCTCTTGGGAAATTCTTATCACTATTAATTGCTCTACAAAATTATTTTACAACACTTTAAATAATTTGATAAGAGTAGGTGTTTATGCAAAATAGCCACCATGTCTTTGTTAATATCCTTGCATCACTATAAGGATTCTTTCTGGGTAGCCGTGGTACTCACTATACATACCACGGATATATTTGTATTTAGGAGAAGACGTAGGTCCGGTCTACCTTCAGGATTAGGAGGATTCTGTCCCAAACTTCGATCAGGATTAGCTGACGCTCAAGGGTCGGATTGGAGCATCATCATACCTTTATTTCCGCTGCATATTTGAATTTCCGCACTCTGATATATTATGGACAATATTATGTCATTTAGAATCAAACTATTGTAATAAGTGGTGGTGCAACAATTACTTTTGCATATTATGTTATTTTCCTAGTTATTTGTGATTGTGTGATGATGTTCAACAACTATCGCTCATGAGTTGGTAGCATTGATCTCTGGGACTAGCAATCGATCGTGAGTGGATCCTGGTGAAGCCGGGGTCGCGACAACTTCTTTTACGTCTACTATGATGGCTTCATCGACATGGTACCATCGATCGCCACCTTGGCCGAGTCGATCACACAGTTGGCCTCCAGATATGGCGCCATCGTCTCCGTTACTTGCCGCCACCCATATTTGAAGGCGCAATCAAGAATGGAGTATCTCCACCTAATCCACTCCTTCAAGTCATAAAGGTCTTGTCACTCCAAAGACGGTCCAAGATAAAGCCCAGCTCGAGTCCAAGTCGAGTTCGGCTATCTGCGCGTAGCACAACTTCAAACGGACGCCTAAGTCGCATACGATGTCATTTTTTGACGTTCTACCACCCTACGTAAAGCTTAGGAGATATGCTTTCCAACGGATCTGGTTTCACCTCAAAATTCATCCTAGAGCAACGGAATCATCGAAACAAGGTGCTGCATCACCCAGTTTGACCAAACCGGACGTGTCGGACCTAGGCCTCAGTAGAGGATGCCACCCTAGAACGACAGGAAACCCCCTTGGCCGCAACTCCACTTATATATTTCATAGCCGTCGTTGTTTAGACTTAGGTTTGGTTGTGTTATGGTAGACCCCGTGTGCGTCCCTCCTCGTTTTCGCATGTCTACTAGACCACCCGTGACAGGTTATTAAACCTGAATTTGTATCAAGTGCTTTATCCCTGTTAGCAATTTCAGATTGTATTTATTTGTTTCTTGCTTGTTTTTTGATCGTTTGCAGGAAACGACCTTCGTGGTCAGGTCAATCGCGTTCTTGGCGTGGATAATATAACCAACAGGTTTGGTGGTTTAGCGATCGCCGGGTTGTCATCCTTGTATGGTTGGTGGCCGGATCGTCAAGGTTGCCTCTCCGAACAGATCGAAATTATCCCCGTGATTCTCACCAAAAGATCGGGCCTCTCCGTGTCCCATCATTTGGTATCAATGCTTCCGGTTGTCTGGTGGGAATCCTTGTATCTAGATTAGTTTTGAGTTATTTTTATACCCATGGTCCAGAAAATTTGCCCCACAAAAATATCATCCTCATACCAAGACATTTGTGCCTATGTTTATTCTTAGTTTTGCTTTATCAAATTTTAGTCCTTGTGTTAGATTGTTCTTAGTTGCTGCCTTTCTTCCGTTTGCATGCCCAAAAATTAACCAAAAAATTCCCTTCGGTTGTCCACTTGCATCATGCACCAACATTGATCAGCAATCACGTAGTTAGCGACGTGTTGGTCTGCTTCCAAAATTAGCGCACCTACCTTTTTCTCTCTGTGAATCTTGGATCGTGTCCCACCAACCAAGCCGTAGCATCTGGTGCTTAGCCATATTTATCGCCTCCCATTCCATTTTCTGGTTGATGCATCGATTAAATTCCATTCTACAGGCTTTTGTTTTCAAATCTCGATCTTGTATTATCTAATCAACCTCTTGATTATTGTGCGCGTCTCAATTTTTTTCTTTTACAAAGAAGAAGGCCGTAGTCTCGGCAAACAGCAAGCCGTCATCTTTTCAACCTGTTCCGCTAATTGTGGAATAGTTATCCATGAGCACTTCTTGCTAATTAATTAGCTTTCATCCCAAAGAAATTTTGGGCTCCACAATTGCCCATAAATACCTTTTCAGTATGGTTTTAGTTGTACCGAGAGATAAAAAAGGAAAGAAACTTTCAACAGAAAAAAAGAAGTGAAAAAAAAGGAAGCTCTCGGCTGAAAAAAAAAGAGGAAGAAAAAAAAAGTGCTACGGTCCTGCCCTAATCTGCTGCTCTGGTGTTAGCTCAGTTTTTGCACCGTGCTGGTATTCACTTTGTTATCGGTCCTATTTTGCTTGCTTTATCATCCATCCTTGTGACAGCAACATAGGGCATTCATAACTTTTAGATTATTATTTGATTTTTGCAATTACTGAGTTACATATCTATTATTTCTTTGCTACATATACTAGCATGTCCAAGCTCCACATACTACTAACCAAACAGGGACAAACCTTGCTATCGCTTACCAGCCACCGATTGCACCGTCTGCTTGAGTGGTAAGAATTTGTAAGAGCAAGATAAATGTTTGAGTGAGTATGACTTGAGTGACTCCACTACCTAGTTGTTTATAGAAATATACCTATGTATTTTCTTGTTTACTACTAACAATGACAGGTCACAACTCGCATCATCATGTGAAGAAGTATGATGTATTTGCTCCGTCTCTTCTCAGAGATATGTTTGATGACTATGATGCAGAAGATGCTTATCTCAACTTAAAATATTTGAGGCAAGGTAAAATGAAGGTAAAAAAGTACTATAAGAAATTTAAAACCTTATTAAGGCTAAGTGGATTAAACGAATGTGAAGAGGCAATTAAAAATAGATTTTTGAAAGGACTTAATGAGGAGATTCGTGATATTCTTGTCAATGAAACATACAGTTCTCTCCCAATTATTTAAATGTGCTTGTAGAGTTGAATTTATGTTTATTGAATCGTTGAATGAATTTCTAGCCTGTTTAGATGTACCCGTTGTTGCACCTGCTCTTTCAGCTAACACGTTGCAGAAAGGTAAGCATTGTTGGGAGAAGGAGGATGAAGAGGAGCATATGAAAGAAGAAGAGATCATTGCCGTGAGTATAGAACAAACCATTGAAGCCACACCTATATCAACAGATGAGGCCTTGCAAGGTATTGAAAAAGGTGATATTTTTACACAATGTGATGATAGTATTTGTGATGATATGAAATTGTCCACTACTCATGCTATTCTAAAGCAATCATTAGTGGAACACATTACTGTTTTTCTTTGTCACAAGATGATTTGCTTGCTATTACTTGTGATAAAGAAGAGTTGTGTGATAGTCCTTCACATATATCATTGCTACAACTAGTGAATGGATATGCAATTTCTATTTTGGAACCAATTACTTGTGATAATAATAGACATGTTCTTCACATTGCAAATGAGGAAGATGAGCTAAAATTAATGTCCTCTCTAAATACTTTAGGTTACATTAAATTCGATGTTCTTGTGATCTAAATAGTTTAGAGGAGAAACTTTGTAAATATCTAGATTTCCCATAATTATATAAAAAAATCTACATGTTATTGGCAAAAATAATGATAAAGGAGAGTATATGGTTCATCGAGTTTATATTTGTTTCAATATGAAACCACCTTTTGTTGCAAATGAATGTGCCCAACAAGAGAATGACAATCTTTCTAGCCATGTCATGCTAAGTTCCGCTAGTTTTGACTCAAAAGGTGTGCGTGTTCTTCTGCCCCTTATTTCTACTAACCTTTTACAGGAACATATAATAGAGTCGAGGATGACTCTAATTTAAGAAGGAGAGAATGATGAGGACATCGCCCATATGGATGTGACCGCCACTCCTTTCCCTACTTCCACGACGGTCACGACAAGTTGACGACAATTCACTGCATCCTCTACTTCTTTTACGTCTACTATGATGGCTTTATCGACATGGTACCATCGACCGCCACCTTGGCCGAGTCGATCATACAGTTGGCCTCCAGATATGGCGCCATCGTCTCCGTTACTTCGGCCGCCACCTTGGCCACCACCCATATTTGAAGGCACAATCAAGAAAGGAGTATCTCCACCTCATCCACTCCTTCAGTTCATAAAGGTCTTGTCACTCCAAAGACGACCCAAGAGAAAGCCCAGCTCGAGTCCAAGTCGATTTCGGCCATCTGCGCGCAACACAACTTCAAATGGACACCCAGGTCACATACGATGTCCGTTTTCGATGTTCAACCACTCTATGGAAAGCTTGGGAGATATGCTTTCCAACGGATCTGGTCTCACCTCAAAATTCTTCCTAGAGCAATGGAAATCATCGAAACAATGTGCTGTGTCACCCAAACCGGGCCTTGTACTTGTGTCGGACCTAGGCCTAGGTGGAGGACGCCCTAGGGGAACCCTAGAACGACCAGGGAACCACCTGGGCCACCATTCCACTTATATATTTCATAGTCGTCACTGTTTGGACTCAGGTTTGGTTGTGTTATGGTAGACCCGTGTACGTCCTTCCTCGTTTTCGCGTGTGTCGACTAGACCACCTGTGACGGGTTATCGAACCTCAATTTGTATCAAGTGCTTTATCCCTATTAGCAATTTCAGATTGCATTTATCTGTTTCTTGCTTGTTTTTCGATCGTTTGTAGAAAACGACCTTCATGGTCAGGTCAATCGTGTTCTTGGTGTGGTTGATAAGTTTGGTGGTTTAGCGATCGTGGTTGTCATCCTTGTATGGTTGGTAGCCGGATCATCAAGGTCGTCTCTTCGAACAGATCGGAATTATCCCGTGATTCTCACCAAAAGATCGGGCCTCCTCGTGTCCCATCATTAACTCACACCACTAGCCCATTCCCACATGGAAAAGGACTCATTTAACCCAGGATATGCCACGCATATCCCCGATACATGCCCCTCATAGGCTCATACACACCGCGCGCAGCCGGTTCAACTTAGCCATGAAGTTTCCAAGTCCCGACACATTGTCAAAGATAAACCACTTATGTCCATAACAGAGACTTTTGTCCATAAATAATCCTTCGGCCGGACACAATTCGGTCACCACCGGACGTGTTCGGCCAAAGGCTAAAACTTCATCTCCGAGTAGAATTCAAACTCCAATTTTCACCCAAATTCAAACACTTCAAAATTCATATTTTACTCACCCAAAAACTTGGCAATATACCCCATCACACCTAGACCTCCACATGGTCTAACAACGCCCCCCTTGATGGGTATATTGACAAACACCTTTGAAGAAGATTTGAAGTTTTGAAATTGGTTAGAGAAGCAAGCAAGTGTGCCGAGCACAAGACAAGTGCAGAAGTTTGAAGCTTTTTCATCGAAAAACTCTCCCCTTTTGGCAATATGCACATCAAGACGCCCATTTTCTCTCCTCCATTAGTGCGCCCTCCCATTTTTGAACATAGACAAAAGAATGAGCATGTATGCAAATGCAAATGCAATTGAAGGGAGCTTTCTAACATATGCGAAGGTTTTATCAAGTTACCCGAGAATAGATTAGAGCTGGCAAGTTCATGTCTAAGTTGCTAAAAGCTAACCAAGCTATCTAGCAAAACAAAAGTATTTATTTTGATAAGATATGACATGAGCCCTACGAGACATAATCTCAAGTCTAAATGCTCATGCTCTAGCAAGAATCAAAATGAGCAACAAAGTGCAACTTGAGTAACAAATGAGAAAGGTAGACAATGTGCCAAGACCTTTTTGCTTCATTGACACCATTTTTTAGTCTAATTTTAATTGATGGAATGCCAAATATCCCAAAACTTTAATAGATGACGGACCATGGTGAACGGCTGCTAAAAAAAATTTCCATCTGTCTAGAATAAATGGCGCCAAAAGTTTTTTCTTCACTAGTGCCAATTTTTAGCAAAATTTGATTGATGGACTACAAAAAAAGAGACAAATTTACATATTGTCCATATGTT
Source organism: Raddia guianensis (assembly GCA_036346415.1). Lineage (NCBI taxonomy): Eukaryota > Viridiplantae > Streptophyta > Magnoliopsida > Poales > Poaceae > Raddia > Raddia guianensis. The sequence goes on from CM070539.1 coordinate 37,996,995, forward strand.
TCTTAATCATTTGTGGTTTATTTTTTCTCTTAAAAGTTCCATAGGAAAGCACGGGTATTGTAATAGTTAAATTAATGCTCTTAAGAAAAGTTAAATTAAATATTAAATAATAAAAATCTAGTTTGGCGGCTACTCGACCTGATTCACCGACAGGCCCGACACTGCGGACGACTCCAACCATCCAAAGATACTACTGACGCTCAGCCTTTAAGTTTAGGGATAGACTAGTTTGCAGGCGCCTGCAATTTGGTCAAACGTGCAGGCGCCGAAACTTCCACCGAAATATAACGTTTCTTCCGGTAACTGAAAAGGTGGAAGAACAGTACAAATTTACTGAAACTTTTAGCGCCGACACGATTTCGCAGTTTCGCTATAACAAAAATAAATACATAATAAACAAAAACAAAATAAATCTATAATAGACAAAAAACAAAATAAATATATAATAAAAAACAATATAAATATATAATAAACAGAAAACAAAATAAATCTATAATAAACAAAACAACAAAAATAAACCTATAATGAACAAAAAATAATAATAAACAAAAAACTAAAAGTTCCACTAAATTTATATTGTTGTTCCACATTTCTATTCATCGGAAGAAATGTTTTAAAAGACTGAAACTTTTAGCGCTGGTGTCCGGCGCCTGCAAATAACTGGTGCTGCTATTTGTAAGGGCAGGCGCCTGCACAAAAGATCAAATTACATGCAATTGCCAAATAGCAATCCCGTTAAGTTTAAAACCTACTCGAGACCCCGCTAAAATCCTCCGGCGGCCGCACACCTTCCACCGCAAACTTTGCCCTTGCGATGGCGCCGACGAGGAGGGAGAAGGAGAAGGAGGAGGAGGAGAAGACGATCTGGGGCTTGTGGGACACCGACGAGGAGGATGAGAAGGAGGAGGCTTTTGATGAGGAGTTGTACGCGAAAAAATGGTTCCCCGGTCTAGGTGAGCCTCTCTCTCAATCCCGTCCACGCCGGAAGGAAAAACAGGAGAGCGTAGCTAGTAACGAGAAGGAAGGACATTGTCGTGCATCCCCTGTCGTGGGAAGAACATTTGGGAGGGGGAGGCCATCTCTGCGCGGATTCGGCGATTGGGTGGAGCCGTGGACTAGGCGGAGGGGGAGGGCCGATGCGGGCCCCCACCGCCGGTGTATCTCCGGAGCTGCGGGAGGCAGAAGGCGGTGTTGTGATTTGGCTGCGGTGGCGGATCTGGCGTCGCCGAGGGCCTATTTAACCTATGATCTACAAATGACTATGCATTGGTGCTTCATATTTGATTGGTAGAATGCCAACTTACTTTTTTCATAGGTTATTCTGCTTACCCGAATTTGCCTGAATTCTGTTTTATCAGCTGTTCAGCTGGGGCATGGTGGGTTAATCGTGGTGCTGTTTGAGACGCCCTCTGGCTTTGCAATTTTTTGTTATGATGGCGTCAAACTCCTTCGACCAAATGCCATCGAGGTACTTGTGTTTTATTATTGGAAAAAGTATTAGATTAGCCCCTCGAACTCTTGCAACGGTATAGAAATCACCCTGCAACTCCAAAACCCGGATATTTTAGGCTCTGTTCGTGAGATGTAGCGTATCTGATTATCTTCGTATGTTGGCGAGCCATGTCATTTAAAAAGTAAAATTCTTTGAATTATTAATTTAGTTTTTTCAAGAATCTTGAACCAACTAATGAAATCTTTTAGAAAAATCGGGAACTAAGCAAAGCAACTTCCTAGATTAGCTTCTACAAGCTTCTATGTTCTCGAGACGTAGTGTATCGTGTATCTGATTCTTCGATTATTTACTGAAATAGAAGCTAATATGAGAAGTAGTTTCGCTTAGTTTCTAGTTTTCTAAAAGCTTTCATAAGTTGCTTCAAAGATTCTTGAAAAAACTAGATTGATAATTCAAAGAATTTGTGTTTTCGAATGACATTGCTTGCCAAGATACGGAGATAATCAGATACGCTACATCTCGAGAACAGGGCTTAGGCGCTGTCCAATGCCACCCCTAAACTTCCCTTATCTCATTAGTATTTATTCACTTTTCAATCATTACCCTATCTCTCCTTAAATTTTTCTCTCTTATATTTTGTTACCTACCCTATTGCTACAGTAATTTGGGTGCCAAATATGGATGAAAAAGGGGTACCATTGGACACGTCCTTAACCCCTTTAACTCTTAAAACCGGATAGATTACCCCCTTTACTATGCCAAGGTGGTTTTGGAGTATTTCAAAGTGCTGAAAATTGGCTCTTTCTTAGGATTTTTTTCATGTGGGATTAGAGCAAGATTAACTATATTTCCAATTTAGAGCACTGTTCTTTACCTCCAATATTAGTTGTTAGGTATTTTGTCTAACAACAAAAATTGTCACTTGAGAATTGTGCAAATGAAAGGTTTCAAATATTAGCTATGAACATATTTTAAAATGTTTACATGAATAACAAAGAATGGAAGATTATATGCTCAGTTCAGGAAATACTTTGATATTATTATAATTAAAATAGTAATTAGTGAATGAAATTATATTTGAAAGACTCATATCAATGTCCAAAATGCATAAATATGTGATCTAATGGGGTGCTATAATTTCTTTAGAAAAAAATATGGATTAGCCATGTCAGGGCAGGAAAAAAAAAAAGAAAAATCTAATTGCAAAACTGTTTTGAAATGCTCCAAAACTACTTTGGCATGGTCAAGGGGGGTAATCTATTCGGTTTTAAGAGTTAATGGGTGAAATGTCTGGTTTTAAAGTTGGAAGGTGATTTCTATACCATTGCAAGAGTTTGAGGTGGTAATCTATACTTTATTTCACTAACCTTGTTTTACTCATGTGTTCTTTGTTTGCTCCTGTCCTCTTTTTCATAGAGGTACTCCCCCTATTATTATTCCACCAACTGTGTGCTCATAACTTTTCACTATTCTTTATGTCTCGCAGAATATCTGGCGAGACTTCATCCATGATTGCTATACACCGGATTCAGTTCGTACCTTTTTCTTTCCTTGAGATTATCATTTCTTTATTTTGCCTGTCGCTGATTTAAACTGAACAGCGATCTTGCACGCGTAATTGTTTGCCACTTTTATTTATTCTTTGCATTGAATGAAGAAATATAATATTTTCTCAATAAAGCTGTTTGGATTGCATGTAGCATGGTCATGTATATATGCATGCATGCTTAAAAGGTCTCACCAATGGTGCGAAGAGTTTTTTTTTTTTCCGGAAGTAGCTATGCCTACATTTCCATTCCATAAAGAAACAGAAACAAATATTTGTTTTTGATTTACATCCACCGTAAGCGATCTCGCCAACCAAATCCAGACTTACAATCCAGCCAAAATCTAGACCCATAACAGG